>OZ007596.1:18790000-20040000 GCA_963931845.1 Maratus michaelseni
TTTCAGGAAAATGCGGAAGCTGGGTAGGAAGAAAAATCCTACGACATCCCCTCGCTTAAAATTTCTTGGTATAAACGCCAAAATTGCAGTTTCTTCCAGATATCTGGGAGTCATGGTTGAGAACAAGCTCAATGACATGGCACACTGTCTGTATGTAAAGGAACCGTCTGCAAACTATGTCAAAGCAACTTACTCCCTTAGTCGTAAACACTAGGGCCTAAGCGGGAATGAGTTACAACGATTATACAAGAGCGGGATCTAGAGATTAGCTAGGTATGGCTGCAGTTGCTTAAAATATGAATTTTCAATAAACATTTCCCCTCGTGGAGAAAAGTTCCTATGCTTAACGGCTGGATCTCCACGCGAGGGTAATTTCGTGATTTTGGTGGACAGGGACTACTAGAATGAGAGATAATCTCATCTCCTCACAAAGAGCGGCACATCTGGCTATTGCTAGGTGCTTTCGTACAACGGGTAAAGCAGCTATACATGTACTAGCCAGGACTCTACCTCTAGATCTGTAGGAGGAAAAGGAGAGCATCTCGTTCGCGTCCTCCACCTAGGGGAAGATGTGGCGATTGAGGACATCTACATAAAGCCGAGTAAAGTGCAACAGAAAGCAGAACTCTGGAAAACGAGTCCGGCAAGGGTTTCATTTATATAATGGAAGAATGCTCCTGCAGAAATAGAAAGCATCATAGAATATCAAGAGATAACAGTTTTACAACAGCGGTACTGACAGTTCAAAAATTGCTGGTGGAGTGGGGCAGGCGTAACGACCCGTAACGGTGGGGAATTGGGGTGGGAGTACACTCCTTCAGTTTACCCCCACACGCTACAGTGTTCCAGGCAGAACTAGTGGCAATCCTGAAAGCACTGGGAATATGTAGTTCTATACAAAGCTATTCACTGTACAGTGATTTAAGGTTTCGCTAATGGCATTATCAAATCCGAACATACGCAATAAAACTGCGTGGACATTCATAGGATGAGGGGGAACAAGTAAGTGCAGTGAAATTACTCGAACACTCATCTAGGTACAGACAGAATTAAAACTGCAGACTACCCCGCAAAAGTGGGTGAGAGTTTAGAAATTGTAGACGTACAAGTAGACGTTGTGTCCAAAACAGTTAAAACAAGGGCTACCAAAAAAGTCCTCTCTGAATGGAAAAAAAACTTGGGAAGAGTGTGTTCCAAATCCTTCCTAAGGTGTCAGAAAAAAACACATGGATTTCATCGCTAATTAATTGGGCCGTTACAGGTCATGGGGCCTTCCTCGATTATTTCCATCGCTTTCTAATTATACCCCTGATACGTGAATGTCCCTTTTGTGCAACCACAGATCCAGCCACAAGTAAACACATTCTTGTGGATTGTCTGGGAACGCTAGGTCTAAGGAAGATGTACTATCCAAAGATGATAATAATAAATATTAAAAGCTACTTTGTGGTTCAAAAAGACAGAAATGAAATACTCGCTTTGCTTAGTACAATAGAACACCAACTACAGTAAGCTAAGCTCATAGGCCTGCGATAGTGAGATTGTTTGCCCGGCGGATCACAGGACACCAGGTGGCTGGATCTTGTTTGAATATATGCTTGTTGTCTAACTCGTCGAGGTCAACAGTACTTTTTAGGTGTATAGTTTGTACTTAAGTGTCGATGTTTGCAAGGTGAATATTTGTGGAGAAGATGTTTTTCATGTGTAAATGTTGTGTAACTCAGTGTAAAGTGTTTGTTGTAGTGCAGTGTTAGATGTTTGTGAAGTAAATGTTTGAATGAAAATTAATGTTGTGGCAGTATGTTTAAGCGTTGTTCTACCACATTTGGGGGGTGGTAATCAGCTACACAGGTAATACCAGCGCTCCAGTAGTAGGAAGGACGAGGGGATGAGCCTCTCTGGTGGAGGATGGTCTCATACTTCCTCAGCCGGTCTGAGTGAGGAGGCATGGCAGTGGTGGACGCGGACCAGGCTTGTGGTATCTTTTGTGACGAGGATATCATTTTGGAATCAGCGATGTTCAAGTTTGGGTGCCGGCAGTACATATTAGTTTTACAATACGTTAAATAGCAAACCAGTTTTAGCGTTTGTATAGCTTGGCACTTACATATAAGCTTACATTCACTAAAAAAATATGCATATTCTACATTTTGTATCACGTTGTATTGTCACAATTTTAGCCCCACTCTTTCTCTCAACTTCTTTAATGTCTTTTAAAAAATTAAACTGATTTCTGCCAAAAGAGAAGTGAATACGTTTAGAATCTGGTCATTCCAAGGCACCAATTTATATAAAAACAGAATACAATTTATATACGTAGAATTATCTGGAATTTGGTTAATAGTTAATTAAGGCAATTAACTATTTAACCCCCTGACCGCCAAACAAAAGGGCAAATTTGCAATGTTGTTTTCTCAGTAATTTTTTTTTTTAAATGTTACAAAAATATGAATTTTTAAACTTGATGTAAAAAACTTAATCATTCACATGAGTATAACAATTAAGAGTATTAATAATTATTCAATGTTTTAAACCTGCATTATATTTGTAGAAATATATTAATTTAAACAAAACTTATATTGCAGTGAAACCTATAGCATAGTGAACGGATATATCAGTTCACTGCGGTCCTAAGGTTAAAAAATAATAAATCACCTTATTTTTTAATTATTATTAATATAATTACTAATTAATTGAGTGCTTAAAATAAATCATAATTTTCAACTTAAATTGGAGGTAAAACATTGCTTGTGACATGACATTTTATAATCAAATATAATTAAAATGTCATTTCACATGGTGAAATATTGTACTATACTGGATTCTTCTCAAGTCATTTGGCAGTGATTACATAAAAACTACTTGGGAGTTTAAGAAATATATATATATTTTTTTTATTTAAAAGTTTGGCATCGGGAATTGGATTTAAATAATTTGAAAAGTTTTACTCCTATCGACGTACATCGACATTTTAAAATGATATAAACCCTAATATACATGAATCGAAAATGAAAATCCTTATGTTCAATATAAAAGTATTTTTCACATTCTCGTTGTTTAACTTCAATAAAATTTTAACTTATATTACTCTAACTTATTACATAAAAATATTTATGAAGTTATAACTAATGACTTAAAGGAAGCCTAAAATGTTTAGAATGTAAAATTAATATATATTGTTGTATATAAAGCATTACATAACACACTTTGAAGCAAATTAAATAAATAAATATTTCTAAAATCTTTCTGTTACAAACAAATATTATATTGTGATAAACTGCATGAATTACGAAGGCGTTTATCAAATAATAATTTATTTTTCATATATTATGGTACTCTATCTGTTGAAATTTCATTGTAGATGAAAATTTATATTGTATTTATATACAAAATGAATTGATAGAGACTGACGGTGGAAAAAGTACATATTACTCCGAAAACATAGCTGTAAAATGAAACTGCAAGAATGTTGCACACTCACTTTATAAATCTGCATAATAGTTAACATTTCAACACAGGACAGAACTCAATTAGTTTTTGGATTCGATACAGCAATTGATAAAGTATAGAATGTATCCTGAACCGTATAGTGTAGCATTATGGTTAGAGGAACACGATGTTATAATCTATAATTAATAATACAAATTAATCACTAGATTACCTAAAAAAAATAAAAGCGCGTTGTGTTGTTTTGAAGATCGAGACTATTTTAAGTAAAAGTGATTCTCCAAGGCTACCCGACATTAAACATATAAAAATAAAATAAAATTAAATGACAAAACTTTATTGTCTGGATCTCTGACATCCCTATATCTAAAATAAATAACAGTTAATGCCAATAGATCAATTACTACAATTGATTAAAATGTAACATATTTACATATACATATAAGAAATAGGAATAGTTTTACTTAACCATCATACGTAGTATAGAGTAAATCTTGCAATCGTTTTGAGAATCGAAATTTTTTTTTTTTGACAGATTTACACGTTTCAGACACTGGAGATTCCAAAAAACATATTTTTAGAAAAAAAAATTGCCGTCCGTGTCTCTGTGTATGTGTGTGTGTGTCTATGTGTGTGTCGCTAAACGCTCTATCTCCCGAACAAATTGAGATAGAGACTTGAAATTTGGTATATACTTAGTATGTAATAATGGAAAGAATCTTATTGAATTTCAGTAACCTCGATTATCCGGAACTATTTTTTTCGGACTCGAAATAATCGTTCTGATAAAAGGTGTATAACATTTTTCGAAATTGTTTATTTTAAGGAATGAAGATAAAAGACAGAAAAAAATGCTTAAAGAATGAAGTCGAACGGATAATTAGTTTCCATAGATATTTGTAATTTTATTTCCCACACTCTTCGATTTTTCCTGACCCTATATTTCATTCAAATTGCAATTCAAGGATATATTTTAATGGGAAATGAGACGCTTAATCCTACGCAGTAAACTGTTAGTCAAAAGGATTATCAGTTGTGGAGTTATGAGGATTTTACTATTACGCAATTCAGTAATAGAGCATTTAAAGCTTATGACGTTATCAATCCATGATTTTATTCGAATTGCAATGCATTTTATAAATAGTTTACACATGCTTTATTTTCATATTTTATATTATGCATATCTATGACGGGTAAGTATTACGTTGGCTCCCAACGACTAGTTTATATTAGTGTTAAAAATAAAGAAAAGACATCTTTTACACCACATGATAAACAATTTCTTAGCAGTTTACATTAAACATCATGAGTTATCTTAAGATTAGGAGGATAACTCATTACGTTCATTATTTAAATTTCTTTAATCAATTTATTGAATTATCAATTAATTTATAATAATTACGGTTTGAAGTACAGTTCATTTTAGTTAAATAATAATAAAAATGAAACGAATATACGCTCTAGTCATGATTTATCTATAAATCATAATTTTCAATGGAAAAAACAAAAAGTAAATTATTAAATAGAATGCCATCGGCTGAAATAAAAATTTGATAATCCATAAACTAATAAAGAAACTTGCAGTTTATATTTTATACAGTTTTAATCTTTGAATATAATTTTCATTCTTAAAGTTGACATTCAAGCTTAATTTAATTTTTGTCTAATATCTTATTTTCATGCTACATAAACATACTTTATAAAATGGACAGTCTGTTATAGTTGTTTGTTTGAAATATAATTATAGAAGACTACGCAAAGTAGTAAATTAGGTTAAGTTCTTAATTAATAACTTGTCAGACATATGTATAGGACAGGATTATAAGACTGTACGGGATTTTCAGTTTTCAGGACGAAATTTTAGAGAGAGAAATTATGTATTTTACTAGGACAACATTTTTTCATGACTCTCTAAAGAGCAATCCTAACTATCTCGTCACTTTCTGTAACTCCACTCATTGAACTAGAAAAAAACATATATAACAAATGCATACAAGAAGAGCTAAAAAGCCATAAAATTTCTATGATAAAAATAATAATTAGGAGAGTAAAGGGAAGTGCAGAAATTTGCATGTGAGTGACGTTCCTCTTTCATATGTGAATCCCTATTGGAAACTGTTCACTGCTAAAGCCACTCCAAAACAGAGAGTGTATCTGCACATCTGCAGTCAAATAATGACATTCGGTTGCATCATCCCGAACAATTCTCTTGACTCCCAGACTCGAACACTTCTCTTGACGTTGGGACGGCTGGATTCAAAATTCAGGTCACAGGCATGCATCACCCTAAATCGGTTGTCGTGAGACTGTCAAAAAGCACTTAAACGAATTGTCATGTTGTAAACCTTCTTCTGAGTTTTATGATTTGTTGTTGTAGCCAACTGAAATCGAAGGCAATAAACATCGACTTAAATCCTCGAAAAAGGCTTTCAATTTAATTGGGAAAACTCTGTACTTAGATAAAAGAAAATAACAAAAAAAAATAATAATAATGGTTGGAAATGTGTAGTCATTAACTAAAAAATTCATATTCTTGATGAAAAGTTGAGTTTGTGGAGTTCAAACATGAAGTTTTAATATGGAAATTACACAATTTTGTAAGTTAATCAACATATTTTGCAAACAATAAACAAAAATGGTCAGAAAACTTTAGGCGTTCCACCAGAAATCAAATATAAAATGTAAATTGCTGACCTTAAGCACCCAATTACTCTTTGAATATAGATATGACCTATAAGAAAACATTTTTTCATGAAAAGTAATTTTAAACAATTTTACTAAAACAGACGTAAGATAAAAATAAATGTATAAAATGTGTTAAAACTTTAAACCATAAGATCTTAGCAATACATAACTCTCCTAGCGCTTTCTGCTCCAAACTGAGCCATCATCAAAGACCTTCGACCAGCGGGGAACACAGCACAGATGTTGTTCAAGACCAGAACTCAAAATGACAGAAGAACTCTTTATGGACATGCGCCAGCGGATGAACCCATTGTTGGTGAGGGGGAAACACAAATCATGACACTTTCGGGAAACCATACTTTCCCGAAACTCGGAGCAGTTCGTACCAAATGCGTGGTATTTGGTATGATAATACATAATTGCAACAGTTGTTTGCTTGCGATAAAATTTCTAGGGACTCCAAAATTACACAACTTTTAAAATCGGCAGCCCGCATAATGATTCTTAGTTGTTAATGAGTTACGGAAAAGTATGGTCTCCCGATTAATCATTAAGTCTGTTAATGATCAGTAAGTACAGAATGTAGTTGAATTTGACGCCATACTTAAACCGAAAATTGAAATATATTTTATCTATACTGATTATTAATCATAAATATCAGTTATATACAGATGAGAATTTTATGCCAAAATCACATCATGATTATCAGGAAATCTATTAAAGTCTGATTGTATGTTTGTATTACACAACTAGGCCTCCTAGAATATCAAACGCATTGCGATTTACTTCAAACCAGTTATCATTGATCCGAGGATGTAATATAAACATTCAATTTTTACAAAATTAAATTGGTTTCCGAGATGTTATTATTATTATTATTATTATTATTATCTGTAAATTTAAAAGTTTCTCTAAAGACAGCACCTAGATTATTATATTTTTTCTGAATAAAAAAGACGAAAGAGAAACGGATTAATAAATTTCTTATCGTCATTAAAATTCAAAACAGTATTTATTTTCATGTTGCATAGATGTTAAAAATTTTTTGATTAAAGTAAATTTTTCAAGAAATATTTTCACATATTCAAGCTTTATGAATCAACTTATTTTACAGAACAAAAATCGTCTGTCAACGTTTTGTCATTTAGAAATCATTACATCGTAGATTTTATTTTCAGCTTTAGATTCAACCAAATAGGGAGATTTAAGCTCCCTAAATTTAGGTGGATAATTATTACTCCTCAGTCACAAGATTTCTGTTTAAAGAAAAATCATATACTATTTTCAAATAATTATTTTTGAAGGATGGCTGTTAAAACGTTTCACAAAAATCCTAAAAGTAAAATGGTTTATCGGGTAAAAATGACATTTGTTTTTTTTCCGATTTGTCGATTTACATGATTTTACTTGGACTTCTTTTTCTCACTGGTTGCACTTTCATTTTCGCGATTGTTTAGCACAAAATTTCACCTTTTAAGACTTAATTAATATCAAGGCCCCTATAAAAAATAAATATTGGATTATCTCATGTAAAATGTGATAAAGGTTTGGTTAATTATATATGTTTTTTAACTATCGGGAGTTAATATTTTCTTGAATAATACATTTATTCTTTTATTAGTGTTACGTGAACGAAGTCACGGGTAACAGTTAGTAATCATACATGACGCATTATAAGAAGTATACATATGCAATATGTATAAGATGTATATGACGCATACATGAGATGTAGGGTGCAGATATTAAGTATACATTGACATATACACTGCTCAAAACAATTAAAGGATATTTGAAGTTTTATATAAAATAAAGATATAAACGAAATTTTTTTTGCCGAAAATAGAAGAAGAGAATCACAAATGCAAATTTTTCTGGTTTTCAAACTGTGGAGTATGCAAATTTTGAGTTCGACGTCAAAAACGTCGCTTCAGCGGCAGCGAATGAAATTTGACTTTCAACTGGATAAAAGAGAATGAAGACAAGGATGATCGGCATTCAGTGATTGCTTAGTTTCGATGAGTACGATGTCTCAGCGAAGTCATTTGACAGATTCGGAAGCTTGGAGAATTGTTGGTAGGTTAGAAGGGGGCCAAACTCAAGGCGAAGTAGCGCAAGCCATTGGAGTGTCACAAAGTGTCATTTCCAGGATCTGGAACCGTTTTTTGGAGAGTGGATGTGCAGGCCGAAGACCAGGGCAAGGTCGTAGACGGGCAACAACGCCCAATGAAGATCGGTATTTAGCGTTAACAGCTCGGAGACACCGAAACATGAACGCTACTCTTCTCCAACAACACCTTCGCTCGGCTACAGGCACCACGATTTCAACTCAGACTGTCCGAAACCGGCTCCATGCTGTAGGTCTGTATGCTCGCCGACCGATGGTATGTGTTAGATTAACATCAAGGCATCGTCGCGACCGCAGGGAGTGGGCAACCGAGCATGTCAACTGGAGGAGAAATGAATGGAGCAATATTCTGTTTTCTGACGAGTCCCGTTTTTCTGTGCATCCGGATAATAGGCGTATTTTCATCTGGAGGGATCGTGGCAGTAGGAATAAATCCTGCGTTCGTGCACGAAAATGTCAGATTTGGCGGTGGAGGAGTATTGGTGTATGGTGGCATCTCCATTGACGGGCGCACTGACCTCTACATCATTCGAGATGGAGCTCTGACTGGTCGCCGATATAGGGATGAGATCCTCAGACCTATTGTAGTCCCTTACGCTGCAGCAATCGGAGATAACTTCATTTTAATGGACGATAACTGCAGGCCACATCGTGCAAACCTGGTGGAGGATTTCCTTTTCGAGGAAGGAATCGTTCGAATGGAATGGCCAGCGTGTTCTCTAGACATGAATCCAATCGAGCACGTTTGGGACGCTCTAGGAAGACGAGTTTCTCGCCGCCAACAGCCCCCACAAACTCTCCAAGAACTGGAAAGAGCTCTTCTGGAAGAGTGCAGAAGAATACCCCAACTCGTCATTAATAGCCTCATTGAGTCCATGCCTGAAAGGTGTTCAACGTTGCTGGCCGCCCGTGGAAACCATACCCCCTACTGAAAATGATTTTCTTTGAAGAAAACACCTTTTCTTATTCTTTTTTTTCTCATATGCACAAATTGTGTTTTTTTCCTTTTGTACACAAATGCGCAATAAAATGCATTTTTTTCTGCCAAACATGTGTAATTTATTCTCATATAACCTACTATGTCTGTCGACCATGTATCAATCAGCTAAAAAGTTTCCCAGATACAAAATCCACCTAAAACTGCAATATCCTTTAATTGTTTTGAGCAGTGTATAACGCATATATGAGCGTTTGGTGTGCATATATGGGTATAATATGGCCTATATACAAGATTGGCGATATCATCACTGCAATCTTGGCATAATCGAATTTGTGTTGGCCGCTTTAACAAAGAAGTAATGGGTATTCCTTTTTTGGTATCCTGGGGTATCCAAGGATCATCCTCGGTATTCCGAGCGAAATATTGCGACTCTCACCAGACTCTTTCTCTAATCAAAAAAAGTAATTTAAGTTTCTAGTACTCTTTGACTTTAGCGAAATTAGAAACTCTGTAATGCTAATTGTAAGATTTTAAACATGAAAGATTTGAACGTTGAGTGATAATAACTGTTAATTTATTTTATAACTTTTTAAATATGCGTAATATGGAGCAACGATTCAAAACGCTTTTCAAGATGTCATTTTATCAAAATATTTCTTAACAGGTGGACCCGTGAGAGGCTTTAGCACTGTAGGATTTGATATTATTCCCTGAAAAAATTTATTAAAATTTATTAAAGGCGATGTTTAACAAAACAATGCGTTTTAACAAAATGTGCGTGTACTACGTAAAATGCATGATAAAAAAGCCTTTGAGTGATACGTTGATAATTGTTATTTGATTTGTCTACGCATAGAAAAAGTGGTGTTGGCATCGAAATTAATATACATGATAGTGAACCTACAGAAAGAAAATGATATATATCTTTATATAAGTCTCATTTGTTCAACGACATCAAGATGTGATAAAATATTATATTTACGTTATTAATTTGATATTTGAAACGCTTGAAGTCTTAAAATTTTCTAATTGGCTATAGTTTACTAGTTTAGTAATTGGCTAACAGTTTTTTAATGCACTCCTGCTTCACTAACATTATCATTTTGAAATGCCATTGCTAAAACGTACTCGACTACTAGATTTCTACATTTTAAGTAAACGGGACATTTCTCTGTTACTGTCATATTTGGTAAATGAAAAAAATGCGTTTAATAAGAATCTGTAAAATAAAGGTATTGTAATTTCTTTTAAATGTATTTTTCTCTCTTATTAAAACAAGAAAGAAAAATAACGCGTCAATGACAGGAAATGAAACACTTTCCAATACTTCAGAAATACTTTACAAATCTTCACACTTTAATCGCTAATAGATAGTTCTGCAACCGAAAACGTTTGTGTGTCCCTGTAAACCAACGATAAATGTTACGTACACTGTAAAAAAAAATTGCAGTAAAATTACTGCAGCAGAGATTCCAGTCATACCCCGTAAAAAAAAAAAAAAATCCATGCCCATCACTTTGTGCAGCCCGTAATTTTACGGGGCAAAGTAATATAGCATTATAATGCACAGGATATAATGCACTTTAAAACACAATAACACTTTGCTTAGTGTTCCGTAGCATGTAGCACGTTAGATAATCGTCACAGAATCGCTTTTTGGCGGGTTAAAATTTTCGAAACACGAGTAAAATGAAGGGTTACACCCTAGCAGAGGACAATGTATGGGGTCGTACCGTATTTTTGCTAACAGATGGGCTAGAACTGTAAGAATATGTGGATTGCTCTTAATTTTCTAAGTATCTAAGGTATAAGGCCGCTTATTTAGTGGATCAGACCGTTTTTCATCAAATAAGGCTGTTCCCCGTGAAAATTGAGGAGCAAAAGCTCATAAATTTACAGTTTTTTCTGAGAGTGAAATGCCATTGCTAAAAACGTACTCGACTACTAGAGTTCTACGTTTTAAGTAAACGGGACATTTCTCTGTTACTGTCATATTCGGTAAATGAAAAAAAATGTGTTTAATAAGAATCTGTAAAATAAAGGTATTGTAATTTCTTTACTGCCATTGCTAAAAACGTACTCGACTACTAGAGTTCTACGTTTTAAGTAAACGGGACATTTCTCTGTTACTGTCATATTCGGTAAATGAAAAAAATGCGTTTAATAAGAATCTGTAAAATAAAGGTGTTATACATGTTATAGAAAAAATCTTGAAGTGCACATCAGTAACGTTTCAATTAGTGTAACATTATTAAAATACGCTGAAAACAGTTTTTCTCCGTAGACCATTATGTACACTACTTATTTTGTGTAGCCCTGTAAATGAATGAAAAATGCTCTTCAGTCCATATTATACAGAACACGTGTTTTAGTGGACCAAAAATTCATATCAATTTCATTATGTTTGTAATAGTTTAACACCGATAAAATACACTGAGAACGATTTTTCTCCATACAGTGTATGGTAACGGAATTTTTTGAGTGTTTCTGTAAACTAACTCTAAACGCTACACGCTTCATTTTTAATAGCAAACATGCCATAGTAATCATTAATTAAATATATAGATTGCATGTAGATCCAAGCATATTATGAGAGTTAGACCACGAATAAGCAGCAGACAGACAAGGCGAATTCATGTACACACACAAAAAAATTCCTGTAAAATTACGGGCAGAGGCCGGCAGCAGAAATTCCAGTCATACCCCGGAAAAAATATCTATGCCCATCATTTTGTGCAACCCGTAATTTCACAGGGCAAAGTAATACAGCATTATAATGCACAGGATATAATGCACTTTAAAACACAATAACACTTTACTTACTGTGCTGTAGCACGTAGCACGTTAGATAATCATCACAGAATCGCTTTTTTGGCAGGTTAAAATTTTCAAAACACGAGTAAAATGAAGGGTTACACCCTAGCGGAGGACAATGTATGGGGTCGTACCGTATTTTTGCTAACATATGGGCTAGAACTGTAAGAATATGTGGATTGCCCTTAATTTTCTAAGAATCTAAGGGATAAGGCTGCTTATTTAGTGGATCGGATCGTTTTTCATCAAATAAGGCTGTTGCCCGTGAAAATTGAAGGCCAAACGCTCATAAATTTACAATTTTTTCTAAGAGTGAACATTTTTCAACTATGTTGGAAACTGTTAAAATTCAATAATGAGGAATTGAAATCTACATTGTGTTAAACTTTAAAGACACGGGCAGGTGGGCGGGTGCCGTACTGAGCACGCCATTCAGTAAAAAACAGTTGTGAATAGTAGTATAATTAAGTGATTAACATTTGTGCTTCGTTTCCCCCCTTCAAAACGTTCCTTTAATATTCAAACCATGTTTAAAGTTTGCATATTTTCTGTCCTGCTTCATTATTTTTATTGGTAAGTCACCACTGTTGTACGGAATATACTTCCCATGCATTTATGTAATATATTCTATTTTATTTCATACTTAAACTATTTATTTTATATATGTGATGTCTATTATCCTATTATTAGATTCTATACTATTCTTCTTTACTATCAAAAGTTGAAATTTAGTCTTTAAAAGGCGTTGGAGCATGGAGTGCGTCACCTTTCTCTTTATGTTATTACATACTAGTGATCCCGACAAGATACGTATTTCAGTTATACGCTTAACCGATATACGTATATACGTATAATACGTCGGTATGAAGTACGTATACCTTAAACTGTATGTTTAAACGTATCAGGGTACGTATAAGCGTATATCGGTTAAACGTATAATCCAAGTATACGTATATTTCAAGTATACGTATTTACTTTTAATACTAATGGACCGCATCAGTCTTACGTCACTGAACGGAGAACAAGCTGGGAATAGGTGGCGTAACCGTAGAAATTTGCATAATATGTTTCATACACAGGATCTTGTTATTTTTCCCAATAAATATTCCAATCAATTTCTTTACTTCTAATTTTCATTGAATTAAGATATACAATGTTGTATCAATTTCTTGGAACAGTTTAAAATGTCTTATGATTTTTTTCTATATTTTTTACGCAATAAACAAAAATCGTTTAAACGTTCACATGTTTAATCGCTGGGGTAAGTTCCTTATATATACTCTGTACCCTATCTACTCTTTTGTATAATACGTAAAACCGCCTTGGCCGTATCATACGTATAAAAATCTGTACCCCGTATAATGCGTCTTATACGTATACTCGCATAAACGTTTAATAGGGAGCACTATTACAAACCGTCTGTGTTATATTAATTCTAATTAAATTAGTCTTGTTTTAACAATTTCATGTTTATTACTTTTACTAGCCGCCACTGGCGACCAGTTTGGTCGCCCTTAAATGTATGTTAAGCATTGTAACAAATTATTTTTATTCATAATTTATTTTTTTCCTTAATCCCTCGCATAACTGGAAAAATCTAATTGACAAATCAAGAACTTTTGCGATCGCGGTAGCATTTCGCATATTTTTTGTTGTTATGTATTTCATCTTTCTTGACAAAAACCGTTTAACCCACTTAAGAATTTATGCTTCATGTCAGTTTGCTTATCACTTGCAATATGTTCGCTAATGCGGAGATTCTTAAACATATTTGGCGCAAAACAAAAATCGCGCCAGCCCCGGTGCGTCCGTGACAGCTGTTTCAATTTAAAATACATGACGTTCACATTTTTCATTTAAAATAGAAAAATAATAATTATCATAAATCAAAACATTTGATTTCAAATTAAAGTATCGTTTCTAATTTGCACGCGCAAAAAATAAAAGCTGACAATTCTTTTCGAAATTTGATCCATTAAATATTATTACATGAGTTCAACTTACGTCAAAAAAAGGTCCGGAAGTTGAGTTGTATGGAACAGAATTAAGGTAAACTTTGACTGTCTCACTGGTGCGGATTATTTATTTTACGCCAGGCAGCGATCCAAAAATTCATGGTTTAATATTTTAAACATTCACAACGAATGAATCTTTTTTCTTTGTTTACTTTCATAGATAGAGAATTTTAACTGCGAACCTAATTTAAACTGAAGTTATTGCAGAATGTATACATAATTGAACGTAAGTCATCTCTCAAATATTAATTTATTTTGAACGATCTTTCTAAAAATGTAACTTTTATGCAGTTTTATTTGCAAAAATAATTTTGAATAAAAATGGCCGCCTGGCATATGAAAAAGTGAAACGGACATCCCGGAACTGTTGATGACAGTCACATGACTTACGGTTTTATTATATAGATACTACTACTGGACATGGCATTAAACCAGGATATAATTTAAAGTTGTTATTTAGTCTTTAAACTAGTCGTTGGGGGGGGGGGGGCACCGTAATACTTACCCATCATAGGTATGCATAATATAAAATATGAAAATAAAACATGTGTATACTATTTATAAAATGCATTGCAATTCGAATAAAATCATGGCTTGATGACGTTATAAACTTTAACTGCTCCATTACTGAATTGCGTAAAAGAAACATCCTTATAACTTCAAAATTGATAATCGTATTAACTAACGGTTTACTGCGTCGGAATAAGCGTCTCATTTCCAATTAAAATATATCTTTGAATTCAAATTTGAATGAAATACAGGGTCATGAAAATCGAAGAGTGTGGAAATAGGATTACAAATGTCTCGGCAACTGATTATCCGATCGACTTTATTCTTTACGCAAAATTTCTGTTTTTGTATTTTCTTTTATATTCACTCCTTAAAATAAACAATTTCGAAAATTTTTATATACCTTTTTTCAGAAGGAATATTTCGAGAGTCCGAAAAAAATAGTTCCGGATAATCGAGGTTACTGAAATTCAATAAGCTTCTTCCCATTATTACATACTAGGTATACATACCAAATTTTAAGTCTCTATCTTAATTTGTTCAGGATATAGAGCGTTTACAGACACACACACACAGACAGAAAGACGGACGGCATTTCTTTTTGTGAAAATATGTTTTTCGGGATCTCCAGTTTCTGAAACATGTAAATCCGTCAACATTTTTTTTTCGATTTTCAAAACAATTACAAGACTTACCCTATACTACGCATTATGGGTAAGTAAATTCGGTAGCGCATACAGTGCGGTCGCCCGTGTTTTTATGTTACTGTAAACCGCTCGAGTTTTTAATGGTTCAAGTATATCACTTTAAAGTCATGTTATCCGATTATTGCAATATCCATAGAAATATAGTAGTATTATTCAATAGAAATAATAAATAAAAAAGAAAACTGCCCAGTTAAACTGAGGGCATTGAGCTCACAGACTATTCACACTAATTGTATATTATACACTTATTTCAAAGAATTTGAAATAAGCCCCTCGAAAAATAAAGAAATCGACAATATATTAAGGGGGGATCTTCCCCCCGTTCCCCCACCCCCTTATAGTTAACAATTGAACCCCCAAACCTAATCAGGGAAGCCCTTTATTACAATGAACATATATACTAAATTCGAAGCAAATCGGATAATTCTGCATGAAAAACCCATTTATCTAAATTAAGGGGGGTTACCCCCGTATCCCCCTTTATACTTAACCAATGAACCCCAAGACTAACCTGGGAAGCTCCTTACCACAATGAGCCTATATACAAAATTTGAAGAAAATCGGATAATTCTCCATGAAAAACACATTCATCTAAATTAAGGGGGGAGGATAAGCCCCCCTCTTTACCCTCTTTATACTTAACCAAAGAACCCCCTAAACTAATCAGGAAAGCGCCTTATCACAATGAACCTATATACAAAATTTTAAGAAAATCGCATAATTCTGCTTGAAAATCGCAGTTATCTAAATTAAGGGTGGGCAGCCCTCCGTTACCCCCTTTATACTTAAACAATGAATCCCCAAAACCAATCAGGAAAACGCTTTATCACCATTAACCTGTATACAAAATTTGAAGAAAATCTGATAATTCTGCATGAAAAACCCATTTATCTAAATTAAGGGGGGATTAGCCCTCCTTTCCCCCTTTATACTTAACCAATGAACCCCCAAAACTCTTCAGAGAAGCGCATTATCACAATGAACCTATATACAAAATTTGAAGAAAATCGAATAATTCTGCATAAAAACTCATTTATCTAAATTAGGGGGGGATTACCCCCCCTTTCCCCCTTTATACTTAACCAATGAACCCACAAAACTATTGACAGAAGCGCATTATCAAAATGAACCTATATACAAAATTTGAAGAAAATGGGATAATTCTGCATGAAAAACCTATTTATCTAAATTATGGAGGGTTAGCCCCCCATTTGCCCCCTTTATGCTTAACCAATGAACCTCCAAAACTTATCAAGGAAGCGCCTTATCACAATGAACCTATATACAAAATTTGAAGAAAATCGAATAATTCTGCATAAAAACTCATTTATCTAAATTAGGGGGGTTATCCCCCCTTTCCCCCTTTATACTTAACCAATGAACCCCCAAAACTATTGACAGAAGCGCATTATCAAACTGAACCTATATACAAAATTTGAAGAAAATGGGATAATTCTGCATGAAAAACCTATTTCTCTAAATTATGGGGGTTAGCCCCCCATTTCCCCCCTTTATGTTTAACCAATGAACCTCCAAAACTAATCAGGGAAGCGCCTTATCACAGGGAACCTATAAACAAAATTTAAAGTAAAACGGTTAGTTCTATCAAGAGTTATCGCGTTACGTACATACATACATACATACATACGTACATAGAGAACCGGCGGGCACATAAGCTCTCAGGCTTTGATAGCCTGTGAGCTAATAAAAAGAAAAATGCCCAGTGAAACTGATGGCATTGTGCTCACAGGCTATTTACACTAATTGTATGTTATACTCTTTTTTCAAAGAATAATGCCCATCGAAAAATAAGGAAATCGACAATAAAAATGCAAATTACGATTATGAGATATACTTTTGATACAAACTAATTTTTGATACTTAACCAATGAACCTCCAAAACTAATCAAGGAAGCACCTTATCAGAATAAACCTGTATATCAAATTTGTTGCAAATCGGATAATTCTGAATGAAATACCCATTTAGCTAAATTCAGAGAAGATTAACCACAATCGTTTCACCCCTTTATACTTAACAAATGAACATCCAAAACTAATCAGGGATGCGCCTTATCAGAATAAACCTCTTCACCAAATCTGAGGCATATCGGATAATTTTGCATGAAATACCCATTCAGCTAAGTTAAGGAATTAATTATCCCCCCGTTCTCCCCTTTATACATAACCAATGAACCCCAAAAGTAATCAGAGAAGCGCCTTATCAGAATGAACCTATATTTGAAGCAAATCGATATTTCTATCAAGAGTTATCGCGTTACATACAGAACCTGCGGAAACATTATCTCTTAGGCTTTGATAGTCTGCGAGCTAAAAAATATAAATTGTTTCTAATATATTTTATAAATAATTTATAAACTTCAGAATACAATATTTCTATGCATATTTTTATTCCTTCATTTCAAATCTAAAATACATGCTTTCAAAAGAATCTGAAAATTCAATATAATATGAACTTACAAATTACGCCATTGAAATTTACATAAAAATAGATTTTAGAAGCTATATGTTGAGAGATTTTTTAAAAATTTGCTTGGTTTCTAAAATTTACTCTGAAATGTATATATTTTTTTCATTTAATTTTTTATATAGCATGAATAACAAGGCGAATAGATTTGCAATCTGTAAGTTATTTTGCTTGCAAGTGCCATATCTAAAGAAAAAATGTATTTCAGAGTCAGAATGTATTTTGAATAATGTGTATTCAGGAAGAAATTTATGCCACAGAAATAAGAATCCTTGATTTAAAAAAAAAAATATGTCCCTTTAAGATGCATACCAAATATTTGCATTCTGTTTGTGATAATATCTATATTCATTTAGGTTATTCACAACAAATACATGTTTATACCAATAATATTCTACATAAAACACAATTTTCCGACTAGAAGTATGTATTGATTTTTTTAACAAAAGTATAGAAGATACACGCATTTGTGACAAATACATAAAAAAGAAGATTGTGAAATTACTAGTAGCAACATTTTATAAATGTTCAATGTGACCACCAGCAGAAATACGAACGACATTCGTTCTCTAGAAGAATTTGTCCCAAACGGTTTTCAGCATGTCGGGTGTTGCAGTTGTAATAGCTACAGTTATCCTCATTTTCAGTTCAGCAGTGTCAGCTGGTAGAGACGGAAAAAACACTTCATCTTTTATGTATCCCCAAAGAAAAAAATCGCACGGAGTTAAGTCCGGGGTTCATGGGGCCACTGATGAAGAACAGCGTCGAAAACTGTTCTGCGACCAATCCACCGCTGCGCCATTTGCTCATTCAAAAACTCTCGTACAGAAAGGTGTCGATGGGATGGTGCAACATCCTGTTGGATTAACTCGCAAAGGAGCATGCCGGTTCACATTGTGCCATTTCTCGCCAAAAACACGAACCTTTACATATATGAGACTTCATTGCTTCTCTCTCAATAAGATGTGTGAAAGGGAACACTACCTTTTTTTGTACAGAATATATAGCGCTCAAAGTTGTGATATTCATTTGTAATCACCCTCTACTTTTAAAAAGTAAAAATTAAATATTTAGCAGGTATACAGTAAGTTTTAATGTGTACAAACAACTGTAAAGAAATAGAATATGTAAGTAAATATACAAAAACCAAGCTGAAACTTATAGAAACGTATTTTGCAGTATAATAATTTGTCATGAATGAATAGTTACGCTCTTATTCACCAAGTACCGGAATTAACGATTAAGCGTGAACCGCTCGGTTTAATGATCAAATGGTTTAATGCTCACTATTACCCTGAATGAACTTCGGTTGAAATCAGGTCCAATCAGGTAAATGATGAGTACCATTTGAGTGGTCGACTGAAATTTAAATATTCAGCAGATATACAGTAAGTTTTAAGTGTATAAAAGTAAATGTAAAGCAATACAATATAAGTAAAGATACATAAACCAAGCTGAAGCTTATGAAAGCGTATTTTGTAGTATAATAATTTGTCATGAATGAAATATTTACGCTCTTATTCACCAAATACCCGAATTAACGATTAAGCGTGAACCGCTCGGTTTAGTGATCAAATGTTTAAATGCTCACTATTACCCTGAATGGACTTCGGCTGAAATCGGCTGAAGGTCTAATCAGGTTAATGATGAGTTACCATTTGAGCAGTCGACCGAGATTTTTCAGAAAATGTGTGCCATTAAGATTCATTCCAAATATTTGCATTCTGTTTGCGATGATATCTATATTTATTTAGGTATTCAACTATCAAATACATATTTATACCAATAATATTCTACATAAAACAGAATTTTATGACAAGAAGTATACTGTAATTTTTTTAATTTATTTTTGTAAATATTTTGCAGGTTAGATTTGTTACTAAATACGAACTTCTATATAAAACAACTTTTGCATTTGAACTATAATACTATTGGGGATACTAAAATGTGAGGAAATAGAGAAAATTAATCCACCAAGAATTAGATCACAGAACCATTATATTTTAAAGAAAACTGCTGTAAGGAATAGTTTTCATTATACTTTTAAAAAGTCAAAATTAAATTTTCAACTGATAAACTGTAAGTTTTAAGTATATAAAAATAATTTTAAAGCAGTATAATGTGTCGGTAAAGATACAAAAACCAAAGCTGAAACTCATAAAAACTTATTTTGCATTATGTTAATTTGTCACGAATGAAATACCGTATATCTCGGCGTATAAGACGCCACACTAATTTAAGAGTACATATTTTTATTTCAAGCATATACTGGCCTATAACACGCATCAAGTTTACCTCATGAAAACAAACCATAAATAACAGCTTTCGTTTCCCCCCCTTATACCTTTAGATAATGTGTCTTTTCTTTGCGACATGAGAACGCGATCGTTTCCGGTATGCTCAATTCCTATCCTTTGGAATCTAAATAACCCGTCTCACCAAAATCTGGTTCGAGACAGATCCTGTCTATTATGCACTGAAACTTCCTTCCTCCCCATCTGCGTGAATACACTAATCTGACCGAGGGAAAATTCTTGTTTTACACGTTATTCTTCATTCGGTCGAAGCGGTTAACTTTCAAGTGTGTTAACCTAAAGCCTAATAAAATCAGCTCTTCTTCATAAAGTATGCCTCAGTAAAGCAAAATAAATACCCTTCTGGATTTAAATACAAAGTAATAGCATTTTCAAAAGAAAATGTTAATCGCGCTGCAGCTAGAATGTTCGGAGTTAATGGGTGTTCTATTCGTGAGTGAAAGAAGAATGAAGCTGCGATTTAAAATATGCCAAAACAAAAATGTGTGCTGCGCACTGGTAATACAAAGTGGTCTGTTTTAGAGGAATATTTCGCCCAATAGATATTAGAAAATCGCCAAAATGGACTAATAATAACGAGAAACAGTGTTCGTTTATCTGCGTTACAATGGACAAAAAAGAATTCCTGTCAAACGAAGTACTTTAAGGCAACAATGGGTTGGTAAGATCGATTTATGAATCGTAAAAATTTCGTTCTTTGCCAAAAGACAAAAGTTTCCCAATTGCTTCCAAAAGACTTAGAACAAAAACTGTTAAGTTTCCAGAAGTTTGTTATTGATAAACGAAGGGAAAAAAAAACTATGATTTGTCTCAAATTGGAAATATGGACGAAACGCCAGTAATGTTCGATATAATAGGAAACCAAAGTGTAGAAACAAAAGGAGTGAAAACTGTGCAATTTAAAACAACGGGGCAAGAAAAATCCCACTTCACAGTAGTTCTTTCTTGCTTAGCTAATGGCACCAAATTAAAACCCATAGTAATTTTCAAACGAAAAACAGGGCCAATTGGTAATTTTCAAAAAGGAGTGTTTGTTCATGTCCATTAGAAGTGCTGGATGGACGAAAATGGGTTAAAATGACGGATAAAAAATGTTTGGGAAAATCGTCCAGGAGCTTTAGGAAAACCAGAAATTCTGTTAGTTTGGGATATGTATAGAACCCATAGAACAGACGGAATTAAAAAAGAATAAACGAGTCTAATACAGATTTGGCAGTAATTCTAGGTGGACTTAGATCAACTATTAGATGTTACCATAAACAACCCTTTTAAAAAACGTTTAAGAAGGCAATGGAATTCATGGATTCTAGAGGGAGAAAAAACATTTACGAAAGGAGGAAATATGCGGCATGCATCATTAACGAAAATGTGCTTCATGGAATGAAATAAAACCGGAAATAATTGTTAAATCGTTTAAAAAGTGGGGAATATAAAATGAACTTGACGGTACCGAGGATGACTATTTATGGCTAGATGAAAGCGACAGTAGAGATAAAATACATGAAAACGACAGTGGGGAAGATGACATTACCGAAAATATAAATGAGGGCGAATACAACGAACTTTTCATGTTATCTGATAAAGAAGACTAAGTTTATTAGAAAATATATATTGTAAGTTTCTTTATTTATATTGATATATTGTAAGTTTCTTTATTTATATTGATATATAGATGTATTTAAATATGCCTCTAAAAATTTTAAATGTTCTCGTCTTAAGATTTTACATCAACCATTTTATATCCAGTGTAAAAATGAAGTGATTTTTTAGAGTTAAAAGTGCGTGTTATACACCGAGATATGCGGTATTTACACTCTTATTCACAAAGAGCCTGAATTCCCGATTAAGCGCGAATAGCTCGGTTTAATGCTCAAAGGGTATTCACTAATAACCTGACTGGACTTCAGCGGAATTCTGGTCCAATCAGGTCGACGATGGACATCATTTGAGAGGTTCCGACCTAGGTTCTTCAGCTTTAGCGCAAGTTGAAATAAATGGTGAATACGAACGTTAGACACACATTTGCTAATTAGGATAAAATAAACTTCATATAAAAATAATAAGTCGCTAATTATTCTTGAATAACGAACTATAAATTTGAGGCATTTGCAGAAAATAAAAATTTATTAAACTCAGATTTATTAAACAAAATTTTAAATGAATTGTAACAAAGATATTCCACTAATATGAACTTTTGTATAGCCAAGAGATTAAGAAAAAATATAAAGTGCCACATTCTGCTGAATTTTAGAGTGACTAACCCACAGAAATCCTCACGGTTGATATTTATACATATATTCCAGTAGAATTGTATTTTATTTTACTGAGTAAATGACATCAAATGCCAAAGATATGAAACAATTTTCTATATTCATAGAAAATATACTTTACTATTCATACAACGATTTTTCCCAAATGATTTGAAATAAAAATTTGAATAATGTGCATAAAGCAATAAATATGATAAGTTAAAAAATATGTTTTAATATATATTTTTTTATTAACACTTTATGCTCCGACAGTACTTTCAAGTACCCGGCTAAGTGTGTTATAAGTAGTGTTATAATTTTCTTTTTAATTCATCCATTGCTAACTGCAAGCTTCCTGATCAACAGTAAATATTTAATTCTATCTTCAGTAGATAGCGTTGGTTGGTTTGTGAAGGAAAAAATGTTTGAGAAGGTTAATTTTCCGCCAGCGTATTTTATTTTATCTTTCATCTTCTTCTGTGCAGCGCGATAAATAGTTTCTTCTGTGAAACCTTCTTAACGTTAATAAGTTAATCTACTGTATTTTGTTTCTTAGTTTTTAAAATCTGAGACGCAATGATTTTTTTCACATTAAAAATATTAATTCATTTTAATTTATTTTTAAGGGTTTTTTTTTTTTTTTATGTAGTAGTTTTAAGTAACTTCGGTACTAGAAAGCTATTTCTAAAGTATTAAATTTTAACTTAGAGAAAAAAAGACCTGCAATGAATTTTTTCTTCTTTAAAACGCAATATGTTTCTTACATATCTTCAACGATTTCCAACATTGTTGAAAAATGGTTATGAATTCGGTTTGTCTGTTTGCCGTCTGTCTGCGGGCCTGTCCGAGCTCTAATTCCCGTAAATATACTCGATGTGCCTTAAAGTTTATATATGTTACTGAGGTTTACTACGCCATGTTTGGTACTGAAAACGAAGGGTGTAGCATTTATATTTCTTTTACAGGGACACACAAAAGAATTCCGTTACATTACGGTCTATGGGGAAAAATCGTTTGCGGCGAATTATAGTGATGTTGCACTATTTTAAACCTATTCAAATTAATACACATCACTGAGGTCCACTACAAGACGTTTATTGTAGAATATGGTGTGCGTACAGTGTATTGTTCATTTACAGGGATACTCAAAAATATTTCGTTACATTACGGTCTATGGTTAAAAAGCATTTGCAATGTATTTTAATGATGTTTCACTATTTTATACATATTCAAATCGATACCTATCACTAAGGAGAACTACAAGGAGCTTACAGTAGTGGAGCTACTCAATATGGTATACATAGAATTCATCGTTCATGTACATGTGCATTCAAAATAATTCGGTTACAGTACTGTCTAAGAACAATAATTGCTTTGAGCTCAATTTCAGTTGTGGTACGTTATTTTCAAATGTAACTAATTTTTTGCATATTAATTGGTGCAAATTAATTCTTTAGATCATATACATGGCTACGCAAAATATCTCACGTAGATTTCCGTTTATTAATGGAAATTGCTGAAGGGGTATTTTCAATTGCGCTACGTATTTCCTAATTAAAAAAAAAAATAGCATAATTGTCAAATACAAATCTATAGATCATATACAGGGCTGTACAAAAAAATTCGGATATTTTGTTTGACTATTGGTAGTAATCGCTGGAATTGGGTTTTCAAATGTGTTATGTGTTTCTTAAATTGTTTGCTTAGTAAACTGTGAAGTTTTGTTACAGTATTCTGCATGTGTTGGAAAGTGCTTCATAATCTATGCTTGATGCATAATTTTTCGTTCTTGTTATACTTACTTCGGGTAAAATAGTACTAAGTGATTGTTTTGATCACTCACAGTTTTCACAGAAATAGAGAATTTCTGTTTCATTCCTATATGATAAATTTATTCATAAATCATCAAAATTTTGAATTGATAATTTATAAATTTAGCAATAAAGCCTCGAGACATATATAAACACGATAGTAGACTAATACTGTTCTCTGCATAGGACACAGTCGGGGGTAGAACACAAGACAGACGAGTTGGAAATTGTACGTCAAGCGTGACAAATGAGGTCGTTTGTACTATAACTAGTTTTATAACTATTTAGATCTTGGTTCAATAGCTGTTACACTCTTATGCAAAGAATGTATCAATACAAAATTTATTTTATGTGCAGATTTTCATATTATAGATATTAATTTAATTTTATGAAATTAAGTTTCAATACACTTTTACAAACAATTAATTACAATTGTGTTTCATTAAAATTATACTATACGCAAATATCCAATATAAAAAATCATCGTTATTATTTCAGTGAAATGAATTATATCGTCTGTTATTATGATAAATTTAATTTTTGTAATAAAAAAAGTACATGTCAAGTTGGCAACATTTTATCTTTCGTTGACATTTACTGAAAATTCCAAATGGGAAACTTAAGCCTAGATTTGAAAATTTCAGAAATTTAAATACCTATTTAGACTTTTTTTCCATTTAATATCTATTTCTCTGGAAACATCTATCCAAAAAACTGTCGGCAGATTATATGATTGCTATAATTAAACAAATTTATAAATTCGGTATTACCTATCATGGGATATCATTGAATTAATTACGTATGATAAGCTTTAATAGAATGAAGAAAACTGTTATTAATATCGTTTTAAGTTTTGAGTTGATTTTCATAAACATTGAAATGACTCGACAAAATTCTGCAACGATTATATATATTAAATTTCAAACCATTTGTTTTGATAGATTTTGCGCTGTTATCTGCGGACAAACAGACGACGACTATATGTGCTACGTATTTACATAATTACGAACACACCTAAAAAATCTGTTAATCGTGAAAAATCGGACCGAGACTTTCGGAAATCTCTCGAGTAACTTTTACGTTGCATTAATTAGTTTTCTCAAACAAATCGTTTATTTATCATTTTTGGTTAGTCTCTTGCACCAACGTAATAATGACAGATTCCTGTGGACTCGCAATAATAATAATAATAATAATAATAATAATAATAAATAAATAAATAAATAAATGAACAAAATATTGAGCGATCGAAATGGACACCCCTGCAATAATAAAATTAAAAAAATGCTTTTTCTATTTTTAAAGCAGCACATACAATATACTTTCTTAACGTGTAGCGGCAATATGAATGAATCGTTCATAAGAATCGAATCTTATCTTCGTATCAACATAGAAAAACACCCTAAAATTGTTACTCCGGATGCGTTTGTGGCGCAAAGGTATTATGCCCGGAAGATTTTCATTTCCGTTTAACGACCGAAAAGTCCCCTAAAATGCCTATTGCGCATGCTCTATAGAGACTAAATCCTTTTAAAAGTATTATTGGTCTTAAAAACTAAGCTTTTTGATTTAATATAAAGGCCCGGTCTACCAGAACAGAGCATTCGCTCTGCACACTTTGAAATTAGTATTTGATTATACGTTTTTAAATAAATGTTTATTTAATTGAAATTTTAAATCAAACAACGCGTTTAACGAAATGTATGTGTACTATTTTGAAAGACTTGTTCAAAACCCTTCGAATGATACATCGTTCATCGTAGTACGTTTCGTATTTGCATAGAAAAAGGGATGTCGACCGTCAGAATAAATATGTATAACTTTAGATAATGCATGTGCAATGTGCATTACAAGATCGCCAATAAAAACAAAGAAATCCATATATCACTTAAGACCAAAATAACTCCAGATAAAGGAATATTTTCTGAGAAATATAAATTTCCTAATGGCCGTATTGTTTATACTTCCAATTTCTCTGTACTTCTATTATGAATTTTTTATATTTCTAAAAGTATAACTTTTTTCTAAAAATATTTGCCAGTAACGTTCTCAAAATAAAAAATATTGTGAACGATACAAATTTAATTTATGGAGAGATAACATGAAATATTTCTTCAAAAAAGTGTAATAAAATTTGCAATAAAAAGCTCTAAAAGATAAAAGTTGAAAACATACTTAGAAATTCATATATTATGATGGAATATAACTTTACTACACAAAAATTATTGTTAAGCATTATAAAAATTCTATTCCAGTAGATAAATAAAATATCATTTCCTTTCTATTGTATCTATCAAATGGCCAATCTCTCAATTTTTCCCCCTTTAAAAAATATATTTTTAAGCTAAAAATAGATAATAAATAAATAATGTAAACTAGAAAATAAATTAGTTAAAATACTAATTTAAATGATTAAGTGATAAAATTAGAACACAAAAAGACTCATAAAAACATTTTAATATAATGATCGACATGTTTCAAACGCACGAACGGCGCCATTATCATGATCTACACGATAAACAAACTATTCTCGCAAAACATTTTGAAAATAAACTTGAAAAACATATATCACGAGATCATATATGTAATAAAAGCAGGTGCTTAAAAATTGTCAACTGTAAACGTGATAATTAATATTTCTTTACTGATTTTTTAAAATTTAACAAGACTTCGTACCATATTTTAGGTAATTAAAAAGAGCCGATTCATTGCATATGTTCTCGTTACACATATAGACTTATATTGATTCATGGATAATAGATGGAAAATAAAGTCTTGATAGAGGAATTACACTATTCTTAAAATCAATTTTAAAAGACAAGGTCCTATGTGACCTTGCCAAAGCTGTAGTTCTTCTGTCATATTTGATATATGCCATATGTTCTTTTAATCTTGTTTTAAACTTTCTAGTTATCATTCCTATATAATACTTAAGATTTCCATCAACTCTGGTGAACGGGGTTTCATAAACGCCTGATAGTTGCTATGGTTCTATTGTGTCTATTTTCTTACAAAGTATACTTTTTAATCTATGAATGGTTTTGCGATAAGGCATACATTGAATTTGCTAATTTTATATTTCAATCTTTCTATCAAACAATCGCGAAACCGTTCATAAAATTAAAAAGTATAGTTTGTAAGAAAATAGACCCAATAGAACCATATCAACTATCCCATGTTTATGAAATTCTATTAACCGGAGCAGATGGAACAATATTATATAGGAATGAAAACTAGAAAGTTTAAAATAATAATAAGAGAGCATGTGGCATATATCAAATATGGCAGAAGAAGTAAAGTTTTGGGATTATATTGGACCGAGACTTTAAAATTTGATTTTAAGAACAGTAAAATAATTTATTCATCAACAGTTTATTTCCCGTATATTATCCGTGAATCAATAGAAATCTATATGAGTAACGAGGACGTGCCAGATTTTAAGTAACTAAAAAGAGGCTGATTCAGGCACACTGAATCAATAAATCCTTAAAAATTTTGTACACAAGAATGATTACATGCAAGGACCCACTATGTTAGAACAACTTTTAATATTCATAAATTTTAAAAGTATTTCAGTACTTACATTGTATCAGTTTATTAATTACAAAACTTATGCACCAACAAAATGTAGTGACTCAAAAGAGCATGGGAAGGTTGAGAAAGCTGTAAAAGAATCTAGTTATAACAGAAAGTGTTGATTAGATTTCAACACATTCATTGATTCCCTAGAAACAATTTGCAGGCTTTAACTTGTTATGGCTTACCCCCACCCTCAAGATTACACAGCGAATAATAGCGTATCCTGGCTGATAAATTGAGAACTGAAATTAAGACTGTGTGCTGGGCATTTAAAGAAGATATAACTATATAATATTATATGAAGTTTCTTTTAGAAAGTTCGACTAAATTATACATAAGTTAGAATCCTTGCTCGAAGTACACTCATGCGAGAAAAAAAGAATTAAAAAACATACTCCGATACTAACTGCGAATGGTTTACGATAAACAGTGGTTTGAAATGAGTCATTTTCGCGGTAAATCACAACATCCGGGAAAGGTAGCTGGTTGTTATTTTCAAATTCCGATGTAAACTGTATATGTTCATCTACAGAGTTCATAACAGAGAGAATACGAGAATATCTATATCACTAGAATCCAGTAATGGAAAGCAGTCATTGACATAGCTGAAGGAAAATGGAAAATGTAACTTGTTGAAAAGGTTTGATTCGAAATAATGCATGTAAATATCACTGAGAATAGGGCTGAGGTGTGGAGCCCACAGACAAACCATCAGTCATTCAATAAACATTACTATTAAATATGAAAGTATTTTACAACAGACAACTGCCAGCAAGGTGTATTAATTCATCAATTTCAAATTGTGAGTAGTAGAATTCCTATAGGCGTATTTTAACACACTTTGAAGAACCTTGAACCGATACTTTAGTAAAGAAAAATTTGGCGTGGAATGAAACCATACTGTGGCTTTGAGTAGTGGTGAAGTTACGTAGTGTATTGACGAACTCATAAGAGTTCCTACAAATGTATATATTTTTGGAGAGCAGCGGGGAGAAAATAGAAACACTATATTACGCTAATTTATGGGAAGATCTACCAATGTTACAAACGATTGGGCTGAATGAAATTGCAAGTTTGTGAACCTTTGGGAATGCATAGATTCTTGTAACACAGAAGGAATGAGGGAAGATTTAACATTGTTGGAAACGAGGGGAGAACGCTCATTAACGGATTTAATTGTTTGAGTTCTTTTTGAGAAATGTCATACTTGATCTTTTTATAAGGAACATCATCTATCAAATTTTGTGTTTTAGTCAGGTAATCTGAGTTTTCCATATCGATAATCTGACCACATTTATCGGATTTGCTGATAACAATGTTTGGATTAGATTTTAGATTATTTATGCAACTGGAAGCAGCCTTACTGATATTTCACATAGGAAGATTATTGTTAAAGTTGACATTGTTCGCAATTAAGTTTGTAATTGAGTCCTTCTGCGAAGGCTTTTAAATCACAGAATTTGAAGGCTCTTTCAATAGGGGCAATAATATTTGGAAAAAACGTTTTACTGGGGTGTACAAAGTTATTATTTATTTTAAGATAAAGGATTTTATCCTGATTAAGGTGAGCACTCGAAAGATTGCTACAGCACTCTGGTTTACCAAGGTGTTAGTTGATTTATTGCTATGCTGTTTGGAGAGTATATTGATTTTATAGCGTTATGAGTATCAGTATGTTTGGTAGACGTGTTACGTTCCCTGTACCATGAGCGGTTATCTGTAGAAGTAAAATCACGATGGTAATTGGAAGATTTAAGAGGTAAACCGTACAGTTCCTGTTCAATAATGCCCATATTTTACGGGTATCTTGTACCCTGTTTAATACTGACATGGTTTAAATACTTACAACTATTTTTAACCTTGGTACTGATCATGGGACTTTAGAATCTCTAAAAAAGCTCTCTGTCATTTTCACAAGTATTTCATTTGTGCTATAATCACGTTGTTCATTTATTATGTAATTCACATTGCATAAACATACACAGTCCCACATGCCATATACAGATTTATTTTTGAGAAGAAAAAAATTGGAAATGCTATCAAACCTTCTTTAAAAATACCGATGCTTGAACAAAGGAAATACCCATGCATTTCTTTCTCAGTGATAACGTGTATTTCAAATTTTCACTCATAACAGGTACCACAAGACATTCAATGTACAAATAGACAATCTTTTTGTATTCCGATTAAAACCAAGATGCAAAATATCATTTATACATACAAAATATCATAGGCTTCTGTGGGTCAATAAAAGGGGTTTTTGGATGCACCGCAGACAGGTACTTTATGACCCCTACTTTAGAGATATTGAAACATGATTGAGTGTTCCATTGAATAGTTAATAAAATATGTTCAAAGACAAATGCTACTATTTTTAATGGGTCCCACGGTGATGGATATGTTTCCAGTCTGCTATTCCACATTGCTAGTTAGCTCACGTGCAGTGTATATTTTGAGCGTGTAATCATTCCAATATCTTGTAAATACCCTCTTTGATATTTATTCATTCATTGTCACACTTGCTGTAAAGCGTATTTTTGGCAATATGACGTCTTATATTCTGCCTTTTTCTAAAACAATAATTATCTTATGCGTACGGTTCTTTTGCCATTTTCGTATGAAATGTTACTCTTGCATACTTTTTAAAGATTCCCTCTCTCTAATATTTACGTTATTTTGTAGGAAAAAATTGGATACTTTCATAAAATATGCAAAATAATTATTATTATTAACCAACTTCAAGGAAAGGGGATATATAAATTATTTCTATCTTTTGCAATCTTTTTACTTTCTTCTGTCTTTACAAGAAGAAAGAATTGGATTCATGAAAATTTTCTACTTCCTGTTTTTAAAGGATTTATACGTTTTAGAAGGTCCTGAACACGATTTGACTGTTTTAGAAAATGTCTGTCTGTTTCTGTGTGTGTCTGAATGTGACAAAAATGTTTTGGGCACTCTATCTCAAGAACTAAATGCACATAATTTAATAAAATTTTAGATTCAGTTAAACCTTGATATAAATTGGTGCTGATTAGTTTTTGGAGTAAATCGCCCAATAGATGGTGCTGTTGTGCTACATTTTTTTACGCATTTCAAGATAGTTATATCTCAAGAATTAGTTTCACAGAATTCCATCAAACTTCAGATTCTGTTAGACTTTGACATAAATAGATGTTGATTTCGTTTTGGTGTACATACCCTAACCCAGGTAGCACAAAAGTATGGGCCCATGTGGGACCATATGGGACCCATGTGGACAGATGGGATCTAGCTGGGCCCATTTGTCCATGAGAAACCCAGGTAAATCTATGTAAATTGGTTTTGTAGCATGTGGTTCAAAGCGCACTTATCGTGTATTTATTTTATTATTAGTTGTTTACTACTTTATTAATCCATTAAATTAATCATAAAAAAACAAGAAAATGTTGAATTAATAGTATCTGTACAGCATTTGGTAAAACTATATAGATTTGCATGGATCGATATGGGTACCTATATAGATCTTAATAGAAAATCTATCAGAATCTGGGAACAACTTTTTAGCGTTACACATAGCCTTTTTTAAGTTAAATTAAAATAAAAGTTAATGATAATATAAATAATATGTAATTATTTACATTGTAATTAAATATTATCATTATATATTTAATAATTAAAATATAATATCTATGCAAATTGATTTTGTAATATGTCGTTCGGAGCGCATTTATCATGTATTTATTTTAATATCAGATGCATACTACTTTATTAATCATTAAATTAACCATAAAAACAAGAAAATGTTGAATTAATAGTATCTGTACAGTATTCAGTAAAACTACATAGATTTGCATGGATCGATATGGGCGACCTATATAGATCTTAATAGAAAATCTATCAGAATCTGGGAACAACTTTTTAGCATTACACATAGCCTTTTTTAAGTTAAATTAAAATAAAAGTTAATGATAATATAAATAATATGTAATTATTTACATTGTAATTAAATATTATCATTATATATTTAATAATGAAAATATAATATCTATGCAAATTGATTTTGTAATATGTCGTTCGGAGCGCATTTATCATGTATTTATTTTAATATCAGATGCATACTACTTTATTAATCATTAAATTAACCATAAAAACAAGAAAATGTTGAATTAATAGTCTCTGTGCAGCATTTGGTAAAACTACATAGATTTGCATGGATCGATATGGGCTACCTATATATCTGGGAACAACTTTTTAGCGTTACACATAGCCTTTTTTAAGTTAATTTAAAATAAAAGTTCGTGATAATATAAATAATATGTAATTAACTATTATCATTATATATTTAATAATGATAATATAATATCTATGCAAATTGATTTTGTAATATGTCGTTCGTAGCGCATTTATCGTGTATTTATTTTAATATCATATGTGTATTCGTTAGTAATTCATTAAATTAATCGTAAAAAATTATAAAATGTCGAATTAGCCATAGCTGTGCAGCATTCACAGAAAACTTGTATATTTGTGTGGATCAAGATAGGTTGTCGATATAGATCTTTATAGAAATCTGGCTGAATCTGGTACAACTGCTTTGCGATAGCTTATATCTACTCGAGTGGCAACACAGACGGACCATAGCAATGGCGGCTGTTTCAGGGAGGATCGCTGTGTTTACGTCTCAGAATTAAGGTAAGTACCAAGTACTCTGTAATGTATACTTGTTTTAACTGTTTTTTTAATCTTTTATGCATACAATTTATATTTGTATCTACAAGTTTTAAAGCTAACTTAATCCGTATTTAAATCTGCGATCCGAGCGTTTTGTTTTTGACGACATTTATCAATTTTTCCGTAAGATGCCATGTCGTTATTAAATATGAAGGTTTTGTTCAGGTAGTTAAAAGTAAAATAATACATTCATTTCCGTTTTAAAATTTATTTTAATAGAGTAATCTATTTCCATATGCGATGTTAAGTTCTTGTTTGACACTAAATTTATTATTAAGGAACTTTTTATAATTATATAGCAACAATTTATATTTTGTTCTAATGTATTATATGGTGCATATTTTGCTGAAGAAACAAACTTAAATATGCCTTATTAAGCATATTTGGGCAATTTTTAGAATACATATATGTATGTATTACTTAAATTCAAAGAAGGCAGCGTAGGTTATAACCAGGGCTTTACAAATTTGATAAAATCTGGTAGCCATCAAAAAGTTCTAGTTGCCAGTAAAAATAACCCCTTCCCCGTCATTGATTTTTTTTAAAAAAGGGTTTTTTTATGAATTAATTGAGAGAAAAAAAGAAGCATAGTTTAGAATTATTATTGTGCTGTCCTTTAAAAAAAAAAAAAAAAAAAAAAAAAAAAATCCACAGTGAAATGTTTCTTTAAAAAAAAAAAAAAAAAAACACACCCTTACTACATCAAATATTTTACTAAAGTCAATGTTTTTTGTTTTGTTCTGTTTTTATGCACTTTTTAGAATATTAAAAATAGTTAAAAATACCTAAGGAGTGCTTATTTAGTTTTAAAATAAATGAAAATAACAATTGCAGAATTCTGGCAAAACATAAGCGCTTCATATTCACAGATTTTCTTTTATAATAAAACTTTAGAATGATCTACATAATTTTTGGTACTTTTCGGTTAGCCGGGCGCCAGTGATATATGCACATATATAAATACATATGTATATACATACATATATATGTGTATGTATATATATTTATATGTAGATATGTGTATATATATATATATGTGTTTGTGTGTATATAACATGTATGTATATCACTGGCACCCGGCTAACCAAAAAGTACCTAATTTTTTTATGTTAAACCATTAATATGTAATAAAATGCTTCGTTTTCAGCTGATTATGTCAGGTGCAGGGTTGGCATTTTTGCCAGGACAGTGGCAAAAACTGGAAAAAACCAGGGCAAAAATGGAAAAAAATGGCAAATTCTTATTGGTCTTTAATGTGTGATCTATAAATTAAAAAGGATCATAATGGTATAAATAATTGGATATTAGATTTAATAACATACCATTTAATATTTTTATTTTAATTTGCTAATTAATAAACATAATTAAAATAATTTTGTATATTTTAAATGTTTATAAAATAGGTGGGATTCAGTCTAATAGGAACTTAAGAACCAAATTAAAAACCAGATATCTATCTTTTTTTCCCCTTAACTACAGCATTTTGTCAGTCATCATATTTATTATTTCTACTGCCAACATTCTTTTATCTAAGCAAATACAAAACACAGAACAATAAATTATATACCATATAAAAGGATTTTGAACAAGTTTCTGACATAGTACACTTACATTTTGTTAAAACATGTTTCCTTATTAAAAATTGTGGTTAATTAAAAATTAAATTGGCATTGTTTTCTTAAATGAAAAGATAGATTTTCTCAAATTAGTGTTTTCACAAAAATTATCAATTTATAAAAAAAAAATAATAGTACAAACATGGCATATGTAATAAGAGTACATTATTTACGTAATATATAATATGCAGAATACGTAAGTACAACTGCGGATTATGGAGGATTATTCGAGCTAAAAGAGAGAAACTTCCCCAATTCATATTTTGCAGAAAAAGTGATTAGTAGTGTCAATGCGTATAATTGGTGGAGAAGTATCGAAAAAACTTGTGAGATTTCAAAAGACTTCTGCTCATTAGTTGCACATCTTGAAATATGTCCAGCAAGTAGTGCTGCTATTGAAAGATTTTTTCCGAATTTTTCATTTGTGCAAACTAAAATTCGAAATAGATTTTCTACAAATACTTTTTCTAAACTAGTTTATTGTTATGAAATGTTAAAACAGCAATAATTAGGTTGTGGTGGAGATATCACTGAAGTACATGAAATTTAATAGTGTTCTGCTTTAAATATAATTTTATATAAATTGAATTTAGAATATAATTGTTTATTTGAATTTCTAACACATATAAACATAAATGCTTTACACATTTAGAGCCTGCACAATGTGAATAATCAATAATATTATGCGTATAATCAATAATAATTATTGTACAAACATGAATAAATAATTAAGTTTTCTATTTATTTATATAAAATAAGTATTTTTTTCATTTATAATTTTGTTATACTTTTGTTTGTGTTTAACATTTTGTTGTTCACTTATAATTTTTGTTATAAGTTAGTATTCTTTCATAAAAAGGATAATTATATTTATTTAACTTCAAAAATAGTGCTTAGAGTTAAAAAATAAATTTAGAATATTGACTTTTAACTACGTATTAAGTTTCTTTTTTCTTTCATGAAATATTTCTTTCTCTTTTTCTGGGGAAAAAAACTAAATGGACATAGTGTATTTTTGCCACCATTTTTGGCAAACACCTATTTTTGCCACCACTTTGGCAAAAACCTATTTTTGCCAGGACGGTTTTAACCAGGTTTTTTCAATTAAATATTTTCGTAGTCTTAGAAAACATTTTAAATTGAATTTCTTTAAAATGATTTTAAGCTAAATTTAAATATTTCAAAATGCATCAAATTTTAATGAACATCAATGACTGACTGGCGGCTAGCCAAAGATAAATCTGTGGCTGGAAAATTAGATTCTGCAGAGATTGAATTCGGGCTGAATTATTAACTCTAAAATTAGATTCTGCAGAAATTTTTTTACTTTCGAATGGCAACTCACAACTCACAAACATAGCCAAAGCTGCCGCCACATATCTTAGCAGACTATCAAACATAAACATGTGCAACTCGCTTCAAAGTGGTACTTAGTGTGGCCGGCCAGTACGTTTGTTCTATTGAACTTTATAGTTATTCTTCATTTCTTTTTTTAATTTAAAATTAATTTTAAATAGATTGTGATGAGTCTGCATTTACAATGTAAGCACAGCCAAGCTGAAATCAAACATCAATAATTGCAGTTTTTGTCAAGCCTTAAAATAAGCATGGAAATGGAAATATTGATCCCATTTCTAAAAATATTGAAGGCGGATTCCTCTAAATTGACTGTTTCCTGGAGTGAGGAAACTCTTAAAGTTTTAGATAATTCTTCTAAGCCTGCTCTCTGAGAAAATTCTAAAATGCCTGTTTCAATGTTGCATTTTTTTTTAACCAAAATAACTATTCTTTATTAATATTAATTAATTTTTAATATAAATCATAATTATTTTAAACTACTGTTTTTAATTCATAGCATCAAAATAATATCACGCGTAATTTAATTAAACATTAAAATAATTTGCAGAAAGTTTTTGGCTTTATACAAGTCTGCTGAGCACCAGTGATATATAATTTAATTTATATATGTATGTATATACATATGTACCTATTGTATATATGTATATAAATATGTGTGTGTATACATATTATGTAATATCACTAGTGTCCAGCAAACGTAAAAGTACTAATATTTATTTTTATGGTACTTCTCTATTATCTCGTCGACCACTTTTCATAACAAAAAACTATCGCCAAACTGTAACGCTAAATAAACGGGAGAACTTTGCCATTGGAATATCAAAATAAATAAATAAATAAAATGTCAAATTAAAAACCACTTGATGACGTAACAAACACGTATAATGCTTCTGAATCAAGTAAATGGGACTGCATTTTTGGTGTTTAATCTTACAGTTTGGCGATAATTTTTTGTTATGAAAAGTGGTCGACGGGATAATAGAGAAGTATTGTTTTTATTTATAAAATAATTCCTTCTAATACAAATTTATTTTATATGAATTTGATACTGTATTTTTAAATATGGATTATTTTTAATTAAGTATACTAAATATTTGTTTACTATTTTCATATTATTGCTATTATTATTAAATTTATATTATTATATTCTTTTGTGGATTTCAAACAGAATTTGCACTTTTGATAATTTTAAAAATAACTGCTAAATCTTTTGGCTTGTATTGGATTTTTTCCCCCAATCTCTTACAACTGCTGATTCACTGTTATGGAAATGGAAATGCAATGATTATGATTTAAAGAGTCTAAAATAGTTCACATTTCACATTAGTGCACCAAAGGTAAAGAGATGGAGGAGGGGGGGGGGGTTATTAAGAAAGTTAAACACTAAACATTCATTAAAAAAATAAGAAATGCCATGATGTTTAAAAACCAATATAAAGAAAAGCACAAATTAGAAAGAATTCAGCTTACTGCTATTTCAAGGATATATTAAAAGACAGTAAATATATATATATATATATATATATCTTCCTCAATTGGGAGTCTTTTAGAGCTGTAAAAGTTGTATGCAAAATTATTACTAACCTTTTGGGCTTTTTTTTTTGTTTGTTTTTGAATGTGACATGTTTTCAGTACAAAATATTTTCACGCACATTAAACAACAATTATTTTTGTTTTCTCTTTTTTATGAATAATAATTATCCAAAGCTCATAACTTCATCCAGAAAAAAAAAAAAAACTGTGCCGGGCCTCTAAATTTTACAATGATTATCTGTCAAATGAAAAACAAAAAAGACCCCAAATCTAATGCTGTTGTGAAAGTGTAATATATTTGCATTAAAAAGCTAACATTACATATTAAAACGTAAAATTTCAGCTACAGTGATATTAAAGTAGCCAAGATCAAGGCTAAGCTATCGTATTCGCCCATGGTCTGCCATCTTGTTTTTTAAATCAAAACATATTAAACTTTTATTATTGAATATTAATAAATTAGGGTACTTTTCGGTTAGCAGGGCGCCAGTGATATATATACACACACACATATACACATATCTACATATACATATATATTACATACACATATATCTATGTATATATATATATATATATATATATATATATATATATATATACACATATATATTTATATATGTACCTATATCACTGGCGCACAGCTAACCGAGAAGTACCTAAATTAGTCAGTAAATTAAAATAATATGTTTATAATAAGTAAATAGGGATGAAAATTATTTTGGAAATGAGAATCAAACCATGTTTTGATTAAAAAAAAATTTTAAGTAATCCCGCTTGTTTACATTGTGTTATGATCACTCTATATTAAAATAGACTGATTCATTTTTCCAATTGCTTATTTTATGTGCCTTTGTCTCCTATGGCACTGACACTTCAACAATTATGTAATGTAAATTATCCCCAATTTAAATTTTTGGGCTATGATGTCATACACTCACGCACAGTTTTTTTTTTAAAATCGGTTATAAAAAGGGAAAAAGTCGCCAAATTTAGGAGATTTTTCAAATAATGGCAACCTAGCTATTGTGTTAAATTATTGGTTTGGCGCAGGCTTGAAAATCACGCCAATCAAAAAGTCACCAAACATCGGTGCATGAGTGTAACGCATCTGTTCCAATTTTTGTTACAGTAATTCCTCCAGTAGGTTATAACTTTATCCTCTAAGTTAACTATTACTTCTTTTCCTGCAGTTATAAGAAAATATAAGGAAACATATAATTTTGTAATTCAGTCTATCACAACTTTGTCTGTGCATATTAGTTAAATGATAATTAAAACCATGTTTAAAAAACAAGATGGCAGACAGCGAGCGAATATGATAGCTGTTCCAAGACCAAAATAAAGAATAAACATTTTTTAATTTTTATTTTAACACGGAATATGAAGTTTTGAAATATGTTTAATGGATAGTATAAGGAGCATTCAGTTATATATTCAGGGCATGTTTAGGGAGATTCCCCCCTAAGGAAAGCTTCTGGATTTTATAGTTTTTGATGGTTTAGATGTGTAAAGTAAACTGACACACATATATATATAATATATAATCATCTTTTGAAGATAATTAATTTTAATTATAAATAACAATGCTTTTGTTAGTGTAAATATTTTTTGTTTTAATAATTTTTATTTTAAATATTTAAAATTTATAAAATAGTTTTCATCTTAAACTGTTTAAGAAAACAAACAACCAGATATAGTATGGAAAATGATGCAGGTTTGTTTTAGACAGGTATTTTAGAAATTATTTTGGAAAATGTCAGTTTCATCATCTAAAAATTAAAAGTAATTCATTCAAATCAAACTTATGTAGTTTGGGAAACAAAATCTGTAAATAAACGAGGTAATTTTACTAATCAGATAATCAGACCAGGGCCCGATTAGCAAGTTTTTGTGCCCAGGTTATAAAAAGTTATTGAAAGTGCCCAGGGCACTTTCAATTTTTCGTGCCCCCATAGATTGGATGGTTTACTGATACTAGTTTTTTAGTCTATTTATTCGAAAAGTGTTAACTAAAAAAATTAACGTTTTCTGGAAAATTGAAAAACAGTTCCAAGAATAAAAATAAAATATTATTTCTATTATTTATTGAAATGTGCTTTTAACCATAGATTGAGATATATTTATGTCATTTCATCGTATTAATATCTCAAACATCACATATTTTCAGTTGTCACTTTTCGAATAAATGTGCAATATGATACAATTGAATGACTTGATAAATACAGTACATCATTTACTATAAAATAATGATAGGAAGTCTACATATTGATATTAAATGATACTGTTATTGATATTAAAGTACTGTTATTGATATTAAATGATAAAATGAAACTGAGTGCAAACAAAAGTCCTAAAAGTATTAAAACAACTTCTATTTTAAATTCTAATTTCATGCCCCTCAGAAATTTCGTGCCCAGGGCGTGGGCCCCGGGTGCCCGTGCGATAGTCAGGGCCTGCATCAGACGTTGTGCTTAAATAGCTGAAAGTCCGATGTCCAGCTATTTTCTTGACAAATTTTCTGATTAGTAAAATTTTAAGCTTACATGCATGAAACTTGCAGGCATGTTTATTAAAGTTACTTGTAATTTATTATTATTTTTTGTTAATTAAATACATCGTGAGTTATGAATGATTTTTGTCTCATGATCAGTTTTTTTTTTTTCTCCTGCACTGTTGCATTCAGAAATTTTGTTTGAAACATCAACTTTGATAGCATGTTCTAAAAGATTTTCTGCCTTTACTGACAAATAGAAAATCTTTTTGATTGCATACTTTCTAAAGTATCTGCCAATTTCATGCATTGGCAAACCAAATTGAATCCAAAATTGTCTGACAGGAAAAAATTATTTAATTCAAATTTTTTTTTAAATAGTTATTGTTAGGACCTAGGTACATGATGGCCCTAGGTATACAAGTCTCCCCTACTTAATTTTAAAGAAGGGGACATAAGGTGTATGTAATAGTGATTAAAATGCAATTTTAAATACTATTTTCTCAACTTTTTTTTTTTTTGCTTGAGCAAATTGAAAATATTCCGAGCAATTTAATTTTTGTTGAAATTTTAGAAAGTTTTATACAATGCAGTGCTTGAAATTCAATTTCCCCCTATTAGGGGAATCTCCCTCCCAACATTTTTAAATGGGAGGAGGTGGGGGGGTTGAACTTGTTTGGGAGGGAGAAAAAAACCCACTATTGTTTTGCATGCTATTTAAAATACATTAATACAGATATGACAGAATACCATTGAAAAAATTTAAATCAGTGACTCAGAATAATTACTCAAAATATTTATTTTTAAAAAAGGAAGAAAGTCAACCTTTACATATACAACGACTATTTTAAACTTTCATCAAATGTTATGGGCCCTTAATCCCCTGACTGCCGAGCAAAAGGGTAAATTTGTAATGTTATTTTCTCTGCAATTTTCTAAAAATGCTAAATAAAGAGAAATTTTCAAACTTGATATAAAAAACTTAATTATGTGTATGAGTTTGTACCCTTGAGTTTTAAAACTGCTTTATATTTGTGGCATATTCTGCAGCATAGTGAATGGATATATCAGTTCACGACGGTGAGAAGGTTAAGAATTGGATTACTAAATGAATTTCTGAATTTAGATTTTCTTCAATTTATGGTGCTGAAGCCTGTTTCACAAGGTACCCTTAGGGAAAAAAATTGTGAATTTCGTCAGTCGGTCGAGGGAAAAGAATTGTGAAATTCTTCGATTGCTCATGAGAAAAAAAATGCAAAATTATCAGTCAGCTGTGGAAAAAAACAATGCAAAATTTTATAGTCGGGCAAGACGTAAAAAATTGTGAATGTCATTTTTCTGTTGCCAGACGAAAGCGGGGAAATTTGTTAATCTGTTGCAGAAAAAATCATGAAATTTGTCTGTTAGTCATGGTGAAAAATTGCAAAATTTGTCGATTGGTCGTGTTAAAATATTGCAAAATTTGTCAGTCGATCGCAGGAAAAAATTACGAATTTCATCAATCTGTCACAAGAAGAAACTGTGAAATTCGCCAATTGGTTGTAGGGAAATGTTGCAAAATTCATTAATCAGTCACAGGGAAAAAAATTAATAAAATAAAATTTCTGTTGTACATTAGGGTGGTCCTTAAATGATTGATTTAAATTTTTTTAAATTTTCTTTTGTCTCACCCTCAAAATTTGTTCCAAAACAGTAGAAAACAAAGCAGAAAAAGTTTGAATGAAAAAGAAATATATTTAGAGGTAGCTCAAGACTGCTGAAGTTTGGTGATTACACTTAAAAACATGGTGATATTGACAAAAGAAAACTAAGCTAAATTAATATTTTTTATTATGATAGTAAAATAACTTCATACTTTATATAGCACAAAATCACAATATTAATCATATAAATGTTTTAAAGTATGAAACTATTAGTAATTAGTTTAATTTGTTAAGTCCATTTTTCTGCTGGAAGGATAAGCTTTTCGGTGCTCTTCCACAACTTTTGTCAATAGCTGAAACTGAGGTTCATTTCGTGTAAGGATTCCATTGTATTCTTTGATCAAAGCTATACCTCTCTCAGCATGGTCATTTACCACTTTAATAGATTGCACCATTTCTAACGCAATCCTATAATCAGAATTAGTGTTCCAATGTTCTGGGTCTACTTGAAAGAATCCTTGAGGTAAATTCATTTCTTTGAACAGCTTGAAAGATTGTTTGGTAACAAAATCTTCAAACTTCTTTTCATGAAAATTTTTAAGGGAAACAGTTATCCTCTTCTCAGGATTCTTTGTACCTTTTTGATTTTTAAGGACTTCAATCACCTTTCTTTTTGTTGAAACAGGTACATGGCTATCGAAAAGGGACAGTCCAAAAAGATCTTCTGACAAATACCACAGATGCTTTGAAAATTTCTCAGATGCAGCTCTTGCAATTTCTTCATGTATTCCCGAATATGCTAATAAACTATTCATTAACTGAAAGTCATTATAGGGTGAGGTTTCTGGTTTTGAAGCAGTGATCCAAGCTTTAAAATACACCCTGACTATAAAAACACAAATATCACAAAGACCTCTTTCTTCCTTTTTGGTAAGCTTGAATTGAGACTTAAATAGGAATATCTTCAAAGAATATATCACCTTAGACATCCAACGAGCATGATGCATTGCCCCTGGAAGCCTGAAACGAATTCCCCTGACAGGTATTCCGCCTAGGAAAATAATAACAAGTTCTAGGAATTCTTGATAATCATCTCTTAGTCCAGGTGCTGATAGCGTTGATGATGACTCTTGTCTAGTGGCAAAATCCAAAATTTCATCTTTTACATCTTGTACAAGAGCTCTAATATTATCATCTTTCAAGCCTGTTTCAAATTTGTCTCTATCTAGAAATCCCCAGTACTTCTGGACTTGATGACGAAGTTCCCAAAGAAATATTGAATACTTTTCCAATGATAAGTTCCATAATATGATGACGGCAGGCAAAATAAAAAAGTTTTTTTCCAAGCTTTTCTTCTAAAAGAACACAACAACATTTATTCTTACCAGTATTTGCTGATGTTGTGTCAAAGCTCATTCCAATCACTTTATTTGCAATACCCCATTCATTCAAAGCTTTATAAATTGCATGGGCTTGTGCTTCGCCTGTTGAAGAAGAAAGTTTAGCAACTGAGAGCATCTGAGAAACTCCTTTTCCGGAAATTATAATTGGTAGTCTATCTACTTTCTCTTTACCAGTTAATTCTGGTAAAAGTTTCCCATCCCAATGGACAATGAGGGGAACATTTCTTTGTAGCTGTTCTTTTAATTTCTGCGATTGTTTAATCCTACTAACAATTATTTTTCGACGAATCGTACTCTTGTTCAGACTAACTTTTTAATATCATGTCCTAAACTCTTTGCAGTTTCGGCAACTACAAATACTGCTTTTCTGTCTGATACTTTTGTCCTGTCTAGGGCTGTTGCTAATTCTGGAGTTATAATATCCATACGCCCTCTCTTAGCTTTGGATGGATCAGGATCTGATGCTGCACTCTCAAACAGTTTTTTTTCGTGATTGCGTTCTCCAGGTTCAGTTCCATCTTCTTCATTTGAGCTATCTGTAGAAGACTCAAGTACTGCTACTGATCTTTCTTTCTCCTGTGACCATTTCATTTTTTCTAATCTTTTCTTCAGAAGATTCTTCTTTTTATCAGCAATAAGTTCCTTCTGCGAGAGATTTATGTCAACACCAACCATTGATCCTCGTCTGCCATCTTCTCGCTGTGCTAGCAAGAAATCTCGATCTTCAGCTATTTTGATTATGTTTAATGCATCAGCATGGGCAATATCAAACAAGTTATCTAATTTTGAAGAAAATGCATGCTCTTTGACTTTCTGATTAGGTGTTTTACGTCCTTTGTTCTTCTTTAACAGTTTCCATTCTTCAAATAATTTCTCTAATTTTTTCTGACAGTGCTGGGGATCCCGCATAGGAATTCTGGCTTTCAGCCAAAATTTTGTTATTTCTGCTACGGTGACCTTAGATGCTTCTCGCACCGTAGCTTTCAAGTAAGTATGGTGATAAAGGAAACATCTCAATGACATGCCTATTGAAGGCAATTTGTTTCCAGTCATCTTATCAATTACACTATCAACAAGATATACATTGTTTTTAGATCTTGTTCCCATCATTTTATTTAATTTTAAATCAAAAAACTTAATTTTTAATCATTGATAAATCAAATTAAAAAAATTACTAATTTGTAAACAAACAAAGCACAAACCAAAACCAAAAGTAAGATGATAGCAGTTGCAGTTAAACAAGGATATAGATTAAGGAAATTAATTGCTGCTGGTTGCAGTTAAGACTAAAATAATAATTAAAGCAATAACTAAGCTAACTCACTAAAAGTTAAAAACTAACAGTAAAATAGTATAATTAAAATAGTAAAATTTATTTAACAAACTTATTAGCTTATCTAATAAGGCAAAATAATTAGTAAATAGTAAAAAAATAATTAATTTTTAGTTGAATCTCTTTTGCTAGTGCTGCCATCTATGAGAGGTGACAGACATTTATTATCTTTATATCATTGAATTTATCTTCGATAATTAATTTAATAATTGCATTTACAAATATTTTTATGAATTTTATAGTGTAGATAAGTGAATTTTTAATACATTGAAATAATTTTATTAACATTGGGATTAGAAATATTTTTTCAAGTAAAAAGAGAAGAAAACCACAAAATGACACAAAGTTATGAAACTTGTGCTTCCTTGAGCTACCTATAAATATTATTTGTTAGTGATAAAATTTTTCAAGAATGATTTTTAGATAGAATGGAACAAATTTAGAGGGTGAGAACAATAAATTTTAAAACTTCAAAAATAAGGACCACCCTATTGTACATAACACAGGAAAAAAATTTAGAATTTCATCGGTCTGTCACAAGAAGAAACCATGAAATTCCCCAATCAATCATAAAAAAAATCGAGAAAATTGTTAGTTGGTTGCGGTAAAAAAATTGTGAAATTTGTTGATCTGTCCCATGGAAAAATCACGAAATTTGTCGATTGGTCATAGAAGAAGAAAAAAAATAAAAATAAAAATAAATAAAAATATCGATTGGTTGCGAGGAAAAAAAAAATTGCAAACTTCATCGGTCAATCATACAGTGTTCATACGCTTTTACCACAATTTTTAATAGAATTTTTCGCCTTATTTAAATGCAGTAAAGTATTACAAATCCTGCAACTAAACGAGGCGTCTACAATTTCTGCTATTTAAATATTAAATACAAAAATTCTATAAAAAATTGTGGTAAAAGCGTACAAATTCTGTCGTAGGAAAATATTGCAAAATTTGTCAGTCGGTCGCGGGACTTTATTGTCGTTTCATAAAGTAAAATTCTCCGGAAAAGGTTGATTTTTTTCGGTGTGGAGTCTCCTGTCCACAATATACTTTCATGCAGGATTTGAAAATTTTGTGTGTGAATTCTGCCACCCCGCTCTGAATTTCAAGCCCTGCAATGATATGTATGTTAGCATAAAACTAATCTATAATTTTAATTTTATTTTTTAAAAATTTTGTAAATTTGAAATATTTATAGATTTGTTGACTCTAAAGCTCGTACAGAGATGCTTATGAAATTTCTTGTAACTTGACTTATGCATTTGTAGTTGTGCAATAAACTAAAAGTTAAATTTTGCATTGAATTTTTGATTTTGTATAGTTATTAAGAAAAAAAATTCTTTTACTGAAAATGCTGATATTTTCAACAAATTCAACATATTTCAGCAATTTTCAAAATTTTCAGACAGCACAAAACAGATCCAGAACATGTATTTAAAATGAAATTAAAATATTTTAAATTTAAAAGAATTGATAGTTCTTTTTTTATTATTTAATTTAACAGATTTAACACCAAGTAACAGCAACTTTAGCAGATTGTTAATTTGGAGTCCATTTTTAAAGATGATGCTGAACGATGAGATGCTAAAGATGATTAATGTAAGTATGTTTTGTTGTTTTTATTATATTGGAATACCTGTTAGGAATTCAATATACTCTAAAAATATCATACAAACCAGTACTTACGCATATACTTATCTAAAAATGTTTGAATTACTCTTTATTTGTATTAACTTTTTATATTCAAATACTTTTTGTGATTTTGTTTTTTCATTAATACCTCCAAGTTAACATTTTTTGTCATTAGATAATTCCACAATGAAGGACAAACTGGTATTGAAATGCTGTAACTGGCTCCAAATTTTTTAATCTGCACTTATTCAACTTCATATTGTAAATTCTTTATCAAATTCTTAAATAATTTCCCCAAACGAGAAAATTCTTTTACAACTTGACCAAAATCTTAAAGATCATGTTATTACTTGCTGAAAAATATTTACATTTTTAAAAATGAAAATATTTTATTCTAAATATTGAATATATATATTATAGGACAAAATTAGCAATTGCCAGTCTGCGAGTAATACTGAAAATTTAACGATTGACTTTATTGCTACCACTGGCCGAACTTAATAGTCACACTTGCCAGTTGTGAAGATTGAATGGAACATGTGATTTTTTTCTGCTGTCGCTCGACAAATTTTGAAACAATTTGCGAAGGTTTTCCTGAAACTATTTGGCAAATTTAGCAAATTTTTTTTTCCACCCATTTGACAAATTTTGCATTTTTTTTCTCAAAACCATTTGACGATATTCGCAGTTTTTTTACTCGAGACCATTTGACAAATATAGTGTTTTTTCTGCTATCGATTGACAAATTTTTAGAAATTTTTTCTGCGATCGTTTCACGAATTGCACACTTTTTTAGCTGTGGTTCGACGAATTACGAATTCTGTTACATGATTGTTAGACTAATTTCGCGATTTTTCCCCCCATATCATTTGACGAATTTCACACTTTTTTCCCAAGAGACCGACGAATTTCTTTAATTTTTTCATAATAGTTTGAAGGAACTTTGTTTCCCGCAATAATTTTGTGAAATTCGCTATAATTTTTGTGATTGATTGACAAAATCTGCTTTTTATTTTTGCGACTCCTTGACAAAATTAGTGTTTTTTTTTTGTTTTTTTTTTTGCAGTTGTTTGACAAATTTTGTGATTTTTCCCACTATTGATTGATGAATTTTACAATTTATTTCCTGGGACAATTTCCTAATTTCTTTCCTCAGACCATTTGACGAATATAGAGATTTCTTTCCAGACACAATTTGACCAATTTTGCTATTTATTCTGCAATTGTTTGACAAATTTCGTTTTTGTTTTTTTTCCTGAGACCATGTAACGAATTTTGTGATTTATTTTATTAAGGATTTGTAAATTTGTTATTGGCCAGTGCTTAAAAAAACTGGCCATTGAAAACAATATTAATTTTGACCTAATATATATATATATATATATATATATATATATATATATATATATAACTCATTGTAAAATTAAACAATTATATATTTAAAATGAAATCACATATGTGAAATATATTCAATAACTGAAATTAAACCAAACTGCATTCTGATCAGATTTTTCAGATAATTTAGGAAGTTCTTTTATCTTTATTTTTTCAAGTAATTGATGTCTGATAAAAGTACAAAAAGTGGATTTATTTCTTTAGGAGTTCATGGGATTCAAAATAACATCCAAATTGTAAAATTGTGGCAAAAATTTCAAGGCAATTCAAAATACAGGGTGGTCATAAAAAACTTTGCCGATATATATGGAGCTTTAGCGGCCGGTTCATTCAACCGATCAAGGTGAGATTTCAGATATAGTTATTCAGAGGTATGAGCTCAGGATTCTGTGAAGGGCAACAAAGTGGTGGTTATGGTTATAGGTACAGAAACTCGAAATTTTCCAATGGCAACGCCCATTTTTTTTTCGTCGCAAAATGCTCAGCGCATGCGAAAACCCTGAAGAGCGTTGGAACCGTACATGTATCGCAAGAAACACTCTTTATGCAAGCACAAAAAACAGCTCTGCAAACGCCCCCCCCCCCAAAAAAAAAAAAAAAAAAAACACGATCGGGACGTACAGAGGAAATTTGCATATGACACAGAGTCAGTACACCAATCACTGATTACAACACAGATTGGAGAAAAGAAAACTTATTTTGATTACACATTTTCCACATGGGTGCCATCAAATGCAATTACACATTGCATGCAGGTTACTGTGGACAATACAGCCGAATGTAACATCACATGAGGGATGTTTGCAATCTCACGTTTGATAGAATCTTTCAAATCCGGCAAAGTTTGCCGATTGCACATGTACACTCTAGATTTGAGATAGCCCCAGAACCAGAAATCCGTAGGAATGAGGTCGGGGGATTGCGGAGGCCACGGAAATGGAAAATGGTGTGAGATTTCACTGTCGCCAAAATGCTGTTCCAGGACCCTGTAAACAGACTTTGCTATATGTGGAGGTGCACCATCTTGCATCCAAACGAAGTCATTCAGTGCATTTCGCTTCAGCAATTCTGGTATGACGTAATTTTGCAGCATTGCCGTATAGCGGGAGCCTGTTACAGAGCAAGTTACAAATCCCATTGGTGTTGCTTCCTCAAAGAGGTACGGCCCGAGAATAATTGTGCCTGCAATGCCGCACCACACAGTAACTTTGACGTCGTAAAAAGGTACTGGTGCCACAGCGTGTGGATTCATTTCTGCCCAGTGCACTCAATTTTTGGTGTTGACACTGCGAGTTAAGGTGAAATGTGCCTCGTCCGTCCATAATATGCAAAGAGGCCAATCGTTATCTCCATCATATCGGATAAGAAATTCATTAGCAAAGTCTATACGTTGTTGATGGTCTCCCACTTCCAACATCTGGACGTGCTGGTACAGGTAAGGAAATATACAGATTACAGAGCGCAGTAGCTTTAGGATAGGACGGTTGATTTCAGTATATCCAATACATGTATATCTTGCAGTTTGCATGTGTCCTGTAGTCACTGTGTGATACACTTCCATAACAGTATCCTCAGGAACAGTTGGTTGTCTGGATCGCGGTCTATCACAGGTGCAGCCAGTTTCTTCGAATTTCTTTAATAAATCACGAAGAGCATGCGGGCTACATGGGACACATATTTGGCGATGATTTCGACGGTAAACACGCAAGGTTTTCGCAGCATTCATCCCATTTTGATAATAGAGTTTTACCAATTCACCACGAACTGTCACTGGAAGTCATTTCATCGAATGTGCGTGCTCCTGGCTGAATAACTAACATTCCCACCCCACTTTTTATCCATTTTCTACACTGACTATTTGGCGAATGGCGTTCCGTGATTGGTATTTTGCCTCTGTCACATGCAAATTTCCATCGTGCGCCTTGATCGTTTTTTTTTTTTTTTTTTTTTTTGGCCATTCGCAGAGCTGTTTTTGTGCATGCATAACGCGTCTGTTTATTGCGGTACACATACCGTTCCAATGCTCTTTAGGGTTTTCGCATGAGCTGAGCATTTTGCGATGAAAAAAAATGGGTGTTGCCATTTGAAAGTTTTGAGTTTCTGTAGCTATAACCGTAACCGTGAGCGCCATTTGTTGCTGTTCACATAATACCGAGCTTATACCTGTGATAACTATACATGAAATCTCATCTCGATCGGTTGAACAGACCGGCCGCTAGAGTTCGATATATCAGCAGTTTTTTTATGATCACCCTGTATACTTATTAGTAGGGTCATGATGATTCTTTATCAATCAGTTACAGTTTATAAAGAGCTTTTGTGTTGTTTGAAAACTCATATGTAAATTTAAAAATCAAGAAAGGAAACTGACAATAATGTGGGGATGGGATAAATATCTTTTACGAGCTACTAGATTTTTTGCAAATTGTACAGTTTGTGTGTGTGTGTGTGTGTGTTCAAAATAAATTTTAAAGATTCATTAGGTTTCAACTGTTTCTATCTAGTTTCTTCTAATTAATATAACTTTTTGTTTACAATTTATATGCATACCAATATTTTATGTGCTTATGGAGTTTGTTTTTAAATGCACTTTTGTCATAACTAAATTTTACAACATACAAATTGTGGTTTTGTCTGATTGTGCATTGTGTGTGTTCAAATATTTTCCGCCTTGACCACCTATCCTAATTTATACCCATGTAAAGATTATACTTGTGATTGTTTTGCAATAAAAATATCAATTTTTATTAAAAAAATTTTTTTATACTTTTCCCCCATTCTTCTCACAGAAAAAAGAGAGAGTTCCTAGATATGAGTGGGAAGAGGCAAAGATATTTCTTGCTCTTTTTTGTAGTTTAGCTCTTCTTACTGCTGTAATAATGTACCTCATTTTTCAGTATATCTTTAAACTTATCCTCCTCAACATACTGTTTAAAATCTTTACCCCCCCCCCCCCATCCAAAAAAAAATTCCTATTTCTTACTTCGTAGTATAGATAAATTTCAGTAATCTAAATTCCCATAAAAATGTGTGGTTTTAGGTGGGGGGGGGGGGGGAGGGGGGCAAACATTTTCCAATTTTTCGCAGTTTTTATCAGCTTTTTCTTTTTCTTTTTTTTTTTCCTTAAAAGCACTCTGGGGAAAAAAAAATCTAGAAAAATTCCTACATTTTTATTTTTAAAATTAAGTATGAACTTTTGAGCTGTATAAATCTAACTTAAAAAAAAAAAAAATGGTGGCTGAAGCAAAAATTGATGCACAAGGAACATTTTTAATTAAATTTTATCTTATTTTCAATTTGGTATTATCCATCTATAAACTCATGCAATGCTTCATCATAGCAATTGATTTATAAATATAAAGTATTATTGTCCACTGTCGTCTTAATTTTCAAATTAAATTATGAAAATGAAATGGGAATAATCAACAAACAAAAAAATTTAAATATAGCTCAAATGTGAAAGTATTGCTTGAAAATTGAAGTGTCTGAAAAGTGGTATAAAGTTGTAATTATATGATTTTTTCTGTTTTAAGAGACTGCTAGTCTAATGACAAATATCCCAAGTTAATGTTAAGGGGACTCTTTACTCACATATAAACATCCGCCTGCCAATGTTAAACCTATGCCCTGGTTCTTTTCGCATTTCTTGTTTGAATTTTAGCACAGTCTAACCTCGTTAACACGAAATAATACTGAGGTCCCGTCAGATCAGTCTGGAAATCAATGTTAATTAAGTCGTTTAACACGAAATGAAATTTCGGAAAATCCCACTTAACACGATTTTTTTTTTTTTTCCACCAAAGTCCAAACATGATTCCTTACGCAAAGTTTTCAATATTTTAAACTTATATGTCACATCTTTTTAAAAATGGAATTTTTCTGATGGTTTTAAAAAGACCTAAAGTGGTAAAGGGTTTCAAAAAATAGTGAACTATTGAATTCCTGACTAATTCATGCTTTTCTTTGTCCTCTGATATGCGAAAGTTTTCACACAACCATATCAGCTATAGATCATCGGTCACAGTGAAAGTTTGAGTGAAGGAATTTCTTTTTTGAAAGTGATTGTTCCATTATTTGTTTGATAGTATTGACAGTGACGTAAACCATAAACCGGATTTCTGATACCCTATATTTTCGGGTGAAAGAAGTAACAATCCCTACTTTACCATCTGACTTACATAATTGAAACTCTGTTTGCAGTTGTTCTGTAGAATTCTATGAAAGAAAATTTGAAAGCAGCAAGGTCATCTTTAGAAACCAAGCAAAACATTTTAAACGCAGTCAGCGATAAAGTATCAGAAATATCAAAGAAGTCATAAAATATCAGAAATTGCAGCTATCAGGGATTGTATGGGATACCCAACAGCACACTCTCTACGATTTTAAAGAATTGTGAAAAGATTTGAAGTGGTTTATGCTTTGAGTCAATTCGAACCAGTAAGAAAACGACTTTGTACAGTAAAAAATGAAGAAATTGAAATTCCTCTCTTGCTGTGAATGAGAGACAAGAAGCCAGAGCATTGTTCTAACTGTTGCAGTCTTGCAAGGGAAAGCACAGGCTGGTGCTCTTTGTGGGAGCTATTTCACATGTTCTAATGGATGACTAATAAGATTCAAAGAGCGTCATAGAATTATCTACAATCGAAAAATGGGAAATCCTTGTTTCTCAGAGTACATTTGCTTAAATGAATATATGCTGACTTCGGATGTGATGCCAGACGAAGAAATAAATGCTGCATTAGCTGAAAAGAAGATGACAACACCAGACACAAGTGTAAGAAGAGCATGAAGAAATTGACACAGAACGGAAAAGTTCAGTGTAATTAAATGAATCTACCGTAGCATTGAAAACTGTACAATGTTTCATTATGCAACAACAGGATGCTTCCCGTACTTTGGACAAATTAGATAAATTCCATACGTTCCTAAAAGAAGTACTGAACAAAAATTGATGGACTCAATAACAGACTGTTTAAAAATATGTTTAGCAAGTAAATAAATTTATTACTGCCCAAAATGATGATCAATTTGTTTTATTTTTTAATTAAATTTTCTATTTTTTATTAATTTGTGATTTTAAGGACAGACATATATTTGTAGGTTAATTCATTTAGTTTTTATATCTAACATAGACGGGGCGCCACTATTGTAACGGTTAACACGAAATTTCGGATAACACGAAAAAAAATTGTAGTCCCTTCAATTTCGTGTTAACGAGGTTCGACTGTATTTTCAAACAAAGTTTTTTTTTTTTTTTTTTTTTTTTTTGCATAGGATAGCTGAGATCAATCTTGAATTATGGCTATTTTTGATTCGATTTTGGTTGCAGATTTTTTTTTTAATAAAGGTTTTTTCACTTTCGAACCTAGTTTCGACTAATAAGATTCTGTTTCGAAAATTCGAAACTAGTTTTGAAAGTGAAAGAACATTTATTTAAAAAAATCTGCAATCAAAATCTAAAAAGTAAAAAAATAGCTCTATTAGAGATAGATTTCAGCTTTCCTGTGCAAAATAAAATCATTTAAAAATATTAAAATTCAAACAAGAAATTTGAAAAGAACCTCTCCATAGGTTTAACATTAATGAGCAGATTTCTGCATTCTTAATTATCTTATGTGTGCACAAGCCATTTTATATCTTAAAAATTTAACCCTTACTTTTTTCAAACAGGTGGTGAAATTTACCAGAAGGTTGGAGCTCATGTTACCAGACTCCGAATATTATATCAAGCTTTAAAACCCGGCATGTATTTATTAATGATCTTCATTGTAAGCTCTTCTTTCGATTTTTATACGAAAAGAAGTAAAGGCATAATTTTTTTACTTTATTTTTTAAACCAAAGAGCAGACAAGGTACATAACCCTCAGTAAACTGTTTGAGGGGAATCTGTAAGTAAAATAAGATTATAATTGAAAAGTATTAGTCTGATATTTTTTAATCTGTATAATTTGTACTTTCAATAAATGGTGCGGTGTACCGCAAACCAACTAAATTGTGTTCCTACTTTATTGTATAGGTGTCCATTTTTATTTCAGCTATTGCAAGACTGCCATTGTCGACTTTTTTTTTTTTTTTTTTCTATATTTCAAAAAAAAAAAAAAAAAAAAAAATTGTGATGCTGTATTATTGTTCAGAAATATTGAATAAAATAAGAACAACAAAAAAAAAAATTGTTACCAGTGGCAGCCCTGCTATTATCCAATTAAGGCTAGCAGAGTAAGTAAGTATGAAACTGTGAAAAAATAATATTTTTGAATGAGCTGCGTACCCGAGGAAATCGGCAAAAAATTTTCTACTCGCAGTGACCTTTTTGAGTGCTCTATTGAAGCCAAAGACAAACATCAAACTATTTATATTGTTTTAAACACAAACGTGTTAATCGTCTATAATCAAGCTGCATGCAATGTGTTTTTTAAAAAGTTATGCTTAAATTATTTTTAAAATAAAAAAAATCAATAAATTGAAATACAGTTTTTAAATTAATTGAATTTGAAATGAGATTTTTTCTTCTATTTGACAGTGTAAAAATATGTGAAGGTTAGAAGTATTTAAATTTGTGAAAAAAAGGATTGCTTAAATTATTGCAAACTTAGACTGTCTAAAATTGTGCTATTAAAATGCTTAAAACCTGAAATAGTGGTATGAAAAATCTTGTGTAACCATTGTACCTGTGTTTATTAACAATATGAAGAAATATCTAAATATTTTTTACTATTCAGTAAAATGATAAATTTTTATTTATAGAAAAAGTAAAACTTGTTGAATCACATGTGCACACCTTCCCCACTCCCATCGGACAAAAAATGCTTCTCAGGCTGCATGGGTGCACACATGATTTGTATTAAATAAATGTATTTAGCTTCAAAAGTTGATAAAAAATTGTGGTTATTTTTTAAGAAGTAGGCTCAAATGTATTTTTTTTTTTTTTTTAAATTACGGTGGTCAGTGTGTTAACTGCATAGTTTCGGGTAGCTATGTCAAAATATAATCTTCAATTGAAGTAGATTTCTGATTTTCTACATATCTTCAAAATTAAATGTATTTCATTGACATTTCTACTTTGATCATCTACTTTGCTTAATTCTTATCTAATATCTTGCTTTATTGTTTAATTATTACTTTCTACTTAGCCCAGTACTCAGTTTACAGCAGATCAACTTGTTGAGATTATTGAACGAAAAATAAATAATTATAAATTCAGTGCAAAAATAAATAATGTAATTTAATTGGTGTAAAAAATCAGAGTAATGATTTGCCAATTAATTTGATCTGGGTTGTTTCTGAGAATTTCTTTTGCTATAGTTAGTCTTTAATTTGAAGCTTTTTATTTCAATTTCAATGATACAATGCATAGCATATAACATAAAACTATGCAATGATAATAAATTCTGTAAATTTTTTGGGATGGGTACGTTCTAGTGTGGTTTAAAAATAAATCTGTCCTTAAAAAAAAAAAAAAAAAAAAATTTGAATTTAAATATTTTTGAGAAAATTCATGTTTTACAGTGTTAAAATTTACTTTGACTGTTTTATGAAACATTTTGAAAATGAGGAGTATCAAACCATTCATGCTGCTCAGATACTAAATCTTATGTTTTGGTATTAAGAAATAGGATAATGAAAGCTGATTGAATTCATGGTTTTACACTTATTTTCTATATGGATAACAGAAATATTCAATATTGGTCTAAAGTTTTTTATATTGTTAGGATACTTTGACTGTGTGCTTAGCCTGCGAAAATATTTTTAAAGCTAAACAAATTTTGAATCGTTATAACTATTTCATTTATGATTATATTTTAATATATAGATATGACATATAACCACAAATTAAATAGTTACAGCAGTTTTTCAACTTTTCAAAACTTTACAGTTGTTAAAGTTCATTACTAATGATATTTTTAAATCTGTAACATGTAAATCCTTATAGATCTGTGTAAATAGCTTTATAGATCCATATAGATATATATAAATAACAAATATGGGCCCATATGGGAAAAAAAGGAGACATTCTACATGGGCCTATATAGGTAGCCCTTATAGATCCATATAGATATCGCTATAAATCTATATAGTCATCCATATAGATACATATAAATAACACATATGGGCCCATATGGAAAAAAAAGTGGACATTCTACATGGGCCTATATAGGTAGCCCTTATAGATCCATATAGATATAGTTATAGATCCGTATAGGTAGCCCTTATAGATCCATATAGATATCGTTATAGATCTACATAGGCATCCATATAGATATATATAAATAACACATATGGGCCCATATGGAAAAAAAAGTGGACATTCTACGCGGGCCTATATAGGTAGCCCATATAGATATCGTTATAGATCCGTATAGGTAGCCTTATAGATCCAGATAGATATCGTTATAGATCTACATAGGCATCCATATAGATATATATAAATAACACATATGGGCCCATATAGAAAAAAAAGTGGACATTCTACGCGGGCCTATATAGGTAACCCATATAGATCCATATAGATATCGTTATAGATCTGTATAGGTAGCCCTTATAGATCCATATAGATATCGTTATAGATCTACATATAGGCATCCATATAGATATATATAAATAACACATATGGGCCCATATGGAAAAAAAAGTGGACATTCTACGCGGGCCCATATCGGTAGCCCATATAGATCTATATCCCTGACCCACTTTTGCCCACATGGGACCATAAGGATGTGCTGCCTGGGAACAGATGTCGCTGCTATGCTACTTTCTTCATGATATTCATGATAGCTATACCTACAGAACTAATGCACAGAATTTTGTCAAGCTTCAAATTCTGTTAAACCTTAACATTAATAAATGCTAATTACGTTTTGGTGTAATTAGCCCAACCAGAGGCGCTGCTAGGCTACTTTTTCATGATTTTCATGATATATAAATCCCAAGAGCTAATGCACAGATTTTCATCAAGCTTCAGATTCAGTTAAACCTTGATATAAATTGGAGCTGATTCGGTTTTTGGTGTATGTGAAACCTGCATGAGATAGAATAAAGTTTTGAGATTGGATCATAGTATAACTTTTTTAATTGATGGTTAATTTTCTTCTTTTCTTTTTGAGGTGGGAAGCACTTCTTCACTTCGTCTTATTTTTTAAAAATATAATTAGGACTAGCGGCCCGTCCCGGCTTTGCACGGGTAGGCAGGCAATGTAATTTTTTTAGTACATTTGTTTTCCTGAATTTCGCGCTCCTACCAAAAACTGTTGCTGAGATATGGCGAAATGACCTAAAACTTTCAAACCCCCTCTTTAATCACCTTCAGGGGGGGAGGGTTCTAAATTCACTGAAATACGTGTTTAATCATTTGTTTAGCAGTTTGTTTTAATTAATTTCGCCCTCCTACATAAAAGCTGAGATATGGCGAAGTGACCTAAAAATTTCGACCCCCCTATTTAACCACCTTCTGGGGGGAATTTCCAAAATTTCTGAAATACATGTTTTATTCATTTTTTAGTAGATTTGTTTCCTGACTTTCGCGCTCCTACCTATAACTGCTGCTGAGATATGGCGAAATGACCTAAAATATTTGACCACCACCGTTTAACTCCCTCCGGGACGAAAATTTCTAAAGTCGCTGAAATATATGTTTAATCATCTTTTTAGTAGTTTTGTTTTCCTGATTTTAGTGCTCCTACCTATAACTGCTGCTGAGATATGGCGAAATGACCTAAAACATTCGACCCCCCATTTAACCCCTTCGGGGGGAGAAGACTTTCTAAAATCGCTGAAACAGGTGTTTAATCATTTTTTTAGTAGATTTGTTTTCTGGAATTTTCTGGCTCCTACCTATAACTGCTGCTGAGATACGGCAAAATGACCTAAAATATATTCGAATCTCCCCTTTAACCCCCTTCTGGGGGGAATTTCTAAAATCGCTGAAACAGGTGTTTAATCATTGTTTTAGTATATTTGTTTTCTGGAATTTCAAGCTCCTACCTATAACTGCTGCGGAGATATGGCAAAATGACCTAAAACATTCGAACCCCTCCTTTAACCCCTTCGGGGGGAAGGGAATTTCTAAAATCGCTGAAGCAGGTGTTTAACCATTTTTTTAGCAGTAGATTTATTTTCTGGAATTTCAAGCTCTTACCTATAACTGCTGCTGAGATATGGCGAAATGACCTAAAACATTCGACCATCCCCTTTCACCCCCTTCTGGGGGGAATTTCTGAAATCGCTGAAATAAGTGTTTAATCATATTAGTAGCTTTGTTTTCCTGATTTTCGCGCTCCTACTTATAACTTCTGCTGAGATATGGCGAAATGATTTAAAACATTCGACCACCCCCCTTTAACCCCCTTCTGGGGGTAATTACTAAAATCGCTGAAACAGGTGTTTAATAATTTTTTAGTAAATTTGTTTTCTGGAATTTCAAGCTCCTACCTATAACTGCTGCTGAGATATGGCAAAATGACTTAAAACATTCGAACCCCCCTTTAACCCCCTTTTGGGTAGAATTTCTAAAATCGCTGAAACAGGTGTTTAATCATTTTTTAGTAGTAGATTTATTTTCTGGAATTTCAAGCTCCTACCTATAACTGCTGCTGAGATATGGCAAAATGACCTAAAACATTAGAACCCCCCCTTTAACCCCCTTTTGGGTGGAATTTCTAAAATCGCTGAAACAGGTGTTTAATCATTTTTTAGTAGTAGATTTATTTTCTGGAATTTCAAGCTCCTACCTATAACTGCTGCTGAGATATGGCAAAATGACCCAAAACATTCGAACCCCCCTTTAACCCCCTTCGAGTGGGAATTTTCAAAAATCACTTCTTATTGCTTGCCTAGGCATAACAGCAATTTACAGTCCAAATTGCGTGACCCTGACTTTAGTCGTTTCGGCTGAGCGTTGATGAGTCACCCAGTCAGTCAGTCACCGTTTCCTCTTTATATAATAGTGTTTAATCATTTGTTTAGTAGATTTGTTTTAATTAATTTTGCCCTCCTACATAAAAGCTGAGATATGGCGAAGTGACCTAAAAATTTCGACCCCCCCATTTAACCACCTTCTGGGGGGAATTTCCAAAATTTCTGAAATACATGTTTTATTCATTTTTTAGTAGATTTGTTTCCTGATTATCGCGCTCCTACCTATAACTGCTGCTGAGATATGGCGAAATGACCTAAAATATTTGACCACCACCGTTTAACTCCCTCCGGGACGGAAATTTCTAAAATCGCTGAAATACATGTTTAATCATCTTTTTAGTAGTTTTGTTTTCCTGATTTTAGTGCTCCTACCTATAACTGCTGCTGAGATATGGCGAAATGACCTAAAACATTCGACCCCCCATTTAACCCCTTCGGGGGGAGGAGACTTTCTAAAATCGCTGAAACAGGTGTTTAATCATTTTTTTAGTAGATTTGTTTTCTGGAATTTTCTGGCTCCTACCTATAACTGCGGCTGAGATATGGCAAAATGACCTAAAATATATTCGAACCTCCCCTTTAACCCCCTTCTGGGGGGAATTTCTAAAATCGCTGAAACAGGTGTTTAATCATTTTTTTAGTATATTTGTTTTCTGGAAATTCAAGCTCCTACATATAACTGCTGCGGAGATATGGCAAAATGACCTAAAACATTCGAACCCCTCCTTTAACACCTTCAGGGGGAGGGGAATTTCTAAAATCGCTGAAACAGGTGTTTAATCATTTTTTTAGTAGTAAATTTATTTTCTGGAATTTCAAGCTCTTACCTATAACTGCTGCTGAGATATGGCGAAATGACCTAAAACATTCGACCATCCCTTTCACCCCCTTCTGGGGGGAATTTCTGAAATCGCTGAAATAAGTGTTTAATCATATTAGTAGCTTTGTTTTCCTGATTTTCGCGCTCCTACTTATAACTGCTGCTGAGATATGGCGAAATGATTTAAAACATTCGACCACCCCCCTTTAACACCCTTCTGGGGGTAATTACTAAAATCGCTGAAACAGGTGTTTAATCATTTTTTAGTAGATTTGTTTTCTGAAATTTCAAGCTCCTACCTATAACTGCTGCTGAGATATGGCAAAATGACTTAAAACATTCGAACCCCCCCTTTAACCCCCCTTTCGGGTGGAATTTCTAAAATCGCTGAAACAGGTGTTTAATCATTTTTTAGTAGTAGATTTATTTTCTGGAATTTCAAGATCCTACCTATAACTGCTGCTGAGATATGGCAAAATGACCTAAAACAATCGAACACCCCCCCTTTAACCCCCTTCTGGGGGGAATTTCTAAAATCGCTGAAACAGGTGTTTAATCATTTTTTGAGTATATTTGTTTTCTGGAATTTCAAGCTCCTACCTATAACTGCTGCTGAGATCAAAATGACCCAAAACATTCCAACACCCCTTTAACCCCCTTCGAGTGGGAATTTTCAAAAATCCCTTCTTATTGCTTGCCTAGGCCATAACAACAATCTACAGTCTAAATTGCGTGACCCTGACTTTCGTAGTTTCGGCTGGGCGTTGATGAGTCACCCAGTCATTCAGTCAGTCACCGTTTCCTCTTTATATAATAGTGTTTAATCATTTGTTTAGTAGATTTGTTTTAATTTATTTCGCCCTCCTACATAAAAGCTGAGATATGGCGAAGTGACCTAAAAATTTCGACCCCCCCTTCTAACCACCTTCTAGGGGGAATTTCCAAAATTTCTGAAATACATGTTTTATTCATTTTTTAGTAGATTTGTTTCCTGATTTTCGCGCTTCTACCTATAACTGCTGCGGAGATATGGCAAAATGACCTAAAACATTCGAACCCCTCCTTTAACCCCTTCGGGGGGAGGGGAATTTCTAAAATCGCTGAAACAGGTGTTTAATAATTTTTTTAGTAGTAGATTTGTTTTCTGGAATTTCAAGCTCTTACCTATAACTGCTGCTGAGATATGACGAAATGACCTAAAACATTCGACCACCCCATTTAACCCCGTTCTGGGGGGAATTTCTGAAATCGCTGAAATAAGTGTTTAATCATTTTTTTAGTAGATTTGTTTTCTGGAATTTCAAGCTCCTACCTATAACTGCTGCTGAGATATGGCAAAATGACCTAAAACATTCGAACCCCCCCCCCCTTTAACCCCCTTCTGGGGGGAATTTCTAAAATCGCTTAAACAGGTGTTTAATCATTTTTTAGTAGATTTGTTTTCTGGAATTTCAAGCTCCTACCTATAACTGCTGCTGAGATATGGCAAAATGACCTAAAACTTTCGAACCCCCCCCCCTTTAACCCCCTTCTGGGGGGAATTTCTAAAGTCGCTGACACAGGTGTCTAATCATTTTTTTAGTAGATTTGTTTTCTGGAATTTCAAGTTCCTACCTATAACTGCTGCTGAAATATGGCAAAATGACCAAAAACATTCGAACCCCCCTTTAACCCCCTTCAAGTAGGAATTTTCAAAAATCCCATCTTATTGCTTTCCTAGGCCATAACAGCAATCTGCAGTCCAAATTGCGTGACCCTGACCTTAGTAGTTTCGGCTGGGCGTTGATGAGTCACTCAGTCAGTCAGTCAGTCACCGTTTCCTCTTTATATAATAGTGTTTAATCATTTGTTTAGTAGATTTGTTTTAATTAATTTCGCCCTCCTACATAAAAGCTGAGATATGGCGAAGTGACCTAAAAATTTTGACGCCCCATTTAACCACCTTCTGAGGGGAATTTCCAAAATTTCTGAAATACATGTTTTATTCATTTTTTAGTAGATTTGTTTCCTGATTTTCGCGCTCCTACCTATAACTGCTGCTGAGATATGGCGAAATGACCTAAAATATTTGACCACCACCGTTTAACTCCCTCCGGGACGGAAATTTCTAAAATCGCTGAAATACATGTTTAATCATCTTTTTAGTAGTTTTGTTTTCCTGATTTTAGTGCTCCTACCTATAACTGCTGCTGAGATATGACGAAATGACCTAAAACATTCGACCCCCCATTTAACCACTTCGGGGGGAGGAGAATTTCTAAAATCGCTGAAACAGGTGTTTAATCATTTTTTTAGCAGATTTGTTTTCTGGAATTTTCTGGCTCCTACCTATAACTGCTGCTGAGATATGGCAAAATGACCTAAAATATATTCGAACCTCCCCTTTAACCCCCTTCTGGGGGAATTTCTAAAATCGCTGAAACAGGTGTTTAATCATTTTTTTAGTATATTTGTTTTCTGGAATTTCAAGCTCCTACCTATAACTGCTGCGGAGATATGGCAAAATGAACTAAAACTTTCGAACCCCACCTTTAACCCCTTCGGGGGGAGGGGAATTTCTAAAATCGCTGAAACAGGTGTTTAATCATTTTTTTAATAGTACATTTGTTTTCTGGAATTTCAAGCTCTTACCTATAACTGCTGCTGAGATATGGCGAAATGACCTAAAACATTCGACCACCCCTTTTAACCCCCTTCTGGGGGGAATTTCTGAAATCGCTGAAATAAGTGTTTAATCATTTTTTTATTATATTTGTTTTCTGGAATTCCAAGCTCCTACCTATAACTGCTGCTGAGATATGGCAACATAACCTAAAACATTCGAACCCCCCTTTAATCCGCTTCTGGGGGGAATTTCTAAAATCGCTGAAACAGGTGTTTAATCATTTTTTTAGTAGATTGGTTTTCTGGAATTTCATGCTCCTACCTATAACAGCTGCTGAGATATTGCAAAATAACCTAAAACATTCGAACCCCCCCCCCTTTAACCCGCTTCTGGGGGGAATTTCTAAAATCGCTGACACAGGTGTCTAATCATTTTTTAGTAGATTTTTTTTCTGGAATTTCAAGCTCCTACATATAACTGCTGCTCAGGTATGGCAACATGACCTAAAACATTCGAACCCCCCCTTTAACCCCCTTCTGGGGGGGAATTTCTAAAATCGCTGAAACAGGTGTTTAATCATTTTTTTAGTAGATTTGTTTTCTGGAATTTCAAGCTCCTACCTATAACTGCTGCTGAGATATGGCAAAATGACTTAAAACATTCGAACCCCCCCTTTAACCCCCTTCTGGGGGAATTTCTAAAATCGCTGAAACAGGTGTTTAATCATTTTTTTAGTAGATTTGTTTTCTGGAATTTCAAGCTCCTACCTATAACTGCTGCTGAGATATGACGAAATGACCTAAAACATTCGACCACCCCCTTTAACCCCCTTGTGAGGGGAATTTCTAAAATCGCTGACACAGGTGTCTAATCATTTTTTTAGTAGATTTGTTTTCTGGAATTTCAAGCTCCTACATATAACTGCTGCTGAGATATGGCAAAATGACCTAAAACATTCGAACCCCTCCCCCCCTTTAACTCCCTTCTGAGGGGAATTTCTAAAGTCGCTGACACAGGTGTCTAATCATTTTTTTAGTAGATTTGTTTTCTGGAATTTCAAGCTCCTACCTATAACTGCTGCTGAGATATGGCAAAATGACCCAAAACATTCGAACCCCCCTTTAACCCCCTTCAAGTAGGAATTTTCAAAAATCCCTTCTTATTGCTTGCCTAGGCCATAACAGCATTCTACAGTCCAAATTGCGTGACCCTGACTTTAGTAGTTTCGGCTGGGCGTTGATGAGTCACTCAGTCAGTCAGTCAGTCACCGTTTCCTCTTTATATAATAGTGTTTAATCATTTGTTTAGTAGATTTGTTTTAATTAATTTCGCCCTCCTACATAAAAGCTGAGATATGGCGAAGTGACCTAAAAATTTTGACGCCCCATTTAACCACCTTCTGAGGGGAATTTCCAAAATTTCTGAAATACATATTTTATTCATTTTTTAGTAGATTTGTTTCCTGATTTTCGCGCTCCTACCTATAACTGCTGCTGAGATATGGCGAAATGACCTAAAATATTTGACCACCACCGTTTAACTCCCTCCGGGACGGAAATTTCTAAAATCGCTGAAATACATGTTTAATCATCTTTTTAGTAGTTTTGTTTTCCTGATTTTAGTGCTCCTACCTATAACTGCTGCTGAGATATGACGAAATGACCTAAAACTTTCGACCCCCCATTTAACCCTTTCGGGGGGAGGAGAATTTCTAAAATCGCTGAAACAGGTGTTTAATCATTTTTTTAGCTGATTTGTTTTCTGGAATTTTCTGGCTCCTACCTATAACTGCTGCTGAGATATGGCAAAATGACCTAAAATATATTCGAACCTCCCCTTTAACCCCCTTCTGGGGGGAATTTCTGAAATCGCTGAAATAAGTGTTAAATCATTTTTTTATTATATTTGTTTTCTGGAATTCCAAGCTCCTACCTATAACTGCTGCTGAGATATGGCAACATAACCTAAAACATTCGAACCCCCCTTTAACCCGCTTCTGGGGGGAATTTCTAAAATCGCTGAAACAGGTGTTTAATCATTTTTTAGTAGATTGGTTTTCTGGAATTTCAAGCTCCTACCTATAACAGCTGCTGAGATATGGCAAAATAACCTAAAACATTCGAACCCCCCCCCCTTTAACCCCCTTCTGGGGGGAATTTCTAAAATCGCTGACACAGGTGTCTAATCATTTTTTAGTAGATTTTTTTTCTGGAATTTCAAGCTCCTACATATAACTGCTGCTCAGGTATGGCAAAATGACTTAAAACATTCGAACCCCCCCTTTAACCCCCTTCTCGGGGAATTTCTAAAATCGCTGAAACAGGTGTTTAATCATTTTTTTAGTAGATTTGTTTTCTGGAATTTCAAGCTCCTACCTATAACTGCTGCTGAGATATGACGAAATGACCTAAAACATTCGACCACCCCCTTTAACCCCCTTCTGGGGGGAATTTCTAAAATCGCTGACACAGGTGTTTAATCATTTTTTAGTAGATTTGTGTTCTGGAATTTCAAGCTCCTACCTATAACTGCTGCTGAGACATTGCAACATGTCCTAAAACATTCGAACCCCCCCTTTAACCCCCTTCTGGGGGGAATTTCTAAAATCGCTGAAACAGGTGTTTAATCATTTTTTAGTAGATTTGTTTTCTGGAATTTCAAGCTCCTACCTATAACTGCTGCTGAGATATGGCAAAATGACCTAAAACATTCGAACCCCCCTTTAATCCCCTTCGAGTGGGAATTTTCAAAAATCCCTTCTTATTGCTTGCCTAGGCCATAACAGCAATCTACAGTCCAAATTGCGTGACCCAGACTTTAGTAGTTTCGGCTGGGCGTTGATGAGTCACCCAGTCAGTCAGTCAGTCACCGTTTCCTCTTTATATAATAGTATAGATAAAAAAATTATATGTTTGTCGATATGACTAGTTTCATTTTTTACTTTCTTCTATCTTTACCAGAAGAAAGTATTGGATTCATGAAAATTTTCGACTTCCGGTTTTCAACGGATTTATACGTTTTAGAAGGTCCTGAACACGATTTGACTATTTTTAGAAAATGTCTGTCTGTGACTCTGTCTGTCTGTCTGTCTGTCCGTTTGTCTGTCTGTATGTCTGTCTGTATGTGACAAAAATTTTGTGGGCGCTCTATCTCAAGAACTAATGCTCGGAATTTAATAAAACTTTAGATTCAGTTAGTCCCTAATATAAATTGGTGCTGATTAGTTTTTGGTAAAAATCGCCCTGCAGATGGCGCTGCTATGCAGCATTTTTCGCGATTTCCGCAATAGCTCTATCTCAAGAACTAATGCTCGGAATTTAATAAAAATTTAGATTCAGTTAGTCCCTGGTATAAGTTGTTGCTGATTATGTTTTGGTAAACATCGCCCGGCAGATGGCGCTGCTATGCAGCATTTTTCGCGATTTCCGCAATAGCTCTATCTCAAGAACTAATGCTCGGAATATAATAAAACTTTAGATTCAGTTAGTCCGTGATGTAAATTGGTTCTGATTAAGTTTTGGTAAAAATCGCCCGGCAGGTGGCGCTGCTACGCAGCATTTTTCGCGATTTCCGCAATAGCTCTATCTCAAGAACTAATGCTCGGAATTTAATAAAAATTTAGATTCAGTTAGTCCCTGGTATAAGTTGTTGCTGATTAGGTTTTGGTAAACATCGCCCGGCAGATGGCGCTGCTATGCAGCATTTTTCGCGATTTCCGCAATAGCTCTATCTCAAGAACTAATGCTCGGAATATAATAAAACTTTAGATTCAGTTAGTCCGTGATGTAAATTGGTTCTGATTAAGTTTTGGTAAAAATCGCCCGGCAGGTGGCGCTGCTACGCAGCATTTTTCGCGATTTCCGCAATAGCTCTATCTCAAGAACTAATGCTCGGAATATAATAAAACTTTAGATTCAGTTAGTCCCTGATATATATGGGTGCTGATTAAGTTTTGGTAAAAATCGCCCGGCAGGTGGCGCTGCTAAGCAGCATTTTTCGCGATTTCCGCAATAGGTCTATCTGAAGAACTAATGCTCGGAATTAAATAAAACTTTATGTTCAGTTAGTCTCTGATATAAATTGGTGCTGATTAGTTTTTGGTAAAAATCACCCACCAGGTGGCGCTGCTATGCAGCTTTTTGAAGGATTTACACGATTTTGGCGATAGTCATATCTCAAGAAATATTGCACGAAATTTAATAAAACTTGAGCTTCAGTTAGACATTGATATAAATGGGTGCTGATTCTTTTTAGTGTATGCGAAACCTGTGTGAGATAGAAGAAAGTTTTGGGATTGACACATCCGACTAGTTTCGTTTGACTTTATAGACTTTCTTCAAAATTTACCATTCGTCACGAATTTTGGGTACGGTATAAGGAGACACGGTATATTATTTTAATTTTTTGCAATAAGTGTCATATCCCATTTATATTCCTTTTTTTAGAGGGACACTTTGAGAATATATCTCAATATATCATTGGCAATTGTGCGTCCACATAAATTCTGTTGGCAACGACGAAATTTAAAATGAATGCGGATTTGAGTGTATGTCGGGTAGTCCAATTTTAACGGGAGAGAACCCGACTCGCGTACTGAGCCGGATCACTTGGAAAATAAAATATTTTGTCACGGATCGGGGTCGAGTAAAGCTGATTCTATTTTTGGCGGGTCCGGGTCGGTGCAATTAGATATTTGCTTCTTGCGTATTGGGTTTCACAAACCGTTTTTCGAAAATAAATTGCGCAGTATTGTGTAAGATGAAAAATCTAAAATAAATCTGTATAGGTGTGTTCAATTTTTTACGTATAAGATAAAATTCATATTGGAAATATAATTATAGAATGTTTTCTTCAAAACAAAATAAAATCGTATATATTATTTCTAATATCAACAACCAAGAAACTACAAAGCGCAGAACGACGAATGAGATAGCATATGAAAGGATTTTGAACAGGCTTTTGTCATAGCACACATAAAATTTCGTTAAAACATGTTTTTAGATTAAAAATTGCAATTAATTAAAAATTAAATCGGCATTGTTTTTATAAATGAAATGAAAGATTTTCCTCAAATCAGTGTTGCCACAAAAATAAAATTTTGCATTATCAGTTGACGTCATCCTATAATGCAATTAAAATACGATTGTTAAAATATTTCTTACGCGTACTTTTTGAAAAAATATTGAGCTTTTAATTGGGTTTTTCTTAAATTTTTACGCGTGCGTCACCTATTGTTTATTTGTTTTCTTTGTTTAATCATGGCTGTGTATATGCGTACTGTATCGGAATCGTAGCACCAGTAGATTATGTAATTTAAGGTTTATCTTACATTTAGATATACAGTTCAGTAGGATTCACAAAAATTGTAAGGATTTATTTTTAAAGATTTCATTAAGGTGTTAATACGCCAGCAATGTCTGCGTCACTTAAATGGCTGCTGGACCACAAAGTTTGTACATCCCATGTTTAAGTTCCCATAGGCTTGCAAAAAAGTGGTGTACCAAATGTTGATTTATGTATTTAAGACATTTCTGGAACAGTTTTGCCAAATTTGAGGAAATGCTTCCATATCAATTCCCTAAACGTCTGATTCAGTGTTTCAATTTTTTTATAATTCGTTTTTTTCAGTATAGGGGTCTTGGCAATCTAGAGAAATGACCTTCACGAGAGAAGAAAATTTGGCAACAAATTTTCTGGCAATCTATTCCCATTTTCTTATACACAAGCCATCATCATATACATTATTTATGTTGTCAACATCATTTTTTCTATGTACATACAAAACATACAATGATGAACGAGGTATCATTCGAAATATGTTTGAACAATTTTTTCAGATAGTACACCCACATTTCGTTAAAACGCATTGTTTGTTTAAATAAAATCAGTTAATTAAAAATTAGTGCTAAAACGTACCAGGAAATAATCTCAAAGATTGCAGTGCGAAAGCTTCGCACGGGTCCTTCTGGTATTGATTAACTTTCGTTCATTTTGGTTTCTTGTTTAAGTACTGCCAGATCCGCCATTTTTTGTCGACTTTTCATCAGAATAAGTTTAGTATAGAGGTTATATTTATTTGTTAGTGAGAACAGTTCGTCCGGAAAGTAACTCAGTCAGCTAAAGCATTAAGCTAGCATACAAAGGTATTTAGGTTCGATCCCCAAGCTCCTCTCACTAAAGTAGCAGTTAATCAGTGGAAGACGTAAATACTTCACGTACATTATAAAAGCTAAAATTTTCTTCTGCAATTCCGGGTGCCAATTTCTATTTTGGTGTTGAAATAAAGTGAAATATAGGAGAAAGGGTTAAGTGGACGACAGGAGTTGCTGTTAAATTACAGAAACAAAATAAATACTTTTTTTAAATGTTTAGCAATAGCTAATTTATAACTTGTTTCTATGATAAGGAATAAAAATAAAAATATCAGTAGCTAAGTGATTTTGTAACCAAAAGTAATCACATGTAAGTAAACTGACATCGAAATATTTCTAATATTGTTATAATTAAAAATAAATTTATTAAAAATGAATGATATAATATTTAAAAGAAATTGTTGTTTCACTTTTACATTAAGTTTGCATGTAAAATTTTATAATGCCAGTCTATCAGGAAATGAGTGAAAAACTGATTAGAAAATTCCATCTTTGCATACATGAGCAAACTTAAGTGAAATAAATATGGGCAAAATGATTCTGTAATGCATTAAAAAATCCAGTCATTTACACACACATGCACAATACATCATTTAAAATTTTTCAATAAACTGCTAATGTCATACTAAAATTAAATCATTTTCATATTCTGAATATATTTTTATCTTTTCTATGAATAAGTATAAAAGTAAAAACATTTTTAAACACTCTTTTATAAGCAGTCAATGTTTATTATTAAAATCGTGCCTAATTTTTTACTGTTATTCATGTTTCTTCTGAAACTTTCCGTAATAATGCATTAATTTGGAATGAACACCAAACTCGATTATGAAAAATTCACTGTTTTTTTTACGCTTGGTAGAAAGCACAAGCAAGGGAATTTATTAAAAATATATAATTTTTGTCCTATTTCTTTTTTAAGATATGGTGGCGAAAAGAAAGAAAAAAATTAAACATCATATAAACTATCTTTTTAAAATATATAAATTAATTTCTGAGCGTAGAATCATAATTTAATCGATATTAAAATAATAACTGATAAAAGCGTATTCCTTCATTTTAAATATCATACTTTTTGTTTTATATTTAAGGTAAAGCCAGGAGAGACTGCGCAGTCGGAGAGATTGCTCCCTTAGATGTTCGGTGGGAAGGAGTGATGTGAGCGCGCAGCGACTCCAGGTAGTTGTACAACAGCAGTAGTGGAGTGTCTACTTTAAAGTGCACGTTGATTGTTTTAAGTGTCTAAGATAAAGTATTGCTATTTCGTTTTGTTTTTCCAAAGTAAGTGCTTGAATTTTCATAGCTATTCATCAGAATTTCTATACAATGTCAGTAGTACAAAATATTTTAAACTTAAACGATTTTTCATAAGCTACTAATCTAGACTAACAATGTGAACATCAACGGTTCGTTTTGGAGCGGCCATGTTTATATAAAAGGCTGCGCAATCTCTCCTACCAAAATTGGAGAGTTTGCGCATCTGCTACTTAGGAGAGATGGCGCAATGTTTCCATTAGTTTCCATGCTAAGAGAGATTACGCAGCCTATTGGTAAATTTGCCTAAAAAATGTAAAATTAAAATGGACTAGTTTTAAGTTAAACGTGTTATCAAGTAACTTAATGTTTTTTTGTAATCTTATCTGTACTTGCTTTTTCTGATTATTTAAGTTTTTCCCTTTAATTTAAATTTTTTAATCGTTTTTAAAATTAATTCCTTTTTCTAATTCTTTAATAATTAGGTTGAAATATTCACTCCTAATACAATAATATTTGTTCACAAAAACCTTACAACAATGTCATTTAAGTGTAATTATTATTGTTAACAATTTATTTGTAGCTATATTATTAGTAACAATCTCTCCTACCCATGTGCGCAATCACACCAACCCTGTTAGGACAGATTGCGCAAAACAACTTTCTTGGTTTTATTACAACTGTTCTATAAAATCACAACATAACAACAAAATAGCAATAGAAATGCATAAAAAACAAATGAAGTCAAAATTATCCATGGATAGTTTAGCAAAAAATTAATATTTAGATTTTTTATTGTTATTCTTTTGAAATGTGCGCAGACTCTCCTAGCTTTACCTTATCATTTATTTTATACTTTTTATCCTTTAGAATGTTTCATTGTTGTAGTTTCACAGCAATCTGGCATATTTCGGCGAGCGTGGATTGGTGCATCATTAAATTCATTGTTGTTGTAACTTGTATGCAATAACACCAGTTACAGAGAATATTTCGTACTTTATTACCTGTGGCACGATAAAATATAAATGGCTTGAAATTATTTTATTAACTTAAAAAGAAATTAGTTAAAAAATAAGTCATTAAGTTTAAAAAATATTAAAAAGTTCTATTGCCATCAGAAACACACCTTTTATAATGTATTTAGTAATTCAAGCATATCAGGAAGTGAATGAAAAATCGATTGAAAAGTTCTATTTTTACATACACAAACCGGGTTAAGATAGAATTAAAGAATGTAAAAACATATGATAATTTTTAGCTTTTATGCTATAATTAGTCAAGGCTCTTGGTATAACAAATTTCTGAATGACAATATCGGCTAATATGAAATTACGTCATCTGTTCAGTGTCTTCAGTCTTAACACAATTTGACTTGACATATAATGTATTCTAAGGGAGTAATTCGAGTTAAAAGTGACAAGTTATAAGTGCCGTATTTCTTGGACTATTGACATTGATTTGTTTATCGCTGCCTAGTTGCCATTGGAATAATTAATTTGGATATGATTTCTGAAAAGCGAATCGAAGCAAATAAGTCTGTCATTATGAAGCAATGATGACTGAGAAAAATAATTGATCTCCTTATACTATTTAAAATACGTATTATTAAATTATATTTCGAAGAAACTCCGTAATTTTAATCATAAATTAGCACCCAAAATCCTAAATGAGATATGCTATTAAATTTACAAATACATTGAAATGTCATTTCAAATGGTTTAATACAATATTTAATTTACTTCTTGTCAACTCAATTGATAGACATTTAAATTTTATGACATTTATATCTTGCAAAGTTTGACGAGGAAAATTTGATTTAAATAATTTGCAAAGGCTTATTTTTACTGAAGTGAAATAGTTTTATGCAAAGCATAGTTTAGGAATGATTTTTATACTGAATTTTAATTAAATAATGGAGAAAAGTTATGTAACTAGCTGTGAATTTACGTTATATAAATTTCACTGTTCTTCATGAAAATATCCATGTAGTGAAAAGATAAATGTATTTCAAATACGAAAATTTTTCAATTTAAATTTCATGTACGTTTGTGTGTATGATATGCATGATAACATTCTTAAAACCCCATAAAATTTCCATTATAGAAATAGAAAAAAATATTTCTAATATTTTCACTGAGAAAATTGAAAATTTACTATGAAAAAATTTCGGAATACTTATAGGATGTTTATCCAGAGGTTGCATTTTTGTTCAGTAGTTTGCGTGTGCGATTTCACTAAATTTTGTCTTTGTTTGCCACATGCAACATTGGGTGTCATCTTATACTGTAATGCACATTCGCTTTTTCATGTGTTGACACTACGTATATAACTGTAATCTAAATGAAAATTTAAATGGATCCATAACTTATAAGCTTATATTCCTGTATGTTATAACTGATCTGTTGCCTTTGGAGAAATTAAAATTTTGGACTAGCAAACAATACAAAAAATATACAATCTACATTAAGATGCATTTAAAATATTAGTATGGTTTCATGTTTATATCTAAACATGATTAGGCATATATTTGTTTCAAATTCACTCTTCTATTGGTACTATTCTACTTGAGAAATATTTTATTCACGATCAAAATATTTTAAGCTTCTGTTAAGCACTTATATTTTCTGTAGAGTGTTTATTATTTAATTCAACGTTCTATTTGAAACAAATTATGCATTTAAACTATGTTTATATACAAATTTGAGAGAATATTTAAAATTAAACTACGAAAAGCCTCTTGTGCAGATAACAGTAATAAAGAGGATTAGCTGCAGGTAATTTTAAATGAATTTTGTATTAAGCAGCAGAATAGAAAGAATTTTAAATGCACGCGAGAGTTTTATTTTTGCCACTGAATTAATTTCTGACAAATAGTTTTTTAAAATTACGTTAGCTGTAAAGATGATTTATTAGAAAATTTACTCTCACAAAAATATATTTCAACTAGGGGGCCTACCCCTTCGAGCTACGCTCGCCAACCCCCGCTAAGACTTCGAAGCCTCTAAAAACATGACAGCGTTCTTTGTTTTAAAAATATTGGTAAATCTGTAATTGGGTTGCCATGCTTTTAACGTTTTAATGAGGCATTTTTTGATTACCATGGCCTCATACACAGCTGTTGCGACAACTGACGACTGTTTTCGGGATTGATAAGTAAAATCAATTACAACTTGAAAACCAGCTTGTATAAAATGGTTAGGTTTAAATTGTGGCTACCTCTCGGACTTTTATAACAACGATCTGTATTCTATTCTTCCTTTGCGTTTAAGGATGAGAAAAAAAAAACATCTGTTTGTGAATAAAATTAAAAACCATGGTATTGAAAAGTACTGTTATAGACATTTTCAGTAACAGGTTTTAATTTTCTCTCTATTTTAGTGCATCATCATGCATATTTTCATGTTATTTTAAATATGTCAATTATTTATTTTAATTAATATGTATATACGAATTTTCTAATAATTATTTATCATACAAAATTAATTAAATATTTTGTGCATGCATGCCTGCATTTATTCGGCATCAATTGATGACATATTTAAACAAATTTGCTATCCGCGATAATTTTACACCATGTTATGTCACTTGAATATTGTCCATAAGAAAATCGGGTACTTTTCCATTATAGGATCCTTTGCTTTTAGGTTTGGCGTAATTCGAGCTTCGAAAAGGGATAGATTCGTTAATATACATAGATTTGTTGCCAAAAGTTATGAAAACAAACCCAATGAGCTTTTGGTGCTTTTCTATTATAGGGGTCTTAACGCTTTTTTAAAAAGCTTGGCGCAATTCGGGCATCAGAAAGTGAGATTTGGTGCCAAATGACATAAACAGCCATGGAAACAAAATTCGACGATTTTTTTGTTTATATGCGTATTTTAATTATAGGTATATTATTATTGTTTTTTCTATACAAATTAATTCTGATTATATATAAAATAGGATAAATGACATTTTACGCTAAACAAATTGTATAAATATTTTTTTGCTCCTTTCTTTTGCGTTTACATAAATGACGTCATTTGGACGAATTTATTCAAAATATTTTCAGTTTATAAATTAAATTAAATGCTGACAGACAATTCAATCCTGACGATAGAAATGTGATTTTTTTTTTCAAATTTTCCTGAAAAACATAATTTAATTACAATCTTGTCTGCATTATTGATTGAAATAAAAGATAAATTCAATTTCAATTTGAAAATGACGAATAAAAATAAATCAATAATCCCTATCGGGGTCCTTTTCAATTTTTTTCCCTTTTTTGTCACAAACAAACTGAGTAATTAGTTGCCATCATTACACAAATGTCATTAAAATTAGAAAAAAATTAATATCTCGAAAACTAATTCCAATTTCAAAATTCTATTACCAGTTTTGACATCCGCGGATTTTTATGGACAATTGGTATTAATTTCACCATCAAGCGTTTAATATTTTATTAAAAATAGCCCTGAAACATAATCAGTCGTTTAATCAGTCGTTTCATAAATTCGTTTCATAAGATCGTTTCACAAATTTGTTTCATTAGGATTTTATATATATAGGGTAGATTTGTGGTTTTATCGAAAAAAAATGTATTACTGAAATGGAGAATATATATTTTAGTGAATACGATGTATCGTCATAAACAATAATTTGAAATATCGAATGTGCAAGAAATGTGAATGTTTAACAGTTTCGTTTTTTTAACAGAATAAACCAAAAATAGGGACAAAACATAACTTTTTCAGTAATAAATTTTTTGCGTTGTATAATCGAAAAATGTCTGCCTATTGATAAAGCAAAAATTACAGTTAAAAATTAGTCGTATAAAAAAGCATTTTTAACGAAGCAAGCAAACTCTTCTTGTCTCAGCAACGTTCGGGACAACTGTTAAATGATAAAATATATTTTAATTAGATTTGTACAATAACAAAAGTGGTATTTGGTATATTTTCTTTTATAACTTTTCAACGAATGCACAAATTTTCATAATTATTTTACGTTTGAAAGGGATAATTTTCGTAGCGTTCCTGTTTTAATTTCAGCAGGATTCTGAAATGAAATTATTGTCCTTCAGTCTGTTTGTTATATAGTTTTTTATAACTGATAAATTCTACAAAACTTGGCTGATCTGCAAGTTTTGAATGTGGTGTAAAAGTACGCTGTACTCTACACCAGTTCTGTTCGACCATTCAGTAAACAGTGCTTGTGCATCTCATCTGGTGCAAAAGAATGAAATGTGCCATTCATTTTTCTCGCTTTATTTTAACTGGTCTTAGGAACTTGGATAAACATTAAACAAAAATTCTAATTTAATTAAAATAATGTTAGAAATAGATTCGTAGTGAAACATCCGTTCTAAAATTGCTCTGTAAACTCCCTAATAAGAACTTTCTCATAAAATCTTTTTCAAGTTTTGCCCCTTTTTGTTTTGCGATTTTTATTTCAGCAGGTATTCATCTAAACTGAACTATCCGTTACATATGTACAAAACTTGTGTTATAGATGCTTTCAAAAGTCTGAAAAAAAATCTAGCCTGATTTAATTCTAAATAGTTTTATGAAAAAATAAATCGGCGAAGTGCGAGTAGACCTCACGCTCAAAGGGTTCATTACATTATATTTATTAATTACTAGCTGACCTGTCCGGTGTTGCCCAGGCCCGTGGTAATAAAGCTAAGCAAGACTAAAGTTTGTATGATTTTTTTATCTTTAACTCGATTTTGTATGAAATTATTTATTTAAAATTGCTGCGCACGCGACGGAAAATGTTTTATTTCCACCTTCCGAAGAAAGGGCGAATTCTGATCTAAACGAACCTCCAACATGTGTTTCCGCTTCCTGCGGTACCGTATAGTAGGCATGATGCGCATGCGTTACAAAATCTTTTAGTTCCACCTTCCACAGTCAGGGGGTGCACTCTGTTCCAGACCACCTTCCGAAGAAAACTCGGACACGTGTCCCCGTTGCCTCCGGCACCCTATAACAGGCATGCTGGGCACGCGATGCAAAGTCCTTTAATTCAACCTTCGCTAATTTGTTCTATACGAACATTCGACACGGACACCCATTATATCAAGGAAGTGGTTCAATTTCTTAAATGAAATTTGTTTTGTCCAAATCAGAGCAATACATGTTTTTATAATTAATGATAGTTCTCAATTAATGAAAAAGTCGCCGCCAGGGGGCACTCGACGAAGTACAATAAATGCGATACTAAATAAAAAGGCGTTAACCTCCCCCACTCCTCATACCCGCGAGTATGACGAATAATTTTATTCAAGAAAACCCCGATGCAGACGTTTCTTTAATTATCACTCCTATTGTCCTATTGTCCTATTGTCACTCCTATTGTTTTATTTCTTTTTCATAAATATAAAAAAATTTCTAAAATAAAAACTTATTGGTGGATTATTTTGATATTTAGAAAATTTTAATTTTCAGCATGTTTTAAAAAAGGATGCATAATTTTCAAATAAAAAAAAATTCCAAGATTTTTAATAATTTTATACAGCCTCTTAGCACCATTCCAAGTTTTTATTACTTGTTTTGTAACTTTCTTTATTCAAGAGATAACACAGACATGTTGTCTGCTATGCTTGCTCGTAGAAAAAAAAAGTTAAATTAATTTTTTTTTTCTGAAATCAAAGTAATGCGAAATAATAAATATCTTCGGTTATACGAAATGGATAATCTTATTTTTTAAAAACTTAAAATGTGGAAACAGAGAGAATTTGAAAGGTGTTAATTTTAAAATCGTAGCTTAATTAGAATTGTTAATTTGAGTCACCTAAAAAATCTCTTAGTACCTCTTTAATTGCGGATTCATTATCCAAACACCTGTGGCGGCTCAAATTTTTATCAAAAACGTGTTGTTCATTGCAAGATTAAATTGCTCTGAAATTTAAACATTTCTAATTAATGTTTCTGAAAGTTGTGGATGGAATTTTTTGAATTTGCGATTTTTTGTTTATATAGATCAGCAAATTTTCGTGTCGAAAGAAGTAATAGTTTCTGTTATTTTGACATGTGTCAAAAAGGCGTAGTTAAAAGTCATTCTGGTAACAAAACCTTTTTCCAGTAAACCTAAAATGTTTCTTTCCTCTCCCAACAAACACTTCATTTTGCGGTTTCACATTTCCTTTGCAGCATTTTCCGAAATAGATGGCATTTTGGAAGCGATGGTTAATGAGATTCTAATTAATTTCTTGGAAAATTATCAAAATATTAAAATTCTGAGACTCAGGTGCACCAGGCCAGACCTTGGACTATCCACACCTAAATTTTCGGACTTCTAGGTGGGCTAGATTTTGATAGACATCGCACTCAAACAAACAAACAGACACACACAGAGCGAAACTTTATTTTATTAATATACATTATTTATTAATGAACATACTCCTACTACCTCAAATTTTGTTCCTAATTTTATTTTCAGTAGATTCGGAAATAGGAGGGGAGGGACATATTTTTGCAGTGCTCTTTCGACGATATCTCTAAAAATATAATACCAAAATAAAAACAAAAATATTTTTCAGTTCGGTGTTACGAGATCTTTCGAGTGACACCCTACACAATATATAAACAGAATTTTGTTTCAAGTAACTTAAATAATATCTCGGCTAATTATCGACAATTTTTTTCGAAAATCATTATCAAGTATCATTGTATGATTATGCGTCGATCGCATGCCTTGTACGCACGTAAACGCTTCCACTGACCGCCCAAAAAATAAAGTTTGTATGTAACGGGAAAATGAGTTTTTCTTCCTAAAATATGTGACTTAGGAAAATGTCCATAGTTTTCCTGCAAGGTTTAAATAAACTCATATTACCCCTAATCGTTTCGTAATTTTAGTTTCAGTAGATTCGAAAACAGAGGGGGGGGGGCATATCTATGATATGCATTCTCGACAATATCAATAAAAACACAATCCCTAAAATTAAAACTACTATATTTTTGAGTTAAGTGTTACGATATCTTTAATACGATATTTTAGCCGATATACAAAAGGATTTCTTTTTTCACGTAACTTGATTAGGTCCCCTAAATTTTATCTAAACATATTTTTGAATGGCTAATAATCTGAAAATATATGGGTCAATAGGCTTTAGAACTTTCCCCGTTCCACAGTTTACGAGAAAAAGGGCTCTGACAGACACCGGACTGATCTTATAATGGTTCCGTTTTTACTTTTTAAGTACGGAATCCTAAAAATTTAGATAACTCAGTATTCCGTGTAGCATGTTAGTGTATTAAATAAAAACAAACAAGTAAATAATTTTTTTTTAAATATATGGTCGTGTCCTGAAGAATATCAACACAAAAATTAAAATGTTTCACAGGAAACTTTCAATCGTTCAAAAACATCAATGAGTTGCACCGAAAGAAAAACAAAATCAACTCTCGTTAGTTGGTAATTTAACTCTTAACTTATCGCCATATGAAACATTTTGTAGCGATTTGGCGCAATGGAGATTTGGAGCTGGAATCCTGGCTCTACTAATCATATGACTCGAAACTATACCAATATTATTTGACTGTATAGTTGTATTGACACACAGACGTCTTATACGTTGCACATACAGGGGGAATTCAAGACTGGAAGAAGAAAAATTCTAGGAGGGGTGGGGTACACCTAGACGACTAGGAATCACTTAGCAATGCAAAGTCGGAAATGCAATCCTAACGAGATAGGGGGGTTGTTAGGGGCTGAATCATCGTGATCGAAAATTGACGTTAAAAGACTTTAAGCTTAAAACAAGTCATGACTTTCATGATAACGAAGTTCCACGAAGTTTTCTGCCTACGTGCTTGTGTCTTGGTACACAGTTTTGCACGTTTGAGAGGTCCAACTACAGCTTTGATGAAAAGCAACCTCACGCTGATAACCAGTACCCTCAAACTTGCAAAACTGTAGATGACAAGAATCAGGCACGTAGGCAGAAGATTTTGGGGAAATTCATTATCAGGATAGTCACGACTTAGTTTAGCTTATAGACTGTAAATATCAATTTTCGATCACGATGATTCAGCCCCTAACAACCCCCATATCTTGTTAGGATTGCATATCCGACGGTGCATTGCTAAGTGATTCCGAGTCGTGTAGGTGTACACCACTCCTCATAGAAGTTTGTCACTCTAGTTTTGATTCACCCTGTTTATTTCAAAGTGGTCGCCAAAAGTTCTTTAGGATTCAGACATTGCATCTAAAAATGCAGATTAATCCCATTAGATTTTTATGAAATTTGGACTATCTCAAACATTTTGCATGGGAAAGGAGCCAGAATATCTAATTGTGCCTTTGCTTCTATTGGTCGTAAATACTTCATTTTAATACAATATGCAACCATAATGTAATATAAATATTAATTCTCCATCAAAATTAAATATTTAATGTATTTTGTTGTTGCACTTAGCTTTCCATTGCTTTTCCATTCTTTTATAGCGTGAACACATTTTCGTGCTCGCCTTTATCGCGCTCGTTATTTCATTGATTTTATACAATTGTTGCTGCTTCTCATTTATACCTTTCAATTCTCACATATATATTCAACTTTCGCTGCCGGTGGTTTTTTTAACAACAACAACAAAAAAAAAACATCATAAGAATTTTTCATGCGTGAAATAACTCAGTTTAACAGTATCATTCCAAAGAAATTTTTTGATTAACGTTTATTCATATTTATGAATGTAACTGAACAGAAAATATAGTTATTTATAAAATAATATTCGCTTTATTAAATCGAAAATAGTGGTACTCAAAATCTATAATGCTTAGCTCCTATTCATTAAGGCATCTACATTTTACTTACCCATCATACGTAGTATAGGGTAAGTCTTGTAATCGTTTTGAAAATTGAAAAAAATTTTTGACGCATTTACACGTTTCAGACACTGGAGATTCCGAAAAACATATTTTTAGAAAAAAAAAATTGCTGTCCGTCTGTCTGTGTGTGTTTGTGTGTGTGTGTAAACGCTCTATCTCCCGAACAAATTGAGATAGACACTTGAAATTTGGTATATACTTAGTATGTAATAATGGGAAGAAGTTCATTGAATTTCAGTAACCTCGATTACCCAGAACTACTTTTTTCGGACTATCGAAATATTCGTTCTGATAAAAGATATATAAAATTTTTCGAAATTGTTTATTTTAAGGAGTGAATATAAAATACAATAAAAAAAACAACATAAATTTTGCATCAAGAATGAAGTCGATCAGAGTTTTCCTCATATTCTGTTAAGGGACATTTCAATATATTTTATTATTGTCATTGAGTGATGTTTTTTTCGTAAAAAACAACAATTTTGATTAGAAGCGGAAAAATAAACCAATGTAATTTTAGTGTACACATTTTATCCTATCTTCTAAGACATGTTTGGAAAAAAATATGTTTTCGAAAAAAAGTGGGCTTTAACGATCAATCACCGCTTCTGTTATTATAATTTGCAAAATAGAAAGAAAATCTATATTGAATTTTTACGATCTTTCTCAAAATCACCTCACATTTTTTTTTTCAAATAAATATTACCAAATTTTATAAACAACTACAAAACAAATACTTTTCCATTGAGAAATATTTTATGTAACATTCGAAGAATATAATAAAAAAATAACAAAATTATTTCAAATTACATGTATTACACTTTACCTATCACGTCTTCACATGAAAATGCGAACATTTGTCTCACTGTCATTTGTGTCTTCCAAATTTCATTCTATTGAACGCCTACATGTACGAAGTTCAAGTGTTTAGCTAAAGAATTCAATGGATGTTTTCGTAGAATCCTGTTAAAATGTTTCGAGATAAATAAATTTTTAAAAGAATGAGGATTCTCAGAAGGGAGAATGAAGTTAAAATTTTGTAAACAACTAGTGCTCATAAAGTTTTAAAAAAGGCTTGAGACATTCATATAAATTTTAAAGTATGTCATAAAACATTTATTTTCAATCACTACGCAATGGAAATGTATTTAACGTCTTGAAGGGCGCCGGTATATTACATATACCACTTAAGTTTAATCCCAATATACTACTTTGACACCAGAAATTTCTAATTAAATTTTGCTTTTACGGCGTATATAAAGAAAAACTTTTACTATAATTCTTTTCATAAATCCTGGTGTCATTCTATCATTTCAATATTTTAGCAACACACGTACTTTGCCTCTGAAAAGTTAAAAGACATAAATAAATATATTACGAAAAATACACAACTTATGATGAAATGATATAATATGTATTTTATGCTGCAAAGCATCGTGACGTCACAGCAACGTCACTGTGACATCCATTGTAATTTTGAGACAGTTGATGTGATGTCACGTAACGTGGATGTGAAGTCGTTATGGCTATTTTTGCAACTTGAGTGACCAGATTTTACCTGATTGCAATCCGGATAGTTAAAACCGACATTTGTTTTTTGTTGCATGTGTGTGGCATTTGTGACTACTCTACATCAAGTCGGGCTACGAAATTTTACACGAATCCAATCAGGTAAGGTGGGATCGGTATTTTGTTTTCTTTTGCTAGAGGTTTGTGATATTTTTGGTGGATGAATTGATATTACCCGGATCCGATCCCGAAAATTCGGATAGGTATTATTTCATTTTTCTACAGGTTTGTGACATTTGTGACGATCCTGCATCAGGTCGAGTTGCCAGATTTTACCCGTATCCGATTCAGAAAGTTCGGATCGTTATTTAGTTCGTTTGCTACAAGTTTGTGACATTTGGTACGATTCTGCATCAGGTCGGCTTTCCAGATCTTACCCGAAACAGATCCGAAAATTCCGTATCGTCATTTCTTTCTGCCTGCAAATTATATATGGACGGATGACCTGATTTTCGCGAACACGATCTGACACGGGTCGGGTGTAATGTTTTCTTACTTTAAATGTCCTTTGGAATAGATTCCTGCATGCAACCAAATAACCAAATTTTATCAGAAATTGACACCACACGTGTCCTAGAGTCCTGCATGGATCTGGTTATACCCGACTTCATCCTTTAAATTGTATTTCAAGTCAACCTGCAATCGAACCCGGAAAAAAAGTCCATTTACACACAACCTGACCGAGACTCATAAATGTTTTCTTCGACGCTCATCCCAACCTGAAACCTAAAATCAAAGAAATTACATCCACAATTTAATACAATTATTGGAAAATAGTCTATAATCATATATTTCATATTCATTTTATCGTTTATATAGGAGAATCAAGATGTATAATGACTAATTGATACTAAAATAAAGTTTTTCATCTGAAATAATATTGTGGACTTTCTTTTGAAAAATTAAGTTAATCCAAACCCAAGTTGAAAGGCATAAATCACAATCCGTAAAAACTAGAGTCAGCTTGACCCAAACCGTAACAACAACAAAAATAATTATCGCCAATCTTATCTTACCCAAACTGCGGGTCATGTCGTGTGGGGTAAAGTCAGTTATTCGGCACTATGAGCGACTTTATTCGGATCTGCTGTATTTTTCTTCCTTTTTATTTCGAATTCCGGGCAACCAGATTTTACCAAACTTGACACAACCAGAATGTGTGTAAATGTTATTTTTCCATCAGATACATATTAGATGCCGGATCGGCTATATGTTTTCGTGATGATCTGAATTAAAATTTTACATCGGATTGGGAAACCAGCTAATGTAGCGTTAAACAATTCAAATTATAAATGTAAAAAACACATTGAATATAAGAATGTAGATATGGATGCATTGGAAATGATAATAAATTTAAGTATTTCAATAATACGAAATTCTGTTATGCAAATGAAAAACTTTTTTAATTGTCTTATACTTCTTAATCTATTGTAACATACCCCCATTTGTATTATTTAACTACCAAAAATGTTGACAAATATTAAAATTATGCTATTTTGTTTTTAAGTATTGAAGTTTTGAACTTCACTGTGCTATATTTGCTAATGATATTCAGATGTGATAGAATTATTTAATTAAGGCGGTTCTCAAAAAAAATATTTTCCCCCGCTGAATAATGCGAATATGTCTGACATATTTACGTACAAATTTTTAAACACAAAAATATGGCAGTGGAAAAACTTATTATTGAAGAGATTTGGAATGGAATAGTGTTTTCCATGTTTTGATAAATGAATTACTTGCGGAGTTATAAGATATTTCGTTCATGTGATGACAAGTTTTTTCCTTATTCCGCGTTTCCGTGTTCATAAATTCAGTTCAAAAAGCCAACTCTGACAGTATTCCCTGAAATATCGTCTTCATTTACCAAAAAATGTAAAACGCCATTCTTTTACATAGTTACTGAATTCAAACACCTGCCAATTTCATCCGTTTCCGAATAAAAGTGAATTCAGAAATATGTCAGAAAGTAGCTCCTTTCGATTTGAGAGCAGCCTTTATGAAAAAGTCAGTATCTATATTTTAAAATAAATATTATGAAAGATTTATATTAGGAATCCCTTTAAATAATAGATATACCTATTGTGTGATATTATAAAAATATTGAACATTGTGTATTTGGCAATTTTTGTTTGCTTTGTAACTAAAGCAGTGCATCTCGAATTAGTGTCAGAATTGACAACGGATGCCTTTATTGCAAAATTAAAAAGGTTCATTAGTAGACGTGGAAAATGGGCAGTAATATTTACCGATAATGCAAAAAACTTGATTGGCGCAAATGCCAAGTTACAGAGACTGCATAATTTGTTAAGATGTCCCGAAGAAGGGTTAGCAAATTATTTGGCAGAAGAAAATATCACTTGGAAATTTATTCCTCCTCGCGCACCTAATTTTGGTGGGTTATGGAAAGCGGGGATAAAATCGGTAAAATATCACTTGCAACGCACAGTAGGCAATGCAAGGCTAACATTAGAGAAGTTACTAACTGTAGTTGTTCAAATAGAGTCTATATTAAATTCCCGTCCAATTACTCCAATGTCCTCCGATGTGAATGACCTAGAGGCTTTAACGGCAGGTCATTTCTTAATCGGGAGGCCAATGACAGCCATCGTGGAACCAGAATTAATTAATGTAAACGAAAACAGACTTTCTAGATGGCATAGAGTTACTAAATGGGTTCAGTTGATATGGAACCGTTGGCATAAGGAATATTTAAATACGCTTCAACAGCGTTCAAAGTGGCAATTTGAAAATGAAAATGCAAATGTAGTAACCTTAGTGTTGATCAAAGAAGACGATCTTACTACAAATAAATATTTACTAGGACGCATTACTAATGTTTTTCCAGGTGCAGATGGAAGGTTAGCGTTGTAGAGATCAAAACTGCAAAGGGAATATTAAAAAGAGGTATATCCAAAATTGCTTTATTGCCACAACAGTCTTTTTAAAGTCAATTATCAACTTTAAAGAAAAAAAAAAAAAAAAGGAACATAGAGAAATACTATACTAATTTTGTTTCTTGTTTAGTATTTCTATATCTATTATTGCTGTATTATAATTTATGTATTTCTTATATTTTTTGAAGTATTATGTGAATAATGTTTGTATATTTGTAATGTTTCAAATAGTGGTGTATATTAATTAGAAAAAGTAATTCTTATTGTGTAAGTGTAATATAGGTTATTAGTATTATTTTGCTTGTTTGTTGACGCATGTCAACGGGGGCTGGTATGTTACGGCTTCCCTTGACCTTGGCTGTCGCGTGCCTCCGCAGAGTATTCTGTGAAATTTATGTTTTACAGTTTGGCAACATTTTTTAATGTTCCATCTGTTATGTTTTGGTTGTTATGCCAAAAGGGCACGCTACGCTTTTTTGTTATAATGAAATAAAACGAACAAAATGTTAGTCCACTTCTTTGATTATTTATATAAGTTATAAATACGAACGCATCAAATCACCCAGTTCTATTACAAAAAAATGCCGGGAAAACGTACACTTACTGGCCGAAAAGAACGCGAACATTATTTTGCTTTAAGGCAAGAGGCTACAAGGCTAGATATCAGCGTAAAAAACGACGCCATGACGAATCTCTTCTGAAGCAGAATGCATGTGCTCGGAAATATGCTTTAAATTTCGAAGATGCACAGAAATTTTTTAAATTCTATTTTTGTGAAATTTTTCATCGCCATTGCTTTGACATGCATATTGAATCTGCAAATTCAATCTGAAAAAAATATTGTTACTTCCAAATATTTATCTTATGAAATAATGCTTCGCGAATCCAAACAAAGCATGGCTTTTGCTAGTTTTTAAAAAACTCACCGCCATTCAATCCTGGATGCGTGCGCAGACGAAAGCATATTGACATTGCTTAAACTTTTGAATCAGTTTTTAATCTTTTAAATTTGGCACGGATGATGGAGCTCCGAAACAGCTGTTTGCCATTTTATATATTTTTATTTGTTCTATTTATAATACGTTGATCATTTATTTTTAACTAGCAGATCCGCCCGGCGCTGCCCAGTCCCACCAAAGCATAATACGAAATGCGAAATCACTCTTAAAAATCGCTTCACGAAACGCTTCCACTTGTAACTCTTTGTCTTTTTCAAATTACATAGAGAGATGGACCCAAAGCGGAAGTAAATTTAATACCGCCTCCTCAAATGTCTGGATCATTTGATTCAAAACGGGTCAGTTTTTGGTTAAAATATAAAAAAAAAGTCTTTTTTTTTCACAAAATTCGCATTTTCGGAATCAGAAAAATAAACTGTGAATTTCGATTCAAATATTTCAATACTTTTCTTAATACTCGAGGATGAGTGAAAATGAAACTTTTTCATTGTCTGGAACTATCAAATCGATAACTTTCTTTTGCGGTTTCAATAAAAATAACCATTTTTGATGCACGCGAAGTGCAATCTTTTAGTTACACTGCCAGGAGATGCATTTTGGTCTAAACAAATTATCCGACACGTGTCCTCGCTGCCTACGATACCGTGTATAGCAGGCGTGCTAGGCACGCGCTGCAAAGTATTTTAGTTCCAGTTTCCACCACTAGGTGGAGAATTCTGTTCTAAATAAACCTATTTCTGAACGAAAATCCTGCACTTGCTCTTGCTGCTTACGGCACCGTGTAGAATGCGTGCCTTACACGCGCGAAAAATCTGTTAGTTCCACTTTCCACCGCCAGGGAGTACCAAATCTGAGTGAAATAATTAGCTATATCTTAATTAGTTCATGTTAAGTTGAATGAATCGATTCCTGTTGAAATTGGACTCATAGAACCCGAGAAAATAAATCAACACCCCTGAATATTAATATTCATAAATGGCGGTAACCAAGGGCAGAAAAAAATGATACCGAAGTTTATTTAGTACCTGGGAGACCTCGGAAGAATGACAGAAGAGATTTCGTTTGAATCGGACCAAGATTAAATGCAAAGTCTTTTAGTTATGTTTTCCACAGCCAGGGGGTGCACTTTGTTCTAAACAAACCTCTTTCCGAACAAAACTCCGGCACGAGTCCCTGCTGCTTATGACAACGTATAAAAGGTGTTCTGGGCACGCACAGAAAATGTTTTAGTTTCACTTTCCACCATCAGGGGGGGGGCAAAATCTATGTCTTAATTAGTTATCTATATCTTAATTATTATATGTTAAGTTGAATGAATCAATTGTCGTGGAAATCGGGCCTTTTGTTTGAATCGGACAAATTTTAAATTTGAAATTGTTTAGTTTCACTTCACACCGCTAAGTGGTGCACTCAGTTCTAAATAAAACTCTTTCCGATCGAAACTTTGGCACATGTTCCTTCTGCCTATGACACCGTTTAGCAAGCGCTGCAAAACCTTTTAGTTCCATTCTATATCTTAATTAGTTCGTGTTAAGTTGACTGAACTAATTCTCATTGAAATTGGACCCATCGAATCCGAGAAAATACCAATCGCTGGTCATTAATATTCAGAAATAGTGATAACCAAGGGCTGAAAAAATGATACCGAAGTTTATCTAGTACCTGGGGAAATGAGAAAAGGTTTCGTTTGAATCGGACTAATAATTAAATAATTCTGATTTTGGAGGCAGGGTGGGGGGGAAGGAGGGAGTTTCGGTCAGAGCATTAACGCGATATTTACGCTACAATCGAACATTTATCCCCCCCCCCCCCGGCACACACACACAGAATTAAATCTACGCCGTTAAAAAATTAGGTATTATTAACTTTTGAAACAGAAACAAAATGACTTTTTTTTTAACATACAAAAACAGTAAGTTATCGTTGTTAATTTCTAAAATGACGTATACATAAAAAAAACCCTCAAAATATTGTATAAAACAAATGGCAAAAATTCACAACTCGCTGTTCGAATTGCAATCAGCTGACGACCTTTTCATCTGCCAATCACAATTACCTGGTTGACTTTCAGCTGTGCTTACAATTCTATCAGCTACCAGTCACAACTGCCCTCCAATGATGTTGACTTGTAGTGGGCGATTTGTGACGTCATTTCAAACAAAAAACGCTGTAAAACATGAAAAAAATGTTAAAAAATGAAACTAAAAGAAAAAATCTAATTTAAAAGAAATCGGGTTAATAAGTAATCCGCACTTCCCTTTTAAAATTAAGATTTTTTATCTGTAAAGAATTATCAACTTTCTCCAAGCTAAAAAGAGTAAAAAGAAGGCAATTGTGAGTGTATCTGAGGCTGAAATGGAAGCAACCACCGAACCAATCAAGCGTTCTGGGCAAAATTACTTGTTGTCGAAGGAAAAAAATCGCCAAAAAATCAAAAATCGTTGTACGAATTAAGCATAAACTTTATTGAAAAGAGGATAAAATTTACTATATTGGGCTAAAAGATTGAAACCGGGTTCCGGTTACTAATGTGGGTAAATCGCAGCGAAACGTCAAAAAACACTAAAAATCGCATATTTAAAATCGACTTTTTATCTGTAAAGAATTATCAACTTTCTCCAAGCTAAAAAGAAAAAAAAACAAAATGACGATTCTGAGATGGAAGCGCAACCACCGAACCAATCAAGCATTCTGGCAAAATTCTTAGTGTAAAAGGAAAAAAAATCGCCAAAAATTCAAAAATCGCTGTAAAAATTTCGCATCAACTTTATTGAAAAGAGGTCAAAATTTACTATATTGGGCTAAAAGATTGGAAGCGGATTCCCATTATTAGTGTGCAAAAAATGCATCAAAACGTGAAAAAACACTAAAAATCGCATAAAAAATTTAATTAAAAAAATCTATTCAAAAATTCCAAAATCTGGCATCTAGGTGTAAAACTACATGCATAAACGCACCTTCCCACTAAATTTTGTAGCTCTGCGTGCAGTGGTCTCTTCAGAACACAACGGAGAAACAGACACACACACACACACAAAAAAACTTGCTTCTTTATTATACACTGCTCAAAACAATTAAAGGATATTTGAAGTTTTATATAAAATAAAGATAAAAACGAAATTTTTTTTGCCGAAAATAGAAGAAGAGAATCACAAATGCAAATTTTTCTGGTTTTCAAACTGTGGAGTATGCAAATTTTGAGTTCGACGTCAAAAACGTCGCTTCAGCGGCAGCGAATGAAATTTGACTTTCAACTGGATAAAAGAGAATGAAGACAAGGATGATCGGCATTCAGTGATTGCTTTGTTTCGATGAGTACGATGCCTCAGCGAAGTCATTTGACAGATTCAGAAGCTTGGAGAATTGTTGGTAGGTTAGAAGGGGGCCAAACTCAAGCCGAAGTAGCGCAAGCCATTGGAGTGTCACAAAGTGTCATTTCCAGGATCTGGAACCGTTTTTTGGAGAGTGGATGTGCAGGCCGAAGACCAGGGCAAGGTCGTAGACGGGCAACAACGCCCAATGAAGATCGGTATTTAGCGTTAACAGCTCGGAGACACCGAAACATGAACGCTACTCTTCTCCAACAACACATACGCTCGGCTACAGGCACCACGATTTCAACTCAGACTGTCCGAAACCGGCTCCATGCTGTAGGTCTGTATGCTCGCCGACCGATGGTATGTGTTAGATTAACGTCAAGGCATCGTCGCGACCGCAGGGAGTGGGTAACCGAGCATGTCAACTGGAGGAGAAATGAATGGAGCAATATTCTGTTTTCTGACGAGTCCCGTTTTTCTGTGCATCCGGATAATAGGCGTATTTTCATCTGGAGGGACCGTGGCAGTAGGAATAATCGTGCGTTCGTGCACGAAAGTGTCAGATTTGGCGGTGGAGGAGTGTTGGTGTATGGTGGCATCTCCATTGACGGGCGCACTGACCTCTACATCATTCGAGATGGAGTTCTGACTGGTCGCCGATATAGGTATGAGATCCTCAGACTTATTGTAGTCCCTTACGCTGCAGCAATCGGAGATAACTTCATTTTAATGGACGATAACTGCAGGTCAAATCGTGCAAACCTGGTGGAGGATTTCCTTTTCGAGGAAGGAATCGTTCGAATGGAATGGCCAGCGTGTTCTCCAGACATGAATCCAATCGAGCACGTTTGGGACGCTCTAAGAAGACGAGTTTCTGGCCGCCAACAACCCTCACAAACTCTCCAAGAACTGGAAAGAGCTCTTCTGGAAGAGTGGGGCAGAATACCCCAACTCGTCATTAATAGCCTCATTGAGTCCATGCCTCAAATGTGTTCAACGTTGCTGGCCGCCCGTGGAAACCATACCCCCTACTGAAAATGATTTTCTTTGAAGAAAACACCTTTTCTTATTCTTTTTTTCTCATATGCACAAATTGTGTTTTTTTCCTTTTGTACACAAATGCGCAATAAAATGCATTTTTTTCTGCCAAACATGTGTAATTTATTCTCATATAACCTACTATGTCTGTCGACCATGTATCAATCAGCCAAAAAGTTTCCCAGATACAAAATCCACCTAAAACTGCAATATCCTTTAATTGTTTTGAGCAGTGTAGTTGGAGATATACATCTTCATTCATATAAAATTTTCTTCTCACAATATCAATTACCTTGCAAATTACGTACACATCTAATCATTAAGAATTTCGAAAACGGCTTTAATGAACTATAAATACATTTGGCTTTTATCACTGATAAACGGGATTCAATGTACAATCCTGGAAAGAAAATGCAGCACAGAATGCTATTTTATCATCTTACGGACCCTAATCCTTTTAGTAGAATCTTTATTATAAATACGCAAAATAATAATTGTTAGATAAACATCCATTAGTAGATTAGGAATCCTAATGTAAGTGAACCGAGAATTTTCAAAATAATCTCTTTAACGATATATTCCTAATGTTTTCCTAACCATTTTCTTAATTAGACTATACATATTTTTCATTCATATAAAACTTCCTTCTCCCAATATCAATTACCTTGCAAATTACGTACACATTTAATCATTAAGAATTTCGAAAACGGCTTTAATGAACTCTAAATACATTTGACTTTTATCACTGATAAACGGGATTCAATGTACAATCCTGGAAAGAAAATGCAGCACAGAATGCTATTTTATCATCTTACGGACCCTAATCCTTTTAGTAGAATCTTTATTATAAATACGCAAAATAATAATTGTTAGATAAACATCCATTAGTAGATTAGGAATCCTAATGTATAAGTGAACCGAGAATTTCCAAAATAATCTCTTTAATGATATATTCCTAATGTTTTCCTAACCATTTTCTTAATTAGACTACACATATTTTTCATTCATATAAAATTCTCTTCTCTCAATATCAATTACCTTGCAAATTACGTACACATCTAATCATTAAGAATTTTGAAAACGGTTTTAATAAACTCAAAATCCATTTTACTTTTATCATTAACAAAAGAGATAACAATGTAGAATCCTGGAAAAAAAATTAAACACGCAGTTCTATTTTATCAAACAATTTTACAGAGAAGTAGATTTTGAAATGATAAATATGACTATTTTTCAAATATGAATGCACTTTGTGAGTTAAATGGTCAGGTACCGATTAAAATTTCAAAATTTGAATTTTCTTGTTATTATTAACTTATATTTAAATATGATTCTTTAGGAACATTGTAAAATAAACCTCATGCAAAAATTACCTTTAGAAGAGAAGTTATGCATAAAACAGTCTAAACTATTTTTATAAGATGAAGGGGTAGTTTGATCTTTAATGTCAATTTCCTCAAAACGGCTATTTTGGTCATTGCGCACTCTATTTCTGAAAAGTGGTTCGTTAGAATTTCATGAAATTTTGATTGAATGTATTAACCATACAGATGCACAAAATGGCCTATTATTATGTTTCTCAAGTAACATACAGTAGCATACAGTAACAACAGTTTAGAATTCAGGACTATTTTTGCATTAAAAAAACTCGATATTTCGAATTCCTCTAATTTTACTTTTTATTCAGGATCTACACATTCTATTTTTTTCATCGCAGGTAATTTTGAGAACACATTATATTTACACTCATTTTAAAAGTTTTGGCTTGTTTTAGCCATTCGAATGGGAAAAATCATGCGTGCAATGCATATGCACGAATAATTCTTTCGTAAAAAGTGTATTATATTTTTAAATAAATTAAAAAGCTTTATATGAGGATATACATTTTTTGAGAATTTTAATTTATACAATAGACCTTTATTAATAAATGTTTTAAATTTTATAATTCAAAGTCAATTAGCTACGGAATTACTGCATTTCTCATAGAGGTCCTTTTTTCATGTATTTTGTGAATCCAAAGGGTACCTTACCCCTTAAAGATCATTTTACATATTACAAATTGTACCAACTTTATTTATTTTTTCAAGTGGTAACACTCACTTCCATACTATATTTGAGTTCCTTGTATATAGGCACCCATGTAAATTTTTTACTTTTGTTTTTTGTAATAATAACCATACAAAAACCATACAATTTCCCGCGCTTCCTTGATTCATAGAACTCAAATATGTCGTCTAAAGTCGGTGTTACGTTTTGAAAATTAAATATTCATGCAATATTTAATAGGCAAACAACCCCCTATTTTAACACTTATTTCAATCGCTATTTACGACTTCTATTGAAATAAATGCGATTTTTTATAATGATTGTTTTTCCTGAATAGTTACGTTTGTCACCAACATAAAACGGTAAATCTGTTTAATTTTTTTCCCAAAGGAATTTTTTAACAAAAAAAAATCACCTGAACAAGATTATAATACAATATTTGTAGCATTAAGTTACTCATATATACTTATTTACTGAACACTAGAAATACGTAGTTAACGATATCGGACGATGTTTGTTCTCATCTGTCGATAATATGCCAAAATCTTCTCAATGTATGTTCTGAAGTTTTTGACACTTTTTAAATGCGTTCCTAATTATATAAATTCGTAGCACCTATAGTCACCGTCTGGTCCGTCCGTCTGTCCGTAAATAACAGCGCAAAACTACCCAAGCGAAAGGTTTGAAATTTAATATACAAAGTGTCCGATAAATATCGCCCAAACTCTGCACAGCCAGATTCCTCGCTGTTAGTACATAAAAAAAGGCCAAATATATGTACCTGTACGATCCATAGTTTATGAGAAAAATACGAAGAACAAAATATGACGTCACAGCCGGTGCAAGGAAAAATAACCGTATTGGACACATCAACAGCAGTATTTGCATACCTTTCCCGACGATAACGTTCAAAACGTTCGCTGCACATATCGCGTCATGAATGCGCTCACCGTGGAATGACGCGAGGCTAACGAAAAAGAAAGGCTACCGCGGTGCTTTACGCATATCTTTTTTTACAGACCGCGGGAGTCACGTGATGCTCGAATGCACCAATGAAGGTGTACGAAAAGAGCATCACGTCACTCTAGCGGTCTGTAAAAAAAGACAAGTGGAATGCACCGCGGTAGCCTGTCTTTTTCGTTAGCCTCGAATGACGTTAAGCCGCCGTTGAACTCGTATCTAAAAGACTGTATCTTGCAGCTACCGGTACTCTTCGCATGGTTATCATGTATTCCGTTCGTGAATTTTGCGCCGCGTGCACTCATCCATTCCACGGCGCTCTCCAACCTGCCTTGATATGCATGGCGGACACTTTGAGTATCTGCCTTTATAATTTACAAATACTGCTGCTGATGTGTCAAATAAAGTGTTTTATTCCTGCACTGCCTGTAAATTTGTTTTTCTCATATTTCTCGTAAACTATGGATCGTACAAGTACAGTTCTTTGAATATTTTTATGTATATTATTTGAATATTTTTATGCTTTTCAGAGTTTGGGCGCTATTTATAGGACACCCTGTATATAATCGTTGCAGAATTTTGTCGAGTCATTTCAAATTTTATGAAAATCGAATCAAAACTTAAAAATATATTAATAAAAATCTGTATTAAGCAATTTGAATTTTTTAAAAAATCGGAACTTCCTTCTTATAGGAGCCTCCAAGGATTAATCGTCAAGCGACCGAGATGTATCGCCAGGTTATCTGGCATGTATGACGTTATAGTCATATATGACGTATATGACATTTTATAACCTCTATGACCAAGTTTGTTGCGATTTCCTGACTCTATTTCTAGACTCATTAGCGCAGACGATAATCTGCGAATTGAACTGAAGATACTTTCTTTATGAAAGAATTTTGTTCGATGTTTTTGTGAGTAAAATGACGACGTCGATAAAAAATGAGTAGAAGATTTTTATGTAAATATTTTGTTTATGTATTGTGCAAGTGTGTGTCTTCTGTAAATTAAATGATTGTTTTCGTCTAACCTTGTATCTTCTACTTCAATAATGCTCAACAACGAGATTCTCCATTTAAAACCGTTGCTTCAAATCCACGTTCTGAGATAAGAAAATTTTACGAGATTTACTGATTTATGTAAGATTTAGAGAATTGTTATATTTTTATTTGAAAGTTATACTGACATTTTTCATTCTATTAAATCCTATCATACGTATTTAATTCAATTATATCCCATGATAAGTAATTATTATAGGTTGCCATGGTGGTTACTTCCTATTTAAGATGGAGTCATACTATTTTCGTATTACTGAATTAAAAAACCAACTTTGTATACTAAAATTTTTCAATTACAGCAATCCTATAATCTTCTAACCGTTTTTTGGATAGATGTTTCCGGGAAATAGATATTAAATTGAAAAAGAGTCTAAATATGGATTTCAAGTTTTGAAATTTTCAAAGATAGTTTCCCATTGGAATTTTCTGTAAATGTCAACAAAAGATAAAATGTTGCCAAATTCAAATGTACTTATTTTATTACGGAAATTAATCATATAATAACAGACGATATAATTCATTTCACTGAAATAATAACGATACGAACGCACCTCATTTGCCATGTTTGACGCAAAATTTCCAACTTGTTCTATAAGAAAACAGTGCAGTACATTACTCTAAACATTTCATGATACTCACTTCAGTATTTAAAATTTTTCCAGCAGACATAACTTTCATGATATTTTTACTTAGACATTTTTTCAGAACATTTCCATGCCTACATCCTTAACGTTCCTCTCACTTTTATCGCAATTGTTAACAAAAATCCGTAAATGTGCATTCATCTATTTCACTACCGTCATTCCATTTCTTTCTAACTCTGTGTAAAAATTGCATTTTAAAAGATCTATGCCAGACTATAACAAAAGAAGAACTATAAGGAAGAGAGAATTAGCACAAATGAACTCTTAAGTTATTAACGTCTCTAAAATTGTGCTTGAATATCATATGAGATTTCGAAAGGGTCTAACCAGATAAGCATAGCAAAATGGCCTCCACGGCCGATGTTTGAAATACTATGTATGGTAATAAGGCATACCATGAGAATATCAGATTGAGTGTTTTTATCCCCTGACCTTGAACTGTCCTTGAGATAATCGGGGAAGTATATACTATTAATCTCTTGAGTTTCTCTTAAAAAGTATAAAAGTAAAATAAATGAAACCTACACCAATTATTGAAAAGTATATTAGTTTATATTATATATTTTGTTCATGTTTTTACACAATTTTAACATAGAAAAGTAAACAAAAATATAAAAAAAACTGTTAATACAGTAATATTATATTTACACCAACCAAAACATTACAGGATAATGCTCAAGGTTTGAACTTTAAGTAAAAAGAAAATTCGTTAAAATCGAAGATGCGCATTTTGCGTTATAATTAAAATAATGCTAACAACGTGTTAGACTTTTCTATATTTTCCTGTTTGAATTTGTACAATTACGCCCGTATTATTGTTACTGCAAAACAAATACAATAAGTGAGTTGAAAGTACATACGTAATAGTCTGTAAATAATTAGATATCTCGCTCGTTTAATAGAAAATGACATAACAAAAAAATATAAAAAAACCTGTACAGCTGTTTTAAAATTTTTGAACTAAACAATCTTTTGTACATTAATAAAAGATTCTTAAGTATGCTTTTTTCCTGTGATTTTTTTTAGGTTAATATATTTATTTAGGTTATTCCAGTAGCGATAACAACGCAAAAGTGTAACTTCATCACAAAGAATATTGTAAATACGTTGGAAAAGCATAGTGACGCTTTTCGGCATAATAGAACAACTGCCACTGTGCCGTATTTCCAGATATAAATATCAGTGCTTAGGACTTAAATACTGTCTTTATCTCAAAAATGGGGATTTTTAAGTTGTGCCACTTTTCTATTAAAGGAGCTATGTTTAAAGGCTTTTTTTTAACAATGGATTAAACATTACAATATTAAATAATATTGTTTCATATAAATATATTTTTAATCAGTTATGATTAAGAGTTCACTTTTTACTATAAAGGAGATAATTATAGAACATTTCAGAAAAAGAGCCTTTTCGAAAATATTTAAATCATCACCTTCACTATTTTAATTTATCACAACATTAATATTATCAATCGAAAAGGTTTTTGTTAACATTTCAGAAGGGCGTATTATTCATAACAAATATCTTCCATGAGATAGGTAATATATTACACTTGCCACATGGGAGCAACACCAACAATCCTGTTACCATTAGGACAATCACAGCCGTACTTTTGAATGCCGTCGATGTTATAAATGTTAGGGATATAGTCAACGTACACGCAATCGTGCTGTGCGAAGCTATATAGGCTTGTGCTATAAAGAGAGGACATATTTACAAACAAAAACTTCTGTCAACCAATCTACCACTACATTTTTGACGTAGCAGGAATCGCCAGACGACGTAGGCCAATCATATCATAAACTAGTTTAACGTAGACCAATCAAATCGCCCCACCTCATGTGTACAATAGGAGTCATAATATGAATGGACCGGTTTTTCTTTCTATCCAACAGTATTTTAACCAACAGTGACGTCAGCTGCCTTTTGCTTATGTGACAATCATGCTAGGCATAGTAGGAAAAAGTTACCATTTCATTTGTCAGTTTTTGATATTATTATGCGAGAAGGATGCGCTGTACGCCAAAATAGCAGAATGTTTACAAACACTAAACAAACCTATAAGGAAGTGGTATGTATGGAAACATTCTTTTATTTACTGCACATCCTGCCCGAGTAGAAATATCACGAACTGACCAATCAATTGATAGCAGCGAATTTCTGCAAATACAAACAAGAAAAGTTTGTAATATTTTAACAAGTTGTTAGCATTATTTTTGTTATAACTCAAAAAGCGCATATTTCATTTTAACGAATTTTGTTTTGGTTAAAGTAGATACTGTGAGCATTATCGTTTAATTTTTTGGTTGGTGTAAATATACTATAACAATATTAGTAATTTTTTTAAAAATATTTATGCATATTTTTCTATGTTAAAAATTGCGTATAAATGTGAAAAATATATATAATATGAACTAATATATTCTTCAATAACTGGCGTTGGTTTTATTTTTTTAACTTTTGTACTTTTTGAGAAAAACGCATTTGAAAAATAGTGGCACCTGCGCATACTTTCCTGATTATCTCAAGGACAGTTGAAGGTCAGGAATTAAAAACATTTTACATTGTATTCTCACGCCAAGCCTCATTAACACATATGTTATTTCAAACATCGGATATGGGGGTCATTTCGCTATGCTTCTCCGGCTAGACCCTTTTTACAAATGATTTACTTTCAAACATATAAAGTTGTAATAGAAACACAACAAATGTAACCAACAGTTCATGTCTGTGGAAAATAAAAGTAATTTATCATTATTACAATTAACAGAAACTTACACGTAACACGCTTTAATGATTGAAGAATTTAGATTTACATATGGAGAAATAATTATAATTTCGCTGTAATTAAGCTTTGAGAATTTGATTTCGAATGGCAAATTGTGAAAAGTTAGTTTCAGAAAATATTTTATTCACGTGTAACCATTTGAATATTTTATTTCTCTCGCACATTTTATTGCAATTTGAAATAAAAATATGCAATCAAAATCATAAAATTGAAGTTTGTTTCATTTGTTAATATATATTAGAAATACAAATTTTGCATTAGCCAAGGCATGATTTATTATCTAATGTCCTCATTTTGAAATGTCTGAATATTTCATCTTCTAATTTTTACATAATAAGATTTGTTCTAAATTTTTTGTTTATATTTATACATACAAAAATATTAAATGTGCAGTTTTCTAAAAAAATTAAACTTCCATAGATAACAAAATGTTTGTTCAAAAATTAAATCACAATGTTTTTACGAAATAAAAATAAAATCATTTGAAAACTTGATTATCTCTCAAAAGTATACTCTAAACACAATTTTAAGCACAGCATTTTTCATATCTAGTCAACTAAAATATGTTTGACAATTAAAAAAATGTAAAGTGAACAAACATGTCATTAAACATGCAAAATGCAAACTTAATATAAAAAATTGTAACTTTGTTTTAATTTTCTTTCTCACTAAAATGTTCCTATATGACAAAATATTTGCAAAGATCGTACGTTTGTATAGAAAACTTATTATTAAAATTATATGGAGGTGGAATAGACTTCAAATACAAAAAAAATCACTTTTTGTTTGACGTTGTAGTATTATCAATATTAATTTTAAAATGTTAAAAGCTTAAGTTATGTGTACGAGTCAGTAAGTTTTGAATAATATATAACCAGTGGGACCGTGCGAGGATTTCTCACTGCGGTCTATTTTTTAACGATATCTAATATTTTTGGATGCAGGTTTAAACTTCTAAAATTATTCAAGAATACATATATCTGCAAACAACAATAGTCAAGCCAGTATGTCGTCTCATTTATTCCATCAAAGTTACAGTAAAAACTGATCAAAGATAGCAAAAGGCGCGCGCGAAAAAAAAAAATAACAATCGTATTTTAACTGCATTAGAGGATGACGTCATTCGTTCGGGGAAAACACAGGGCAAAACAAAATTGAATAAATATGAAATACAATTTAATTTAATATAAAAAAGCATATATTTTATGCTGCATGTGAAATACCACTGATTCGATCAATCGATGGTTAATTTTTTCTAAATATTTGCATTTGAACGTTGCTTTTTAATCATATGTATAAAAGAAACAAGTGCGGAGAAGTCCCAATTTTTCTTTTTGGTACTATATGTATATTTTTATAATCATTGTTGCGCACGACGATTTTTTATTTTTGAGGCAACATTCATTTGAGAAAAACTTTTCATTTCATTTATGAAAACGATGCTGATTTAATTTTTAATTATCTGCAATTTTAATAAAAAATCATGTTTTACCGAAATGTGTATGTAATATATCAGAAGCAGGTTGAAATAGTTTTGAATGACGCCTCATTCATTCTTGTGTGCTTTGGAAATGCATTGAAAAAGGGATGTTGACAGCAGAAATAATATATATGATGAAAGCAAAAAAAAAATTTGAATACATCCATTGTGCACGGATTACGATATCTTTATACATATACCACAGTATGGACCACCTTTCAAACACTATGCGCCAAAAGTGGCCCACAAGCTACAGTTTTGAAATTGTATTATAAAGTAATTAAATTTTATTTTGTAATTAAAAGTATACTTGATATGTGTTAGAGATACGTGTAAAATGTTTCAAACCAAAATTCCGCCACACACGTCCAACCAGAAAATTATAAAATATCACCAAAGCTTAACTAGGGCCCCCTTTGGCTCATCTACCTTACTTCTACAAAGAAGCAAACGGATATTAAAATCTAATAGACTAAAAATGGAGAAGGCTAGAATAAAGTTAATTTTTAATGGCTGTTAATATATTAGAAAATTCAAAGGAAACTAAATGAATTTTGAAATTAGAGGGGTAGCAACTAATCATACAAAAAAAGTAAATATGTAAGGAGAAACCTATTTCATATATAATGTTAAAAATATTTAAAAATAAAATAAGTAGCTACTAGTTTTGATTAACCTTTTGACTGTTCAATTTTTAAATATTAAATACTTCAACAATCACATATCCATATATTTTAGTGTTAAAATACTCAGTATGTTTATGTATGTTTATGTAAATAAGATTTATATATTGCATACTTAAAAACGATAAAATATTTACACAAAAATTAATATAAGATTTGATTGCAAAAAAAAAAAAAAAAAAAAAAAAAAAAAAACGTTAGTAGGGTGAATATCTATCAAGTGAATATTTTGACTGTATTCCTAAATATTTTTAAAAATATAAACGTAAAATTATATACAAGTGAAAATATTCATCGCTTTCGGTTCAGGATTTGGGTAAATAATCAATCTCACTGTTTTTTCCAAAAAAATATATATCACTGTCAGAATTCGAAATATCACCAGGAACAGAAGTTCTATCTCTCGAAAAAGTTTTCTAAAATTCATTTTTATGAACAATAGTTTGTAAATTTCGCATACATTTAATGTACAACATTGCCATATTTTTCCTAAACATTATTCAAAGGAGAAATATTGCTGAAATAGCATTACTGACGGGTTGAAATGTGAAAAAGTGGAATATGTTGACAAATACAAGAGAAAAACTCTTGCACGCTAAATTTCGATAGATTTGGTACATATGTCATTCTGCTGTATTGTTCACATTTATTGGGAAAATAATTTCCCTTTTTAAAATATATAATTTTATATTACACAAAAAAATGTTGGAATTTCATTTTTACTTTCTTCTATCTTTACAAGAAGAAAGTATTGGATTCATGAAAATTTTCGACTTCCGGATTTTGACGGATTTGTACGTTTTAGAAGGTCTTGAACACGATTTGACTGTTTTTAAAAAATGTCTGTGTGTCTGTCTGTGTGTCTGTCTGTGAGTCGGTATGTGACAAAAATTTTGTGGGCGCTCTATCTCAAGAACTAATGTACGAAATTTAATAAAACTTTATATTCATTTAGTCCCGAATATAAATTGGTGCTGATTATTTTTCGGTGAAAATCGCCTGACAGGTGGAGCTGCTATGGTGCATTTTTTGCGATTTGTGCAATAGCTCTATTTCAAGGTTTTTCATCAAAATTCAGATTCCGTTAGACCTTGGCATATATAGACGCTGATTACATTTTAGTGTTGATATCCCAACAGATTACGCTGCTATACCACTTTTTTCATTATTTTCGCGATAGCTATATCTCAAGAACTAATGCACGGAATTTCATCAAACTTCAGATTCTGTCAGACCTTGACATAAATAGATACTGATTACGTTTTGGTGTAAATAGTCCAACAGGGGGCGCTACTATGCTACTTTTTTCATTATTATCAAGATAACCATGTATCAAGAACTAATGCAAGGATTTTCATCAAACTTCAGTTTCAGTTAGACGTTGTCATAAGTTTTTGTTGATTAGGTTTTGGTCTAAATCTCCCTTTACACGATTTTAGCAATAGTTTTATCTCAAGAACTAATGCACGGAATTTAATAAAATTTTAGATTCAGTTAGACCTTGATATAAATTGGCTGCTGATTTTTTTTAGTGTATGCGAAACTTGTGTGAGATAGAAGAAAGTTTTGGGATAGGCACATCCGACTAGTTTTACCGTGGTAACATCTATCTATTTTTAACTTTCTACATTTAAAAGTAATATTTGAATGGAGAACGTTAATAAAATTATTCTTAAAACTTTAAATAAATAAATTTTGAAAGACCCATACTTTGCATTATATTTCTTGAAAAAAATGCGCGATTCTACATTTTAAACAAGAACGAAAAATCATGCGTCAGACATCGATTATGTGACACTTTCTAAATACACTTTCCAATATACTTTTACAATTTTTACCGTTTAATAAGGTGAAAGATGGTGGCTAAATAAACAATTTGGAAAAAGCCTAACACATTTACAAATCCAATTTCTGTAATTATCAACAATATTCGGAGAAATATCTGAACAGTGCTGCCCTATATATATGATCTATAGATTTATATATATACTAATTATGCTATATTTTAGTTCAGTTAGGAAACCCATACAGCACTTGAAAATTCCTTTTCTGGAATTTCCGTCAATAAACGGAAATGCACTCGAAATCTTTCTGGTTACCCTGTATATTACCCATTGATTTTATACGCACCAAAAAATAAACAAAAAATGAGTTACGTTTAAAAACGCATTCCGCAACAGAAAACGCACTTCCAGTAATTATTGTAAACAGACTGTATTTTAATCGATTTCTTTTGTGTGTCCCTGTAAATGAACGATGAGTGCTATACACACAATATTTTATAATAAGCCTCTTGTAGTGCACCTCAATATTATATATTAATTTCAATATGTTTGAAATAATGTAATACCTTTAAAATAAACCGCAAATGATTTTTCTACATACATCGTAATGTAACGGAATTCTTTTGAGTGTCCCTATAAACGAACATAAGTGCTACACACTTCATTTTCCGAATATATTTACAATCCGAATATATTTACGGAAGTTAGAACACGGAAGACAGACCAGACAGACAAACTGAATTCATAAACACTTTTCAACTTTGGAAAGTGTTAAATAAAAGTTTCTTAATATAAGAAAATATAATATAACCGCGCAAGACAATGTATAATATCTTCTGCCAATATATCCAAGAGGCCGAAATGAGTTCTTTACCTTTAAAAACCTCTGAATATGATATATTTCCAATTTTTAATAAAGAAATTTATACAAAGAATTTTCTTTTGCTGCCACTAATTTTCATATTCGTTACGAAGTAGTTTTTATAGTGCATTAATTAGTTTTCTGAAACAGGAATATCGGCATTTCGAATGCCATCCATTCTCAAGTAAATATTTACATCTGCGTTATTGAATTTACCAGCGAGGAAAACCAATCTATGCTCGGTTAAAATTAGATTGATCCATAGTGACCCTCAAATAACCCACTAATCGAATTTTTTCAAACATGTAACCTAGCCCGATGGTCTTCTCTTACCCCAAAACGGTAAGATAATTATTTATTTCAAAATCGTTAGAGGCACTTTTTAGAAAAAAAAATAGCTTGACCCGTACTGACCCAAAAATGATCCACAACTGGAATTTTCTTGAACGTGTCAACCGGCCCAATGGTTTTCTCGTACCCCAACATGGTAGGATACAAAAGTTAGTAAAAATATTAGAGCCGTTTTTCAAATAAAAATAACTGAACCCGTTGTGACACAAACATGACCCACTAATCGAATTTTCTCGTACTTGAGACTTAATCCACTGGTCTTCTCGTAATCCAAAACGACTGTAGGATAGAAATTTATTCAAAACCGTTGAAGCCCTTTTTGAATAAAGTTAGCTCGACCCGTAGTGACTCAACAATGACCCAATAATCGAATTTTCTCGAACAATTGACATAGCACAATATTATTCTTGTAATCCAAAAAGGTAATATACAAAATTTAGTCAAAATCTTTTTAGTCTTTTTTTTTTAGATAAAATGAGCTTGACACTGATCCACAGTGACACAAAATGACCCTCTAATAGAATTTTTCTTGAACATGTGACCCAGTCCAATGGCATTCTTGAAATCTAAAATAGTATGATACAAAATTTAGTCAATATTGTTTAAGGTGACATTTTTGATAAAATTAGCATCACCCTGGCCCGCAGTGAACCAAAATGATCCACTTATCTAATTTTTTTGAACATGTGACCCAGCCCAATGGTCTTTTCGTAATCCAAATTGGTGAGATACAAAATTTAGTCAAAATCGTTAAAACTGTGTTTTAGATAAAATTAGCATGACCCGCAGTGATCCAAAATTGACCCACTAATCGAATTTTATCGAACATGTGACCCAGCCGAAATATCTTCTCGTAATCCAAAACAGTAGTATATAACATTAATTCAATATCGTTAGAGCCGTTTTTAGATAAAATTGGATTGACCCGTGGTGACCCAAAACTGACCCACTATTCGAATTCCCATCCCAGTGTTCTTCTCGTAATCCAAAAGAGTATACACAAAATTTAGTCAAAATCGTTTGAGCCGTTTTTGAGATAAAATTAACTTGATCCTGACCAGTTGTTACACAAAATTACCCACTAATAGAATTTTCTCGAACATATGACCTAGCCCACTGGTCTTCTGGTACCCTAAAACGGTAAGATGCAAAAGTTCGTCAAATTCGTTTGAGTTTTAAGGTAAAATTTACATATATACACACATATACACAAGAGTTTCTCGTGTTATAATATATGATACAATCAAGAGTAACAAAATAATACTAATTTTAATTTAGAACGACAATTCGATAAATCAACCACTTAAAACAAATAATGAACCACTCGTTAACAAAACATTAATAGAAAATTTCTGTTTTAAACTGTTGTTCTAAAATTTTTTTATTAATCAGTTGCACGAATGTTTCTAAACATTTTAAAATAACAAGTTAAAGTGATTCTGTAATGTTTTTTAAGAAAGTGTCTTTAAAAAACATAAAGTTATTTCTCAAAGTACTCGTTTACAAAATCCATTCATAATGGTATTTTCTTTTAAAGTTGGGACTAAATTCACTAGTTTAGACTTTCTACCAGTAGTGTTAAATGTAAGCGAAATAAGGGCTAATGCGTAAGGTAACGGTTACAATGAGAACACACTTTCATCATATATATAGGGTTGGTGATGTCTTTGTTATATGCATTTAGACAAAATGTATCAACACATATATAACTTATTTGAATGGTGAAACCTTTTCTATTTATATCATAAAAAAAAGTTATTTCAAAAAATATTATTAGCTAGTTAAAAAAAACAATTATTCGGCTATAAATATGTAATTATTTTCCACTTGTTCGACAATCATTCTTGGTAATGGTTAAATAGAAAAACATTCTTAAATATTTATAAAAAATTAACTTGCATTTTGTAAAATATAAGTATAGTGCTCCAGGTTTGCAAAAATGATATATTACATAAAAAATAAAACAGTAGGTAACTGAAAAAAATAGTAAAAAATGTTGTCAATGCTTTTCAGATTTTACTAAAATGTTTCTTATTTAAATATGCTGCAATCCTCAACTCAATACATCAAAATGATACCTATGTTAAAACATCTAAAATAGAAAATAATGAGTGTAGTTTCATAGCTTGTTCAGTTAATCGACTAACCAATTAGCAAGTTTTGAAACTTTTTTATCTATGATTCGAATCTAGGGTAAAACCTAAAAAAAATCATTTAAAGTAAAACATCTCTGATCAACAGAGGGTGAAACTGTTTTTTTTCTATATGTGTATAAAAAATCTAAACTTGTAAAATTCAACATTTCGTTTATTTAAACTTTATTCTTTGATTGCACCTCTTTGTTTGCGATTGCATCATACCTCGCGAAACTACCGCATGCGCCGTAAGTCGTAAGTCGTCTGATTGTTCTAGAACATGACGTCATCGAACAACTTTAGGATGACAACAAGCGTGGTACTGTCATCCCTCAGGCGTAATGGAAGCGACCAAACAGATCGCCGATTCCAGCGCCCACTAGGAGGAGGATGTCATAACCCGTGTTAAAAGGAAAACCCCGTTCAGTTGCCTGGCGGATACCGTGATAGAAGGTCGTCTCTGCGAAGCACCGTTCTTCGTAAGTATGTTTTTAATCACGATCTCATCATCATTAATCTCATTAACCTTCTCATTAACCTTCTAATCTCTTATCTTATCTCTCTCTACTGCACCGCGTTCGTCTTACGACTCCGCGTTCCTATGCGTCGTCTGACACTATGTTCGTTCATAACCCTTACTAATTCATTAAGCTTAATGAACTCATTAAGTTTATTAATCACTCTTGTCAATCATCTGTCACTCACCCATCACCTGTCATATATCCCTCACCTGTCACCTATCCATCACCTGTCACCTACCTATCACCTTTGGACCACGCCCTCTAATCCTCAAACCCCCTGTTGGCGCAGAACCTCCATTATTTTTCTACTTGTACTATTTAAAATAAAATTGTGGTTTCTTTAACGCAGAAAGTCTATGATTAATTAAGATAAAAAAAATATTTGAAATTACTGTTATATAAAATTTTCGGATGATTGAATGCTCCGTGCATGTTATAAGCAATGTCTAAAATGTTATACAGGCTGCGCCATAAGTTAGATTAAGATTTTAACAAAAATCACTAAAAAGTAACAAATGGTGCTAAAAAATTGCTGTTTGCAGGAATGAGATTAGAGGGAGATCGAAATTTTTTAACAACAAAAAAAGTTTCGGTTCAAAAAATGACCGATATTAGAAGGCGCTGGCATGCATAAAATGAAGAAGATGCATGAAAATAAGGCTTATATTAAAAGATAAGCTTCCTCGAAGCGTCTGACAAGCTACAGTACACCAACACATGAAAGGGTCTCGTCATTTACCTTGAGTCATTTTGGCGTGTGGAATTTTCGCAATTCGCAAATTAGTGATTCTCCGTTTTTATGAAAGTGCGTGATCAACAAATGCTTGATCTGCTAATGATAGCGTACTGCTGGCATCAAATGAAGAGTCTATGTGCATCGAAGTGTCTTATTTTCAGCCTGATTTGCACAAATCTGCTTCATATTTTGCATGCCAGTGCGATTTATCGGCATTTTTTTGAACCACAACTCTTTTTGTTATTAAAGAAAATAGCCCGATCTCCCTCTAATCCCATTCGTGCAAACTGTAATTTTTACTTTCTTCTATCTTTACAAGAAAAAAGTATTGGATTCATGAAAATTTTCAACTTCCAGTTTTCGACGGATTTATACGTTTTAGAATGTCCTGAACACGATTTGACTGTTTTTAGAAAATGTCTGTCTGTAACTCTGTCTGTCTGTCTGTATGTGACAAAAATTTGTGGGCGCTCTATCTCAAGAACTAATACTCGGATTTTAATAACACTTTATATTCAGTTAGTCCCTGGTATAAATGGGTGCTGATTAGTTTTTGGTTTTAAATTGCCCAGCAGGTGGAGCTGCTATGCTGCATTTTTCGTGATATCCGCACTTCCTCTATCTCAAGAACTAATGCACTTATTTTCATCAAACTTCAGATTCAGGTAGACCATGACATAAATAGGCGCTGATTACGGTTTGGTGTAGATATCCCTACAGGTGGTGCTGCTATACTACTTTTTGCATAATTTTTACGATAACTATATTTCAAGAACTAATGCACGGATTTTCATCAAACTTAATATTGCGTTAGACGTTGACATAAGTTGTTGTTGATTAGGTTTTGGTCTAAATCTCCCAGCAGGTGGCACTGATATGGTGAATTTTTCAGAATTTACACGATTTAAGTGATAATCATATTTGAAGAACTAAGGCACGGAATTCAATAAAACTTCAGATTCAGTTAGACCTTGATATAAATTGGTGCTGATTCGTTTATAATGTATGCGAAACCTGTTTGAGATAGAAGAAAGATTTGGGATTGGCACATCCGACTAGTTTAGTAATAATTTGTTCATTTTTAATGAATTTTTAAAATTTGAACAATTCATGACGTACCCGGTATTTCGATACAGGCTGAAAAAATACACAAGTGGCCCTTTTATAGGGTCTTGTTAAATACAACGGAGTTGCAAATTTAAATTCAAATTTCTATCTTAAATTGTCCTGAATCGTTTGTGCAAAGGATACAAAATATGTGATCAAGCACATTACAGAAGGTCATAAATCACCAATATGCAGAGCTGTAGTATGACGCCATTAAATTATGAATTAATTTGCAACGCGAAATAATATCTTATAAATTTTATATTATGAAATCAACATTCAGAAATTTAAAGTTAAAATTGCATTTAAAGTTAAAATTTTAACATATAATTGAATTTTTGGAAGCTTTAAAGAAGCTTTAAATATGCAAATCTAAATTTACAGCTCATTCCGCGAAGTCATTTATGAGTTATGCTTAAATATCTGCCCACACTGCAGTTTGTGTTCCAACTATTAAACAGGAATTAACTTTAAAAGTTTCAAGATTTACTTATACATAGTTCATAGACGTCTTCAGCGAATAGCTTTCCGTTTGGTATCCAAAAATAAATTTTACCGAATAATCAATTTGTAATAATAAAGTTGAGTGTTTATATTCAAAATTTCAAGGTTTGTTACAATGTCAATAAAAATACGACCTCCTAAGTTTATTTGTTTAACATAAATATAAATGACATGACAATAATTCTTAATCGAATGGCTATTTTCATTTTCCGTTGCGAGAATTAAAATGTATGGAGTGTTCTTTTTTTGCTTTTCTTTCTTTTTTTCTTTTTTCTTTCTTTTTGCTTGTACGACTAAACGTATTTAATATTTCTTCCATAAAAACTTATTCTATCTTTTATTATCTTTACAGGATATTGCAGCTCAAAAAGGTATTTTTCAAACATTCTTTTACGCTATAGGAGACATAAACATTTGCGCAGTATTCCTATTAATAAAGGTTTCACATTTTCATTACAATCCTTTTGACATTACTAAAGGCACAGAGAAAAAGTTCCTTAGAGATAAATAACAGTCAGTAGGAATTTCATATAAAACTGCAATTCCAGACGTATTAAAGACCATTTCTGAAGATTAGCCATGTAAACATGGTCCGAAATAGAAACAAATACTAAAGCTAAGATTACTAAGATTACTAAGCTAAGATACTAAGCTAAACAAATATGAAGCTAAGATTTTGAAATAAAAGGATATTACAGACAGGAAAACAGGAATGTAAATAAACTGTAAGTAAAAAAATATTTTAAAGACAAGCGATTATTTTAATGTACTAAAATGGAAAAAAAATGTTGTAAAATAATTGACTGAAAAAATCCATCTTTGAAATTTTTCTTTCTTTTTATGAGCTTGTTTTTCTTTTAATATAATGAATGTACAATTTTAAATCTATCTTCTTGGCAAGAAAAGAAAAAATGAGCCCATATCCTTTCACATCCTGCACAGAACTAAAAAATTGCGCATTTCCAACCATGCCACGGTTCGATCTAACACCACAAGCTTATTTCTAAAGTAATCAATGACATTTACTTGATCACATATGTAATGACATTTACGTATCCTTAATGGACAAATGTTTTCGGCCCCTGATGAGTTGCGGAGACATTATTATTTTTTTTTAGAGATTTGTATTGTAATTGAATATGCGTCACACTACCAAAAATTAGTTCAATTGTAGAAGAGGAAGCATGTTAAAGTTGTATTGCAAGGTTTTTTGCCAAACAGACCCGCAAGAAGTTAAATAAAACCTTGTAATAAAACTGCGTATTGCTAGCTTTGTTGCTTTATATTAACAAACTGGGAAAACATTTATGAATAATAATTTTATATCTATTTATTTCTCCCGTTTTACTGAGATAATACTTACGTACTTTTCTTTTAAATAGAAATATATTTTTTGCGAAAACAGCATAGTTAATAAGAATATTTCTTTCCATGCATAGGGATGGACGCACTGTGTGAAATAATCTAAGTTTCTGGCAATTTAATATGAATATATAAATAGGTTTGGGACGATTAAAATGACCAATATTGATAATGGCCAATACGAAACTGGTAGAGAATGGAGGAGGTTTGAGAGTGTTTTGGCAAATATAATTATTTAAGATATTTTAGTAACTCGCAAACAGTTGTAACCACAAATATTATTTGGAGATATTAGTTGCGACCAGCTAATTGAAAAATACCTTAAAATCTATTTATTAATTTCTAATTAATTTCTAAAATATTAAAATGTTGTATAGCTGAAATTACTCTGTAAATTAATGAAATGCAAAGGATGTGTGTATTATACGTATGTATAATACAGTATATACGTATGTATAATACAAATATTGTATGTTATACAAAGAATGTAAAATGTTGCATTGTAATCCAGTGATGAAACAGCTGCGCACCACCGTATCAATTTTTACTACTAATTTTTATAAGTATTTTTCGACTTATTTAATGACGGAATTTCACAGATTAGTTAAGAAGAAAATTAGTAAAAATTAGCACTTAATACTGGCCCATTGGTGCGCTGCTGTTTCATCGCTGCCAGTATAAGATTTCGCAAATCTAGCGGGGAAAAAAATCAGAAAATTTATTTTAAGTAATTTCAGTTTTAGATATTTTAAATTATATCTAACACATTAAAGAGAAAAGAGATAAAGGGAAAGCAGATTAACTCCACAACAACACCGTCAAAAGTCGGCTCAAAATCACGTTTTCTTTAAACCTTTTTAGAGCGGCGATTGTCGTAGATGTAATTACAAATGATATTTATGGCTAAAAATATACTTATTTTGTAAATAATGTTTTATGATAGTATGGAATCGTTACAACAAAGTATTTACTTTGTATTTTACAATTACGATAGTTATTTAAAAGTGTCATTTCTTAAAAATAAACTTGTAAGTTAATATGTGAATTACTTGAAAATTTAATAGCAAATGATAAATTAAAAAAGCTGCCAAAAAATTTGTACACTCTGGTACATTGTAAGGTAATTTTTTTGTAATTATATGTGCATATATATATAAAATAAATCAATTTCAGCTGCAACTATTTGCAACTTTTGAATATAAATAATTTTTTACAGGTACTGCAGTGCTAATTTCGAAAAGAGAATTCCAGGAGATATTTATAAATGATGTTACTGGACAGAAATCATTTCCAGTGAATTCTAAAAATATCTTGATAGACAATGTGTTACACAAATATAAACTTCAACATTGCTCATATGTTATGTTAGACCAATTTAAGCGGCTGATCCATTCGTTTATGATTGACATTATTAGAAGATGGAGAAATTGCCATCGCATAAAGAACGTTTTTTAAAGCAAAATAAGAGATGTCTGGATTCGAATATAACAATAAGTAATCTCTATATACCAGGTAGAAGTAATAATGACTACGCAAAAAAATTTGGACATCCAAAGAAAAATTTTTGTTTAAGTGGACCGAATCGGGAAAAGAAAAAAGGTTTATCCATTCTTCTCAGAACACTCACTAAATGAACTAACACATGCCACGTGTTTAAAATTAAAACAATTTGGACGAAAGGATGCTGCGGGTATGTTAAAGCAAGCATCTGTAAGCCCTAAAAAAGAAACTAAATTTTGAAAAATAATTCAAAAAGCCGGATACCTGATATTTAAATATTCTCTTGAAGAATCGCTGGTTTTAAAAACCACTATGAAATTAAGTTACCGAAAATACGAGATTATGAGAAACCGTACGTTACAAAATGTTTTGAACATTTATCCATCCTATGAGCAGGTAAAAGATGCAAAAAAATGTGCTATCCATCCCAAGAAAACTGCATATTTTCTTAATCATTTGCAGAAGTTAAGTTACAATCTATTGTATATTTAACCATAAAATGACTTTGTATTATACAAAAACAGATATTAAATAGTCTTACTAAAGAAAAAGGGTCTGTGTTAAAAAAATTAAGAATGATTTTTAAATAGGGAGGGGGGGGGGGTCGATGGCAGCGGTGAACAAAGTAGATACAAGCAGAAATCAGATGGAAACAACTTTGAAGATGCAAACATTCTAATCCCATCTGTGGTTCCTTTAAAACCACATGGTTGTAATAAAGAAAATCAAAACTTTATATTATGGCAAAATGCACACCCTTCATCTACTTCTTACTGTAGAACCATAAAATTTAAGTTCACCAAGGAAACTGTTCAGTAAATAACGGAAGAATTTGAAAATGTCAGAAATAAAATTACTGCTCTTGTGCCAACTATAGTAGAATTAGATGATCAAACATAATGAAATAGAGCACAGATTTGAAGAAACAATGAAGATGGCAAAGTGTTCAATATTCTATCTTTAAATAAAGCAACCCAAAAATGCTATATCTGTAACGCAACTTCCAAGTTTATGAATAATTTGAAATTGATTCGAACATATACGAGTAATGCTCACACATTCTCTTGCGGCTTATCGACACTACATGTACAGATAAGATTTATGGAATGCCTTTAACATATTGATTATAGATTGGATGTAAAAAAAAAGGCAGTGCCGAAACCATTAATGATGACACTGACAGCGATGGCAGTATCTAATAACTTAATTACTATTTACTATAAAAAACTCTTCTTGTTGTAAAAGATAGGTATTGTAATTTTTTTAAATCTGCACCGCATAAAATAATACTGCGTAAAAGTCAATAAATGAAAATGACGAAAACTCTTTCTACTATGATTATGATAATGTAATAATAATGACGTAAATTGTACACTGTAACGAGTAAATATATATTTTTCAATAATATAGAATCATTTTATCTATAGTAAGTGCAATTTTATTTAATATCAATAATTTTCATAAATTGAATTGATTCCGTAAGATCCGCTAGATTCGTAAAATCTTACACTGTGCGCTAGTTGTCAAAAGTGCGCGTGTTTACATAAGCTTTATAACTCTATCCTATCATGAAAGGAATGTAAAATCGATTATAAAATTCTTTCATTACATACATGAACCAAGCTATGTTGAATAAATATGTGTAAAAGATGCTGTTATAAACAAAAAAATCACGTCATTTACGCACAAACCAGCTGGAAAGACCGTGCTATGATCGGTTAAAATCAGATTTGTGTTCAACTGGATATAACATTAAATTCTTTGTACCACATATAACAATCAGATCTATGTACCCGGATTGATAACTCTGTTTATGAGAACGATCTGTAGACTCTGATTGGTAGAATCAGTTATTTCGGCTCCTACTGGGAATTTCTAGAAAATTCGAATAATCTAAAAGATAAGTTTTTCGTCAAATATCACCGAAATTTGGCGAAATATTGAATATTTGGCAACATTCTTTCATTTGGCGCCAAATATGTGTTTTAGCACTGGTGATCTTGAAAACTGATTTAATGTTGCCAGTATGCGAAAAGTATCGCCAAATTTGGCGAAATGTTACCAACTTTGCGAATTTGCTTACTGCCAACTGTTTAACATTTTAATAACTGTTTCAACCTTCATTCAAACTGAAATACATTGACATATAGTGATCCCAAAATGACCTAACAATCAAATTTTCTCGAATATGTGACCTAGCCGAATGGCCTTCTCGTAACCTAAAACGGTAGGATATAAATTTTAGTCAGAATTGTTAGAGCCGTTTTTAGATAAAATTAACTTGACCGATAGTTACCCTAAAACAACCCACTAAGCGAACATTCTCTAACATGTGATCTATCCCAATGCTTTTCTCGTAACTAAGAATGGTAGGATATAAAATTTAGACAAACTAGTTTGAGCCGTTTTGTCGATAAAATTAGCTTGATCCTGTTCCGTAGTAACACAAAATGACCCACTAATGTAATTTTTTCAAACATGTGACCTAGGCCAATGGTCTTCCCGTGCCCGAAAACGGTAATATTCGAAATTTAGTGAAAATTGTTAGAGATTTTTTTTAGATAAAATTTGCAAGATATGTACACATAGACATAAGATTTGGTCTTACTATATTATATGATGAGCAATTCCACATTTAAAGTTTTGAATTAAATTGCTAATGCCATACTAAATTAAAATTTAGTATTCTATGGAAATTTTAATATTCTGAATAAATTTTATATTTTTTTATGAAAAAGCATGAAAGTAAAGCTTTTTTTAAGAAAACTTTCCTTTTTTAAGCATTTAAAGCTTTCTTGAAAAGTATGACTAATTTTTTTACAGCTAATTCATGATTTTTTTTTATTGTTACAATACATTTGTTTGGGGTGAGCACTGAACTCAATTATGAAAAAAAAAACTATTTATTTACGCTTGGAAGAAAGCTCAAGTAAGAGCATTTATTAAAAAAAAAAGTTTGCTGTTTTTCTTTTAAAGATATGGGAAAAATTGAAGCATTACTTAAACAATCTTTTTAGGATTTCTAAATTGATTTCTCAACGTAGAATCGTAAATTAATTTACATTAAAATATTAATTAATGAAAGCTTTTTTTTTAAGTATACTGATTACTTTTTATTTGTAATTAATTTTCTAATTTCCAGTCTTGAAAATGTTTCATTGTTGCAGTTTCATAGTCATTTGGCATATTTTGTCAAGAATGGATTTTGGTGCATCATTAAATGCATTTACTGTAACTGAAATTTCTGAAGTTCAGACACTGAAGTGTCTGAAACGAATGGTTAAAAAATGAGACACTTTAAAGTGTCTTAATTTTTAAATCGCTTAATTGTGTCTGAATTTCAGACATTTGAAACGTCTAAATTGCAGCCAATTTTGAGCTCTGATTTGTCGGTAATAAACAGTCATTTCTGACCACATTTTTTTAAGGCATTAAAGGCAGCCATATTTGACCACATTGGATCCTTAATAAATGGGAAAATATTTGAATGTAAAGCAGGGCTGAGGATTGTTTCAGAAGCAGAACCTGATTGAAGCATGGGCAAACTGGGCCTTGTTACTGCTTGTCTCTCTCCACCCCACCCCCATTTTAGGGACCCCCAAATTTCATATGAAATTTTCGTAAAGCTGATATTTTAAATCTCTTGAGACATTGTACTGATTATATTCAATATTTTGAACTTTTACAGTAAGATAAGATTGAAAACGAAGTTTTTTTTAAAAATCTAAAAACGGTAAAACAATAGTGGACACTTCTGTGCCGCGGCATTTGTCAACAAGTCGGAGGTGCCTGCTTTTCATAAGTAAAAGTATGTAAATATGTATGCATCGTGAATTTATAAAGTAGTTCACTAAATAGAGGTGTCTGTTATGGATGTTTCACCCCGCTGTGAAGGTAAAACCTCCATAACAAACATTACCGAACAGCCGATACCTCTATTTATCGAACACCCATACTTTTCAATTCCAACACACATATCTTTACATACATTTACCTGTAAAAAGCAGACACCTCCGAAGAGCGATCAAATTCCGCGCTCCCGAAGTGCCCGCTATTGAGACATTTTACAGTTTTTATATAGGCATATTTTTTGTTTTTAACCTTATCTTGCTCTAAAGTTTCAAAATAGTGATTATAATCAGTGGAATGTCAAGGAGAGCCATAGCCAATGTCAGGCAGATGAATAGCCAAGTTTGCCCATTCTTTAATCAGGTTCTGCTTCTGGTTCTGCTTCAATCATCGAGCCCAGCATTATATGCAAATATTTTCCCATTTATTATTATACAATCGCAGAAAAATTAAAATATTAATTTAATAAATAAATATTAATTTAAAATAAATTATTATTTATTTAACATATTATTTTAAAGATTAATTTATTTTAGATGTGATCAAATTAAAGCTTACGAAATATATATTCTTAATAAAATTATCTGTTAAACAATGGGAAATTTGATTACTGCCTTTATTAATAATACAAAGTCACAAATATTTGCAACTTTTCATTGTCATATTTAAAAATGGGAAATAATTAGGCTATAACAAGGAAATTAAAATTTGCTTTCAAACCTTGTAAATATAAGGAATTTAATTTGACACGTTTTTCAGAATTAGTTTTAATGACAATTTTAAATTAAGAATGCAATTATTCAATTTTTTAAAAGAAAAAACTGTGAATAAAAACAGATTTTGTTTCAAAAATTGCGCATTTCTAATTATAAAATATAAAAATTAGATCTCAACAGATGTTTGATCATTTAAATATTTTTAATCCAATACTAACTAGTCGGATATGCCAATCGCAAAACTTTCTTCTATTTCATACATGATAATACTTTAAAATTGTCTATCATACGGTCAAAAAAATCAATATTTTTCGTCATTCTGTTGTACGTTAGCCGCTTCCGAAATCGCCAAGTTACCTGGATGCGATCAGCCCATGTATTATACTAAACTGCGAAAAACTCTTCTGACCTGTACAGGAAAAGATAGTCTCCCTATTGCTTGGTTTTAAGATTTTAGCTAATTTTACTGAAAAACAGGAAGATAAAATGTGTGGAAACCGATTACAGAAAAGTCATTCCTGGTTCTCATCAATATTGAATTTGAATGAGAATATCTACAAATTAGACAGACAAAGTCAGTTTGGCTTCATATATGGCAACTATTCGTATCGCCAAATATGGCGATATTTCGCCAATTGTCACCAAGCTTGGTGAGAATTTGACGTTTGCGAATATAAGTATACAGTGTTAAGCATATAAGAGTTTGCAACGATGGTTACAACAATAAAAGAAAATTTGCCGAAAACATTTTTAATAAAACTCATAAATTAAACCCGTTTATGGAGGTATCATGCTGTATTGTTTCAAAATCTCAGCCACCCTAAAATTTCAAACTGATATATCTCAGCCATTTTCAAAGATTGAGGCAAAACAAAAAGTGCTCTGGAATCCTTGGATTAAGGCATTTCCCTAGATCATAGCAAGGGATCATTTAACGCAAAAACAAATTTAGATTTTCTAATTTTTTTGTACATCTTTTTGAATGTAAAATCTTTAAAGGGCTATCACTGCGCGCACTCCAGGAGCAATATCCTCAAATTCAACTGGGACCTGCAGGCCATAGTTAAAAACATATTGAAAAAATTTTGTTCAATTATCGGCATAACTTCATACACATTTCGATGATATAATTGAGAAAATGGAACAAAAATTGACTATTGCAGCTTCCCTTTTCGTCGGAATATCCCCAAATCCAAGTGAAACTGCTGGCCACAGCCAAAAACATAGAACATAATTGGTTCAATTTGAAGAATAACTTCATATACTTTTCGGTGGTAAAATGAGGACAGACAGACGGACAGGCGGACATGTTTTGCGGTAAAACATGTTTTTCCGAATCTCTGACCCCTTAAACGTATAAATCCGTCAAAAACCGGAAGTCGAAAAAATTTTCGATTACAATACTTTCTTCTATTAAAGATAGAAGAAAATAAATATAGAGTAACTTACATGTCTTTCATAGCAAACAAACAAATTGAATTGTTAATAAAATATTGTTTTAACCTCAACAGAGAATTCAACACATTAAACTCATTAATACATGAACTTTTGTTTTCTTTTACGAAAAAGTGTAATAATAAAAGCATTTCTACTTTTGAGAAAGATTCGACAATTTTCCGTTTCTAGTTTTTTTTATTAAAAAAATAGATATATTCAATTAAGCAATTTATATATACATATAATACTGTTTTGTCTTCGCTCTTTTTAATCTGAGTTACATTAAATGTAAATGTACAAAAAGTGCTCTGGATTCCTTGGATTAAGGCATTTCCCTAGATCATAGCATGGGATCATTTAACGCAAAAATAAATTTAGGTTTTCTAATTTCTTTTACATCTTTTTTAATGTAAAATCTTTAAAGGGCTATCACTGCGCCCACTCCAGGAGCAATATCCTCAAATTCAACTGGGACCAGCAGGCCATAGTTAAAAACATATTGAAAAATTTTTATTCAATTATCGACATAACTTCATACACATTTCGATGATATAATTGAGAAAATGGAACAAAAATTGACTATTGCAGCTTCCCTTTTCGTCGGAATATCCCCAAATCCAAGTGAAACTGCTGGCCACAGCCAAAAACATAGAAAATAATTGGTTCAATTTGAAGAATAACTTCATATACTTTTCGGTGGTAAAATGAGGACAGACAGACGGACAGGCGGACATGTTTTGCGGTAAAACATGTTTTTCCGAATCTCTGACCCCTTAAACGTATAAATCCGTCAAAAACCGGAAGTCGAAAAATTTTCGATTACAATACTTTCTTCTATTAAAGATAGAAGAAAATAAATATAGAGTAACTTACATGTCTTTCATAGCAAACAAACAAATTGAATTGTTAATAAAATATTGTTTTAACCTCAACAGAGAATTCAACACATTAAACTCATTAATACATGAACTTTTGTTTTCTTTTACGAAAAAGTGTAATAATAAAAGCATTTCTACTTTTGAGAAAGATTCGATAATTTTCCGTTTCTAGTTTTTTTATTAAAAAATAGATATATTCAATTAAGCAATTTATATATACATATAATACTGTTTTGTTTTCGCTCTTTTTAATCTGAGTTACATTAAATGTATATAAATACTCGAATATGGTTCGAAGAATATATATTTTTGGAATTAATGTGTTTTTTGCAAACTGATAAAAAAAAATAACATTTCAAACATTATTTTCTGTAATACTAGTGAAGAATATATGTCAATATGTAAAAATAAAAATCTATCACAACTACTTGAAACAGTGTGCCAAGAGGTAGATGTCTTGTACATGTTAATTGCTCTATTTATCCAATTAATAAGAGGGAGGAGGTCTTACATGTTTTTAAAAGAAAATTCCTTGATATATCTTGCAAATTTATGTTCCGAGAGCGAAACGTATTCATCCTTCCAAACATAAATCAGCTAGACAAAAGTTCTGTTTATCAAGCTTTGATGAGATCAAATTAATACAATTTCATAGCTGCCAACTTTTACGCCTTTTTTTCCTACCAATAATATTTTGTAGTAAATTTTAGCTTATTAAATCTCCAAAATTATGTTATGCAATAAGGAAAAAATTTCTATTAAATTTTAGTGGTAATAAAAAAGCGTAAAAGTTGGCATCTATGCTATTTAATGAAGAGATACGAATTAAAGTCACAAAACATAACATTCCGCAAAAAGCGAATCAAATGAAACGAAATCATTAATTAAAATCTGCTCGAACGTACACTTAGAAGCGAAAATCCAGATTAAATTACAACGGGCATTAAGTAATAAGTTTGAATGAAGTAAAACATGTCTAAAACGCATCCGCGGCGCCCACGGATAGCTGCACCTGAATTATCAAAATATTTTAATTTAAGGCTGTTCTCAAATCCAAAGAAGCTGCTTTCTGACACAACTTTGAATTAATTTTTGTTCGGAAACGAATGAAATTGGCAGGCGTTCCTATTCAGAAATTATGTCATCTAAATGAGTTTTCCATTTTCATTAAAGGCAGCAGATCTTTCAAAAAATACTACCAAAGTCGGCGTTTTGAACAGAATTTTCGAGGCAGCAGAGCGAGAAAGGCGAAAAAAGTGTCGTCACGTGACACGAATCGCTTATAACTCAATAAGCAATTTTTTTTAAATCAAAAAATAGAAAACTCATTTAGATTCCAAATCACTTCAATAGCTAGCCTACGAATTTTATGCCTTTGCACTTAAAAATTAGTCCGAAAATGTGTCAGAAAGTTTCGTGTTGGTGAGAGGTCATTTGAGAACCACTCTCTTTCCATAAGCGCAGGAAGGAGGGGGAGGGGGCTTGCCACACCATAAATTATTATTATTTTTAAATAATTTTTTTTTACTTGTCTGATTATTAAAAAAATGAAATTCATTCTTTTAAGTGAATAAATACAGAATAATTAAACGCTAAGAGAAAAATGAACTAAGATTGTTTTTTGTCACGTGCCTTCTCAATTTAAATTCCATGTAATCTTCCCAACTACGTGAAAAAGTCCGGGCCAGGATTCGTTCCCGAGATCCCTTGGCTGAAGCTATCAACTGAGCAATCGCTAGTGATTATGGCTAAGCTAATTCAATCAGTTAACTTTAGTGATCATAGCATCTGGTCTGATATATGAATCAGCAGAACAGAATAAATCACAGGTAATGGGACCTCCAGTAAACGCTGGAAACGTATTTACTCTAGATTAATTTTGTCACAATTATTCTAATTGGTAAAGAAATCATATGAGATGTAATCTTTCCACTGGGCAAAAATGTCCGGGACAGGATTCGACCGGGATAGCTCAGATGGTAGGGCATTGGTTGTTTCAGCCAAGGGATCCCAGGTTCGAATCCTGACGCGGATTTTTTCGCCAAGTTTGGAAGATTACATCTCATACCATGTACACTATTTAAATGCAACTAAATATACCAAAATTAAATGGCTCCATAAATTATAAGCTTATCACACTGCATAACTATGGATGTATACAAAATATTTCTATTTCATCATGATAATATCTAAATTTATTTAGGCAATCTCTGAATCGAATAAATACTTATACTGATAAAATTCTACTTTAGACATATTTTATTGGCAATAAACATATATTAAGCTTCCGTTAAGTTCTAATATTTTCAGAAAATATTAATTATTTAATTCAATGTTCTATTTTAAAGAAGCTATGTATTTAAACTATTTTTACATGCAGATTAAAGTTTCAGAGATTATTTAAAATTAAACTACGAAAAGAACTTCGTGTGGATAATAAAAATAAATATAAACTACTCTAACTTACTAAGACAAATATAAATGTAGTAAAAATGAAGCAAATGTTATGCATTTAAATGGTTTACAGACTTTCAATTTCATCATTTTGGAAAAATGGAAATTCATTAATTTTAAAGATATTACACGAAAGTTTCCATTAGCTTTTCCCAGTACGTCTTACTAATAGAACATTTCTTTAGTCGAACAAGTAAATGTAGGATAGCAATCAAAAAGATAAACGTAAAATAAAATTGCTGAACAATTTTCTATATTTATTCAAAATGCATTTTCATATTCCCACTGCATTTTTTACAAATGCACTTAAATGAATTTCATTTCTTCTGTATGCTGATGCATTTACGGTAAAAAGTAATAAATAATTTTAAATAAATTTTCTATTAAGCAGCAGCATAGAAAAAATTTCAAATCCACGTAAGAGTTCTATTTTCGTCGTTGAATTAATTTCTGTCAAATAGTTCTACGTTTAAACTTTTTTTAACTGTAAAAATGATCTCTTAAAAAAATTATTGTCGTTAAAATATATTTAGGAATGCGGTTTGATCGAAGAAAAATGCATTACTGAAATAGAGAATATACGTATATTTCGCTGAATGCGATATATCGTTGCAAAAATAATTTAAAATACTGAATGTCACAGAAATTTTGAATGGTTAATTATATTTAAATTTCATTTTCACAAGAGAAAAAGTGGTACTTGGTATATTTTATTTTTTTTTAACCATGTATAACCTCTGCACGTATGCTCCAATTTTTATAATTTCTTCATGTCTGAAAAGGATAATTGTCTTTGTGTTCCTGTTTCAATTTCAATAGGATAGGAAAATGAAATGATTATCTTTCAGTCTGCTTTATTGTATTTTATTTATTTTTTAACCGATGACATTCACGTATAACTTAGCAGATACACGCGAGTATTGAATATCATGTAAAGTTACGTAGTTCCCAAAACCAGACCTGTCCAAACCGTCAATAAGCAGAGGTTTTGCACTAGTGCTCGCGAATATACGTTTATATACGTTTAAACGTATACGAAGTTAAGCCTTTTTTCCATATTATTCCTATCCAAAATCATTACCGGTTACAATACGTTTTATACGTATTATAAGTATATTCGCGAGCACTATTTTGCACCTAATCTGGTGGTAAACTATGAAAGTTGCCAATCAGATTAACGTTGTCAATTGACTAACCTTAGCCATTTGGTTAATCGTTGAAGAAAAATTATTTCAAAATTAAAATAATGTTAGCAATAGATTCGTGGTGAAACACTGATTCTAAAATTGTTCTATAAACTCTTTAAAAAGAAACACCTCATAACATTAATAATTTTCCTTTTCAATATTTGTTTCTTTTCTTTTCTTTTCTTTTCTTTTTCATTCTTTCTTTTTTTACATTAATTATTGCAGTAATTATCCACCTAAATGGAACTATCGGTTACAAAAACTTATAAAACAAGTGTATTATAGGTGTTTTGCAAAGTCAAGAAAAACAAATCTACCCTTATTTACAGGGCTACAAAAAGCCGGCCTTTTTTTTTTTTTTTAATGGCAACTCCGGCCGGCTTTTATTGGAAAAATCTATCTTTTTTAAAAAACGAAGGCTTTTATTGGCTTATTTTCGGTTCAAATAATACTATATATATAATAACTATATATCTTTTATATATTTAAAATGCTAAGCGTTTTCTTTCGACAATCCGTGAGAACAAACTACTGCATCAAATTACATCATTCTTTTTTTAAATGAAAAATATTTGGACATGAATTTATTATCGTACATTCGTTTGTTCAAAAATTTAATTAATTAGCCGTACTTTTAAATTAAACCTTTACTTCTGCGTATGACGTCATAAAGTCGGCAATCTGATAAATTCCTCTGTTGCTAGGATAAAAGATAAATAATAAATATTAAAAACACGTGACTTTTAGGCCGAATTTTTTATTTGCATTCTATTTTTATAAGCGAATAAATATTCATATTTATTGTGACGTCACGGGAATATTGTCCATTGAGTTTATTTTATCATTATGCATTATAACTTTGTGGATGCCATTTTTTCATTAAAATTAAATACAAAATATATTTTTAATTTTATACATGGTGTTTAAGCATAAAAGTAACATATATAAAGTACGTGTGAAAAGTTTGCGCCGGTGAAAATAACGTTATGCTTAGCTTGAAATGCATTTTAAAATTGATAAAACTAAAGAGAAAAATTTATATAATTGTGTCAACATGACGTAATTTTAACTGATTTTTCCAATTCTTAATTATAAAGATTAGAATTGGAGTTTATTTAGTTTTAGTTATTGATTGATTCATCTTGATTGCATTCCTTGATTACATGTTATCAATTGCTTTTTTTTTTAAATTATAGGTTAGAAGATTTCATTTTTTTAAATAAAAAAACTCATAAAAGTAAAGGATTTCAGGAAAATTAAAATTATTAAAAATAGTGTTATAGTAGAAAAAAAAAACTTGAAATAAGGATTGTATTTTTAGTTAGAATAAGCAATGTAAGGCTAATATTTTAAAGGAATTATTTTGGTAGGTTTATTTTAAGTTCATTTAACAGTTCCTTATTAGCGGCAAAGTCCTATTTCTTTCACTGTGAATTTGTCTGTCGACGTCATAAATGGGTGTCTACTTTTGGACGACAGCCGAAACACAGTGGCAATTTTTAGAAATGTATAATGGTTGTGACAACAAACGGCGCTTTCACTTTCGCTTTCATAGCGCTTACATCACTTCTAAATACTACAAATTTCAATTGTTTACTACATTTTACAATTTCAAGTCTAACATCATCAATTAGAAAAAAATGTTAGTTTTCGAGTAAAATTTATTTGAAAACTGCCGCTTAATTTAACGACTTTTTTAGTAATTTTCAAGCATGAAATATTTTATTAATCTGTCTCAACAATGATCACCAGTTTGTTTCAATAATGTAAATTAGCCTCTGGGAAATTTGCCATAATTGGAAATGGATTTCCCTAACTATCATAAAAAGTGAAAGAAAAAAAACCCCTGATAAATAATAAGATCAAATTATCTATAACATGCCAAAAGAAAAAAAAAACTATTTTCAGTTTAAAATCAGTTTTAAACACCATTAAAATCAAATAAAACAAACTTTAACAATAAATAGAAAACATATTTGCTTATTATAATATTATGTTTATTTATTTGCATGAAAGAAAAGAAAGATATATACATGAAGTTCAGTCTGTCTCATTAAATTAAAATCAATATTATTTTATAAGATGCAAATTTAAATTTAATTCTTATTGAATAACAGCACAAAATAAAGCAATTTTACATGTGAGGCAAATATTGCAAATTCTAAATGTTAACACAATAATTATTATAAGCATATGCATTCAATTTAGTTATTAAAAATTTTAAATGTAAATATGATCCAATAATTTCTTTATTAATTTTGCCAAGAAAGGATCAATAGTTGATTTTCTCAGCTATTATATTCTTTGAAGGGGGGGAGGGGGTTAGCTTGTGATTTTCTAGGAGACGTTGTTACTGGAAAAGTCCTTTTACGTCATTCCGAATGACCGGGCTAATTCTTATCACATGGGCGCTGGGTAACACTAGATCGTCAGTCAGTGTGCACATGGGCTGCTTTATCGTTACTGCCTGGGATGCTACAATTTTTATTACACCGGTAACGGTAACGGCGCTGAGATTTTCGGGCCCGCAGGCTTTTCTCTTAGTTACTGCTGGAGACGCTGCATCTTTGAGAACATCAGTGTCGGCCATGGCACTGAGACTTTCGGGCTCTAAGGCTTTTCTCTTAGTTACTGCTGGAGACGCTGCATCTTTGAGAACATCAGTGTCGGCCATGGCACTGAGACTTTCGGGCTCTAAGGCTTTTCTCTTCGTTACTAGCGCGTTGAAACTATCGGACTCTCGGTATGGTCACGAGCGCTGAGCTGCTTTTTCAAAAGGTCGCCAGGATCCTGCGTGATGCTTTTCGTTGACTATTTTTAAGAGGCAAACTTCTTTGTTTTCAACCGCAGAGAGAGAATGATTTATTATGCCCCTTTCTGTATGGGTCCTATTTATTCTTATTAAAAAAGTGTCACATGGTAAGAACTGTCTCTTACTATTGGTTGACCTGCTGACCTACGTAACTTTTTTTTACTCTAGGATGTCCTCCATTGGTGACCCCTCTTGGTCTTTCGGATAAAATTTTTACTTTGTTGGACTCTATTGGTCTGTCTCCGGTATCACCATTGTGAATGCCTTGGAGAAATGGGGTGGGCTTTCAACTCCACCTGTTTTTCTGTAAACTCCAATCTGTAAATCCAAAACGAAATATGTACCACAGGTCCATTGGCCCGTCCTTTGCTTAGTAAAGATATTTTAATGTTGTTACGGGTAATAACTATACTTAAATAAATAATATACAAAATGAAAATATCTATAAAGTACTATACTTGGATGCTCAGCACATATTTCAAATTTTTGTGCTAAGTAAATCGTGCCAAGCAGCCTAATAATATTTCAGGAAGAAGCAGAATGCTCGTAGTTGGCTAAGATACAAAGAATGCCTCAAGTTTTCAATGACATTAGGTGGAACTTACGAAAAGAATGCTTACAAAATTTCATAACAATTTTTCAGAAATATACTGAAATCATACTAGAAAATTTGGATGTGTTTGATCAGCAAGTTGGAATAATATTGAGTAAAGTTGGTATTTACACTTAAGTTGTTTATCTTGGTAAACAACTGAACGTTATAGCTCAAGCAATTAATTATTTCCAGAGTGATACAGTTACATTGTCAAAAGTGGTAGTAACATAGTTAGATATGTTGGAAGACTCATCTTTAGAAATTCACTTAGAAAAACTAAAAAAAAATATTTTATGAACACATGGAATGTTTCCATTTCTTAGCATATATGACAGGTCCCAAATACTTTGATCAGAGTGGGGAGTGGGAGTAATTCTTATCTCATGGGCGCTGGGTAACTCCAGATCGTCAGTCGCTGTGCACATGGACTCCTATCTCGTTACTGCCTGGGAGGCTGCATCTTAGAGTGCACCGTTATCGGTAACGGCGCTGAGACTTTTGGAAGATCAAGCTTTTCTCTTAGTTACTACCGTGCTGAGACTATCCGACCCTCGGTATGGCCACGGGTGCTGAGCTGCTTTTTCCAATGGCCGCCGAGATCCTGGGAGATGCTTTTCGTGGAGTATCTGGAAGAGGCAACCTTCTTTTTTCCAACCGCAGAGAGATAATGTTTTTTGTATGCCCCTTTCTGTATGGGTCCTAGTTATTCCTATTAAAAAATAAGTGTCACATCATAAGAACCGTCTCTTACTATTGGTTGACCTGCTGACCTATGTAATTATTTTACTCTAGGCTGTCTTCCATTGGTGACCCCTCTTGAGTCTTTCGGAACAAATTTTTACTTGGTTGGACTCTATTGGTCTGTCTCCTGTATCACCGTTGTGAATATCTTGGAGAAATGGGGTGGTCTTTCAACTCCACCTGTTTTTCTGGAAATTCCAATCTGTAAATCTAATATGATTAAATATATGCCATAGGTCCATTGGCACTTCCTCTGCTTAGTAAAGATTTTTTCATGTTGTTACGGGTAATAATTATACTTAAATAAATAATATACAAAATGAAACTGTCTATAAAGTTCTACACTTGGATAACGTACTACACTTGCTATGCTATACTTGCACACACTATAAAGTACTGCACTTGCTCAGCACATATTTCGAATCTTTGTGCTAAGGCAATCAAGCCAAGCAGCTTATAAATATGTCAGGAACAAGCAGAATGCTCATTTTTGGCTAAGATACAAAGGAAGCCTCAAGTTTTCAATGACACTAGGTGGAACTTACAAAAAGAATGCTTACAAACTTTCATAAAAAAATTTAAGAAATTTACTGAAATCATACTATAAAATTTGGATGAGTTTGATCAGCAAATTGGAATAATATTGTTGGTATTTACACTTAAGTTGTTTAGCTTAGTAAACAACTGCACGTTATAGCTAAAGCAATTAATGATCTCCAGAGTGATACAGTTACATTATCAAAAGTAGTAGTAACATAGATATGTTGGAAGACTCATCTTTAGAAATTCACTTAGAGAAACTGTTTTTTTTTTTTTTTTTTTTTTTTTTTTTTTTTTTTTTTTTATCAACACATGGAATGTTTCCATATCTTAGCATACATGACAGGTCCCAAATACTGTGGTGAAAAATTGACAAATGCACAAGAAATACAGCAGAAATGTGGCTTTAAGAAAATTATGCTAAATTTTTACCTGGTGTACTAAAATTTATTATCAAAGATCCCGAAACGTACCCACCTTTGCTTTTCTCCGAAAAAGTTATAGAGGAATTCCAGCAAAAAAATATATTTGGAATCTTGCTAAAGTGAAGACATTGAAAAAGTATGGGTCATTACCTAATGGTTTCTGCGATTTGTTTTATTAAATTACACAGCTACCCTCCTAGTTGTGCATCTATCGAGCGAATTTTTTAAAAATATGGTTTTATTTAAAACAGGATCAGAAAGAGCTTAGGTGCTGAAACATTGGTAAAAGTGTAACGTTATTTAAAAACTGAGCAAAATGATTGGTAACTTATTCCATAGACCAGTAGCGTATTACGTTTCAAATAAATATATTATTTGGTAAAAGTCATTTAATTTTTTTTAAAAGTTTTATTGCACAAATTGTTTAGTAGACATTCCTACTATCTTTTGACCATGAGATCATTTCTACAAATTTACTTATATTTTAATTGTCATTTATTGATTAGACAGTTCTACTTTAATTTGATGCACATTTTTATGGCAACAGTAATTAAATAGTTACTAATTAACAATATATTTCGTTTTATAAGCAGTTTTTGTAAAAGAAAAAATTGTTTTAGTAAAGCCCGGGTTTTAAAAAATATATAAGCCGACCTTTTTAAAGTTGTTTAAACCAGAAAAAACAGCCCTACTTATTTATCTCTAAATATTTTTATGAAACAAAATATGAGATAATTTAGGAATCTGTATAACATGTTAAAAAAAAAAAAAGAAAAAAGAAAAAACAGGAAAAAATGAATAAAAACAAAATTATGAATTCTGAAGAATATCAAAACATAACTAATAAGTTACATAGAAAATTTTCAATCGTTAAATAATGTCACTGAGTGTGTCACCGAAAGAAACTGAAATGAACTCTCGCAATTTGGGGCCTTCAATGTTTCTTTTTTGTGCTAAATAAAAGCTTTTGTTGCAATTTGGTGCAATGGCAATTGGCACCGAATTACCTTAGTGCCATTACTTATATGACTCGAAGCGTATAACAATGTTATTTCACTGTAATGTCTCAGAGTAACCATAAGAGGGATAATCTCTTCACCCTTTCTGTAGCAAAGATAAAGTAACGTGACTGGGGGCAAGAAGAATTCCGCTCAACGTGCCAGTAGCATTGGTTTCTATGGGCGATGTTAGACGATTTCATGTTTGCGATTCTAAAATATCATGGTAGCAAGCTGTTTTGTCTATGGATGTAAAGAAAGAGCAAACAAAACAAGCTGTATTACCTTTCATCTATATGTATTTATTTTATTTTTTTTTAAATTTAAAAGATCTTAAAAACATATTTTTCTAATAATGATACTGTTAGTTGCTCTTTTTTTCTTAAGTGTTTCGAGATCAATTTTAAATAAGAAAAAATACTTCAATATTCAATATATTCTATATAATTCAATAATTCGAATCAATATTTCAACATAATTCCATTTGAGGTACTTACCTCAATCACTTATGAAAGGAGATTTCAATAATCCTGTCGCGGACTCCAAAAAATGTTGATAGCCATTTTATCAGACTGCAGGTTCTTTTCATGTCGAATATCTTTCAAAGTTCTTTTTATGAAATCAATCGAGAGTCGTTAAAGTATAAGCACACAGCAGAACAAACTTCTTCTTAAAAACTTAAATAACTATTTATTTACATTTAAATATAGAATATTATTCTTTAAAACACTCGTTTGAGCGTTCAAAATTATTACCGAAAAATCGGTCCAGAAAGTCAAAGTTACATCATCTCTTACCGAAAGTACAAAATCAAAGTAAACAAAAAAAAGACCGTTGCCACTGGCAACAGACAAAATATCGTCTGACTAGCGCCAGGGAGACATTCGTAACACACCGGTATCTATTTATTTTTAATTACCTTTTTTTTAATATTTAAAGGATCTTAAAAATATATCTTTCCAAATATGATACTGTTCAAATGTTGAAAAAATGATTCACGTTCAAATGTTGAAAATAGGAAATATTTTACTTTTAATATCACAAATGTTTGCAACAATAGGACGTACTATCATCTGGTATTATAAATTTTGATATTAAAAGTGTAATTATTTGAAAAAGCATTTTAAGAACATCTCGTACAACGGTGCTTGGCGATACAATTTTTCGCCAAAAGAAACTTGTTTTGTTTCTTTTAAAATGTAAACAATTTATTTAAAAAAATAATTTTTCCTATTTTAGATTAAATTTATGCTTTAAATAAGTATAAACGGATGTATATGTATATATTAAAATGACATCTTTAAATATTACCTAAATTAAAAACTATTGCAATGTTTGAAATATTTTCAATTTTTTTAATATCATTTTATAATTTTCAATTGAAGTGTTTGAATATATATATATATGCATATGTTTTGTTTATTCTCTTGTTATATCTTCAGGAAAGTTTTGAAATTAAAATTAATTTTGTGAGAAGCCTTATAAAACTCATATTATATTCAACTATATTTATTATATCTATTTTATTATTTTATTATTACATTACTAAAATTGTATATGAAAAAAAAATTCCAACAATTTGTTAATTTTTTATAGTAGTAATAATTAATCACCCAAATTTCCTTTCCCTCAACATTTCTCCTTTCTCTCCCACCCCCATTCCTACCGTTCCAGCACACAAATTAAATTGCTTAAAAACTAATTTCGTAAGGTGGTTCTCAATTGACCTGTTCAACAAAGTGAAATTTTGGACACATTTTCTGAATCATTTTAAACGCAAAACCATAAAATAGGCAGGTCTGACTATTGAAGCGGTTTGGAATCGAAATGAGTTTTCCCTCTTTTTTTAATAAATAAATCACTTATCGCGTTATAAGCGATTCGCGTCATGTGATGGCACGTTTTTTCGTTATTCTCCCGATGCTGCGTGTGGAAATCGGTTCAAAACGCCGAATCTGACTGTATTTTCTGAAAGATATATGCTGTTTTTACCAAAAAATAAAAAGTGTATTTCGATGACATAGTCTCTGAATAAGAACACCATGAATTTCTGAACATAAATGAATTCAGAAATTTGTCAAAAAGTAGCTCTTTTGTATTTGGAAACAATCTTAAAAACTATTTTCTTTTACTTTTTCTGTCCTATTTGCTACTTTGTATTAAAAATAAAAATAAATAATTATATAATGAAATTAAATATAAATACAAGGGATGATCAAATGAAAAGGTACGAAACGACACTGTGGGTATAAATGAAGACTTTATTCAAAGTAAACACCGTAGGCATGAGCACTACTATTCCATTGATTAACGAGCAAAAGGATTCCTTGTTCCCAGTATTCCTGTAGCCGTGACAAGACCCAGTCCTTCACAGCGTCCTTGAGTTCGTCGTCCGAATTGAAGCGCTTCCCGTTCAGGTTTTCTTCCTTTTTCGTCCATCTTGTCGATGAGATCGGCCGTAATGACTGTGTTTGCATGGCCTGGTATCGGGTCATCAACCAAACTCTCATGACCTGCACGAAAACGGGCACACCATTTTCCAACTGACTTGTCGGACACACAGTCTTCTGCGTATATGGTCACCATCCGGCGATAAATAGCGGCTGGTTTAACACCATCCACTGTCAGAAATCGGATAACCCTTCGCTGCTGCTTAAGCGTGGAATTTTTCAATGTGAATGCCATCCTATCCTCTCACGCACTGGCGCATCAGTTGGACGGCGCTCTTTATAAGAGCCTCTGCTCTCTCCTGTGCATGCGGGCTCCCGCGCATGCTTCGATCAACGCCGGAGACTCCAATTACATCCCTAGATGCCTCGCTTCGTTCTCCCATAGGCAAATATTTAACTGTTATGTTTTTACGTCGTTTCGTACTTTTTCATTTGATCAACCCTTGTAAAACCATCATGTGAAATATTGAAAACTGGGATAAATTATTAAAATATATCATTCTTTTAAATCTAAATAAAATTTTAATAATTTCTTTTATTTATTTATTCCTATGATACATTCTTTAAATGACGGAAGAAATAGAGCGTGAAATAAATAAACAATAGGATAAATATCTGGTGAAACTTCCTCTTTATTTTGCTACAAGCTCCCAAGTTTCTTAATCACAGCTTAAAAATATTGCACTCTTGCCAAGAGCTGCGACAAAGCGACAAGACTAGCATTACTGCTAGTAACCTTTCACCGCCAAATGCCAACTGTCAGGTAGGTTATCCTGGCTCGTGGGATTCAGAAACTCTATTTGAAAACATGAAAAGAAATAAATCACAGTAAATTTCGGCTTCATTTTCTGGGAGTCGGGTTGTCTTAAAATTTTTGTAAGAGCACTGAGAAAAATTACACTTTCAAATCTGAGTAAATCGATGTTTTCATTTTGTTATGAAACTTTTTGTTTCAAATAGGACAACCCAATGCTGTCAATTCTGAAATAACAGAAATACTCAGAATATTGAAACATGCATATACTCAAAACTGAGCACATAGAGATGTTCATACTGATTTTTGAAACATGGCCATATTCAAAAATGATTAGAATCAGTTCAATCTCATTTTTAAAACATGGAAATACTCAAAAATGAACACATAGAAGCCAGTTCATACTCATTTTTGAAACATGGACATACTGAAATATGAGCACATAATGTTTTATTCTTGAGTGTGTGCATGTTTTCAGAAATGGTTATATACATATTTCAATTCTTGAGTAATTTTGAGTCGTAGCCATTTTGACTACGCGACATACTCAGATTTGTGTATTTTTTGCACAGTTTTGAATATGTCGTTTTTAGAGTGAAAAGGAACAAGAAAACTTAATAGCACCTGTAAAAAAAATATTTAAATGTTAATGATTTAAAAGAAAGCATCCCTTAAAATAAATTTATATACCGGGTGGTTATAATATAAGTATCTCTATTTGGAGCTGTCTGTAGCTCGTAGGAATAACCCGAATGAAATCAAAATCGGTGCACTTACTATTCGAGAAGGGGGAAGAAGAATGGAACAATAAAAAAATTAATTGCAATAATCGCCGACAGATGGCGCTTTTGAGTGTGAAATGTAATGTGTAATATTGTGTACCGTGAAGGTGTCGCAAACCTCAATGACTTTACTGCATATCACATCATGTGAGAAACATAACTCCTGATGCGTTACATTCCGCAGTTGAGCACGTCGCGTCGTGCACCACCTGGATTGTATCCTCCTGCAAAATGTCCATGTGGAACCTGAGCATGATCGGCACCGCCATGCGAAAGCGTAACCACATTCACTGTGACATTTTCCAATAAATTAGGTGTGTCATCTGGTTTTTCGCCTTAATTCTTTGTTCTAGTAGTACACATTACATTTCACACTCAGTATCACCATCTGTCGGTGATTATTGCAATTATTTTTTTTTATTGTTCCATTCTTCTTCCGCCTTTTTGAATAGTAATGAACCGATTTTGGTTTCATTCGGGTTATTCCTTCGAGCTACAGACAGCTCCAAATAGAGATACTTATATTATAACCACCCTGTACTTTAAAAAGCCAATAGTAGGGAAGATTTTAAAAGGCGCCTACAAAACTTTCAAATAGCGCAATTGCGCCTACGGTCTACGTGTCATATATTACTTCTGTACATTAAATTTCTCATATTAATATCGTATCTTATACATTATTTTATAGCGACACGTCGCAAAGCTTCATACAGGATCGTCTACCACTCGGGAACAATGGAATTTAAACTGAATGTGTATAAAAATAAAAGGGGCCACAAAATTTCCTTCATTTTTCTGTGCACGTCCTTATTAATTGTGAATCGTTCACTTTTCCATGATTTTTAAGGCATAAATATATAGGAGTCTCATAAGCAGATAGCGAGGCAATATGGAATACTTCCCATCGAAATGCTTTCAGCTAACTGAGGATATTCTTGGCAACATGTGGCCTAGCGTTGTCCAACAGCCTCACTTATTTTGTAAGACTTTCCGTCTGCGCTCGTTTCATATGGCTGTTTAGACATCAACGGCGGCTTGCAGTACCACAAGGAAATTGTATAACAGCTCTTTGCGCTGATCTGGAAAAATCCATCACCACCCGACCGCGTAAAACAGCTTCCCACAACAGAAGCCATTCGCTACTATTACGTTCTCGGAAAACATCAAGCTATTGATCTAAAAACAAGTGCACACACTTTTATTAGTTACAACGCCGTTGCAGTAAGAGTCTATATTTTCATTTTGACACGCCATGTAAAATATGAAAACAAATGCATTTTACAATTTGTCATAACACGATACACAGATAAGCAAAAGTTACTCAATTTTATAACGCTGCAGTGTTTTTACACTAAAAAGCTCGGCACGAATTTATGCACTAACAACAGAAAACGAAACAACTTATCTTGAAAATCCTATTAATTATTAATTTATATTATGCCATCCATCTTTAATGATAAAATATAAGAATAATTTCCTTTACCCTTTTTTATGATATTGAAACAAGCAAGAGCTAAACAGCTTTTTGAAAACACTAGCAAATTACTTTAAATTTTGCATTGAATGTGAACTACACAAACATTCAGACAAATAACCTTGTGCACTTAATTCATAGTGGATAGAATGTCCAGATAAATTTTAAAATAATATAAAAATATAACAAAAAAAATGACACGATTTTTATTACAAGTATTGTCATGATGTAGAAATTGTCCTTCTTCAGCAAATCACTTGAACTTACAAAAGTCACCAATTGGGGGGCTCTAACACGATTGTACATTTCAGATGTATGCAAATGAGGATGGTTAGACAAGACTACACAATGGATCGTTTATTCGATTGAATTATAAATTTGGAATGTAGAGCTAGTTATTCGAAACCAGAAATTATTTTTTCCACAGACAACATTGTGATCCGAATTTTGGAAATGCACTCACTCATTATTGTTTTCCTTTACAAAATTCATAACGTACATAAGATTTTCTGTGTAATTTGACTTCAACCGAATTGAGGATTGAATCTAATAGGGGATCCACCGTAGACAATTATTTTAAGATAATCGTCATTTCCACATTTCTGGAAGAGGAATTTGCACTAGTGCCACCCATCTGTGATTTTTTGTTTTGCTAATAATCAAAATAGCACATACTGATAATTCTTTTAGTGCAAACCGCACTTCCGTATTATTGTTATTATTATTATTATTATTAAGGTTATACGGATTTCAATTCCCCAAGGTAAATAAATTGCACTGAGAAACAAGAATTGTTGTTTATTTCAAGTGCAGAAAGCATGTAAATATTTTTCTATACATAAAAGCAGACATAGAACAATAATAAAAATATTTGTCAATACAACATTCATGTACATTTTGTATAACAAATGTCTTGAAATATAACATATTTTGATCAGAATAAAACTTGGTTGAGTAAGTAGTTCGAATGGCATAATGTGGAAATAATTGCGTTTCAAGAGAATAAAATGTTATATACCATTCAATGGAATAAGAGGATTTTCAAAAATACACTTAAATAAATATTCATTTTTTTTCCTGAAGAGAGTGTATATAGCTATTTTGCAAAAAAAAAAAAAAAAAAAAAAAAAAAAAAAATGCTTATTTCCATTCTTTTTAATAAAAATACCTTTATATAAAGTGGAGAATTCGAAAATCTTTCTAGTTAGAAAAAAAAATAATTTATAATATTTCAATATATAGTATGGAGAAAAAAAAAATTAGTAAAGTTATTTTCAGATAAAAATCCAAAATTGAAAACATATAATGTCTGTTTGCTTGCTGGAAAACATATAATGCCATTTTGCTTTTAATATTGAAACATATAATATATAAGTACACTTATTGACAAGGTACAGTAATTTAATTTCCCTGAAATTGGATTTTTTTTTACTTTAAATGTAAAATTACGTTATTATTGTCAAGAAAATTGAAATTCAAAACAGACCGTAATTTTCAAAGCACAAGCGGCATAAGTCTGGTATAAATCCAGAAAAAAGAGGCTAGGTTTAGAAGAGGTATCACTGTTGAAAATTTGCAGCAAACTGTCCAGTCATTTGACCGTTTTTATAGAAAACGGGAACAGAACAATAATTTAATGGTACTCTGACCATAATATGGGCAATAATATGGTCAGAATAGAGTTAAATTATGGTTATGTAAACGTTTTTATAAAAACGGTCAAATGACTGGACAGTTTTCCGCAAATTTTTAACACTGTACACTCTTTGGAACATAAGTAATAAAAATAGTTTATTACATATGTATCAACATTATTTTTTTGTGCATCTCTGTATAGATTTGTATATTTCCACATATTAGTGTCATTCCATGTCAAGTGGCCTAAATTTTGGTATGGTTCCTGCTCGATCCCCTTCAATTTTTATATAATTGATGCAGGGCATATATATAGGTATAAGATGGACATCTGCAAACAGTCAGTGTCAGAAATAGTATAGTTTGGGCGCTAGGGGTCCTTTTGTAAAACTCACTATTTCATGGTCACAGAAAAAACGAGGAAATCACCAAGTTTGCCATCCGATTGCTCATGATACAAGAAACCTTACTTATTGAAACTAGGTGATCTAGTACAACTTTTTGTGCTAAACAGCTTAATTAGATTATTATAATTAGACCTTTGTCATTAGTTGGCCTCCGATAACTCTACCTGATAACTGTAACATTAGTTCGGATACAGTATTGTATCCGAAATATTTTTCGTGTCATTGTACGTGAACCATAAATGCAATGCATATCATATTCTATTGCAAGAATCTTGTAGTAAACTTCAGTAATATAATTCCATTTCATCATGTTTGAAAGAGTTCAACATAATTAAAATACGCTTCGAACAATTTTTGCACCATAGTCCATTACATAAATGAACTCATATGTGTGACCCTGTAAATGAACGATATGCTTTGCACCCCTTGATTTACCGAAAGCATGTTTCGTGCACCTGAGTAATTCATACCAACTTCCTAATTTTGTAACAGATTGACAGCATTAAAATACGCAACAAACAATTTTTCTTCATAGAAAATAATATAACGGAATTGAGTTCCCCTGTACATGTAATGTATGCGCTACACACAATATATTCTACAGTAACCATCTTCTAGTGAACCTAAATAATGTGTATAAATTTCATTATATTTAAAATACACCGCAAATTTTACCCAATGGATCATAATGTAACGGACTATTTTTTAATGCCTCTGTAAATGAACTATCAATGCTAACACTTCACTTTCAACACCGAACATGCCATGGTAAATTTAAATAACGCATATCAATTACATGGCAATCGTAGTATGTTTACGTGGGTTAGAGCACTGACAGACGGACAGATAAACCCAAGTCATAAACACTTTTCAACTAGGTTGGAAAGTGGTAAAAAGAATGATGTTCATAGTTAACGTATTTGCGGATAAATACAAGAATGCCACCAACCACTGCCGAAAACGATTTCAATAATAATTCAAAATACACAAAGCATTAGCCGTCTTTTAGTCGTGTCTCTTCCCCAACAAAATTAGTCGTACTTCATCTGCTAGATACAAGCGCTGAATTTCAGCAAGAGACCCATGCTGGTTCACGGTTGTATATCACTTATCAGTGAGTTCGAGATATTTCAGGAAGTAGTCGAAAAGAGAAAAAACTATAAAAAATAAGCTTGGCCTTCGGTTATGTAAAAATTACAATTATCTGAAATCCGTTGGTACAACGAAGTGGCGGCCTCTATTGCCTTCCCCTCCAGAAAGAAGTGAGAAAGGTTAAATTCATAATTTTGTATTTAAAATAAACGCAACCAATACCCTATAATGCTTCCCCCTCACTTCCTTAAAAATGGCTTCAAGCTTGCATTTTTAAAACCATTTTCTGTTTACTATACTTTGCTTAAAAATCAGTAGACAATAGTAATAATAAGCTGTTTAATATCGAATGGAAAGGGTCAAACTATACCAAAATTACGGTTTATACTTATAATGAAATCTAATCAAAACATTTAGAACAAATCTTTCACACAATATTATTTCATTCAGGCAAAATAAGTTCAATAACAATCACACAAACATATTATACATTTGCATCCTTTCAGTACATTTTACTTTAATTCTTTTTTTTTCAAAGCTTAGGAAAGTTTTTCCTTCTTTGCAAATCCTTGCGTAACCCATGTCCTACGAAACAGAGTGCTGATCATTGTACAAAACACCAAAGCTTTTCTGAAAAAGTCATGCATAACTTGTGTCACAGCCTACACTGATATTTAAAAGATGCACTTATTTGAGTGTATTTGACAAAGCTAGTGGCGGAACACTAGAAGAATGAGAGCGGAAATGCTATACCTTTAGAAATTCCATAAATTCTAAAACTAGTTCAAAATAAATAGCTACACTTATCGTATGCCAGAATCTAAGAAAGATCCAGTTTGCTGCATAAAATGTCACTAGAAACTCTGTAATAGCACTACATAAAATGTCACTTTGAAGTAATACAATAGAACTATCGGGGGACCTCGTAGATTAAAATAATATTTACTTTGAAATATCAAATTTTAGCTACCCTGCTGGAAAACTCTCAACTGAAGATTGTACTTCAAAACACACCACATGGTAGGGTAGAGGATGCTATAGTCTTGATTTCCCCAAAAGACAAGATTCTATCAACTCTGCATAACCTAACTTATACCACTGAATATGGCAGCCAGTTAACCACAGATACCTAATTTTAATAATGTTGCACAAAAGAACCGGGAAAATCATATTTCCAGAGATACAAACCCATCTTGCGAAAGAAAATAAATGCCAGAAGAGGGAATTCATTCACGCACAAACGTCAGAATTTACACTGCGATCGAATGCAAAGCACAAAATCCATACGACCGTTAACTACATTCATAAGAGCGTAGACGTATGCTACAAGCCATATATAGTGAGTCTCAAAAGTATATGGACAGGCGATTTTTTGAAATAACAGTTCAAAAAATGAAGCGATAATCACGAAAAAAATAATATTTATATAGTATCATAACATAAATTTATGACAGCAAAGAAATAAATTATAAGTTTTACAGAGTTTTTGTAAAAAAATAAAAATAAAAATAGGCTGTCCCAAAAATATAGAGATTTTCGAATATTTTGCATTTAAATTCAAATTTTGTTTCCGTTCCTTTTAATTATCTTGAAAACCCTATCAGGCATGCTTCCAACTAGTGTTTGGCGTATGTGTGGCTGTAAAGAGAACCAAGTCTGCTCCACTTGTTGCTGTAATTCCTGAAGAGTAGAAAACTGTCAACCATGGGCATTTCGTGCAAGTACTCCCCAAAAGTTTCCAATTGGATTCAAGTCTGGGCTGATGGCTGGCCAGCCTAAAACAGTCACTTGATTCTGTTTAAACCAAGTGGAAGGTGTGAATCTACGCATTGTCCTGTTGGAATTTCCAGTCCCCCTTCCCCTAAGGCGTTTCCGATTGGAAGTAGATTGCTTTTAAGGACATTTTGATAATCCTAAGAGCACTGTCGAACATTCAGAAAAGCAATACCCGTTGTTCCGTTGAAACAGAATGCGCCCCACACTATTAGTGAACCCCCTCCTTTTGTCGATTAAAGAACTCGCGAGGTTCTTTTTGTAAGTCATGCCAATAGTATGCCCAGCCATCAGGGCCATCCAAATTGAATTTTTTTCGTCACTGAAGAAAACACTTAACCATTCATCCGTTCAATGCATGTGTTTTTTAGCCGAAAGAACTCGAGCCTTTCTATGGTGCACTTTCAGCATAGATGTCCGACACATTGTGCGAAATTTATGATTTTTGCTTATCTGTATGCGACTGTGAACAGTAGATCTGGAAGTAAGAAACGCCAAAGTCCTCGACATTTTATGAACAGACTTCTTTTGGGTTGAAACTGCTCGCAAAATTTCTCTATCTTGTCTTAGAGATATTTTTCTTGGTCGACCTGAACGCTTTTTTGCAATCATATTGTCACTTTTTGATAAAATTGCATAAATTCCAGATCCGCTACACTTCATTTGTTTTGCAATATCAGAAACTTTAACATTTTGAGCCTTTAAACGCCAAATTTTAGCAATACCAGCAGCATAGAATTCACCGTTGCGAGGAATTTTCCAACTATTTGACAATTAAAGAAAGAGCAGTGATTTTATTTTTCAAAGTGGTTACGTCACAAGTACAGAACGCAGAAAATGCATTTTTTTATACGGTGGTAATAAAAGCAATTCGTCTCATTGTCAATATATTTTTGAGACAGCTTATTTTGAATTTTATTTTTTTACAAAAAATCTGTGCTATAAACATAACATTTCTGTATCGTAATAAGCTTATTTTATCATTCCATATGTGAATTATGTTTTTCATGATTATTGTTTTATTTTCTTAGGTGTTATTTTGAAAAATCACCTGTCCATATAATTTTGAGACGCACCTTATTTAAAACTAGACTACTGTTAAAATATCAATTTTTGGTGTGCATCTTATTTTTCGCAGGAATGACAAATCTTGGGAATTGTCCCTTACATTATTTTCCGCGAAGGGGAAGAGAGTAAAATTACTGGAATAGCCACAAAATCAACAATTTTGTTACAAAATTACACACTTTAAGCCAGTAAAATTTTTAATGAAATTCAAAATTTCGCGTTGAAAATAACGTTTCTCGATGCTCACTAGAAATTATGTTCATTGCATTTTGTCAGAATGGCAGCGAAGAAAATAATATTAAGGGAATTTTATTTTATACCTTTAAAAATTCTTCAACATGAATATCCCATTTCCCTTTTAGGTAGCATTCATTATAGAAAGTAAGAAAAGACCTCATCCAGCTCACGGAGGAAAGCAATTCTGAAAATTTTGGTATATTTTCACACGCTATGGCTTCCCATGACCCCAAACCGCCTCAGTCGAAATGTTAATTGATACATTACGACCAAACCCAAAGTTTGCTCAGTTCGCGAATTGGCCCAGATACCTGGCCAAATACTGACGTAAATGAAAAATATATTTCGGGATTTGGCCGGCCACTTTGCGAAATGGTCAGAAATTCTTGTCCAATATACGAAGTCGAGATCGTATCGAAGTCGGTAGGTAGCACGTTCGCACGTGATAGAAAATACAGTTATATGCTCTGACGATTATATTCTAATCTGATGAGGATTCATTGTGACGAATATATTCTGATCTGCTGGAGAGTTAATTGCCTGCCTCTGTGAGTTATTCTGATACAGCAGATTCATTGCGAGTATTGTATTCTTCGTATTTGTATAGTATTTTATATGGTTATAGTAAACGGTATTCTTTATTTTTTTTAGAAAACAAATTCTTATATTTCATATAAAAAAATATTCTTTGTCTAAAGTCATTATTTGATACTAAATACTAGTTTATAAATATATGTATTTTTTTTTTTTTATTATTGATAGCCTGAGGTGAAGATAGGGAATTTGTATGGAGGAATTTCAAACATTATTATTCGTTTAAAAGTTCAACATGCATAGGCTCATGGAAGGTGGTCAGCGGAGGCAATTAACACTTCCGTGATTTTGAATTTTATGATTATTTTTTTTAATCTTGAAAACAATAGTAAGTTTTTTACTTCTCAAATGATATAAAACAATTAAAATATAAATAAAATGCTTAAGATATACAAAGAGGAAACAAAAAAGCCTTATAAAAACTTTTTAAGGATCAACATATGTTTCAGTGCCCATATACGGCGCCATTTTCCATATATAACGATAAACAAAAATATTCTCGCAAACATTTGAAAATTAACTTGAAAACATAAATAACGAGATCATATATGTAAAAAAGCAGGTGCTTGAAATAGTCATCTGTAAACGAAAAAATTAATATTTCTTTATTGCTTTTTTAAAACTGAAAAGTACCTTATGCCAAATTTTAGACAATTCAAATGAGGCGAATTCATTGCAAATGTTCACGTTACGCATATAGATTTCTATTGATTAACGGGCAATAGATGGGAAATAAAGCCTTGATGGATAAATTATTTAAATTTTTATCCGTTACAATTTGTTTAATATTTACTATTATCCGTGAACCAATAGAAATTCTACCCATAGCCATTTCGCGAACTAGCAGACGTAGAGTGTAGTATTTGACACAAAATCCTGTCCAAAATTAATTTTCATGTGTTTTAATGTTAAAACCGTTGTTGACTTACTATTAGTAAATACACTTAATTAAGGTTACATATATATGCATAAATGCATGTATTTATTTATTTAAATAAATAAATATAAAATACCACGTTTACATCATTGTTTATTGTTCATAGGTTTGTTTTATTTACAAGTAATGTTTAATTAAATGTGGTTAATTTTACTACACATAAATGTTTAATTATTTATAAAATCCAATGCATATAATATAAAATTATTACTTGCATTTTGTCTTTACAAAGCTGAGTCTTTATAGTATAGAGATGCTTGTTTTTAAGAGTTTTTAATAGGTTTGGATTCCTCCCTATCTTGTTTCAAAATGGCGGCAACTTAAAAATTTAAAATTAAAATAGGTAAAATACGTATCTTGTAATTAAAAGTATTGTATGCTTACTTTGAAGAACTGCGAATATCAGACATGTTGCAAAAAATTTTGAAATCCTAAACGTTTTTTCCAATTAAATGCTTGGTTTCGATTCAAGGATCCCAGAGCATTTTTTTTTCGTCTTTATCTTAAACTAGTCGGATGTGCCAATCCCAAAACTTTCTTCTATCTCAATCATGTTAATACTTCTAATTTCGTCCTCACATCGCCAATAAAATCAAAATTTTTCGTCCATTCTGTTGTACGTCAGCTGCTTGCGAATCATCGGGTTACCGGGATGCAATCAACTGATGTATACTAAGCTACGAAAAGTTCTTTTGGCCTGTACCGACCGGAACAGATAGCCTCCCTATTCCTTGGTTTTACGATTTTAGCTAATTTTACTGGAAAACACGAAGCTAAAATGCGTGGAACCCAATTAAAGAAGATTCATTCCCAGTTCTCGTCAACATTGAATTTGAATGAGAATATCGCCAAATTAGTCTTCTATAGCCACGTTGGCTTTATTTGTGGCAACCCATTTTTGTCGCCAAATTTGGTGATATTTTGTCAATTGCAGCCAAGCTTGGCGAGAATTGGACGTTGGCGAATAAAAATATATAGTGTTAAGCATTTAAGAATTGGAACAATAGTTACAACAATGAAAGAAAATTTGCTGAAACCCTGTTAACTAAAATTCATAAATTAAACCCGTTTATGGATGAATTCTGCTGTCTTGTTTGAAAATGTCAACCACCCTAAAATTTCAAACCGCTATATCTCCGCCATTTTTTAATATAGAGACAAAACAAAAACTGCTCCGGATTTTCCGGATCAAGGACGAACATTTAACGGAAAAAACTTTTAGAATTTCTAATTTTTTTATACATCTTTTTGAATTTGAAATCTTTAAATGGCTATCACAGCGCCCTCTTCCGGCGGAATATCCCCACATTCTAGTAGGACCTGCTGGCTACAGCTAAAAACATATTAAAAAATTTTTGTTTAATTATCTGCATAACATCTGATTTTTTTTCGATGATACAATAGTGAAAATCGAACAAAAATCGCGATGGCAGCACCCCCTTTCGTCGAAATATTCCTGAATTCAACCTGGACCTGCAGGCTATGGTCAAAAACATAGAAAAAAAATTGGTTCAATTATCTGCATAACTTCATACACTTTTCGATGATACAATAGTGAAAATGTAACAAAAACATCGATCACAGCGCCCTCTTTCGTCGAAATATCCCCAAATTCTGATAGAATCTGCTTGCCATAGCCAAAAACACAGAAACAAAATTTGGTTTAATTTGAAGCATAACTTCATACACTTTTAGATGGTACAATAGTGAAAATGGAACAAAAATATCGATCACAGCGCCCCCTTTCGTCGAAATATCCCCAAATTCTGATAGAATCTGCTTGCCATAGCCAAAAACATAGAAAAAAAATTTGGTTCAATTTGAAGCATAACTTCAAACACTTTTAGATGGTACAATAGTGAAAATGGAACAAAAATATCGATCACAGCGCCCCCTTTCGTCGAAATATCACCAAATTCTAATAGAACCTGCTTGTCATAGCCAAAAACATAGAAAAAAAATTAGGTTCAATTTGAAGCATAACTTCATACACTTTTCGATGATACAATGAAGACACACAGACGGACAGACGGACAGACGGACGGACGGACAGACGGACAGACGGACAGACAGACATTTTGTAAAAACGTGTTTTTCGGAATCTCTGACCCCTAAAACGTGTAAATCCGTCGAAAACCGGAAGTCGACAAAAATTTCGATTACAATACTTTCTTCTATTATAGATAGAAGAAAGTAAAAATGGCTGAAATATTTCAGTTTGAAATTCTAGTGTGGCTGGTATTTTGAAACTAGACAGCATATTAAAAATGAAGAATTCCTACATAAACGAGTTTCATTTATGAGTTTTTGTGAACGTAGTTTCTCAGATTTTTTTTTTAAATTGTTGTAACCATTTTTCAAACCACTGTGTGTGTGTTTCAACTCTCACATGGTTAAAACAACCTATTCATATCCGACAGAGTAAATTCTCGCCAAGCTTTGTTAGACTTGGCAAAAAATTGCCAAATTTTCCGAACAAAAATAATTCGCCATAAACAATGCCAACTTGGCTATAAACTGACTATTTTTCTCATTCAAAATCAGTGTTAACGAAAATTGGTAATGAATCTTCTATAGTCGGGTTCCACACATTTCAACTTCGTGAGAATAGGCAAAATTATCTAAAAAAAAAAAAAAAGAATATGGATGATACCGTTTCCTTCCGGTACAGGCCGGAAGCACTTTTTTTATACAAACGTAAATGTTTTCTTCCATTATACAGGGTGTTTCTAAACTCATGGTACAAACTTTAAGGGTAGGTAGAGCACACTGTAACAATCATTTATTGTATAGGAATGTATGAGACCAAGTGACGCATTAAGGTAAAAACACCAGGGGGGCAATTAAGCCCCTTTTTTAATTTTCAAAATTCCTCATTCATACCAGAAAATTTTTATGCTATTCTTTTCTTGACATTTCAAAATTACTTAATAATAAAAATTTTCTTTGAAAAATTTTGGTCTGAAATGGAAATTTTTTGAATTGAAAATAGAAATAGAAATGGAGTTTTTGGTTGATTCCACTGGCGGTAGAGGGCAGTAAGTGACTGGTCGCCGTTCAGTACCATTCACTCAAGTAGAATAAATCGCCATTTATAATTGTGCTATCTTTCATCATGGAAGAAAAAGCCGACATGCATTTCATGTATGGTCGTGCAAATGGCAACGCCAGGGCTGCTCAACGAATGTATCAGGAGCAGTTTCCTCGCAGAAGAATGCTTGGTCATAGAATGTTTCAGCGTTTACACCTTCAGCTTTCTGAAACAGGTTCTTTCCACGTCACCAGACAGGAAACTGGGCGAGAAAGAGCTGTACGCAGTGCAAGCCTGGAAGAAATTATTTTGAATTTTGTGAGTGAAAGGCCCGAAGTACAAGAGCTGTTGCACAGAATTTAGCTGTGAGTCATCTGACCGTTTGGAGAGTGTTAAATGAAAATCGATTTCTTCCCTTCCGTTTTCAACGTGTACAAAATTTGAATCTGGAAGACTATCTTCTGCGGTTGAACTTTTGCCAGTGGGTTTTGCAGCCAGACTTTACTGCTCATATTCTATTTACAGATGAGGCAGTATTTACACGCGAGGGTGTATTTAATGTGCACAATTTCCATCTTTGGGCAAAAAATAATTCACATGCAACGCGGCCACATGCTTATCAACACCGATTTTCTGTGAATTTGTGGGCGGGTATTGTTAATAATTATTTGATTGGCCCATACCTACTACCAAAGAGGCTGGATGATCGCTGTTACCTTATTTTTTTTGCAACAGGTTTTACCAGAACTGCTGCAAGATGTTCTGATCGCCATTCGTAACCGGATGTGGTTTCAACATGATGGAGCGCCCGTGCACTTCACCACTGATGTGCGCAGTTACCTGAATGCCACATTTGGGACGCGATGGATTGGGCGTGATGGACTATTCCTTGGCCACCGCGATCTCCCAATTTATCGAGCCTTGATTTCTTTTTATGGGGACATCAGAAGAGTCTTGTTTATGAGACTCCAGTTGACTCAGACGAAAATCTAGTATCTCGCATATCCGAAGCTCCTGCACGTGTGCGGGAAATGCCTGACATCTTTAGAAGTGTACACCAATCGTTCCACCGACGTTGCGAAGCATGTATCACAGTTGGTGGGCGCAATTTTGAACACTTATTGTAATATTATTGTATGCATTATTATTTACTTGCAAACTACATTGTAAATAAACATTTTATCTTTTATATTCATGTATTTCGTTTGATAAGTTTGCCAGTTTTGCGCAATTTTTTAATTCAAAAATTTCGATTTCATACCAAAATTTTTCAAAGAAGAATTTTATTGTTAAATAATTATGAAATGTCAAGAAAAGGATAGCATAAAAATTTTCTGGTATGAATGAGAAATTTTGAAAATTAAAAAAGGCGCCTAAATGCCCCCCTGGTGTTTTTACCTTAATGCGTCACTTGGTCGCATACATTCCTATACAATAAATGATTGTTACTGTGTGCTCAACCTACCCTTAAAGTTTGTACCATGAGTTTAGAAACACACTGTATATATATATTTTTGTAAATCTTTACTTGTCTTTGGAAAAACGCGATAATTTGTGACAGAAAAATACAGTAGGCATCGAGAAAAATGTAAATATAATTTTTTTAGATTAAATATTTTATTATAAATATATTATAATATAACGTAATAAATTCTAATTAAGTAATTCTTTCAAAAACGTTTAACTTATTATAACTATTAAGCCAAATGAAATACAACAACAAATAATTCCATTTAAACCAAAAGATTTATTTTTACACTTTAAAAGAATGAAAACAGAAATTTTGGATAGCAAATCATACTCTAAATTATTTTATTTATAGCTTTGATATTTTTATTATGTATTTTGTAAATACAAATAGTGTATGCTTAATTTTAAGAACTGAGAATATGAAACGTGTTGTAAACTATCCAATAAAAAAACTAACAGTAAATATTATTGTATGATTGGCACTTCTTCGTTGAAATACTATTTGCATGAGTACGTTATACTTTTTTTATTGACAATTTACGTATTTCAACACTAAGTATCTTGTCGTTTGAAATACTGTTGATTGAATGTTGTTCCGAGAAAAAGAATATTGAGTGAAATATATTTTATACCTGTTAAAAATTCTGCACTTTTTCAAATGATTTAAAATATGTACATAAATATTTTATTACTTCAAACAGATATCTTAAATTAAATACACATTTTAGTTGGAGATTCGCAAGATTTTAAATTTGATCGCCTATTTCAAGTGATTTATTTTATTTCATCTTTCATGAAATTGTGAGGCATAATATTAGATAAATAGAAGGACTAATATATTTTTCGATTTTTATTGAAGTGAAAATAAGAATAGAACTGTTTTCTACAGTTTTAATGTTCATATCATATTCCTCAGGCGAATATGATTCTGTTTTTCATCTACAATCACATTTTTCAATTAAACAGAAAATACCATCTAGGATGTAAAAATAAGCAAAATAAATAAAAAAGAAAAAAAAAATCCAAATTATATTTCTGAAAATCTATATCCTTAAAAATATTACAGCGTTTAACCCTTTTCATAGTTTAATTATTTAACCCATTCCAATGAAAATCATTGTTTCAAAATAGAGATTACCATTTTGCTGCCATTATTTCTAGACTGATATATATTTGCAGCAAGCTGTCCAGTCACTCTATCTTTTTTATAGAAACTTTTTACATAACCATCATTTAACTCTATTCTGACCATAATATGAGCAATAATATTGTCGGAATATAGTTAAATTATGGTTATGTAACCATTTTCTGCAAAAACAGTAAAATGACTGGACAGTTTCCTGCAATTTTTTAACAGTGTGCTCTAAAATCTTAGTGGTAGATTCCTACAACAAATGTTGTAGAAATATACCAAGAAGTAAATCTATATTTAATACTTGGAAATTTTCCATAGAAAATTTCGCACGCCGTGCATTCATAATAATTAAATTTAAATTGCTTAATAGGCGTATAATCAACATAGTGAAACAGTACCCAAGCCGGGACACGAACCCGGTCATCAATATAGCGCACTGACGTTCTACCAACTGAACCACTTGGTAACGATACTCCGCCTGGCACTTTCCCAACAAACACGAGAAATTTGGCCACATGTCGTAAACGTTGTGGCCAAAAAAGTTTGCGGCAATTTGTATCCAGCCATTAATGTATTTCAACTGACGCGCCCGCACACCGGATGTCTATCGCCAAATCGTTAACGGGCAAATGGCGGGGAAACTTAATGCAATTTCAGTGCCCAATAGCGAATGAAAGTACGTTTGCGGCAAAGATATACAAATCTATCATCGTTTAAAAGGCAGTGGCCCAGTATAATCTTCTCGACATTTTTATTATAAGAAATAAAAAGTATTTTTACTTCACATTTTATAAGATTATTTTCGTTATTTTAAACCGGGATTTATGTGACACGATAAAATATGCTGCATTTAAATATTTTATGCAATAAAAAATACACAAAAAGTACCCTTCTTTAATTCAAAGAGTTTTTATGTGAAAAAAAATCATAAAAATAGTTAATGTTTTGGCTTTTAAAGTATGCATTAATATATTTAAATGAATATTTTCTGTGAGCACCTAGAATGAAAATGAATATTGCAATCTTTAGACATACATATTATATAAACATATTAAAAAAAATAATGATAAATAGGAATTTATTTTCAATTTGAATTATATATTTCAATTTCAATGAAAAAATATTTGTCAAAAGAAATAAATGCCCCTTTGCCAAAAAGCAGTTACTGTTAAGGGGAAAAAAAAAACATTTTTTTAATTTTTTTTTTTTTTGGGGGGGGGGGGGATTTTATATTATCTGTATATTATCTATAAATCAGTTTAAAAAAATAAGTTGTTATTTTCATTTTTTGAAACACTCAGAATTTAGATTTAAAAGAAAAAATATCCTAAATGGCAGTAATAGCAAATGTCCATTCCCCCCCCCCCCCCGATAAATGGGAATTTATTTCCAATTTGAAAAATATAGTTCAATTTCAGTAAAAAAATATTTGTCAAAAGAAATAAATGCCACTTTGCCAAAAAACAGTTACTGTTAAAGGAAAACAGAAAAAAAAAATCTTTTTTTGTGTGGGAAGGGGGGGGGGGGGCTGATTTTATATTATCTATAAATCAGTTCCAAAAAATAAGTTATTTTCATATTTAAAAGAACAAAATATCCTAAATAGCAATAATAGCAAGCAAAAACCCATCCCTCCCCCCTCCCCCCCCCGACTCTTTTCACAGAAACACTCAATTAGAAACATTACATTAACATCACAGAAACATTAAATTAATCCAGGCTTGCCGGCAAATACAAGGAGGGAAAGATGAAACAAAGATTTCCCTTTTCCGACACATTTTTTTCCCAGTGGGGATTTTTGTAAATATATTTTTAAATGTTTTCAAATTTGTAATAATCAGCATTTAGAAATTTCCACTTTTAAACTTATTTAATATTGTATAAGAAATTTTGAAGATAAAAAAAACCTTGGAAAAATAATTCTATTGAAAGATAGTGTTTTTAGAAAGGAATACATTTTCTTGTTTCTGCGGGCTGGTAGGGATTTTGTATGTTAGCAGCGTCATGATGGCAGCGTGAGCAAAGTCTGTTTACAATTTTCCTGGCGTCGTCATCATATTCTTTTGAGGATTTTGATTTACAAATTAGGTAAGATTATTTTTCTATATTATTCCAAGAGTTAGTTAAAAATTAGTTTTCATCATTCTCAGGGACAGATTTAAGTTCAAGATAAAGAAAGCTGAGAAAAAGCATCAGCAATTTTGTAAAATTAACTGCATTGCTTATGTTACTTACTTCTACAGAAGTGTATAAAAAAAAGTTATTTACTGATTTATCTCTGCCCTGAATATGCTATTAATAAGTTGATTGTAATTATATATATGCCAGGAGCCAGGGTATAATGTGCCGGTAATGAACACTCCCAGAAGTTTTGGGTTTATAAAAAAATAACCAATAAAAATTCAGCTTTTTTTCGTAAATCTCCGTTGCTTGTTTTATAATCTGCTTTATTGCTGACAATCTTAAACTAGTCAGGAAGCCGAAAATATTTCACAGTTTCAGTAAAAATTTTACTTCATATAAGTTAAGATCTGGTTTTAATTAACTAATATATATATTCTGTATTTTCTGACGATAATGGCATGTTTTTGTTTTGATTGTAATAGAAAACTTCGAATTTTATATACTAATGACCATTTGCAAAATTTCACTTAGTTTTAAGATGTTAATAAATTAGGTAATTTGTTTATAATTCATTAATGGGATTCTTAATTAATCATGGTAATGGTGCCTAAAATGTTTTGGTTTAACCGAATAGCTAAGTAATCTGATTAATTTTTAAATTCCACTTAGAGTGTAATAGGAACACAACTTGGTACTTTTCTGTTATACCAACACATGCCAAAATATATGCTAATTTGCCATTTATTTCAATCCTGACAGTGTAAAGAATTGTTTATTGCAAACCATACCAAACATTCTAATTGGGCTATTTATTGAACGTTAATCTTTTATCATTAATATTATTTAATCATAACCTCACAAAACATTTTAACTTGCTACTTTTCATATAGAAAATATTTATTAAATTATAACTTGCATTTATTATTGACACTGAAATGGATTTTACCATTTGGCTGTTACATGAGGATGTAGAAGCAGCAATAAAATTGTTTTAGGACTTTAAAGATGCATAAAAAAAGTTTATAAAAAAAAAACCAATAAACGTCTTCATTCAAAATATGAAATGTTTACTGCAATCATACATATGTGTGTATTTATATATACATGTCATCACTGGTGCCCGGCTAACTGAAAAGTACCAAATATTGTATCAATTATCTTCTTTAATTACTTTCCTGGAATTATAATTTATCTCCATCTTTTATATTATGTTCTGCAGTGTTTTTCTTTTTCAGTACCGTAATTTCAGTAAAAAGTGCTATAGTGCATATGCGTTTAAAAATTTAAAACAGTCTAAGTGCACAGTACTTCTGCTGTGCAGCTGATTCGGTAATTTTTTTTTCTTTTCCTTCCCATAGCAATATTTAGAAAAGATGCCATTTTTCCTTCTTCATCAACTGGCCAAAATGGCTTGCCACGAGTCTTCTCCATAACCTACCATAGAAACTTAGCCTTCCCCATTCTCAAAAAGACCATTGGGTTGCATATTTTTATGCCATTTCATCCATTTTAATTCATGAAATGCAAAATATATTACATACTGTATTTCATGTTTTAAATCATGAATGAATTTTAATGTGTAACTCCCCATTAACACAATAAAATTTATTTGACCAAAGGATATTTCATGCAGGCGATATCTCATTGATAATGAGAAAGAGTAAACATTATGAGGGGCTTGTTAAAAGTCCTAAGAAAGGATAAAAGTATCACTGGATAGTAGAAGTGAAGAATATCCCCTTTTTTATGGAAATAACTTACCAATCCTAACTTACAGAAAATCAGTTTGATATGTTAAAATAAATGTATTAAATGCAAATTATTATGTGTGTGTGTGCATGCTGAAATAAGTTTTGATTTAAAAGAAGAAAAAAATGATTCACTGGCGTCAGTTATATACATTAATCAGTTTCAGTTATACTTTTTGTTTTTAAATTTCTAGTTGAATATGATAAATGCTTAATGTTGCAACCTATTACAATTTATTTTCATATTTTTAAGGAGACTACGGTGACAGCAGAGATACTGTTGAACCAGGCTTCTAAGAACTCCGGTTGACAGAATGCCAAGCCGATTCCATTCATACTGTTGGTTGTCCCCGGCAACAGAAGCTGAAGTCATCGCTCTTTATCTTAGGCAGCATACGGACTTCTCCATTTTCAACATGGACTAGCCATTTTTACCCATGTGCAGTTCGCTCCAAGTTTCTATCAAGCGTGGTGCATCAGTAGATGGTGTTTAGAGAAGATTCTTGTGCAGCTTAAACTCATTTGGCATTCAAGCAAAGGTAAGTTTTCAATTTGCTCAGTTTATAATGCAGGGCTTTTATCTTGGGGCCCATTTTGAAAAAAGTAAAAGTTATTTGTGTGAAAATGATTCCAGATTTTTCCCCAGGTTTAAAAAAGGGCAGGGTGCTGCTGGTGAGAAAAGGGCACTTTTTGGATTCTTGAGAGCACTTTTCAGATTCTTAAGGGCACATTTTTAATTGTTAAAGGTATTTTGGTTTTTAAAGCCACTTTCAATATTTAAAAATCTGGACACTCTTTTTAAGACAACACTGAGTCAGTTTTTACTATGAAAGCAAAATTTTTAATGCAGAAAGGAGAAGGGCACTTTTTGTACTGTGGAGCAAGCAGGGACGCGCCGACCCAGTGTGCAATGTGTGCAGCGCTCACAGGCGCCGAAGTATAGTAAAGGTGCCAAAGATTTCAGTTGAGGAAAAAATACTTCAAAAAGAAAAAAATTCTTAATTTAATTATACTATTACAACTCCTTGACATCTATTATGTATTAGTACGCACATACAATCCATTTTAAACAGATTTTTATGCTTTATTCAAATATTCAATCTATTGTAATTGTATCATTATTTTCTCCAGGACACTGATTTTTTCCGTTTTATGCAGGATTCTGATACAAACAGGTTCCATTTTCTCACTTTTTACTGTATTTTGAATTCTATTTACATACCTGTCAACCTTTTTTAATTTTTTAATCAAATACCAATATTTTGAACCTGAAATTTTACTTAATAAATGAAATCAGATAAGCATCCTATAGAAACAAGACGTGTTTTATTAAATAATTTTTCTTGTTCAAAATGCGTTTATTTGACTTAAAAAAAAAAAAAAAAGGTTTGCAGCTATGTATTTATACTGAGGGATATGGATGTAGAGCGCCCACTGAAGTTCGGCACACAGGCGTTGGATACTACTGGCGTGTCCCTGAGGGCAAGAAGGGTGCTAATTCTTTTTATGATGGGCAAAAAGGGTGCTATTTTGTAAACCAAAGGGCAGGCAGGGTGCAGCACCCTTCTGAAACTGTCTGGGGGAAACTCTGATGATTTTTTTTTTTTTTTTTTTTTTTTTTTTTTTTTTTGTAAAAGATAACATTTTGTAATGAATATGAAATTTAGTTACTCAAATTTGAACCAAACGTTTATTGATAACTTCTTTAAGTCCTTCTGTTAAAGTTTTTGTTTCAATTTGTTTGCAAACTACACATTTTGAAACATAACAAAATAAAAATTAACAATGAAGAGTATGTTTTTATAGAATGGAATTTTGTGAATTGCCCCTTTTCGATGATCTTGGGGAAATCAGAGCTGAAACCTTAGTATAACAGTAATTGTAGAGGCCGCTATAACAAGAAACTACCAAAAAAGGGTATTGGCTTTACAGTTACTTTTCATTTTTTCATAATGTACAGCTAAAATGCTATTTTATCTGTGCTCGCAGTGAAAACATTTTTTCTGAGGCAGGCTAAATTTACAACAATAAAAGAAATGCCCATTTAATTATTAATTTTTTTAATTGCATTTATTGTATTTTCTGAAATCATAGTCTTTTCCAACAGTTTTAAAAATGACTTTTTTTTTAAAATATAATTTTAAAACTAAACTTTAATTTTGCATGAGATTTTTTCCTTATCTTTTTCTATGTTTTATAGATAAATTTTTTATGTACAGAGTAAATAGTTCTTATGAATTATGGCATATATTATACATTTATATTCAAATAACTTTTTATAGATCACTTATAAATTAATTTGTCTTTAAATATGCTTAAAAAATTAAATTCTTGCAACTACTCGGCTGCAATTTGGCTGATTAACGAGTATATACCAAGTACTTGGTACAGCTCTAGTTTCTCATAAGCATGACTGATTTCTCCATTTTCATAGAAAATCAATGTTTAAAAATGATAAGCTGTGTGTTTTAGAGATTAATACAAAAATGTGGAGAGATCATGATACAAATATAAAAAGCGAGAAGAGGGCTAAAATAAGATGCATGTTTAATATATAATATTAATATACCAATATATTCATAGTAATTGAAACTTAAGTTTAATTGTTGACTCCAGTTGAACATTAAAATAATTATTCATTATATACATTGCCACTGTTTATCTGGTGTTCCCAATTTTACCAAGTATTTTTTTAAATCTTGCACATGATCATGTACTGATACTATTAGCTCTGTTTTTCACTTGAGTGTGTGTGCAGTAATGTTTGCTTCAGTTTGCCTAGTTTTGATATTATAGTGCAGATTTTTTAACATGTGCAGGGTAAGGTGTGTTTGAATTCAAAATTCATTATATAATACAAAAGAAAGAAAACTGACAGGAAAAATAGTAAATAAAAGGTTTTTTTTGTTTTACTTTAATAAAATTTTGTATTATGCACATCACATACTTAAATTTTTCTGGCGAGTTTCAACTTTCATAACATAATTTTTGAAAGTAAGTTTTTCAAAATGATTTATTAATGTTGTTTAAAAGGAGTTCCTTATTTCTATCTCTTGTGTGAGTTTCATAAAGTTTTTACTGTGTTTTATATATGGGAAAATATAATTAAGTCATTGTTAACTTTGATTTAAATCTTTTAAGACAAAAGTATTCTTGTCACCTTGATTTAAAATTAATCGCAAAGGAATATATAAAATGAGTATGAGTATAAATTATATGTTTCATAAAGAAGTTGTTTAATTCATGTAATTTATAGAATTGAAGAATACTCAATATACCATTAAAACTATAATAAAAAAGCTGTTAACTGATATCTTTTAAGTGACCAAAAAATCATTTTTTAAACTTAAGGTATTTTGAAAATATTCTTATATTTTGCCCAAAATATTTTGCAAATGTAAGATTCTGGAGAGGGGTTGAAAGCTCAAATCCATGTTTTATAAATTTTTGATTTAAATCAAATATCAAGTAATAAACATGTGGATTTTTACATTGCTAACTAAGCGTAAAACCAACAGAGTGAAAAATGTCCAAGTCTGGAAGCTTGGTTACGCGTAGTTAGCAATGTAAAAATTTGCATGTTTATTATTCAGTAATTTCATGTGAATTTCATTGCTGAAAATTAATTGAAAAAATAATTAAAATTACTCAAATATCAAGTTTTTACAATAAAATAACTGTGGCATATAATAATTTTTTTATGCTGAAAAGAACTTTTCCTAGTGTTTGTATTTAGTATCCATTGTGTAATTTTCATTCATTAAAAAAATTGTATATGTGAAAAAAACATTTAACAAATACCACAATTTCGGGCTTATACATGTTTAAAAATAAAATTTATCTATATCTACCAGTGCAGCGTTTGATAATTGGAAGGTGTGGTTACATTAATGGGTCATGGGAGTGTTCAACATTGGCCGAGGACTCGGTTTCCCTTATGGGATCCCGGCTATGGAGCCGTTGTTCACTTCTGGCATTCCGCCCAAGTGTGTTGTGGTGGTGTCCTCTGAGTTTGGGCTCCACCGTATCATTGCAGCGACCTCTGTCGTCATTCATTTGGGAAAGGGTGATGAAGCGCAGGAGGCGACCCTGCGACTTCCGCGACTGATCGACGATCTTTGCATTTTTTAAGCAACTGATCAACGAATGTTGCATTTTTTTCCGCGACAGATCAACGAACTTGGGTTTTTTGGGGACAGATCGACGAACTTTGAGTTTATTCCGCAATCGATCGACGAAATTTGCTTTTTTCCGCAACTGATTGACGAACTTTGAGTTTTTTGGTGACAGATCGACAAACTTTACATTTTTTCCGCGACAGATCAACGAACGTTGCATTTTTTTCCGCGACTGATCAACGAACTTTGCGTTTTTTCTGCGACAGATAGACGAACATTGTGTTTTTGAAGCGACTGATCGACGAACCTTGCGGTGACAGATCGACGAACTTTGCATTTTTCCTGCAACAGATCGACGAACTTTGCGTTTTTTCCACGACTGATCTACGAACTTTGCATTTTTCCCACGACTGATCGACGAACTTTGCATTTTTCCCACGACTGATCGATGAACTTTGCGTCTTTTCCGCGATCGATCGGTGAATCTCAATCAAGTAAAATCTAAAGTCAGAAATTTATTTAACAACCTAATTGTTAAGGGTCCCTAACACATTTAATGGAACTTGAAAAATACACTGCATATATAAAACTTAACTTTCTTCCCTTTTTTATAATAAAAATAAACATTTTACATAATCATTCTCAGTTGACTTAATTTTTTCAATGGTATTTTGTCATGTCTGCATTAATGTAATTCTTTAAATAGCACGTAAAATAATAGTGGGGTTTAAAGATTTTTTTTTCTCCCTAACAAACATTACAACTCCCCTCCATTTAAAAATGTTGGTAGGGAGACTCCCCTCCTTTGAAAAATTGAATTTCAAGCCCTGGTCAATAACTTTACAAAAGATATATTTTGAGATATCACCTTTATGGAGAAAAAGTCTTTGGAAATTTGCTCCATACATAGTTATAAGTCCAGCTTTTAGAACTTTTCTAACAGATTTATATCCAGGCGGAGGCCCATGTGCTTTTCTTTTGGTACTGAATACATGTCATTAGTAATATATGTTGTCACAACTTCACTGTACATGAGATTTAAATTTTTTTATTAGTAATGAATATAGCGTTAACTCTAGAACTAAAGGGTAGCCGGAGGGAAATATTTTTAAAAAGGTCACACTGTTCTCTAAAAGAGCACTCTTGCATCCTGTTCAAAAGATATATTTTGAACTGGTTTGTTTATTATCCCCACTTATCAATAGAATTTTGCGATATTTTCCCGTGACCAATTGACTAATTTTGCGAGCGACTGACAAATGGGATTTTTTTTCACGACCAATTAACAAATTTCACAATATATGAGATTTTCCACTTGATCGACTGGCAAATTTCATCATTTTTTCTCGCAACCGATCAATATAGGTGAAAACTGGGAAATCGGATTAGTAGCCAATTGCCAATAGACTCGGTTTCATTAATAGCCACTTTTTAAAGTACTGACTAATGTTTCAAATTTTCTAGATAAAGTATAATCATCATATAGAAACATATTTTTGTATAAATCAGTTTTATACCAGCGAAGTGCTCATGCTAAGAATAGGGAAAAAGTCAAAATTCAGGAAAATTTTCTAAAAATCAGAAAGTCTATTATCACATTAATTTTTTTAGAATATGATCATGGATTATTTGTCAGGGGTGTTTGTGTTCCAGTTATGTACCGGAATTGCAGTATTTTTTTCTTTTTCAATACCAGAATGCCTTTTTTTTTCGTATAGATCGGTTGTAGGGAAAAAAATCTCAAAATTCGTCAGTCGGTCGAAAGAAAAAACCCCGTAAATTTTGTCAGTTAGATGCGGGAAGAATATCACAATGATCGTCAATCGGTTGCAGGAGAATATAGTTAAATTTGTTAATCAATTGCATGAAAAAAATCTTGAAGTCTGGAAATTCTTTAGTCGGTCGCATGAAAAACTCCTGCAAATTTCGCTAGTAAGCTGCAGGGAAAAAACACGTAAATCTGCTGATTGGTCACAAGAAAAAACTGAACAATTAGCCAATTGATAGCAGGAAAAAAAAGCATGAAATTTGTCAATCGGGTAGCACGGAAAATTTTAGAAATTTGTCAGTCAATCATAAGAAAAAAAAATCATGAAATTCTTCTGTCGTTTATGAGGTGAAACTTGTCAGTTGATCAGGGGGAAAAATCGTGCAATTCGTTGATCCATCATGTAACAAACCTGCAAAATTTGCCAGTTGGTCAAGTGTGAAATTATCATGAAATTAGATAGTCAGGGGTGAAAAAAATTGTGCTATTCGTCAAACAAATGGGGGGGGGGCGAAATCGCAAAGTTCTTAACACATTCTTGGTAAAAAAAAAATCGTAAAATTCGTCAGTTGGTCAAGGATTACAATGGAATGTGTAACTGTGAAGTGACCGCGTAGGGGTGGCAATCAATGACAATTTTTTAATCGCCACTTTTACAACTTTAATTGTCACATGGCGAGTGGCAATTAAAGTTTCGCAATTTTTTTTCCACGACTTATTGAAGAATTTTGCGATTTTTTCCTGTGACTGATTGAAGAATTCTGTGATTTTCCTCTCGATAGACTGACGAATTTCACAATAATTTTTAGATTTTTCCCTTGATTGACAGGCGCATTTCGTAATTTTTTCTTGCTACCGATGAACGATTTTTGTGATTTATTTACCGCGTCTGGTTGAAGAATTTCTCGATTTTTTCTGACAATCCACTGACGAATTTCATATATATATTTTTTCTCAAGCACCTGAAGAATTTAAAGATTTTTTTTTTCATGATTGACTAAAAAATTTCGTGATTTTTTTCCGTGACTGGTTGTAGAATTTTGTGAATTTTTTTTTCTTCGGCAATCCATTGACTAAGTTTAAGATTTTTTACCACAATCGGCTGACAAATTTGGCGATATCTTTTAAACGGCCAAAAAATCATTTTATAAACTTTTTCATATTAAAATTTAGTTAGTAATATTTTAACAAAGCTGTATTCAAAAAGTTATCATTAAAAAAAATCTTAGTCTGTTACCAATTGCATAGAAATTGTTCATTTTTAATAAAATCCTTTTATTCAAAACTGTTATTTTACAGTTTGTTAAAACAGTTTAGCAGAGTTTCATGAAATGCAAACATCTTGTACAATGGGTCCATCAAATTACTGGAAATTTTGATGCTTCAGCTCATGTGCTTAAAAAATGTTTGCTTTAAATGTTTTAATATTTGTTTCAAGAGTGATGATTCAGTTTTGTGATTATTATAATTGTGACACCTCTGGAAATATAGTGAATCTAATCGACCTACATTTAATAAAAATTAAATTAATTTAAATTTATGAAATGCAACATTTAATAGAAAAAGATTGTTTGAATATTTTTTAATGTTTTGCTGAAATGTGTCAAATAATTTTTGTTAACGGGGTTTTTAACTTTCATGAACTTTGACAATACTTAAGATTACACAGATTTATGCTAAATAATTTTTTTTAATTTAATGGTATGTATCTAGAAGAGGAGGGGAGAGGGTGATAAAATTATTTGATCTTGTGACCTCTAAATTAACAATTTTTTTTTTTTAATATGCCGTCATATAAATTAATTTGGATTTTGATTATATGTATAATTTTTAACAAATTAAAAATAAAGCAGGTTCTTTAGAGAAAGGGACCTTCTTTAATACTTTCTTTGACCCTTTTTTTTAAGAAACTTTAAAAATGATATTTCAACTTAAGGTATTTTTAAAACATTCTTATGTTTTGCCCAAATTATTTTGCAAAAGATGTAAGATTCTGGAGAGGAGCTGAAAGCTCAAATCCATGTTTTTTAAATTTCTTTTAAATCAAATATCAAGTAATAAAAATATGGATTTTTTCATTGCTTAACTAAGCGTAAAACCGACTGCGGTAAATTTATTATTAGTTGTTGCATACTTTACCATTCCAGATATATGGACTTTCATAGAGAAAGGTAATCAGCACCACACAGTTTATTATAAAATTCCATTAAAAATTCATAATTATCAAATAATTATTTAAAAGTAAATTAATAATTATTGAATTTAATTTTTTTTATTAATATTTTAAAGAAATTATCAAAGTCAATAATGGTTATCTTAATAAGTAGTGCTTTCGATATAATATTTTTGTTATTCAAAGAATCTGTGTGAGGGGGGGGGCATACACATCTGTGCCCAGAGCCCCCAAATTTCTAAATCGGTCCCTGGTCACGAAAGAACATTTATTTTTCTTAGAACGCTGTATTGAAATTTGTGAGAAAAAGGGACTAATTTGTGTTCCAGAATTTTTTTTCTTTTTTTGGAGATAGTAAATATTAAGATATTTTTTAGTAAATTGTTTTAAAGAAAAATGTTCCTGAAATAAATGGCTATTTTTTAGTTAGGCAGCATAGAAATGCATGAAAAAACTTCAGTGTGCAAATTGATCTCAAGGAAATGTCTTTTGGAATAATAAATATTTTTTAAAACAAAATTTTTGGGTAAAAAAAAAATATCAAATATCAAAATCTGTACATTATAAGCTTTATAGGATCAAAAACTATACATAGCAATTTAACCATTTTTTGCCGGCACATACTTAACTATTGTAGTGTGCAAAGTTCAATAATTTTTTTTTAATTCGACAAATTTTGTAGAGTTTGTAGGATCTTTTATTCAGAATTTCATTAGCTGAATAAAGTTTTAATTCATAGTTTGAACTGGCCGATTTTTTTGCCAAATTTTAAAAAGGCCTAATAATAAAATTTACAAATACTTTTTAACAGAAAAATGTTTATATGTAAATATTAAAATAGAAAGAAGACTTTAAAATAATTAAGCTATTACTTACGAAAAGCACTAAAAAGCCCTTTTCATTAAAGTGCCCATTTTTTCAGCTGAAGTGTCTCTTTTTTGAAGGAGCACCCTGCCCTTTTTCAGAAAAAACACAACCCACTGGGTTTTATCAGTGTTTTTGGGGTTTTATCAGTGTTTTTTGGGTTTTATCAGGGTTTTTGGGGTTTTATCAGGGTTTTTTGGGTTTTATCAGAGTTTTTTAAGTTAGAGGTGGTTCAGAATGTTTGAAAAAAATGTACTTACTACTAAGTACAGTTTAAAGTAACTATTTGATTACAAAAATATATAAATGAACGACAATCAAAATTATGTTTTGCTTTTAGATAAATTGATTATTAGTAATAGTTTTAACAATGAAATTATAGAAGTACTATACTAATACCAGTGCTGAATCAGACTAGTATACTTTTACTTAGTTTTTATTATTAGTTTTAAACTAATATTTTGTTAAGGATAAAGTATCTTTATTCATTTTAATTGAAGTGATTGCCTATATATAATAAATATTTTCTCTAGAAAAAATTCATTCTGAAACATATTGATTAATGATGGATTGCAATTTTTTTTTTTTTTTTTTTTTTTTTTTTTGAGTTGTTTGTATTCCAAAATTTCCTCAGCCCGAGGTAAATAGGAAATTTAGGTTTTCCCTTAGTTTATGTTGTTATTGAATTAAGTTGAGTGGTAGTTTATATTTAATTCAGCAAAATTTTTGCAATTGAAACTGGATATAACAAAATTCGCAGAAATGGGGAAAAAAATATTTGCTGTAAAGTATTTTTTTATTATAACTAATTAATAGAATATACCAAATAATTCTACATGTCTACATCATTAAATTAAGATTCTCAGCATATGTGGTATTTTGTTATGAGTTTCAACTGTAGGATTATACATCAAAGTATTTTTTTTAAAGGGAAAAAAATTAGTTTTTGTGTTTGTGATAGTTACATATACTTATAGAAAATTAAGTTACAGTTATTTGTTTTAAAAATTGTCATTGGAAGAATTAAGACTTTTTTCCCTTGGGGTGGTTGGTGATAAACTTTACTACTGGTGTACTGACATTAAGAAATATATTACCTATATAATTTAAAGTTGAAATTTTGGGTTTTTTGGGTTGGGATAAATCATAACAACCCTGCCCTCAGTTATACGTTTCAACTCAGCGGTCCCGGGCGCTTGCTATTAAAAATTAGCTGAGTTATACATTTTGAGTTACACATTTGCCTCAGTTATATGTTACGTTTTTGCGTCCTCGGACAAAATTTTGCCTCATTTATACATTTTGTAACCGGAAACACCGACGACACGTCGGATGAGTCTGATTTGAAAGATCCCTCTCAAACTTCGGGGCTGCTCTGAGGGCTTTTGAAAAGCCATTCGACAGTAGTAAAAGCAGTAACGATAACAGGGATGCATTGTTAACCGAAATGCAAAGTTTGCTGTTCAATGTCGGCTCTGCCGAAAAGAAACAATCGAGGATTCGTGATTATTTCAACAAGATTCAGTAAACTACTGAAATGTGTTTTGATAAATGATTACATGTCAAGGCGATTTCAATGATCTCTTTTAAGTACTCTATGTGTATTAAAAATATTTCTATTAAAGCTTTTATGATATATTAATTTTATGTACCTCTTTTCTACTCTGTTCCATTTCCAAAAATTTATGTCATGGATGAATTAATACTTATGAAACTTCCGTTTTTGTTATAAAAGGTAACTGAAACACCTCAGTGGAACAAAATTTTTGCAATATATTAAAAAAAAAAAATTTGGTAGACCATCGATTGAGTTGTACGTTTTACTGAGTTATACGTTTTGTTGTCTGGTCCCGGGCAAAACGTATAACTGGAGTTCCACTGTATACAGCACCTCCCCCCCCCCTGCTCTTAACACATAAAAATAGAATCAATATTATTGTTAACATGGGTGCAAAAAAAAATAAAAGAATATGATATAACATAAAATTGCCACCATGAATGCAGTTTCGTACCTAGAAGGGAAAAAAAAAAAAAAAAAAGGTGTCATTCGACAACCCTGAAATATAGGTATACTGCAATAAAATAGTTTCATGGTGTACAAATAACTTAAACTACAAAGCTTTTTGTAAATAGTTTTTTTAAATTATAATTTCTGTTCCGATTATATTTATAAATGGCTGATTAATAAGTGGTGTTTTTAAAGTAAGGCATTTAAATTTTGTTTTGTAAAATTTATTTTTTATTTTTCAGAAGAAGAAGAATAAAAATTTGGAAAGAAAAAAGTTCTCTATGAAGATGACTGTAGATTTTCAGCTGTCCTTTCTCAACTTAAATTAAGAAACATCAGAAATTTAATTGTAACAGGATTAAATTTTCTTGTAAAATATTTCTGATAAATTTTGAGCATCTTGTAAATACATAAATAAATAAATGCTTTTTTGGTTGGTTTGTTTTACATTTGTGAAAAATAAAATTTATATGAAAAAAAAAACACCAGTTCTATTGTTTATATATGTATTTATTTATTTATGCAAGTGATGTTAAAAAGGATGTACTATATATATTTTCCTCTTCTTTCTTGTTCTAAGAACATTCTCCCTTCTTTTTACAGGTTAAGATATAATTCAATAAAAATGTTTTATGTAGGCTAAATTCTTAAAAACTGACAGCCTGATAAACTGTTTATACTAATTTGTTGGTTGATTATAAATTAGCATTGCTTGGAGATCAGGTATTAAAAATAATTTGCTGTATAAAAACTTCTGAATATTTTAATAAAAATTTTGCCATAATCTTATTAAAAGTTGAGATTAAAATTTTAATGCACATAATATTGTATAAATCAGTTTGAAATTTTGTTAGTCAAAAGGTCACATACCTCCTGCTGGAAAGAAAAATATTTTAAAGATTTCTTTATTGGTAATAGATTAAAAAAAAAAAAAATAATAATTCAGTACTCATTACTTGCTAATCTTTAAAAAATAAAAACAATGATATATTATTATTTATGAGCAATGTTTTAGTCCATTAAAAAAAAAAAAAAAAAATTATGAATGGCGAACTTGCCATGTTCTAGAAGATCTACTGCCACTACTGTTTTGAAAAAATATTAAAATTCTTAGATTCCAATGATCAGTAATGTCAACATTTTACCAATTTTATAAAATAAAATTCCTGGATTTTTGTTTTTGTTTTATTTTCCAGCTGGATAATTGGAAGAAACATCCCCGTAAGAAATTGTATTATAAAAGCACCAGTGGACCCGTGCGAAGATTTCACACTGCAGTCTAATACTTTTTAGCAATATCTAATACTCTTTAGATGCAGGTTTAAACTTCTAAAGGAAAATTAATGACTGAAACTATCTTTAAACAACGTTAGTCGAGCCAGAATATCATCTCCTTTATTCCATCACAGTTACAGTAAAAACTGATCGAGCATAGCAAAGACTATATATATATATATATATATATATATAGCTATTTAACTGCTTTAGAGGATGACATCATCTGTTTCGGAAAAAGCATGGGACAAAGAAAAATAAATTGAGCATTTCAATTTGGCTTTTTAGTCATAAAATAAACGCATGCAACAACTATGTCCCACTTTATCTTTTTTGTAGTATTTATTTTTTATAATCATTTTGAGCATTATATAATGTGGTATTGTATTTTTGTGGCAACACTAATTTAAGGAAAACCTTTTCTTTTAGGAAAACAATGCGGATTTAATTTTTAATTAACAGCAATTTTTAATCAAAAAATGTTTTGCCGAAATGTAAGTGCACTATATCAGAAGCTGGTTCAAAATCCTTTCTTATGGCATCTCATTCAGTGTTGTGCATTTTGTATTTTCTGAGAAAAGGGGATGTTGACAACAGAAATAATATATACTAGTGGGCCTGTGTGAAGATTTTACACTGCAGTCTAATATTTTTTAGATGCATGTTTGAACTTCTAAAAAAAAAAAAAAAATCCAGAATATAATCACATTTATTCCACCAAAGTTACAGTAAAAACTGACCGAAAATAGCAATATATATATAAATATTGTATTTTAACTGCATTAGAGGGTGACATAATATGTTTTGGAAAAAAAAATGGGATAAAGAAAAATAAATTGAGCATTTGAATTAAAATTTAGCTTTTTTATCATAAATATAAAATAAACCCATGCAGCAACTATGTCCACTTCATCTTTATTGAAATTTTTTTTTATAATCATTGTTGCAGAATTTAATTTTTGTGGCAACAGTAATTTGAGGTAATCATTTCATTTCTGAAAACAATGCCTATTTAATTTTCAGTTACTTGCAATTTTAACCAAAATACATGTTTTAAAGAAATGTGAGTGTACTATGTCAGAAGTCGCTTAAAAATCATTTCATATGGTATCTCATTTAACATTCTGTGTTTTTTATTTGCTTTGAAAAAGGGCTGGACGATCCACCTGGTGAATTAGCTTGAAGAAACTATTTAAAAATTTACTCCTTTGAATAGAATGGTTAAACCTATAATTTAATTAAAAATTGAAGAAAATAAGTTTTTTTCCTTATTCTCACCATCATTGGTAATTTAACGTTCAATATATATTTTACACCTTGTGTTATCAACCTTTTTTTATTAATTACAAATATGGCTTTTGCAACTTTTTCAGAATAATATTAAAAACTAAATCATAACCATATGGCATTTTATTCCGATCTGATGAGTGGATAAGGCCAATTTTGCCTCCATTGGGACACTTTTTTTTTTGCTTGCAGATTGAAAATATGCTATACAAGATCTGAAACACTTTCGATTTTATTTATTTTGACATTTTTAATATGGGGTGCTTATAACACCATTGTAGTTTTTAACTGAAAAATATAATAATAAAATAAAACATGTATGTATAAAAGTCAGGCTGGTGTTATGAGCTCTTGTTAAAAAAAAATATTCAAATAGATTATTATTTTTTTTTTCAAATTTTGAATTTTAGAGTTTTCAGACAAAAATTATGGACCAGTAAATTTAGATTCTGAAGTTCAAAATATCTTTTAAAAAAAAAGAAAAAATTGTCCCTGCCAAAGGAGTAAAAATGGGCCTTTCTTGCTCAACTTTACTTTTTTGAGGACCATAAAAAGTATAATTCTGGCCAGCTTCCATCATGATATCCAATAGTGGCATGAATATGGCTAGCTTTGGGCTATCATTCATTAATGTTGCCCATTGATGGCGAGAAAGTGGTTAGCTTTCGGCATGCATTCTTTAATGATTACCATTGATGGCAACAAAGTGGCTAGCTTTCGGCTTGCATTCATTAATGATGCCCATTAATGGCAACGAAATGGCTAGCTTTCGGCATGCATTCTTTAATGATTACCATTGATGGCAACGAAGTGGCTAGCTTTCGGCATGCATTCATTAATAATTCCCATTGATGGCAACAAAGTGGCTCTCTCTTTCGGCATGCATTCATTAATGATGCCCATTGATGGCAACAAAGTGGCTCTCTTTCGGCATGCATTCATTAATGATACCCATTGATGGCAACAAAGTGGTTAGCTTTCGGCTTGCATACGTTAATAATGCCCATTGATGGCAACAAAGTGACTAGCTTTCGGCTTGCATTCATTAATGATTCCCATTGATGGCAACAAAGTGGCTCTCTTTCGGCATGCATTCATTAATGATGCCCATTGATGGCAACAAAGTGGTTAACTTTCGGTTTGCATACATTAATTATGCCCATTGATGGCAACAAAGTGGTTAGCTTTCGGCTTGCATTCATTAATGATGCTTATTGATGGCAACAAAGTGGCTAGTTTACATTTATGATGTCCAATAAATTAACATTTATGGCCAGCTTTGGGATAGCTTTTATTCTTAACAAACGCAGGTGGCATGGCTGTGGCGATCTTCTGGCTAGATTTTATTCACGATGATCGTTAATGGCCAAACTGTGGCTAGTTTTCATTAATAATTGCCACTTAAAGTATAATTGTGGCCAGTTTTAGGCTATCTGTCAGTTATGATTAACCACTTGTGGCACAGTTATGGGCATCTTAATGTAGTTATGACCAATTCTATTGCGGCCACATTGTGGCCGGCGTGACAGTTTTTTTAAGTTGCCGTAACGGCAAACGATAGCGGCCCCTCATCTCCTAGTTTGGGCCAAAGCTAACGTAGCCATCAGCGGCCCGCAAGTTCTGTGTTCGTTGGGTTATCTCTATAACATGTTGGCAAGGCTACAAACGCAGCACAAGATCGAATATTTTCCCGTGATCTACCAACCGTGGGGCAAGCACGAAACCAAAGAGAATCCAGCATCGATAATTGAATAAATCTATATTTAATACTTGGAAATTTTTCCTTAGAATATTTCGCTCGAAATTTTCTGTGGAAAATTTTCCAAGTATTAAATACCCCAGGGTTGGTGGCTCACGGGAAAATATTACATATTTTGCTGCGTTTGTAGCCTTGTCAACATGTTATAGTGAGAATGTGTCAGGCTGAGTATCGTTCCCAAGTGGTTCAGTTGATAGAACGTCAGTGCCTTATACTCATGACGAGGTTTCGATTCCCAGCTTGGGTACTTTTTCACTATGTTGGCTATACGCCTATTAAGCAATAACACTTTGATTATACCAAGAAGATTTTTTTAAATGTAATGTTACCCAAAGCTTAATTGTAAAATAGTGGCAGCGACTAGCATCACCGAGTCGCACTCGGCGACTAAGTCCAAAAGTTTAAATTGAAAATTTCAAAACTTTTTTTTATATTTCTTGTGTCACTATTGATTTTAAAAAGAGGACACAGGCTAAATTCTTAGCATTTGAAAAACAGAAAAGGCTAAACCTATACTTTTTCTAATAACATATAATAGTTGAAGGTTATTGGCATTGTTTATGTAGAGCATACAAATTTCCCATTTTCAAATACTATGTAAGGGTTGCTTGTTCTTGTTACATATTGGGTTAAATCATCTATAAAAAAATTCATTTATTTTAAATACATAAACTGTTGTCTTTTTCACAGAATACTTCGTTAAAACAGTAAAAAATAAATAGCAAGTTGGCATACAAGGAAATAAATATGAACTAGAATGAATTCTCCGTGTAATATTGTTGGAGAAACCATGGACGCAACAACGTAAATCATAATAAGCATTTATTAATTCTTATTAATTTTATCGCAATCTAAAATTCATTAATCAATACAACAGAAAAATATATTCACATGTTTTAATATTTTCAGAATAATATCGAATTTGTGAACATAACACAATATATAAATAAAGGAAAAAAACTCTTCTCAATAAGTTTTATTAAATATTTAAATACACTCGAAAAATGATTTAATAGCATTGCATTTCTGAATTCATAAAAACTTTCAAATGATCTAGAACATTAATGTTTCTAAATTCGTAATTATTGTTTTGAAATTTTGATAGGTCAATTCTATCTATTAAAACTAACTAAATTTAAATATACACTAGTTTCTATGTTTAAAATTAGCATATTTTTTCTCCTATTCTTCTTTTATTTTCAATTATTAAAAGATATGCTTTACCCCACCATTATTAAACTTCATTTAATTTGAAGCATAGTGAAAATTCTGTTCGAGAATTTGTCGTTGAGTTCAGTACTAATTATATTAAAGTTCTGAATTGCGCATTTTAAAAACATTTATTGTCTACTTATAGAAAAAACACTTTTTTATTTAACTTTGTATTTTTTTAATAATTAACGAAAGCAAATCACTACAATCACCAACTTGAATCTATGAGTCATAATTATTTAAAGCTTATTGAGTACTCTAATCATATATTTTAAAAAGTTTTAAAAAGATAAAATGTAAAAATTTAAAGAACGCGAATTTTAAAAACCCCATTAAATTTTCCGACAGTAGAAGTTTTGGAAGATAAAATTTTAATTTTTTGTGCCAAAAATCTCATAAGTGTGATTTTGCGGTTGATTTTCTGCTGATATCTGTATTTCTAAAAGTATCCCACAAAGATCAATTTGAATTTTTAATAATCACTGGCATATTTCTGAATAATAATTAGTAGATGGGTACAAACATTCTTGAAAAATAATGATATGAAAATTTTTATCAGACTAAACAAGAATTTTAAGGGATAGAACTGACAGCGACACTATTGACCGTTTTTGAAATTTTGGCCCTTTTCCGTAAAAAATAACACTTATAGAATGTTGTATGCACGATTTTCAAAGACAGATCAAACCTACGATTAAATCACTAGATATTTGTTAATCTATAAATACCAATATATAAATTAACAATGGTGGCAGTAGTGATGGTTTATATAAGTTAGGCTTACCTTTTCCCGATTATTTTCAAGCCACAAAATCTTCTTTATGAACAAACAGAAAGCAATGGCGACTTTTTAAGAACAGCATGTGCTTCCCTACTGTAAACAATACTGAAAATGACTGTATACTGCCATCTAGTGTAAATATGAGAAAATCCATACACCGAAACAGCAGTGACCAAACAGTGACAGACACAACTATAAACCCATCAAAAACAAACACATTTAATTCAAATACAAAATTATATTATTATACTCCATGAAATTCAGATTTGCAATAAATGCATTGTTATTTTCAAAAATGTTTAATAATTATTGTTTGTTGATAGTTTTAATGATCAAGTTGTGGTTTGAACACAGGGGACAGTAATGACTTTTGAGATATTTAAATTCCATAGTAGTAACATAGTACTGTAGAACAATCACAGAAGAACATTTTAACATTAAAAGATAATTTATATTGCAAAGAAATTCCGAGAGATAAACTGGGGACTGAGAAATTACACATGAGATTTTGGCCCATTTACCCCCCCCCCATTAAAGTGAGAAGGTTAGACTGAAAAAAAAACGTTTTAGTGCCAAAAGTTTCTGATATCTTAAAATATATAAAAAATTATATTTTCTTGAGATTATACATACGTATATATACGTAATGACGTATATATACGTAATGTAACACAAATGTGGGTTAGGAGCATTTTTTTATATTTAAAAATCACCAAGGTGTGATAATTGTAAATAAACAGATTATCAAACACAGAACAAAAAACAGAAATCTGTTTTTTAATATTTTAAAAACAAATATGCATATGTATCCACAGTCTCTCTATTGGCGAAAATGGTTCAACTGAAATAAAGTAAAAGTCAAGGTTGATTTTTCACTTATTCTATCTTTTATTAAAATTAGTCTACTTGTAAGTCAACACAGCACTGAGAGCGGTTGTAAAATGTTTTGAAGCACATCTGAAATTAATTCATTGGAATTGCCTTGAGAATCACATTCGAAGCTTTTTGGATGTCAAAAATCGTATCGAAACGCTCTTCTTTCATTACCATTTTCATATTCTGAAATAGCCTGAAGTCGCACGGAGTTAAGTAATGTGAGTACGGTTGGTTATTATTTATTTTTCATAAATATCAGAAATAATGTTTAATTAATAATATACTTTCAATTCTTTTGTAAGTGACTACGGTTACAGATCTGAATTGAAAAGGATACTTATAAAATTTACTCGTGATAAAAATATATGAATAGATGAGATTTTTGTTTTTATGACTATTAATTTTCTTATAATGATTTTTACTGTTAAGTCTAGAGTAAATTTTCTATTGCGGTATTGGGAAACTTCTATACCAAATGTTATGGATTATAAATGAATATTTTACATGTTTATATTCTAATATACGTATTATATGACAGCTCATTTTGTTAACTGCCATATTATATATTAAATGTAAAGTCAACTAGAACACGATATGCATTTTAATAAAAAAAAATCGAGGAAAAAAAAGGCAATAGCCATTCCACTGGAAATTCTATCTTCTTTCAATTTATAGTGAAAAATAAGGTAGTGGGATCATCTCCATTATAATATTGTACAAAAATGTAATTTTCTATACGAACACATAATTTTGACATTATATTTGTTTTTTTTTCGGTAAATGCTACCTTTTTGTCCGGGTGGCAGGGCACATTTATGCAACCAATTTCAGCGTCTATGATTTTGCTATTTACATTAGATTGTATAGCGCAGATAACAAAACTGCCATGCAGCTGGCTCGAATGATGTTGCCATAGCAACATCTCACACTCCTCTGTAATGTGAAATAAATGTCAACCCTGTTATTAATGGATATAATACTTCAATGTCTACATTAAAACTCGTTAGAATGGTTTATTGGAAATAAACGATCATCTCATCTATTCAGAAACATCAATCAAAATGAGTATTCAAAGATGCAATTTGTTTTCCACCCATGCAACTGAATTAAGTGTTTACCAGCTTAGTTGCAATAACTTAGAACTTTTCGGTATTTTGCCAAATGACTGTATATTTATCACTGACATTTTTTCAGAGTGAAAGGGATATCAGATAAGATTAAAGACTCTCAGGAGAAATATGTTCGTGGCTGAATATCTTAAAAAATCTAGAAATGCTTAGAAACATTAAAATTATTAGACCTATACTATCTAGAAGTTTAAACTTAGAACTTGAAAATAACACAAAATTTAACTGTAAATAACGTATTATTTAATTATAATAGTAGTGTCTGCCATCTATATTGTATCAGCATATTTTCCTAAGGATAATATAATATCTTATCTCAAGTTTAATTGAATTTTAATTCAGTGTTTGTGCTTTCTTTTCATATCGGATTATTTTTCTTTAGATTAAAAGGATTATTACTCAAACCATAAAAATCACGCCCGGACCTTTAGGCTGAAGAGACAGGTAGATTTTTAATTATTTTTGTTTGAACTGATATTTCATTAAGAAATAGAACAAGATTATCAGAAAATACAACCAGCATTGGGGGGAAAATGCTAAAACAGAAGTTAGTAAAGAGAACTATATAATTTTTAATTATTTGTATTTTTATCTATAATTAACTACCATTAAATGTTTCTGTATTTTAAATATTAGTTGAATAAGTCATTGTAAAATATTATCGTTCATTTGGTTTTTTTTTTACATACATGGAGCTTCTAAAAATAAATTTAACGTAGTGTTATTAGGTTGAGAGTACAACTCATTATAGATCCATGTAGTATATGTTCAAAATAAGCATTTAAAAAAGGTATGGCACATTTTATTAAATACTTATAAATAATTCTTGATATTCTTGATATTCAGACACATATTTTCACACTAGAAACTATTAAAAAGAAAAAGGCTATTTAAAACATTTTCAATATATGAATAGTTAGATGTCTGCGGAAACTAGAATCTTAACATACATAATAATTTGGAGAAATGTTACGATGAAATATTCATCGTTAGCATATATATTAAAAAATCCAATAAATCCTCTCAGAAATTTTTACACTGCTACAAAATTTCAAAATATCGTTTAAAGTTTCATCGCACTAAACATCTCTTATTTTATATATATATACTAGGGGGCCTACCCCCTGCGAGCTACGCTCGCCAACCCCCGCTCAGACTTCGAGGCCTCTAAAAACATGACAGCGTGCTTTATTTTAAAAATACTGGTAAATCTGTAATTGGGTTGCCATGCTTTTAACGTTTTAATGGGGCATTTTTTGATTATCATGGCCTCATACACAGCTGTTGGACAACTGACGACTGTTTTCAGGATTGATAAGTAAAATCAATTACAACTTGAAAACCAGCTTGTATAAAATGGTTAGGTTTAAATTGCGGCTACCTCTCTGACTTTTATAACAACGATCTGTATTCTATTCTTCCTTTGCCTTTACACTCTAAATAAGAAAGAGTGACTATTCACTCCGGAGGAGTGGATATTCACTCTATCGCAGAGTCAAAATTTGCCCAACCTCTTTAGAGTGACTATTCACTCTAGGCAAAAGTGAAATTGTTCACTCTCTGAAAGAGTGAATACTCACTCCGGAGAAGTGAATATTCACTCTAAACAGGGGTGGATACTCACTCTTTCAGAGGAGTGACTATCCACTCTTGCAAAAAGAGTGGGTTTTTTCACCCTGATAGGAGTGAATAGTCACTCTTTCACAGGAGTGGCTATCCACTCTTTCATAGGAGTGACTATTCACTCTTGCAAAAGGAGTGGATTTCTCACTCCTGACAGGAGTGAATAGCCACTCTTTCATAGGAGTGAATGTTCACTTTTTATGGAGTGAATTATTTTTTATGTTTCTTTTAAAAGAATCATATATTTTAGAGCATGCAATGAAAATAGACGTGGTAAAGATTGGAATAAAATACTTTATTGGCAATATTTATTTAATTCATAGTTTGTAACAGTAATTGAACTCTTAAGGAAAAATTCAATTAGAGTTACATAATGAATTAAATTAGATTACTGACAGAAATAAACTAAAATATTTTATTCCAAGCTTATCACTATTGTGTTTGCTTTCATTGCATGCCTTATAAAGATATGATAGTTTTAAAATGCCCATAAGGGCAAGTAATTAACCAAAATCTTAATCAGTTAATACTATTTTTTTGCTTTTCAAATACCCATTAAGTTGTATTTAGTATTGTAATAATTCCTGTGATGTACGTTATGGTTTTTTTTTTTTCATATGTAATTCAAATTTTAAATCTTTAGATCTCTGTATTAATTGCTAATGAATTTAAATCTAATCAAACATTATTGTTTACTGCATTTTAGTTTTTTAAAAAAGTTTTATTTATAACTATTTAATAGATGGATATTCTATGACTAACAATGTGTGATTTCACTTTAATTTTTGTTTTAAATATAAACTCTTATCTTTTGACCATACTTTTCAGTAAATTAGCACTATTTTGCAAAGTCCTATTATTCTAAAATCATACATATTATTTCTGTTGTCAACATCCCTTTTTCTATGAATTTACAAAACACACAACAACAAATGAGGTATCAAGTCAACAAACTTGTATTAAAATGTAATAAAAATAAGAAATATTTCTAAATATCTCATTACAAAAAAATTGAATTATATATTTTTTAAATAAAAAATATATTTAGCAGGCATTTTCTTTTAATAAAATATTTCTGTGTGCAAATATTATAGTACATTAAAGAAAAAGAAAGTATTAAGGTGGAATTTAGAACAGTGATGTAGCCCAACCATAAATCTTCTTGCATTATAAAAATTCTTACTCATATTTGTACACATTTGTGATACTTACCACACAATTTTTAATGTATTAAATGAGCACACATGAAAGATATTTGCCAAAAAAGAGGGCAATTGCTCTCTAAATATAAGGCGAATTTATAATTATTTTTTAATATTATTAATTTTGCAACGTTTTGTACTGAAAGTTATTCTTGGCATTTTTTTAAAACCTAAATCATGTTATAACAAAAATGCATAAAGTGAGATAGAGGGAGATACGTGTATTCAACAATGCTTGGTTTTCACTTGAAAGTTCAGCTACAATTTCTAAAATAAAAATGAATTTCTCCAATTTTCTAAGAATATAAAAATATAGAATTAAAAATATCCAATTATAGACTTTATAAATACATTTTCAAAGACAACTTTACAAACAAGCATATGTACAGTACACCCTATTCATATTTCAAGGACATGTTTCTTTCTTTCATTTTTCTTGGCGAAGACAAGGATTAAAAAAAAAAAAAGAAAAAAAAATATTAGTTAATAATATTGATCTCAATATTTGACAAACAAGTTACTTTTGTCTAAAATATTTTGCATATAGGAAAAATAACAGTTGCAAGGTGATATAACCATTATGAATAAATATGGGAGGTAACTTAAAATGATTTAACAAACACTAGGTTTTCTAAAGAGAAAATTTTCACTATGAAATAGGTTTACTACAAATTGTAATCAACAATGTTGAAAACTTGCCGATTTTACTTGTACATGGAAGCCAATATATATATATATATTTTTTTTTTTTCATGTTCTTTACCGATCTTTTTTTCATGTAATTTATACTATTTGTTTTTGACATTCTAATTTTTTTTTTTTTTTTTCCATTTAGAAAATAGTTTTTTTTTTTTTTTTTTGAGGATTTCAATCCTTTTTCCAAAAAATAAAATAAGAAGTAGCATATTTTAAAGTTTTTCTTTTCTTTTCCTCTGTGAACTTATAAATCAAAACAGGATTTACAATCTTAATTTAAAATAGAAACTCCTTTTAAGAAGGGAAAAAAAAATCAGAAAAATTATTAACCACTGATTATCAGAAAATGGATTTTTTAAAGGTAAATTTATAATGGATTCTAAATTAAGATATAAATTAAATACTATGAGAATTATTTCAGCTAAGTGAAAAAAAAAATAATTAACATATTGCATATTAAATCAAATTTAAAAATAGAATTTTTTTTTCTCTTGTATTTAAAGATTTAAATTTCTTTTAAGGATCACCTGAAAATAAAATTCAAACACAAGTGAAATGACACAAATAACATGTAAATAAAGTTTATTTTACAATCAATTTTTAATATTATATAACAAAAATTACAGAAGTCTTTTTCTTGCAAGTCAATACTATACTTTTCTTTGTTGCAGCCCCTAGAAAAAATAAAATTAAATAATTAAACAAAATTAAATTGCAATTAAACAAAACTGAAATGCAATTAAACAAAACTTTTGTTTTCAAACATATCCCCCCCCCTCCCCCTTGAAAGAGAACATGAGTCCTGAACTCGGGTTGAGCAGCTCTGGGACAATTTTTCTTGGCGTCAATTCATCATAGCTAAAATGTTTTTGAAGGCGATGATGATAAAAGTAAAGTTAATTTAGTTAAATTATTTAAGGATTTTTTTTTTCTCAAATATAGAATTTTAAATAACATTTTAGATATATTTGTCCTTTAGCAGCTTTATACTAAAATACCAATCATTAAAATAGAGAGGATTTTTTTTTTTATATGCAGTTTTTGGGGCCTAGAAATATTTATCCACGACAAATTGATGCAACACGGGTTTGAGGCCTGCCTCATCTCTGTCTTTTAAAACAGGCATGAGAATAGGTAAAATGCTTAAAAGAAGAAAATATTTCTTTTGCTTTTCCTATCCTTCCCTTCCCTAATGAATATCCTTTTGCTGCTGGGAAAGGAGATGCAGAAATTTCATGAATGAAATGTATACAATTATTTATTGTTACTACAAAGCAAAAAATGAGGCAGAATTTTTCTTTACTACAAAAATATAAAGTGAAGATTAAATTTTGAGTGTTACAGATGTCAAACTTTGTGGGCTCATGGAAGGGGGTCGAAATTGTAAAGATATTTACATACTATTACAACAAAGAAACCCCAGAAATCTGTTTTTGTAGCAGGATAAATTGCAGTTCTGTAGCTCAGTTTAACAGTTTTGTAGCAGGACAAACTTATCAAATAGAGTTTTCCATTTTTCCATAAAAACAAAGGATATTTTAGAAAATATTACCAGAGATGACATTTTTAACTTAATTTTGGAATGCTACAGACCTGGAAAGGTTTTTATGATTCAAAAATCACTTATAACTCAAGGTGAGATAAATTTATCAAAAAAGGAAAAATACTGTTCATTTCCAAATTACTTCAGTAGTTATGCCTTACCAAATACTTTTACGTCTAAAAAAGTCTGCAAATATGTCAGAATGCTTCGAATTGTTGAGCGGTTAAAAATATTTTCTTTGAGAATAGCCATAAATGCAGAAAATCTTTTGCAATAATGCTATTTTTCATAGATTGTACAATAGCTGTGTTTTGGAATAATCATCCTCTTTGAATTAAGATATGTAATAAATATTTAAAAACTGAAATTTAAGATACTGAACCTGTATCAGAACCCATTATTCTGATAAATTTTAGACTTTCATGATGTTGCCCATCTTAGCTACCTAGTCTGTTGCCAAGCTTATTAAACAAGCTTTCTCCAGCTACCGTTAGTTGATGCACACCATGTCCTTTTTTTTTCATCTGTTTAACCATCCTTCGCTTGCAGTAAAATTGGGATCGCCTTTAGGTAACTGTTTGTTTAAATTTAGGGCTTTTCATTGAATGACTGGTCCTGAAAATGGTAGGCCATATTCTCTTTCAACGCAAAACCAAAGAAATAAAGCTTTGTTCAGCATTTCAAGTTTACCCGTTTTAGCTTTTTTTGATCATCCAAACTGTCACTCAAATTCAACTTAAAGCAAAAATCCTCACTATTTTTTCTCAGTCAGACACTGTTCATGTTCCTATTACAAGATCAAAGGCAATTTTTTTTAATGATTCACCTTTATCAATTCTATCAAACGCTTCCAATTTCTTTTGCATAGTCACAACAATATTTTTTCATTTAGTCACCATTACTAACTCAGTTCACTGATATTTTGCAATAAGAGAGCTCTTTCTACCAAAGTCTCAACACATGCATGCGCATTAGAGATTGGCAACGTCTTTCCTTTTAGGGAATCGTTCACCGAAAGGAACGAGTTCTTTGGAGTGATTCCTTTTGGAATCGTTTCGAAAAAAAAAAGAACGATTCCGAAATAAAAGGAACGATTCCGAGAAAAAGGAACAATTCCAAAATTTAAAAAAAAAAAAAAAAAAAAAAAAAAAAGGTTTTTGAGAAAAAGAAACATTTTTTAGATAAAAATAACAATTTCAAGATAAAAGGGATAATTTTGAGAAAAAAGGAACAAATCCGGAAGTATTAGAACGAACATGAAATTTATAATACACTGCTCAAAACAATTAAAGGATATTGCAGTTTTAGGTGGATTTTGTATCTGGGAAACTTTTTAGCTGATTGATACATGGTCGACAGACATAGTAGGTTATATGAGAATAAATTACACATGTTTGGCAGAAAAAAATGCATTTTATTGCGCATTTGTGTACAAAAGGAAAAAAACACAATTTGTGCATATGAGAAAAAAAGAATCAGAAAAGGTGTTTTCTTCAAAGAAAATCATTTTCAGTAGGAGGTATGGTTTCCACGGGCGGCCAGCAACGTTGAACACCTTTGAGGCATGGACTCAATGAGGCTATTAATGACGAGTTGGGGTATTCTGCTGCACTCTTCCAGAAGAGCTCTTTCCAGTTCTTGGAGAGTTTGTGGGGGTTGTTGGCGGCGAGAAACTCGTCTTCCTAGAGCGTCCCAAACGTGCTTGATTGGATTCATGTCTGGAGAACACGCTGGCCATTCCATTCGAACGGTTCCTTCCTCGAAAAGGAAATCCTCCACCAGGTTTGCACGATGTGGCCTGCAGTTATCGTCATTTAAAATGAAGTTATCTCCGATTGCTGCAGCGTAAGGGACTACAATAGGTCTGAGGATCTCATCCCTATATCGGCGACCAGTCAGAGCTCCATCTCGAATGATGTAGAGGTCAGTGCGCCCGTCAATGGAGATGCCACCATACACCAACACTCCTCCACCGCCAAATCTGACACTTTCGTGCACGAACGCAGGATTATTCCTACTGCCACGGTCCCTCCAGATGAAAATACGCCTATTATCCGGATGCACAGAAAAACGGGACTTGTCAGAAAACAGAATATTGCTCCATTCATTTCTCCTCCAGTTGACATGCTCGGTTGCCCACTCCTTGCGGTCGCGACAATGCCTTGATGTTAATCTAACACATACCATCGGTCGGCGAGCATACAGACATACAGCATAGAGCCGGTTTCGGACAGTCTGAGTTGAAATCGTGGTGCCTGTAGCCGAGCGAAGGTGTTGTTGGAGAAGAGTAGCGTTCATGTTTCGGTGTCTCCGAGCTGTTAACGCTAAATACCGATCTTCATTGGGCGTTGTTGCCCGTCTACGACCTTTCCCTGGTCTTTGGCCTGCACATCCACTCTCCAAAAAACGGTTCCAGATCCTGGAAATGACACTTTGTGACACTCCAATGGCTTGCGCTACTTCGTCTTGAGTTTGGCCTCCTTCTAACCTACCAACAATTCTCCAAGTTTCTGAATCTGTCAAATGACTTCGCTGAGACATCGTGGGGGGGGGGGTGAAATGGGAAGGCTTTTTGTGAAAACAGAAAAAACCCATAACTTCTTAATTATGATACGTATCGAATCCATTTAAAGTTATTATTAATTCTAGGTAAAGGCCAAAAATTTATGTATGACAGATTTTTGATATCATTAAAAAAGGCCCCAAAGGGGGAAAAAAGGGAGGTTTCAGAAGAAAAAAAAATTAACTTCGTCAATTCACAAGATATCAAATCTGCTTAAATTTATTATAAATCCTCTTAATATTAACTAAAACTTTTATATTGACAAGTTTTTTATAGGACCAACACTTATAGCAAAAAACAAATAATAATAACAAAAAAAAAATCCCTGCCGGCTCCGCCAGCAAACAAGTTAGGTTTCGAAGTGGGCACTTCCAACAGCCGCATCATGGCAAAAAGGTCATTTCTTCCGCAATTCCCAGCAAACGCAGGTGATAAGTACATAGCTAAATAATAGACAATATTTTAACTGAAGTACAATAATATACTTCTATTTATCTTAAGATAAGTTTAAGAGAAAGTAATACACAGTTGTAGTTTATTAATCAATCCCCCCCCCCCCCCGCACTTCTCTCTCTCTTTTATTATTTTTTTATCACATACACATTAGAAGGATTTTTTGGCCAGAAACTCAGCTTTAATAGAATCAAAATCTGCTATTTTAAAATAAAATAGCGTATTTTAATTTATTAAAACTGGCCAGTCTACAAGAACAAGGACAGATTCCGAGGACTCGATCTTTTCGGAGTCTACATTCAGGACCGATTCCGAGGAATCTATCCTTTTTGGAATCAGAAAATTTCGATTGATTCCTAGGAATCGTTCCTTTTCGGAATCGCTACATTTTGGACTAATTCCGAGGAATCGGTCCTTTTCGGAGTCGATTCCGAGGACTCTGTCCTTTTCAGAGTCGGTATATTTTGGACCAATTCCTAAGAATCGTTCCTTTTCGGAATCGCTACATTTTGGACTAATTCCGAGGAATCGGTCATTTTCGGAGTCGATTCCGAGGACTTGGTCCTTTTTGGAGTCGGTACATTCTGGACCAATTCCGAGGAATCAGTCCTTTCTGGATTCGATATGTTTTGGACCAAATCTGAGGAATCGTTCCAAAAAGGACAGATTCCTTTTTAAAGACTGGAATCGTTCCTTCAATTTCACTGCCGGAGTCGTTCCTTTGGAATCATTCCTTGACAAATGACACATCTCTAATGCGCATGCAGAACTCTACCGAATTCTTGGCACATGCATGCACATACAGAATTCGGCTCTTTCACAAATTGAGATGGATAAGGAGAGAAAAAGAATTATGATGTTGCTTGACCTTGTCTAGAGAGAAAAGTGATTGTATGTGGTATCTTTCACAAAATTCAGAGAAAGAATAGAGAGGCAGTGAATCGTAAAATTGACTTGCAATATGAAGTCTGTTATCGCTCAAATCCGCCGCAGAATTCACGGAGCACGATGTTTAGCATGTTGGTCCTTTGCTACGTCCCTTTTATACCGGGACTCTTGCAGAAGCCAGGTAGAAAGGGAAAAAAATGTGAAAATTGAAACCGGACAAATTTAAAAGGGAAATTTATTAAATTAAAGACACCGAATTGCGGGAAGGGTTGGGCTCGGGGCTCTGAAGCTATCAAAAGATCCTTGCGGCTTTCGAGCTCTATGTTCTATGTGGCCCAAGGGCTGACTTCATTGGTCGGAGAGAGGCTGCACGTGAAACAAGGACTGGATTCATTGGATGGGGAGAGGTTTTCAAAGAAAGCCACCAGCTGTTTGGGCCGACTGTAGGGTTGCATTTTCAACGTCACACCAAACATAATCATATCATCTATATTTATTCTCTGAACACTGTGGGTATTTCTGCTGATCAGGGCAGCTTCGTTAAGCAGCATTTCCTGTTAAGAAGCTTTGAATACCAATTGTCACTGGTGATAAGAAACGTAACAATAGTCTGTGGCTGTTTCGAGGAATAAAACTTGGAAAGCCCTAAGGTTGTGTTTAGTGTGCAAACTTGCAAGCTGTCCTCAGTTGGCATAAATCCTTTCCCTTCCCATTCTTCTCGAATCAATTTGTGGTCATGTACAAAAGAAAAGGGTGGTGTAAACAGCTGTCCCCTCCTATTAACTGCTATTGCTTTGACCTCTGAATTTTAGACATTCTGTGAAAGTCATAAAACATCAAAGATTCTGAAAATTGCAAACGAAAACATGCTAGTTAAGTTTACAGGGGTTGATCCAGGAAAAATTTGGGACCCCTTCACAAAAATCCATTTAATAAAACAAGCCCCTTCACAAAATCCCATGCCATAAAAACATTCAGGGTTCATACAGAGTTGGGAAGAAAAAATCCAAGGAGTCCAAAAAATGGTTAAGGATTTGCTATTTTTTGTTGTTGTTGCTTTTATGTGCTGCATCGTTATGTGGTATGCACACTCCAATTTTTAATGCCCAATTTGGAGACAAAAACAAATTTTACTCTATTAGAATCTAATTGTTAGTGCTGGAATTGCAAAGTATTCACAAAATATTGTTTACTGATTTCGTAAGTTTAAATACAAAATAGACAATCAACTTTTTTATGCAGCGACCAATGGTCATATAAACAGAGATTAGTCAAACCCTAAACACTTATTATGTATATCACATACATGATACATTTTAAAGAAAATTTTTAAAAAAATGCTAAACGCAACATACAAGAAAAAATATAACAAGTTTTGAATTTATACTTTTAGAACAGCTGTAATAGATTTCTTTGATGGTGAAACTTTGACGAAATTCACGTGTTTTTTGTGACCTTCTGGGGGAAATTCGCAATCTTCTGGGAGAAATTCGTTTTTTTGCAATCTTTTAATAAAATTCACGTTTTATTTCAATCGTTTGACGAAACTGATGTTTTTTTCGCGATCTTTTGATGGAAACTGCGTGTTTTTAGTGATCTTTTGACGAAATTCGCACGTTTTTTGTGATCTTTTGAGAAAATTCGCATATTTTTCGCGATCTTTTGAGAAAATTCGCATATTTTCAGGAAATTCGCGATCTTCTGGGGGAAATTTGAGTCTTTTTTCACAATCTTCTGGGGGGAAATTCGCGTTTTTTCGTGATCTTTTAATGAAATTCACGCTTTATTTCGATCGTTTAACGAAACTGACGTTTTTTCACAATCTTTTGATGGAAATTGCGTGTTTTTCGCGATCCTTTGACGAAATTGCCGTGTTTTTTGCGATCATTTGAGGAAATTCACATGTTTTTTGCGATCTTTCTAGAAAATGCGCGTGTTTTTTGCGTGTATTTCGCGATCTTTTGAGGAAGTTTGCATTTTTCGTGATATTTTGAGGAAATTCGCGTGTTTTTCGCTATATTCTGGGAGAAATTCGCGTTTTTTTTTTTTTTTTTTTTTTTTTAAACGATCTTCTGGGGATAAGTTCGCGGTTTTTTTTTTCACGATCTTCTGTGGGTAAATTCACGTTTTTTCGCAATCTTCTGGGAGACATTCGCATTTTTTCGTGATCTTTTAATGGAAATCGCGTTTTATTTCGATCGTTTGACGAAACTGACGTTTTTTTGCCTTCTTTTGATGGAAACCGTGTTTTTTTCGTGATCTTCTGGGGGAAATTCGTGTTTTTTCGTGATCTTCTGGGGGGAAATTCGCATTTTTGCATGATGCTGTGCTTCAGATAAATGACGTGCATAAAGGATTTACCGTGCATTTTACAAGTACGATTTTTTTCCCTCGGCAGCAACATCGCTTGCGTCCGAAGCCGCAATACAATTTAAGGAGTTTCTAAGGAGTCGTTTGCTTATCTAAGTAGTTCTAAGTACTACTTGGGAATGTTTTCATTTCTAAGGAGTTTCCAAGGAGTCTAAGGAGTCTGTGCGAACCCTGCATTCATTAATTATTTTAATTTTGTTAAGTTTTAAAATGTGTAATTTGTAAATAAAACAAGTTCACCAGAAAGAAAAACTTTAGCAGGACTTAAAGAAGTTATTATTAAATGCTCTGTTTAAGTTTCAGTAGTTGGATTTCATCTTTCGTTGCAAAATGTTATTTTTCATAAAAAATAAATTTCACAAAATAACTTACTATTTACAAAATGGGCCCCAAGGAAAAAAACCTGCATCGACCCCTGATCTATGCACTGTTCCAGCCTTTAGGCAAAGCCCCACTACCTGAAACGCCTTCTTTTTACTCGCAATCATAGCCATTAGAAAGTTTTAGGATAGAAAATATATTTTCAAAATGTAATGTGAATGAGCAAAAAAATACTGTTTTGGAAATTCAAAACTCAAGCAGACTTAGTCCGGGTTATCCAGAGATCAGAGTTAAAAGGGTCCCAGTTAGCAAGGTTCCACTATACAATTAATGATGTTATATAAATAAAAGTATTGTTAATGTTGAATGTTTAACCCTTTCAGGAGCAAACCACTTCTACTGCTAAAATGTGAAATGAGTGAATGAAACTGGAATTACAAGCAAATTAATTTTGAAATAAGAAAAAGCACATATATAATGAATGTAAAATTTTAAACCAAAATTTTGGTGCTATTGTGGCATTTAGGAATATATATTTATATATATATATATATATATTAGGAATGCACCGGATATCAAGCTCCTGTCAGATATCCTGCTTACTCAGCACTCAAAACAGATATTCTGTCCGGACGAATACTTCAATATCTGGTTGCCGAATAGCAAAAATTTTTTAATTATATTTTTAACATTGTCAGAAAAAGCTAGTGCGAAATTAATGTGCTATCCTATTAAAACAATGTTAATAGAAAGATATTCTCATTGTCACAAAAATGAAATTATAGGATTTATATATGAAACTATAATATTTTGAACATGAAAATATAATATTTATAAATAAACAATGACAAAAAAATATATATATATTATGTAGGAACATTAGGTGCTTAGCATTTTCAGCCTGTAATCTGTTATATTTTTTTATCACAAATATTTCCTGTATCTGAGAATAAGTGTTCAATCTCAGATGGTCTCCTTTTCTTGTGTTTTCAACAATCCTAAAATAAAAATGATTTTATTCTTTTTTTTTTGTCTATGGATGAAAAACTAGCTGTGGTAAAGTAATACTGACATGAAAAGAATTGTGTCATTTTCTTCAATAGTTAACTGTCCCTTTTGTACTACAAAACAAGATACTTACAATGAGGAGTTTCTCTATTTAAATTCTGTTAGAAAACATTTGTCATGAGTAAGGTAAGTACTAATATGTACGAGTATGTTGGAAAAGAAAAAGCCACTTCAATAGGATGTTTAATATTTATAAATAACAAAGATTTATAAGTATGAAAAACAGAGAAATTAATCGTTTATCTTTTTATGTTCAATGACACTGAATAAATGAAAAAACTACTAATATGTGTATTAGAATAGGCAAAGGCAAAACATGATTAAATATCAATATTTAATTACTACAATGCATTTGTTTTTAAGTAACTTAACTTAAAAAATGAATTTAAATCTATTATTTAACATTTGAATGACATAAATAAAATTATAATAAATTAAAGTTTTTCTTCTTTAAGCAAGCATAAAATAGAAATATTACTATTGAAATTAAAAACAAGAAAGTATTCGGCCGGATACCAAATATTGGGTAAAATTTTGTGCCAGATACTTGATACCTGGTATCCGGCAAAAATTCTATCCGTTGCATCCCTATATATATATATATATATATAGTGATCTCTCACTTATATGTGGTACACAAAAATTACTTTTCAGTATTTTTATTTATTTTTTTTTTTAAATAGAATTTTAGCCTTATTAAATTGCAGAAATTATAAATCGAATTTTGCTATTTTAAAATAGTGCTACAAGAAAGTAATTAATGAACATCGCGTATAAGTGAGAGGTCACTGTATATATGTGTATGTGTAATTTTTAGAATTTCTATAAAATTGATATATATATATAACTCTTTCTATCAGTATAATGAAAATGAGATAAGGGAAGAAGGGGGAAAATTGCAACTTACAAGTAAGGAATGAAACTTTTTCTTTATTTTTTTTCTTTCAGTTGGGCTTCATACTGGAGAATGTTGTTCTAGCAAGTCTTTTTTTAATCCACGTTCCTAGTAATGTAAAATGAAAGAATATTTTCAGTTTGTATACTCTTTAAAAACTTTCAACTAATTTATGTAATAAATAAATGTTATATAATATATATACAAAACTACAAAACATAATGAGAGTGTGATATTCCACGCTGAAGTTCCTAAATTTATTTTCATGACTAAATTTGTTAATCGCGTGAAAAAAATCGGGAAATTCTTTAGTCGGTCGCATGAAAAAAAACCCCGCGAATTTCGCTAGTAAGCTGCAGGGAAAAAATATGTAAATTTGCCGATTGGTCGCAAGAAAAAACTGCACAATTAGCCAATTGGTAGCAGGAAAAAAATTGCGATATTCTTGAATTGGCTAGCAGGGAAAATTTGAGAAATTTGTCAGTCGATCGTAAGAAAAAAAATCACAAAATTCTTCAGTCGTTCACGAGCTGAAACTTGTGAGTTCATCATGGAAAAAAATCGTGCAATTCGTCAATCGATCATGGAACAAACCTGTGAAATTCGCCAGTCGGTCACATGAAATTATCACGAAATTTGCTAGTCAGGGCCGAAAAAAAACTGCACTATTTGTCAATCAATCAGGGGGGGGGGGGGATCGCAAAATTCTTAACACGTTCTTAGGAAAAAAATCACAAAATTCGCCAGTCGTTCAAGGATTACAATGGAATGTGTAACTGGAAAGTGACTGTGCAGGCGTGGCGATCAATGACAATTTTTTAATTGCCACTTTTACAACTTTAATCACCACATGGCAAGTGGCGACTGCCAATTTTCACCTATATCACATGGGAATTGTAGTTTAACTATAAATAGTAATTGTCAAGTCCTAATTTCTGTGAATTGAACAGATCAACTAATTTTGTGTTTCTATATGTGTTTCCTTGTAATTCGGATTTTATTTTATTCTTTTCAAGTGCACTACAAGATCTTTCCAGTTCTTCTAATCTTATTTTTGTTTACTGCAGACTTTAAAACAATTTGGGAGGATGCAGCGACCGGTGGCCCTTACTGCCCTTTTTTATCTTTTCTGCAGTCAATGGGAAAAAAATCATGATGTACGTCCATCGGTGATAGAAAAAATATTGTGAATTTTGTCAGTCAGTCAAGGCTAAAGAGAAATTGGGAAAATTTTTTCAGTTGGACCAGAGGAAAAAAATCGTGAATTTTGTCAAACTATCGTAAGAAGAAATTCGTCAATCAGCTGCAGAAAAAAATAGAGAAATGTGTCAGTTTCAAGGAAGAAAATCATCCATTGGTCACAGGAAAATATTGCAAAATTTGTTAATAAGTCGGTGAAAAATATCAAGAAATTCATCAATCAGTCATGGAAAATATTTCAAAATTTGTCTGTCAGTTGTAGAAAAAAAAAAAATTTTTTTTAGTCTGATGAAGGAAAAAAAAAAATCATGAATCTTGTCAATCTGTCACAAGAAGCTGTGAAATTCTGCAATCAGTTGCTTGAAAAAAAATTACGAAATTTGTCGTTCTGTTGTGGTAGAAAAAATTTAATAATCATAAAATTTGTCGTTTTGTTGTGGTTAAAAAAAAAAAAAAATTAAATGCGTTGTTTGGTAGCGGGAAAATATAGCAAAATTCCTCAGTCGGTCACAGAAGTTGATCGTCGTTTAAAAAAGAAAAATTCTCCTGAAAGTGATAAAATATTTTGGTCAGGAGTCTCTTGCCCAAAAGGGATTTCAAAAATTTCGATGTGAATCCATCCTGAAATTAGAGTCCTGAATCCTGATATGTAATTTTAATTAAATTATTATGCATTATGTAGTTTAATAATAATAATAATTTTTAATATATGTTACTGTAATAATTTATCATTCAGATAATCCAAAAAATCAGCAAATTCAAATAGACTTTGGTCCCAATTTGTTTGAATTGGAGAGGTTTTAGTACATTTCAATTTTGAACAAAGAATTATTTCTCATTGTTATATTTCAATTCTGAAATATGATAAAAAAAACCTCTTAATGCACATAAAAATCTTAATTTTAAGTACTACTGCACTGATGATATGTAATCCATAAATATTTAAATTAGCAGCAAGGTCATCTCATACAAACTGCTATTTTATAGCTAGTACACAGGAACACCATATGAATGCATATCTTGTAGTATAATTTTTAATAGCCCCCCCTTTTTTTTTTCTTTTTGAATCAACTCTTTCTTAAAATAAACTATCTTTGGATTGGCATTTTAGTATTGTATCAAATTTGTTAAGATGGCGGAAAAACTAAATATTTATAAACATACGTTCATTAAACCGTGTTTTTGCACAATCGTAAAAAGTTAGTACAATGTTAAAACAAAAATATTTATCAGCATTTTCAATGTTTTAACAGGTAATGAAAATACTATAGCCGTACAGAGTACTCAGCCAATTTGCCGAGTACTTGGTACTTATTCAAATTTTAGCCGAGTACTCAGTCAATACCAAGTAGTTTTAGAATTTCCTTTTTTAAGCATTCACAACTGGAATTATATTTAAAAATAAACGCAAAAAGGAAAATATCTATAAAAAATTCTCAAAAAATATATTTACACAATATTACATCTAGGGGAAACCGGTATACACTGGACCTATGGGCACAGTGGACCACCCCCTAATATTTTATTTATTTACTTTTTTTTAAAGCTTCTCTTCTATCCTAATAGTCAACAGCACTGCACAGAATATTTATAGCCTTCAGAAAATATGTTTAGCTCATGGTTGTTTTGAGCTTCAAAAAGTAAAATTTTTCATCATCATATTTTTATTTTTTTAGTAATTAAAGGTTGTAGATAAATAAGATAAAACAGCTTTTTTGCAAAGCTGAGATAACTTGTTTTTATTTAACTTTAAAGTTAATATGTTTAAAAGAAAGCTATAATAAACAATATTAATATGATTATTTATTGAACTTCAACATGGGGCACAGTGGTCCACAATCCACTCTGATCCTGTAATGCAGAATGTTCAAAATATTTAATTGCTTATTTTCTATAAAGAAATATTGTTTTAAAGTAATTATTTAACTGTAAAATAAAGTAAACAAAGAAAAATAACAATTTATTTAACATAGTAAGAAATATTTTGTTTTGTATTTACTGCCTTTGATAAATATAACTGTAGTCTAATTGGCGATGATTCTATTCAAGTAAGATTCATGAGATGCAAATTGAATGGAAATCAGTTTATATTTCCTGAAACTGTAGATGAATCTGTTGTTGATGTCAATGATTTCATAATGTTGCTCCCAGACCCAAAAGTATTTCAGGAAAATTCCAGGCTCAATCTTACTCATAAGTATTTTGGAATTTCATTTGCAAATTTTAATGTGCGCTGATTTTTTGTACTTAAGTAATAACTTCAATTAAATTGTAATTGTTCCTGTATTAATCTGTTATTATTTTCCAAAATATAATTAATTTTTTTGTTTTGTTTTTGTTTCAAAATGTTACTTGTAAATTTATATTACTATATTATTTTGTGGATAAAGGGGAAATAAAAAAGAATTAGATTAATAAAAAATAGATTTATATTGTATTTCAGATAATACCTAATAGCGGTCCACTGTGTCCCGGTGGGTGGACCAGTGTGCCCCACTTCTGGGGCACACTGGTCCACTTTACGGGTGCATATAAAAAATATTTTCTTGAAAAATGTATTAAAAACTGTGTTCTGAGAAAATTATGATGAATGTATAAAGGTTTAAGGAATATTCAAAAATATTTTCATGCAGATCGGTTTGTCTGTTAAGAGAAAAAAAAAATTAACTGAAAAAGTAGTCCACTGTGTACTAGTCTCCCCTACATAAAAATATCATTAAAAAAATAAGAGTAAAAATAAATAATATTCTTCATCTATTATTCCTAAAGCTGTTTTCAATAGTAAAAAATGGTGTTTTTATTAAATGACTAATTTTTAAGGAAGTAAACAAGACTGTTACACATCCAATAAAGTTCTTTAAATCAGTTATAATAAATATATTATTTCATTAAGTGAGTGCTTTTCAAATTAAAAATATTTCACTATTTAAGTTAAAAAATAAATGTCAAAAGTCAATTTAAATAAGACTTGTATGTTGTTTAAATCTAATGACTATTTTTCAACTCTGACTACAAATCACTGTTTTGATATGTATGTTACTTTATTAACAGGGCTGGGGAATTTTCAGTAATCTTACCAGTCAGCATAGAATTGAAAATTGTTATGACAAAATGCATGTCTTCAAGAATAGTCAATTGCTACTGCTACAATGCATTTTCATATTTTTTTTCTATAAAATTAAACAGTCAATTGGAAAGTTACAAAATATAGTGAACTAGTAAAAAAAATAAAGTTTTTGGCATATCTTCTATAGTCTGCAATTTTTCAAAGACTTCCTAAAAATTCACTCGCCCTGTCAGAAAATCCACTCACCAGTAATGAGTAAAAACATGTATTTCCCCACCCCTGTTTATTAAAATTATAAAATTAAATTTTTTAAAAGTTAGTTAAATTACACAATTTATTACTTAATTTTTTTTTTTTTTTAAACTAAAAATACTTCATTATACAAAAACCAATAAACATAAAAAATAAAAGCTGCTGGCATAGCATTTTTAAATTTTAGACAACTTTTTTTGTAATCCCACCCAAGAATCACCGATTCAAGAATGCACAAAATTAAGAGTAATTATAAAAAAGGTGAGGAAAAGTTGATAACAACCATATTAATAAATTTAACAACATAATAAATTAACAACATATTAATAAATTTCATTTTGACAAATACAATTTTACACCCAGTCATCAGTTTTAACATAAAATTTCTTTTAATAATTTAAATAAGCTTCCTCCAACTAATCAACAGTTTAGTTATTGTCTAAAGAGATTTTTTATTTTATTAAGTAAGAACTATTCCCTGCAGTTTTGCTACTTATAGGGCATTGTTTCGAATTATTACATATAACCTACTATCAAGTCTGGTTCTGGTTGCTCTTTGCTCAACCCCCCCCCTCTCTGAATACAAAAAGTAATAAAACAATATATAAACAGACGTTAACATACACAGATTGTTTCTCTAACACATTTAAAATCAGTACAATAATAATAATCCCTATCATCAAGCATAATACAAATTTTAAAAGTAGTAAAATACAAAAACAAACAAACTTGGAAACTCTGATTCAATCGGCGCTAAAAATTGTATATACATTTTGGTTTAAGCTTAAGCACATTCATTTTTCATTCGTTGAGATTAAAATGAAAGATCTCAGCCTACACTGAAACTTAAAAGGCAAAATGTTTGTTTACCTTTTAAGTATGTAACCATATAATATTTTTTTTTTTCTATCTTTAAGATTATTTTTCATTTGCTTACTAAAATATGTTATAAATACATGCGTTAATTTAGGAGTAGCAACTAGAAAGAAATGAATTATCCATTATCAGATTTCGCCAAACGTTATAGAAATATAAATATATAAAAGTGGTACATTTATAAGCTTTTACGTAGCCTACGATGATACGACTTTTACGAGTTCAACTTAGGCTTAGAACGTTAGAACTTTCATTTTACTCGCCACGAATGAAAACTAAACTAGTATGCATAAAATAAATATGAGTACGACTTTTATTGAGGTATAGATTATTACTGCAAGCAATAGTACAAAATATTATTAAAATATTTTTTTTAACTTACCTTGAAAATCATCTGAGATCACGACAAGGATCACGATTCACGACATACATCTTCGTCAAAACAAAATACAGCAAGGCGGCAACCGGCAACATCTACATCTGCGCGCGCAGCTTTTATCTTTTCCGATTCAAGGAACATCTTGCGTGGTTTATCATGTGACATTTCGCAAGTTTGAAGTAAGTTTCAATCGCTCTTGAATTGCCAAGCTTGCGCTGCCGTGTTAAATTCAATAAAAAATCAAACTTGATAGATAGATAGATAAAGTTTTGAACTGGGGGGGAGGGGGGTTGGGGTTCTAGGGATCACGATCGGCGTATATCTGCAAAATTTTTCAGAAATTCCAACATAGGGGAGAATGTAATAGGTAGCATTTCTTACGAAATCTACCTAAAAAAAAAATGATAATTTCGTTTCTCTCAATAAATATATAGGGACAAAATTACATAATGCCAGGCTTTCACTCTTCAACGGAGTGAAGCATTTCACTCTTGTCAAAGGAGTGAGACAGTCACTCTCGGCAACGGAGTGACATATTTCACTCTTTTCTAGGGAGTGGAAAATTCCACTCTTTAAAGAGTGCATTTTTATAAAATTCACTCCAAAGAGAGTGAAAATGCCTCTCACTCTTCCAAAGAGTCAACTTCTCACTCCTCCCAATTTTAGAGTGTAAGGATGAGAAAAATTCCATCTGCTTGTGAATAACATTAAGAACCACGGTATTGAAAAGTACCATATTATAGACATTTTCAGTAACAGGTTTTAATTTTCTCTCTATTTTAGTGCACCATCATGCATATTTTCATGTTATTTTAAATATGTAAATTATTTATTTTAATTAAAATGTATATACAAATTTTCTAATAATTATTTATCATACAAAATTAATTAAATATTTTGTACATGCATGCCTGCATTTATTCGGCATCAATTGATGAGATATTTAAACAAATTTGCTATCCGCGATAATTTTACACCATGTTATGTCACTTGAATATTGTCCATAAGAAATTCGGGTACTTTTCCAGTATAGGATCCTTTGCTTTTAGTTTTGGTGTAATTCGAGCTTCAAAAAGGGATAGATTCGTTAATATACATAGATTTGTTGCCAAAAGTTATGAAAACAAACCCAATGAACTTTTGGTGCTTTTCTATTATAGGGGTCTTGACGCTTTTTTAAAAGGCTTGGCGGAAAAAACCAAGCAGGATAGAAAACCAAGCAGGATATTTTATTCTTCTTCCGTTCAGTTGGGCAATTATTATTTTATATATTCGTTTCAAATATCCAAATTAGTGATTTTATAAATTCGTTTAATTAAATTTTACAAAAAAATAACAAAATGATATCAATAAATAATAATTACTATTAATTCCTTTTCCCCCCTTTCTTTAGCGTTTACATAAATGACGTCATTTGGACGAATTTATTCAAAATATTTTCAGTTTATAAATTAAATTAAATGCTGACAGACGATTGAATCCTGACAATAGAAATGTGGTTTTTTTTTTTCAAATTTTCCTGAAAAACATAATTTAATCACAATCTTGTCTTCATTATCGATTGAAATAAAAGATAAATTCAATTTCAATTTGAAAATGACGAATAAAAAGAAACTAATAATCCCTATCGGGATCCTTTTCAATGTTTTTCTCTTTTTTGTCACAAAAAAACTGAGTAATTAGTTGCCATCATTACAGAAATGTCATTAAAATTAGAAAAAAATTAATATCTCGAAAACTAATTCCAATTTCAAAATTCTGTTACCAGTTTTGACATCCGCGGATTTTTATGGACAATTGGTATTAATTTCATCATCAAGCGTTTAATATTTTATTAAAAATAGCCCTGAAACATAATCAGTCGTTTAATCAGTCGTTTCATAAATTCGTTTCATAAAATTTTTTCACAAATTCGTTTCATTAGGATTTTATATATATAGGGTAGATATATTTTTTTTGGGGGCTTTCTTTTTTCGGGCTCACTGTATGTTTCCAAGTTACATCTCATTAAAAAAAAAGGTTGATACATTTTATAATTGATTATTTTAATTATGAAACATGGATATGCTTTACAAATATATTTTATTCATTTTATATAAAAAAAAAAAAAAAAAACCTCCAAAATAATATCCATAAAAAGCTACTATGTAAGATCAGATTATTCTAAACTCTTTTTTCAATTATATATATATATATATATAGATATATATATATATTAACATTAGAATAAATTTCTATCAAAAATAAATTACATTAGGATTTACAATATAACTTATATTAAATATTTAGTAACGTAACTTATTCATATTTTAACTGTACAATCTTTAAAAATTAATTGCCTTTCCAAAGATATCAACTTTGATATTTTAACCTTTGCCTTTAATATATCATGAATCTAATAAAGATTTACTTAAATTTGATATGGTTTAAATATGTTTATTGATCCATACATGGAATAAGTAAATTTCAATAAATAAGTAATTTTAAACTTCAATTATTTTTAAGGCAGATTATTATGAATGGATACTTTTGCAACATAAAAAATCATTACATTTATTGCAAAATGACAAAACGACTGATGAAAATTTTACAATCGTAAAAAAATATTATTAAAAAATTATTAAATACACTTTAAGGTAATTTAAACTTGTGACATTTTATCAAATGTAAAAATGGAACATAAATCGCGATCACGGCGTCCCCTTTCGTCGAAATATCCCCAAATTGAAGTGGGATCTGCTGGCCATAGCCAAAAACAGAAAAAAAATTTGGTTCAATTTGAAGCATAACTTCATATACTTTTCGATGATACAATGAGGACAGGCAGACGAACAGACGGACAGACATTTTGTAAAAACATGTTTTTCGGAATCTCTGACCCCTAAAGTGTGTAAATCCGTCGAAAAAATGTCGATTACAATCGAAATTTCCTGTATCAGGGTATCCTGTATTAACACCTGTATCAAGGTTCAACAATTTACCATACAATTGGCTTAGAAAAAATCATGGTTCAACCTGTAACCATAAAATTGGATAACTTTTAATCATGGTTCAACCTTTCACCATTAGATTAGACTAAATAAAACCCTAAATCACGGATCATCATCTCACCATAAAATTGGATTAGGAAAAGTCCTGAATTATGGTTCAACCTTTCACCATTAAAATGTATTAGAAAAAATTCTTAAATGTGGTTCAACCTTTCACCATTAAATTAGATTAGAAAAAACCCTGAATTGTGGTTCAACCTTTAACCATAAAATTGGTTTAGAAAAAAACCTGAATCATGGTTCAACCTTTCACCAATATAGTGGTATTTTCAAAAGCATCATAAAAATGATGAAACTTATCACCAAAATCTTAGTTGCAGGTAAATTTCAGCTACTTTTCACCAGTTTTTTTATGACAGTCGAACTTTATTTTTAACAGTGTAGAATGCTTTCTTCTATTATAGATAGAAGATCGTAAAAATATATTATGTTTATTGAACACATTTCGTAATTTCTCACTTGATTCCATTCCAAGAAATTTTGAAGTTGTCTTAGATATATCACGATTGTTCTGAAAATTGTTCCTCGTGATTTTTTTCAAATATATAGTAGTGAATTAGATGATTAAAAAAAACAACAATATTATTAGAAATAATTTGTATATGAAGAAATTATCACGTTTTTGTTTAGATCCAAAAGCAAAAAATCTTTGAGAAATTCATCTTGCATGTGGAAAAAGAAAAAAATAAATAAATGTAAATTATTATATTAAATATTTAGTAACGTAACTTATTCATATTTTAACTGTGCATTCATTAAAAATTAATTGCCTTTCCATAGATATCAACTTCGATATTTTAACCTTTGCCTTTAATATATCGTGAATCTAATAAAGATTTACTTAAATTTGATATGGTTTAAATATGTTTATTGATCCATACATGAAATAATTACCTTTAAATAAATAAGAAATATTGCACTTCAATTATTTTTAAAGCAGATTATTACGGACGGATAATTTTGCAATATAAAAAATTATTACATTTATTGCAAAATTACAAAACGGCTGAGGAAAATTTTACAATCGTAAAAAAATATTAAAAAATTATTAAATGCACTTTAAGGTAATTCAAACTTTTGACATTTTACCAAAAGTAAAGAGTAAAAAAAAAAATTATCACGTTTTTGTTTAGACCCAAAAGCAATAAAATCTTTGAGAAATTTTTCTTGCATGTGGAAAAAGAAAAAAATAAATAAAGGTGGATTTTTCAATATTTAACATCTGTTTCGAATATATATTATTGTATTTCACGAGGACGAGTGCATTTCAATTTTTAAACAGTGAAGTGTCTCAATCGTTTATGAAAAATTTTACTTTATTAGGAGAGAGTCTTCGAATTTGACAGAATGTTTCAAAATCTCGCCCGCAGTTACAAAACATCCAATATAAATTATTCCTTTTTTACGCGAAGTTCCATATTTTTTAAAGTGTTTTACGCATCTTTTTTTAATTATTATTTGTAGTGATGCATTTATTTAAAATTTTGTAAAAATTCAAATAATGGAAAATATATTATTATTGTATTTTTATGAAAAAAATGAAAAGGGAAATTTTCCAGTATCTGCGAAGTATTTCTATTATCTATAGTTTTATTACATAAGGATTACTGAGTTTCATACATGGTTTATAAGCAATACATGAAGAAAAGTATACCATGCACCGTTCGCTATGGGTTGTTTTGCAATGCATCCTCATATTAGTTGAGAATGATAATTTAGGATTATTTTTTCAGAAAAAATATTTTTCTTTGCCGATTTTTTTTTTTTATAATGGAAATGCATGAACCAAAAATTGAGTAATTTATAAAGATATAGACGTTAAAAAAATAAGAAATGAGAGCTGAATTGAAAAAAAGTGGTATGTATGAAGTATACGATGCTCACTTACTCAGCATTTGAGAGTTCAATTATTTAATTATTTTAAATAATTTCTAAACTCGTCGGTTTTGCTAATCTCAAAACTTTCTTCTATCTCATACATGTTAATGCTTTAAAATTCGATATCACACCACAAAAAAAAAAAAAAACAATATTTTCCATCATTCTGTTGTGCGTCAGCTGCTTGCGAATCATCGGGTTACCTGGATGCAAACAGCCGATGTATTATACTAAACTACGAAAGGTCCTTCTGGCCTGTACCGACAGGAAAAGATAGCCTCCCTATTTATTGATTTTGAGATTTTAGCTAATTTTACTGAAAATACACCAAACTAAAATGCGCAAAACCCGATTACAGAAGAGACATTCCCAGTTCTCGTCATTATTTTATCTGAATGAGAATATCGCCAAATTAGACAGACATAGCCATGTTGGCTTCATACATGGCAACGTGTTTTTCTCGCCAAATTTTATCGATATTTCACCAATTGTCGCTATGCTTGGCGATAATTTGACGTTGGCAAATATAAATATACAGTGTTAAGCATGTAAGTGTTGAAACGATGGTTACAACAACGAAATAAAATTTGGTGAAACCATGTTCACTAAAACTCTAAAATTAAACTCGTTTATGAAGGAATCCTGTTGTATTGTTTTAAAATGTCAGCCACCCTATAATTTCAAACTGCTATATCTAAGCCATTTCTTAATATAGAGGCAAAACAAAAAATTCTCCTGAATCCTTGGATCAAACTCGAACATTTAACGCAAAAAGTTTTCAGATTTCTAATTTCTTTTTGTAGAATTTTTTTAATTGAAATTTTTAAATGGTTACCGTAGCGCCCCCTCCAGGCGCAATATCCCCAAATTCAACTGGGACTTGCAGGCTATAGGGAAAAACATATACAAAAATTTTGGTTCAATTATCTGCATAATTTCATACACTTTTCGATGATACAATAGTGAAAATTGTGTAATTTTTATTTTGTGTTTTGTTGCTAAAATACTTTTCACATATTTTTTAACTATCTCTAACATTTTAATAAGTAAAATGTTCTGTACATTCAATTAAATCTGTTTTTAAGAAATGTAAATAATAATAATAATAGAAATAATAAAAACTCAGTAAGGTTTTGTAAATAAGATGTTTATATTGAAAAGTTAAGAAGCAGTAAAATATTTACAGTAAATTTAATATGAGGTCTGATTATAAAACAAAACAACATTTTAAAAGTAAATACCTGTCAACTGAATATATTTATTCAATCAAGAGATAAAATATAAGAGGCAAACTCTAAGACATAAAATATTAATATAATATTTATATAGAAGTGGAAATATTCATCACTTTCGGTAGAGGATTCCGGTAAATAATCATTCTCACTGTTTCGATCGAAATAAATATAAATCACTGTCAGAATCCGAAACATCATCAAGGAAAAAAAGCTGTCACTCGAATAAGTTGTCTGAAATTCCTTTTTCTGAAGAATAATTTCTAATACAGTAAGGTCCAAGAGCCGCCTGACTTACGTTATAGTATCAGACATAAGATTTCTCTATGGATGTATACTATAGTAGGTAAGAACGTAAGGGAACCTGTCTTGAATTCGGCGTCTTTTGGCAGTTAACGGGTACTAATGTTACATAAAAATTTTGATCTTCTACGTTAAAGTATCAAATCAGTCTTTTAACATGTTTAATGGGACAGCCTTAGAAACCTGTATTCACTATTGTCAGACGCTCTCCGTGTGTTATAACTTTCGCCAGCCTCTTTGAAGCGCGATAAATATTCGAATAATGTACGTCGTAGTATCAAAGCCAAATTTCATATATGTCATTCGGGCGATTTTGCTATGATATTTTCTAATCAGACAGAACTATCCAAAAGGTCTAACATCACGCCAGGAACTGTAAATGTCCGCTGTGAGTCTGAACGTGAGGGCATGTATGCGAGTGTGAGCGAGAGCCTTTCTGCTAAGCGAAGCTTTAAAGATTGGTTATGTGAGTATTTATTTGTCTCTAACATTATAAACAAGTGTGTAAGTGTGATCGAAGATCGCAAAATCGGATTTCGTTTAATTATTGTTTTAACGAAAGTATGAACAAAATTTAAAATTTCGAATTTCTCCAAAAAATAACTGATATAATATTTTCCAACAATTTTTGGCCATTATGATGAATGAAAAAAAAGAAAGATATATATAAATTGAAACACTGACTGAACAAGCCATATTGAAATATTTTTATTCCTTGAAAGTCAATGGAATGCTGTAATCTTTTGGGAAATAAGAAAAACATATTTAGTTACATGAATTTAATACTTAAAAGAGAAAAAAAAATACAACATAAATTAAGGTTTCTTTTAGCAATATATATATATATATATATATATATATATACGAAAGTTCGGTAAAATTGAATTTATTAGAAAATGCAATCTATTCCAGAGAAAAAATTGAAAACTTCAAACTCCGTTGCAGGACCACGATCCAAGGACATTTTGAATAGAAATCAAACGCTCTACCACTGGACCATATAACCTACGTAAAAACGATTAAAATTAAGGTTCTGTTTTAAAATCTAAATCACATAAATGGTCAGATGTTATCAAATTAATTCATCTAATTTAATAATACAACACTTTTTCAAAATTTTGTGATTTGTCTTATGATCGGAAATGTTCAGCTATAACTCTGCAAAATTTGAAGTCTCTAACTTATACAGTTTTCAATAACGAACTCTGTGACAAACAGAGGTGTAAGAATAATAGGGTTTCATCAGATGAACGAGACCCTAAAAAGCATTTTGCTTCTTATAGGGAAATAATTCATAAAATTTGTAACTTTCTGTTCGATGAATAAGACTTTTTTAATATAAAGAAACATGTTGTAATAATTTAGATGTTTAAATATGTATTGTTTTTATTTATAAAATACATTAGCAAACAATTTTAAATGGTATGAAAACTAAATAACGCGAATAGAAGAAATATTTTAATTCTTGATTCAACATAAAATTTCCTTAAAGGGTGTTTATGTAAGTATCGTCTGCAGTGAGGTAAAGCAGCATGTTCCTTGGTTTCATGTTCTCCGAATTCATGTAAGTTTATTTTTCTTACTTTCCGCGTTTGGCAACACTCAGTGTTCTGTTTTGATTCTTGTTTTGTAATGTGAAAAAATGGTGTTATGGAATAAGCCGTGTGTTGGCTCGCTTTTCTTGTTTGTGAATAAACCGCATTTGAGGTCCTCGGTTTTGTGTTTGATGTAAGAACCAGCAGTGTGTGTGTGTGTAGTGAGAATCGCAAAAACATTTTTGGTATAACTCTAGCCGGAGCGCTAGTGAAAAAAAAATGTGTAGAAACGAAACTTTGCTGAACTGCCGCGTATTTCGTGTGTAATAATAATTTTCTATTTAAAACTGTAGAATTGTGATGATAATATACAGTTTCGATTTAAATTAAATTTCGTATTAACGTATTTTAGAACTAGCTTTCTGTTTGATTTAAGTAAAATGAGTGAACTACCAACTTTTAAAACAAAATAACTGCTCTACGGAGAAGTGTTACGAATTACATTAAGAAATTCAAAAGTATAATCGCAGATGATGAGATTAATGTAACAGAATTAGAAGAAAATATTGCATTGTTAAAACAGAAAGAATCGGAACTAAAAAAACTTGATACGAAAATTGAAAGTTTAATTGCAGAATCTAAAAAATTAGAGAGTGAGATAGATAGCGCACAGGAAATCTGAGATAAAATTGATTTGTGGAAATGTAAAGGTGAGAAAGTATTAAAAATCCAAAATGCTAAGTTAAATAAGAGTGAAAATAAATCTGATAGTGTAATATCAGAAAACATTTTTGAGAATATTAAATTACCTAGATTATCATTACCTACTAATGGAGGTAATATTACAGAATGGATAGCATTTAAAGATCTTTTCAATGCATGCGTAAACAGCAACACATGTATATCTAATGCTCAAAAATTGCAGTATTTGAAGGCTTCATTGAAAGGTGAAGCATATCGCGTCATTCAGTCTATTCAAATCTCAGATTCTAATTTTTAAAATTGTATGGAATCTATTAGACGAAAGATATTCAAATAAGCGAGAACAAATTTTTGCATATATTAAACGATTTCTAAGTTTACCAACAATTCAAATAGAATCAGCTATTGCTATTTTAAATCTAGATGACAACATTAATGAAGTCATTTGCTCATTCGAAGTATTGAACCAAACCATTGACAAATTTGATGATGCATTAATGACATTTTTAACTTTGCAAAAATTGGATCCTTCTACAAAATTGTGGTGGGAACGTCAGCTTAAAAGCAATGAAATTCCGAAACTTAAGAACTTAATTTAATTTATTAAGAATTACGCAAGAACTCTTCAAAATAGCAAGTTAGTGGTAAATAAGGTACCTAAATCTGTATTTCCGATTAAGAGTAATGTTTTTGTAGCTACTTTGGGTTGTGGTAACTGTAAAGAAGAGCATAGTTTAGCTAAGTGCTCTAAATTTCTTAATTTGCCTGTTCAACAACGAATAGATTTCGTAATATTTATAGTAAGAAATAAGATCATTATAGTAAGAAATTGTAAGCAACTAACCACTTGTTGAAATCCCAGGGGATTTCAACGGGGGCCAGAATGTTTATGTAAGTATCGTATGAAGCGAGATAAACCTGCATGTTCCTTGATTTCATGCGCTCCAAATTCATGTAAATTTCTTTTTCTTACTATCCGCGTTTGGCAACACTCAGTGTTCTGTCTTGATTCTTGTTTTGTAATGTGAAAAAATGGTGTTACGGAATAAGCCGTGTGATGGCTCGCTTTTCTTGTTTGTGAATAAACATCATTTACAGTCCTCTGTTTTGTGTTTTATGTAAGAACCAGCAGTGTGTGTGTGTGTAGTGAGAATCGCAAAAACAAAGCGTCTTGTATTCTTTGAAAGAAATTGCATTCCAATTAATTAAAAACATGCGGAAAGGCATTTTACGTGATCCCTTTCTTTTTAAATGATTCAGAATTGGAATTTTTATATGTACTTTGCTTAGTTTGTATTTTTTGTCTCCGCGTAATCTAAACCTTCTCTCACTTCGGATATTCTCTATATTTTTGGCAGCAAGCCAAAGTCCATCTTTGAAGTCTGGTCAAGCGGTATTTCGGTTTGGTATACTTTAGTGACGGGTATTATGTACGATATTCATAAACAGATATTCCAACAGTATATGTTCAGTCTCTGATCGTTCAGCGTACATTTTACTACGCGACTGAAATAAATTTTAAATATTTGCAGTGTTTAAAATTCAGCATGGCAGACCTATTATTATTATTATTATTATTATTATTATTATTGTAAAGAGACTATTGGAAATCCTTATTATTAATGTTCGTATACGTCTGTGTGTCTGTCTGTGTGTGTATCTGTACCCGGATAAACTCTGCGAGCGTAGCGAGTATCGAAGCGCTTTTTGTGTCAAAAAATTCAGAAAAATCCGGTCCTCCAGGAATTGCAGTTTCGAAAAAATCGGCCTTTAATTAAGGGAGTTATTAACGAACAAAACTGTTTTAATTACTAAAAAGAAACCTACGTGGAAATTATTCCGCGCATGCCCAGAAGAGCTCAATCCTCATCTTCCGCAAAAAGAAGAAGGAAAGATCGCTTCGGCCGGTTTCGTTTCACGACTGTCTAAACTCGCCGACGGCGAACCGAGAGAAATACGAAAAAACCGTCAACATATTCTCAAAGAACGTACTTTTACGTCTCTAACGATCTGGTCGGTTCGAAAAAATTTCGATATTAACCCTTTCAAAAAAAATAATCAAAAAGGGTCGAATTCGTGTTTTTTATTTTCTCCCTTCGTCCGAACCTCGCATCCGCCGGACTAAGAAAGATTCGGATAAACGGATTTCACCAAATAAAAGATCGGTCTTTGTGCTCTCCAATGTCACCTTCCATTAAAAAAAATACGTCAGTTAACCCTTCAAAAATGTATATTTTCCGTACACAGTTTTGCGATTTCGGCAATTGCGACGATTTTCAAAAATTCGCAGAGGCGGTTCCAAACGAGTTAGAGAAAACTAAAAATACCAGACGAGATCTACATTCTTTTTCCTTTCGAAATCTGCGATTGTTTTTGAAAAATACAAATATTAACCCTTCGAAAAAAATTCGCGCGCAGACTCACTTTTGCAAATTCCGATTCTCTGCGATTTTTAAAATCCCGCATCGGCTCTCTGAAAGAACAAAAAAACAAACAAACACACCCAAGTACATTTCCCTCCTTTTGGGATCACTATAAAACCTTTAGTTTTAAAAAATATTTCAGTTAACCCTTTCGAAAACGTTTTTTTCCGTAACTCTCTTTCGCTTTTTCAGCGATTTCTGCAATATTTAAAAATTCAATTCTGGGCTTCTAAACAAGATACGAATAAATAAAAATACCGAGCCTAATCTACGTTCTTTTTCCTTTTAAAATCATGTATCAGTTTCGAAAAATTCGTTTTTTAACCCTTCTAAAAAAATGGTTTCCGAAACTCACTCGCGTGAATTTTCGTTTTTCGGCCCGTGTTTAAAAACCGCATCGATTCGGAAAACGTGAATAGGGACAAATAAAATACACCAGATGATAGCCACGTTCTTCTTCTTTGAAACATATATTTCAGTTTTAAAAAATATGTACATTAACCCTTTAGAAACCGGTCGTTCCCGTACCTCACTTTCGCGATTTCCTCTAATTTGCCAATGTATACCCCCCCGCTGGAGGACTTTTTTATCGAATTACACAAATTCCGAGAGAAGAGGCTAAAAGTGCATACATTCAGCTATAGAAAGATGCCTTCGACTTTAAAAAATTCGATTATTATCAATTAAAAAAATTCTTTTGTGAAACCCGTTTCTAGAAATGAGTGTTTTTCGGCGCAAGCACAGTTTAATCAAAGTGTAATAAGTGACTTTGCTTTCGCCGTAATTATCTTATTTATTAACGATCCTAAATAAAAAATCGTTGTTCATTTTGCGTACAGAATTGAATGGGCTTTCCGAAAATATGATTTATTTTGAGAAATAATTATATTTTCATGGTTAAAATTCTATTCTACTAGGATATTTGTGTTTTGAAGCAGCCGATTGCACTGCAAATATACTTGCTGTGTGTACTTTTTTCAAAAACTCCAAAAGATATCAAATTAATTTTTTTTTCTATTTTTTATATATGGTTTCTATATAGTTTGTTGAACTCCCGGTTTATGATTCAACGCAGGAACATTTATTTTTAAAAGTTTTAGAATTTTTTAAATAATGGTCATTTTTGTATAGAAAAAAAAAAAAAAAAAAAAAGCTAAGGAGTTTGCTATTTCTTTTCAAAATATCTCCCTTCGAATGGGTCCCATCGCGACCTGGTTTTGCTCATTCGACTCGACATAGATAGAGCTTACCGAATTTAATTCCGAGTTTCACCACCAGGGTGCGCTTTCCTAACTCTGTTTCTATGGGACGGATCACGACGGGGTATAGCTCACTCGACTCGACACCGATAGAGCTTACTAGAGATTATAGATTTTATTTCCGCATTTCACCACTAGGGGGCGCTTTCCGAACTCTGTTTCTATGGGCCGGATCACGACGGGGTATGGCTCATTCGAATCGACATCGATAGCTTTTCGAGATTTTACAAGATTAGAGGTTTTAAAATTAGGGGCCCGCTGGCGGGCGAAGCCAGCTAGTTTAATATTAATTTCCGATGACACATTAAAAACTTGCGAAAAAATATTGATGCTTATTATTGAATATAACCTAAAATACAAACCTAAAATTTTAATATAGAGAGATAAAAAACCAAAATTCTAACAGCCTTTTCCTATTAAATTGAAACATTTTTCTTTATAGCAGTTGGCAACAATTAAACAGTAACAATAAAATTCTTTCTACAATAATTAATTTTCTATTGAAAGATTTCCACGTGATAAAATGAAAATGAAATAAAAAGTTTCACCCATTGAAAAAAGATTAATAGGACGTCACATTGGTAATAAAACGGAAATTTTCAAAGATTTCTTAATAATACAAGAACTATGAGTATGTTTATGTACAGAAACCAGCTTAATAGGACGTCATTAGAGAATTAAAAAGAAAATTAGCTGACGTGATAACGGATTTTTCAAATGTTTGAGAATAATACAAAGAGAGTATCAATATGAGTAATAGAGATTAGTAAATATATGAGTTTGACGAACGTATTGAATCATAATAAAAACCCGATTATGGAAATATTGGCATATTTTAACATTTTGAAGGTGTACAACATGTTTAATTTTGAAATTGATTTTTTTAATATCTTATTTAGTCCACATGACAGATATTATTACGACAGTGTATAATAGCGGGCTTCGCCCGCTATCGGGCAGATTCAGATATTCGAAAAAACAAGAAAAATAGACCGGTAAATTTTTACTTTATTTTTTGTTTTTGAAAATGAAATTTATTTGGATTTATTAAAGAAAGGATAAAGTGTTTTGAGAGGAATATTAAACGAAACCCTTTATGCGATCTTCGATCACACTTATCCACTTGTTTTCACAGTCTTCACTTATAATTCGGGAAGATAAATGTTAATTTTTTTTCATGTGCTCATTACTCCAGATGATTCCAATTTAATTTGCTCTTATAGATTCTACGAATAGTTAGTTCCTCTTTGCAGGGTGGTGGATTACTTCCATCGAAATTTCTTACATTTTTGCTGTTGAATACTTCATCTGTATCAGAAATTGTGTACATATTGAGGAATAGCTGAAGTCAAACAGCAACGGTTTTGCGATAGACAACTGTCACACGCTCAATCGCAAAACACGTTCAATTTTAACGGTGATTTTTATCGCATGATTGATGGCTTGTCTATGGGCTCTCTTCTGAGCCCAATCCTCAGTGGTTTTATATGCATTATTTCGAGTCAAACCTTTCGAAACCATAACTTCAATTTTCCATTTTACACAAGCTATGTCGATGACTGCTTCGCTTTACTGGATTCTAGTGGTATAGATATCCCTCATATGAACTTTGTAGATAAAAATATACAGTTTACATCTGAATTTGAAAATAATAACCAACTAACTTTACTTGATGTTATGATTTACCATGAAAATGACTCATTCCAAACCACTGTTTATCGTAAACCATTCGCGATTTATTTTCATCCCCCCCCCCTAATAAAAAATCGGCTGCTTTTAATACCTATGTTCATCGCGCCTTCAAAATTTGTTCATCTGGGAATTTACTCAAAGCAGAGTTAAACAACATTAAATCAATAGCCATTGACCGGGGTTATTCTGTTGAAATCATTGATTCAATTCATAATAAACTAATTAAACGTACACATTCAAACGTTAACAATGTTCGCAATGAAAATTTAATTATGCTTCCATATTTTCCAAGAATAAGCCATCAAATTTCTAGAATTTTGAAAAGATTCGATTTTAAAGTAATTTATGCACAAATCAATGATGCGCAATTTAGCAAAATCAAATTTACAGATCTCAAACATCCAATTGACATATTTTCACATTGGGGAATTTATAAGATATCTTGCGAGTGTGGTAGAATGTACATAGGTCAAACCAAACGACCCCTTAAGGTCTGCTTGTAGGAACATAAAATTTATGTTAAAAATTGCGATACTAAACGTTCAGCGATTGCTAACCATTGTTGGTCTGAGAATCTAAGTTTTAATTTTTCAAGGGGTTTAATATATCAGAAAAACTCACCTATTTACGACCTTGATTTTTGGGAGGCTTGTCATATATGGAAGGATTCAGGCTACTTAGTTAATGATATGTCCAGTACACCAAATTTTTCAAATGTCTGGCTACCTTTAATTTAACTCATTCTCCCCCTTTTCTCCTCCGTACTTAAACTCGCCCGATCTGGCCGGGCGCTCCTATAGGTTCCCTGCGTCACATGAGTTTCCTGACTTCGCTGTTGTTTTGAAAATATCAATTCCATTCAATCTTAGGCGCTTGCGAGAGACGCAAGCATATTTACATGGCTTAAACATTTGATTCGGTTTTAATCTTTTGAATTTGGCACTGATGATGGAGCTTTAGCGGCTCCGAAACAGCTGTTTGTCATTTTATATATTTTTATATGTGCTATTTTACGCTGTTCATTAATTTTTAATATAACGGCACAAAGTTAAATCCACCTTTTTAAAATCAGGTATTGTAGTTAGCTCAGATATCTTAATCGGGTTAGGAATTTGAATAATTGCTGTACGCGGAGACTGTGAAAACATGGCGTGTTTTAACAGACTGTGTACTTAAGAGTGTCAAAGAGCATCTATAGATGAATACTCAGTTGTATTTGTTAGTTTATTTTATTTTTCGAAATATACTCTATTGCAGTCGTAGATTTGGGTGTCAAAAACTTTTTCATTAGTTCTGTAAATAATTTATAACACTCTATATGCTAACCACTTTCAAACACTTCAACCTGTAAAACAAGGTCTTTGTATCAAGATCATAATCTTGCCTAAGTTTGAATAATTTCTCACACATTTTTGATCTGTCCCCAGAAAACAATATTAAATTCCCACTACATCCTTCACACACACAAAAGAAAAATTATAGATGTGCTATGATAATTTTTAAACACTCCAAATAATTTAATTTTTATTTCACTCACATAGATAAAAGTAGGCTGAACATAGACTATGAGAAAATCTGTCTATGAGTAGAGTACAGTACATAACACACGTCACAAAAGTCTATACCAAACCGAGTTGCTTCTTGACCACATGCTTCCAAAAACATAGACCATTCCTAACGGAGGGCAGCATTTGATTAGGTGAAGACAAAAAATACAAACTAAGAAAAATGAATTTAAAGTTCATTACGAATGGATGGATTAAAATGCGTCTGTCAATAGTGAATATGGGTTTCTAGTATTGTCCCATTAAACATATTAAAAAAGCAGATTTGATATTTAATGAAGAAGAACAACATTTTAATGTACTTTTAGTACATAGTACTTGCCAAATGACTCTTTATTGAAGTTAGCTAATACCGTAGCTGCTAACTTTTACGCTTTTTTCCTACCACTAAAATTTTATAGTACATTTTATGTTATTAAATCTCCGAAATCATGTTATTCAAGAAGGCAAAAATTTCTGTTAATTTTTAGTGGTATTAAAAAAGCGTAAAAGTTGGCAGCTATGCTATTACCCATAAGTTCTTACCTACCATAGTATACATCCACAGAAAGAAACTTTCGTTTGTTCCTGCAAAGTAGCCCGGGTAGCTCTGGGATCTTGATCTATAAATTTCACTTAAATTTAATGTATACTGCAATGTCATATTTTTACACAAACGTTATTCAAAGGCGAAATATTGTTGAAAAAGCAATACTGGTGGGTTAAACTTTGAAAAAAGGATTATGTTGTAAAATAAATTAAAAGAAAACCTGCCCATTAAAATTGGGTAGATTTGGCAGATATTATATGGCAGACACTGTATATTGTAGAAAAAGCATTACTGACAGGTTAATTAGTGAAAAAATGGGATATTTTGTAAAATTAAAGAATAAAAAAGCTTGCCTTTTAACCCTCTATGCGTGTGGAACGTAATATTCCGTTCACTATGCTCCATGTTTCACTGCAATATATGCAATGTTTAAGATAATATAATTCTATAGATTTAATGAATTTTCAAAACATTGAAGAATGATTAGCAGTTTTCTTTCTCCATAAATTAATAATAATAACTCGCTTATTTTAGTCATTAACGTAAATATTCCATCATTTTTTATCTGCTTAGCTTTCTCCATTTAGCGGTTTTGCAGCTTAATTTTTTCTATAATCCGCAAGTAATGTTCTCTTCCTAGCAGGGGCTGAGTCCCCATTAATTAATTTATTCTTATCGGGAACCGCAAGTTTGGTCAGCAAGCAACGTATCGTCACCTCTAACACGAAGTGCATCCAGCCTCCATCCAGTGTGAGGGTTCCAGAGCAATTGTGTGGCGCTCCTTGTCGCGTGGGAATCTCACACTGGCACCAACACATCTCAAGTGCCGTCATTTACGAACTGTACAATTGGTACAGTCTTACCTAAGAACTGCACCCTTCTACTAAATTAGCGGACTGTACAACTGGTGCAGGCGCCCCTGTGGACCTCGTCTACCCTGTCTGTCACTCCTTGTAGCGTAGGAACGCTGGTTCCAGCGACAGACCCTGTATTATTATTATTTTCTTTTTTTTTTTGTATGTCTTTAGTTCCTGCCAACTGTCACGTGGGGCTTTGCAGGACCAGTCATTGGCGAAGCTTGTACTGCCACGTTTAATCCCTGCGTGCCAGGGAGCTAGTCGGGGAAGACATTAAACGCTCAACGGCTGGGTTCGCCCTCAGCCGAGTGGTTCTCCTCAGGCATTAAAATACTAAAATATCTCAAGGGTTACATTCATATTTGCAATTAAATTTTATTTATAATGCTGAAAGAATCATATTTTTTTAGCATTTAAAACAAAATGCAGAGAAGACAACATTACAATTTTACCCTTTTTCAAAACGCTCAGAGGGTTAAAATTCGGCAGATTTGGCAGATAATATGTATTTTAGCTGCATTATTCTCTTTTATTTAAAAATAATTTTCATTTTTTAAATCTATAATTTTACATTGCACGAGACGATGTTAGAATTACAGTATTCCCTTTGTAAACAATTCTTTATATATCTAAAATAAATAATTAACCGGAAAGCATTATTCAAAGTATTCATAAAACTTTAAATATATATGTTTTGAGAGACCCTTCGTGCGCAAGCGATTTCATGTATAAAATGATATTTCTACGCTGTAAAAAAGAAAAATGTTTCTTAATCTAAGAAAACATAATATAACCACGCATGAAAATATACAATAACCTCTTCTAAGGTACCCACGATGCCGAAAATAGTTCTGTTATCTTTAGAAACCTTAGCAGTAAATATATTTTCAAGATTTAAAGAATAATTTATAAAAATAATGTTTCTTTTGCTGCCGTTGACTTAAGGAATCGTTTCCGAGTATTTTTTTTTTATAATGTATTAATCAGATTTCTCAAACCGGAATATCAGTTTTTAGCTCACAGGCTATCAAAGCCTGAGAGCTAATGTGCCCGCAGGTTCTGTATGTACGTAACGCGATAACTCTTCTTAGAAAAATCCGATTTGATTCAAATGTTGTATATAGGTTCATTCTGATAAGGCGCTTCCCTGAGTAGTTTTGGGGGTTTATTGGTTAAGTATAAATGAGGGAACAGAGGCCTAATCCCCCCTTAATATAGATAGATGTTTTTTATGCAGAATTTTCCGATTTGCTTCAAATTTTGTATACTGATTCATTTTGATAAGGCGCTTCCCTGATTAGTTTGAGGTTGGTTAAGTATAAAGGGGGGGAACAGGGGCTAAACCCCTCTTAATTTATTGCCGATTTCTTTTTTCTTCGAGGAGCATTATTCTTTAAAATAAGAGTGCAATATACAATTAGTGTGAATATCCTGTGAGCTCAATGCCATCAGTTTAACTGGGCACTTTTATTTTTATTTGGATTCCATTCATTCTGAAGTGAACATTTACAGCTGCCTAATTGAATTTATACTCGCAAGAGCAACACAATAATATCAGTTTTAATGGTAATGTTACTGTTGACGATTTATCGTGCTTGTCTGTAAAATAGGTTTGTTGAATTTGAAAATCTTCATTTGAGAATTGATAGCATCCAAAAAATCAATATTCCTGGTTGCGAAAACTGATTGGTATACGATAAAAAATCTAGGAAACGTTTCCGAAAAACGGAAACGGCAAAATAATATCAATTTTAATGGTAATTGTACTGTTGACGATTTATCGTGCTTGTCTGTAAAATAGGTTTGTTGAATATGAAAATGTTCATTTGAGAATTGATAGCATCCAAAAAACCAATATTCCTGGTAGCGAAAACTGATTGGTATACGATAAAAACATCTAGGAAACGTTTCCGAAAAACAGAAACGGCAAAATAATATCAGTTTTAATGGTAATGTTAACTGTTGACGATTTATCGTGCTTGTCTGTAAAATAGGTTTGTTGAATATGAAAATGTTCATTTGAGAATTAATAGCATCCAAAAAACCAATATTCCTGGTTGCGAAAACTGATTGGTTTACGATATAAACATCTAGGAAACGTTTCCGAAAAACAGAAACGGCAAAAGAAACGTTGTTTTTATATATGCTTCTTTAAATCTAGAAAATATATAGTTGTTTGTGATTACTAGAGATTTATCTCTAGCGAAAATTTACAATAATGGATTTACTCGAACGAAAATTTACAATAACAACTTCCGAGTTACGCTTGATTCCGAAAACCGATCTAAAGATCAGTTTTCGTAATTGTGCATAACTCGGAAGTAGTTATTGTAAATTTTCGTTTCTGGTTTTATTATACTTTTAACAAATTGTAAAAAATCTGTTTCTTATTTCGTTGTTCAAACAATCTGTTTAAATTACATAATAAGGAAATTATTATTTTATTCCTCTTTTTTTCAAATACTTTTCTTAAAATTTGCCTCCACATTTTTTTAATTTTTTTCCAAATAGCAAAGAAATCGGTGCAAATTTTTTGAATTAATAAAAAATATTAAATTTATATATATAAAAATATGTTTCTTTTAAAAAGTAAATAATTTATTTTAATAAATACAATGTCTCACATTTTTATTTGTTTAAAAACATATAAATTCAAACTAACACTCATATTTTTTATTTATACAATTTCCAATTATTTTATATAAAATGATTTGTCTGGTGTCTATCTAACATGTATGAAGTTCATTTCATGGAGATACGGTTTTAAATATGTTTCTGCGAATTCGTATATTCATACGGATTTGTAGGCAATATATTTCATGGAAATATGTTCATTTATTGAGAAAATTGTATACAAGTCTTATTTCAAAGGGATTGTAAAACATATAAGTTTTTGAGGTGTATTTTTAAAGTTCAGATAGTAGTTATGTTACATAACATTTTGCAAAACTTGAGTAACAAAGGAAAATATATGATTTCAATAGTAAAAGAAATCTTTTAAAATTATTTAAAATTTGAAGTTACGGTTTGTGTATGTTTATTATAAAAACATTGACCTCAGCTGTTATTCGTTAAATAGTGATCACAGACATTTATTATAAATTACAAAGTTACTTAAAAAAGGGTACAGACTTTTATGAAATCGATTAAAATTTTGAGGGGGTTAAATTTGAAGAAATACAAAATTTACATTTTTATACGGACCCCGTACAAAACATTTATCCGTGAGTAAAAGGTGTCTCACAAAATCGGAACATTATTAGCTGCGTTATTGAAACAAACCATAGTTAGAGAAAGAAACCTTGACGAATGTTTTGAGGGGAGGGAGAGGATCTTCAAGTGACCTTCAGCAAATGACTAATTAGAAGTATCACTATGCATTTTAAAAATTAATTCATTTGGTTAAGCTATTAGGAACTTAATTAAAAATTTGTCTTAGACTGTTATTCGGAAATAATGGTAACTGTTTCTCATAAATTTACTTTAATGATATACAGAATCAAGTTAATTATGATATTTGGAGTCAGTGAACTCGGAAAGTTAGTTTCTGAGATTTGGAAAAGGCGCACAGTTAAAGAAAACACCTTGAGGGAAGAGCCGGGGGGTGGGGTGGGGGCAGGACGTCCAAGTACCCTTTAGAAAATGACAAATAGAAGTAGTATTATACATTTTTAAAGATTGATTCATTTCGTTAATCTAGAAACTTAACTTATAATTTAGCTTAGACTATTATCCGGAAATATTGGTAACTGATTTCTAGAAATACACCCTAAAGTTATGAATGTTGTGTGTTATGATAATTTAGCAAAATGGAACTGGTTTGAAGAAGATTGGAACACTATTATCTGAGTTAGGGAAATAAGACACAGTTAGAGAATAAAACATGAGGGAGGGGCCGCCAGGGTGAGCGTGGTCAAGTGCTAAACAGCAAATCACTGACTGTGACTGTTGGTATGCATCAACAAAATACGGGTTGTGTACTTTTATTAGGAATATAAATTTAATTTTACGAAAACTCTTATTCGAAAATTCCGGCGCGCGTTCAAATGTAATAAATGCGATATCAAATAAAACGTTCCTCCCCCCCGCCCAGTGATTAAGTGCATAAAATACTTTAAAAATATGTTTTTTTATTTGGCAATGTTTAATATTTAAGTTGATTGTCTACATGCCATTTAATCTTTGTTCCATGGATATTAAATTATGATTTTATTATTTAAGCAACATTTCTTCACCATTCATTGTCTTTTTTTTTCTTCAGTAGAATTAAATAAAAGCATTCCCCCTAAGCGGAAGTAAGTTCAATACGACCTCTTGCAATTTATTATTCATCCAAGGCCGTAAAAATATTTCGTTGTCAGTGTGAATTTTATTGAGATATTAATTAATATCTAGAAAATTACCAACGGAGACGAAATGTCTGGATCGTGAGACTGCGCGTTAAAATGAAAGTTTTACTGCAATCAGTCTAATGAAATATTAATTAATATCTCCGGTTTTAATTATCCGATTTTCAAATTTTGAAATTCTTTTAATCAGGAAAAAAATGAGTTACGCGGTGTTATTTTCAAAAACGTAGGTAAATTAGATTTTATATTTTGCATGTCCCGTGCAAAACCCTACTTCCATATTTTTATTCAGGCAACTGTCTCGCCATCTCATTGAAATATTTATTATCGAAACAGGTGCACTCTGCGATAAAATCATTTTATTTTCCAAAGCAAATTTAATTATCTGTCAATTAATATCGGGATAAATTATCGATGAATTTTTTTTTAATTTTGGTTTTTTGGAATCAGAATTTTTCTTTATCTAGATATACAAATTTTTGCGTTGATAGACCAAAAAGTTAAAATTTTTTCGACGTGTTTCGAAAATGCGTAGTTTGAAGTCAGTTTGGTAATCCGGAGATTTTCTTTTAAACCCAATCATTCTTGATGCTGGCCTCGGACCGAGGTCCCAATGTTGGCATTTCGATATATCTTTCGCACAATTTTCAGAAAAAAATAGCATTTTGTAAGCGATGTTTAATTACTGTTTAATTAATTTCTCAGCGAATTACGAAAATATTAAAAATCTATGCCTGATGTGCAACAGGACATCCTTTGGACTATCCTCAGCCAAATTTTCAGATCTCTAGGGGCTGTAGATAGGCAACACAGAGAAACAACTTTCTTTTATTAGTATATATAACTAATACTTTTCTTCACGTACATTATAAAAGCTTTTTTTTTCAAAAACTATGGGTGGGATTTGGAGTTGCAATCAAAATTAAGTGCTATGTATAATATACAACCGACTCTCAAGGAGTTAAGGGGACGACAAAAGTTGCGAAGAAATCGCTGAACCAATTTCAATACTGTTTTAAAGTTTGGTAGTAACTAATTTATAAACTGATAGTCCGGTAAGAAATAAAAATAAAAATATCAGTTGTTAGACAATTTCGTAAACAAAAATAATCTCATGTAAAGCAACTGACATTGAATTTTTTAAAATATTATAATATTTAAAAATTAACATATTAAAAATTAAATAATATAATATTTAAAATATTTCATCGTTGCAGTATAACAGTCATTTGGCCTATTTTCTCAAATGTAGTTTAGCAAATAATAAATATAATTATTTTTGTAACTCGTAAACAGTTGTAACCATAAAGACTGTTTTGTTCGGCTAACGGTATTCGGTAACAGCCTTAAAATCAATTTCTTAATTTATTATTAAGTTCTTAAAATATTTAAATGTTGTATTGTAATCTAGTGATGGAACACCTGTGCGTGTGTACCAACATGAAAGTTTTCAACTCTGATTTGTAATAGTATTATGCGATTTATTTACTGACAGAAATTCAGCAATTAAATGAGGCGAATAAAATTATAAAAAAATACTTGTTACAGCTGACACTTTGGTGCACAGACTGGTCATCACTTGTCACACTGTGACATCACTGGTCATCAGAGACATGCTTGTGAACATAATGTTTATAATGATATCCTACCAGAATTCCAAAATTCCTTTTTTATGTACATGAACAAGTTTAAGTTAAATAAATATGTGTAAAATGATTCTGCAATGAATAGAGTTGCAAAAATTCGGTTTATTCCCAGGTTTATTTCCAATAGACCCGATTTATTCCCAGTTTTATTCCCAAAAAACCAAGTTTATTCCCAAAAAACCCGGTTTATTTCCAGGATTAAACCGGTTTTTTTCTAGCCTTTGCAACTCTAGCAATGAACAAAAATATCTCGTCATTTATACACACGTGCATAATACTCCATTTAAGTTTTCAAAGAAATTACTAATGTTATACGTAGATGAAATCATTCTCAAATTCTGAATAGATTAAAAAAAAAAAATTGTAGAAAACATATGTTAATTTTTAGCTTTCCATGTTATTATGAGTCAATATCTTTCACTTTGTATAACAGGTTTCTAAATGACAATATCGGCTAAACAGAGATTACGTCATCTGTTGAGTGTCTTCCGCTTTAACACATTCTCACCTGACATATAATGCATTCTAGCACGTAATTCGAGTTACAAGTGTCAAGATAGTAATTGGTATTGGGGTATGTGCCGTATTTCTTGAATTATTGAATTTTATAAAGTTATAGCTGCTCTGTTGCATTCCAGTAATTAAAATTTTGGATAATGTTTCAGAAAATGCAATCGAGGCAATTAAACCTGTGAGTCTGGAGCAACGATGATTGAGAAAAATAATCGATCGCCTTATAGTAATTAATTATGTTATTACGAAATCTTATTTTAAAAAAACAATTCTGAAATTTTATCGATAAATTAATGTCAAAATCCTACATGAAAAATGTTATTAAATTTGCAAATATATTGAAATGTCATTTCACATGACGTAATATACAATATTTTATTTACTTCCTGTCAACACAATTGATAGACATTAAAGTTTTGTGTCATTTATATTTTGCAAAGTTTGGCAAGGGAAATTAAATTCAAATAATTTGCACGTTCTTACTTTCACTGATGTGATATGTAAAGTCATGTTAAACGGTAATTGTTAATCTGGATGAAAATTGAATAATGAAGAAATGTTATGCAACTAGCAGAGCATTTACGTTATATTTTATTCACTGCTTTTCATAAAATTATATATGTAATAATGATAGATATATTTCCAGCATGAAATATTTTCAATTTAAATACCATATATGTCTCTGTATATAATATACATGATAGCATTAGTAAATTCCCATAAAATTTCAGTTGTATTATCAGAAAATATATTTCTAATATTTCCAATACAGAAGAAAGATAATGTATTATAAAAAAAAATATTGAAAATACTTAACGGATGTTTATCTAAAAGTTGCATTTTTTTGAATTCATATTATTGCAATTTCAGTAAATTTTACTTTGGTTTGCCGCATGCGACATTGGATGTCGTCTTATATTGTAACGCATACTCTCTTTTTCATTTGTTGACACCATGTATACTATACAAATTGAACTAAATCTGTCAAAAAATAAATGTCTTCCTAATGTATAAGTCTCCCTGCATAACTAAGATGAATTCAAAATATTTCTATGTTTTCATGATAATATCTACATTTGTTTAGGTATATCTGTGAATCAAATGCATATTTATACTGGTAAATTTCTACATTAGTATTATTTTATTGGCGATAAGCATATATTAAACTTCCATTAATCCATTTTTTTTCTTAAACTTTTTATTATTTATTTCAATTTTCTATTTAATAAAAGCTATGCATTTAAACTATTTTTATAAGCAGATTAAAATTTAAGAGAATATTTAAAATTAACTGTGAAATGCATTTTGTGTGGCTAGTAAAGTAAACAGGAACTGCTGTTAAAAAAGATATTTAATATAAATTTGAAAGTAAAATAATATCCAGTTAAAAACAAATGTAAAATATAGTAAAATATACTGAAATATACACAATAAAAAAATATCGAGTATATTACTTTGCCTGAATAATGTACTAAGACAAATAGAAATTAGGATAAAATGAAGCAAACTTCAAACATTTAAAGGATTACCGTCTTTCAATTTTAAAATTTTAGAAAAATTGCATTTCATTAAATTTTAATACGTTAAACGAAATTTTCCATTAGCTTTTCCCCAGAAATCTTATTAAAAGAAGATATTTTTCACCGAAAGAGTAAATATCGGATAGAAAACGCTGCATCGTATTAACTTTTTTTCGATTCTCCTGCAGAATAATGGTTTGATCCTCTTCGAACTCTCAGGATAATTCCTTATATTTCAAAAAATATATCGTTATATTTTAGTTGTATTTACATTCTTTGCATTGTATTCAGTAAAAATGAATCATAAGCCGAAATTGCTGAACCCTTTTCTATATTTATTCAAAATGCATTTTCATATTCCACTGCATTTTTTACAAATGCATTTAAATGAACGTGAGTTTTTTCTATATAATGATTCAGTTACGATAGAAAGTAACAGATAATTTGAAATGAATTTTCTGTTAAGTAACAGAAGAGAAAGAATTTCAAATGCACGCAAGAATTCTATTTTTGCCTTTAAATTAATTTCTGTTAAACTGTTTTATTTTTACTCTTACGTTGACTGATTTCTTAGATTTTTTTTTTTTTTTTTTTTTTTTTTGTCATAAAAATAAATTTCGTTTTGGTGGTTTTATCTAAGAAATATGTATTCCTGAAATAAAGAATATATATTTCACAGAAAACGATATATCGTGGTAAAAAATAAATTGAGATATTGAATGTGAAAGTATGGGAATTTTTAAATATATTTGAATTTGTATGGTATACAGGACATATAATCATGGTATACAGGAGTTTCCGTGCTATTTCAAGATTCATCATGTAAATGCTATACTTCTAGTTCAAATGAATGAAATTAGCGCTGCAAATTGCAGCCTTGTCCAACAAATAAGAGTGAAATATGCCAGCCCAGGATATTGTCGGGATATCTCATTAGGGAGAGCGTTGGTACGGCAAACCAAAGTACCCAGGTTCGAGTTCTGGCCCCAGCATAGTTTCGCAATGTTGGAAAAATTCTCAACTATAATACTCCAACCATTGTATATTTGAATTTGATTTGGACAAAAACGAATGTGGTTTTTGTCGATTGTGGTATATTTTCGTTTTTAACTACGGATATCTTACGAACGAATGCTACAATTTTCATGATTCCGTACTTTCGTGTTATAGCAGGCCCCGAGGATGAAACTCCGAGCGACCAAGATTTATCGCTAAATTCTTATCATATATAAGACATTATAATAATACGTCTTGTATATAACATTTCGTGGCACATATTGCACAGAAAAAGTCATATATGACAGTATTAATGACATGTGTATAAGTTGTATATAATGTATTTGTGGCATATAAGAAGTAAATATTTATATATAATGACATATATGACACATATATGAGTATTAGAAGTATACGTATTCGTATATATGATACATATATAAACTTTCATCTGATCTTAGTGAAATAGTAATTGTGGGGTCCGTTATAACACGAAAGTACCCATAATAATTTTATGTTTGAAATGGAAAATTTTCTTAGTGTTCCCGTTTTAATTTCAATAGGATTCGCAAATTAAATGATTGTCTTTCATTTTTTTATTGTATTTTGTGACTGAAGACTTCCGCAAAACAGTAAAAAGCAATATGGTGTAAAAGTACTCTCTACACCAAGCATATATAACAGTTCAGTAAACAGGAGTTTTTCATCTCATCTGGGGCAAAACAATGAAAGACGACATTCAAAGTTTTCACTAAGCTTTTACTAACCTTAGCAAATCAGTCTAATCATTAAACAAAAAATATATGCCATATTAAAATAATGTTAACAATAGATTCGTAGTGAAACTCTGATTTTAAAATTGTTCTTTAAACTGCCAAATAAGAACTCACTCATAACATTAATATTTTTCCTTTCCAATATTTGTCCCATTTTTCTTGTATCTATTTAGCAATTTTTGATCTAAACAGAACTATCCGTTACAGATTCCAAGAAAACAAGTTTATTATAGACAAAATCTAATATATAGACAGATAGCTTTACAAAATCGAGAAAAAAAAAGTTCCCTGATTTAGTCCTAAATTCATGAAACAAAACCTCGGAAAACACAGGATTCGGTATAGTATGTTTGCGGGTAATACAAAAACAAACAAATTAATTAAATTAAAATTAAAATTGTGAATGATTCCGGAGGAATATCAAGGAACAATTAATAAGTTACACATAAAACATTCAATCGTTCATTTGCATTAGTGAGTATGTCACCGAAAGAAAAAATTCTATTCTCGCAATTTCGCGGTTTCAATCTTTCGCTTTCTTGCCATATAAAACATTTTGCCTCGATTTGGCGCAATGGCGATCGGCAGCGAGAACACGGTCGCCATTAATGATATGACTTGGAACAATATTATTTCGCTGTATTACTAGTAGCGATACATAGACGCCATATACTATGCGCACATATCTTGCAGTGGCAGCGAAAAAGGATTTAGGATTCCAAAACTCCATATAAAAATGTGGAAAAAACATAAATCACAGTAAATTTAAGATTAATTTTTCTGAAGGGGTTAAATATTTCTATTTTTTGCAGGAAAAGGAGTTAGAAATTTTAATTGCTATACAAAAATATTTGAAAATATTGATTTTGAAGAAACCTTAATTTATAAATAGAGTTATATATATTTTTAAATCTATTAATAAGAAACGTTCGAAAAAATGTCATGGCTCCTGCTGGACAGCCATGTCCTACAATAAGTTTTACAAAGAGTCGTCGTATCTTATACAGCTTTTCATATTGACACTTCACAATGTTTCATGTAGAATAATTTCATTTTCATCAATAGTGGAATATGAATGACAATAAATGTTGCCACAAAACACACTGATTTTCTAAACACTATCAAGAAAATATGCTACAATGTAAAAAAAGATATACGTTTCAAGATCTAGCAAAACATTAGGAGAATATTACACAAACTCTTCCAAGCTGTCCACGATTCCGAAAAAACATTCTTTTATCCTCAGAAACGAATACATTTCAGAGATTTTAAAAGCAATATCTGAAACAAAAGTGACTTTTTGGTGCTGGTAAATGAAAAATGAAGAAATACAAAACATATTCGAGTATTTTAAACAGTGTATTCATAAGTGTTTTTGACACGAAATATCGATTTTTCGGATGCCATCAATTCTCAAGTAAACATTTTTATATTCAACAAGTATGTACAAAAAAAAACCCTAATAAAAACATGCTAAATTAACAGCATTATTAACTTTGATGTTAAAATTAACTTTATTTTGTTACTTTTGCATGTATAAATTCTGTTACACTGCTGAAAATATTTATTTGAAAAAGGATAACATCGGAAAAACCGATATTTCATCTCTTGAGAAAGCTGATTATCAGTAAAGCCACTTTGAAAAGTTTCACTGTTTTTTTTCACTTTTTTAACTAACACCAAAAAACCCATTTGTTTCAGAAATGCTTCTGTAATTCTCGGATATATTTTGGTTTCTGAAATTTCTGAAGATAAAGGAACGCTTTCCGAAATCATAGATAATTCGGTAGAGGTTGTATTTTATTTTCCTAAGGTTTTCTAGATCAAGACACATTTTTTTACAGTGTACATGAGGTTTAATAATGTAAGAAAGATTGATTCCCTAGAAATAGGTTTAGATTTTTCGGTACTTCTTCATTATTCCGTCGACCAATTTGCTACCCCCCCCAAAAAAATCGCCAAACTGTTACGCCCAACAAACAAATGGAGCAATGCTGCTATTAGAATTTCAAAATAAATAAATAAATAAATAAATACAAGAAATTCGGAAAAGCTACAATCACTAAAGTGTTAACTATTAGTAACTTTAAACAATAAAATTACTATATATAAATAAAAACAGAAAAAATAATATTGGATATTTATTTATTTATATTATTTTTCTTAATTATTCTTCTCGTCTGGTGCTTAAATGTTTATGACGTAACTGGAAACTGATCTATTGTAGGTAACTATGCACTGCAACATTTTTTCAATGTTTTATTTTTCAATATCATGACATCGCCGTCATGATGTAATTGTTATTTTAATTAACGGTATAACTAATAAATAAAAAAAATCATAGTTATAAATACAGGCAAACGTCGAATTAAAAATCACTTGATAATATAACAAACAAGTGTAACGCATTTGACGTCAAATGACGCCACGATCATGTATTTTTAGTGTTAAATCCCATAAAGTTTGGCAATACTTTTTTTTTTTTTTTTTTTTTTTTTTTATGAAATGTGATCGACGGGATAATGGAAAAATTCCCATTTTTCTAAATATTTATTTGTTTTATAAATAGTTCACGGAGCAAAACAGCAAAAGCTCAAGTTTATTTTACTGGTGATAAGTACATTAGAGGTAGACTATCTTGTAAGGAATACATGTCTGCTTACTCAAAAATAGTGCATAGGTACTAGATGGTAATCAGTAACACATACATATTACAGTCACATCTTCTATGAACTGAACTGAAATGAAATGCGCGTGTCAGAAAATGAATTTGTTTGTTTATCGTCTGAAGAATTTTGTGTATTTGTTATGTGATGTGTTCGTCTTTGTGATTGTTTTCGAATAAAGTTATGTTTAAGGTGTGTAAAATGATTGCAGTTTAGTGTAATTATCGGTCATCCCGGCGGAGAAAGATTTTAATTCACGCAACAGAAAGGGTAAGCTGTTACCTTTATTATTTACTAAGTAAAATACAACTTTTAAATCTTTCAAATTCTGGAGTTAAAATTTATGGCGCCCGTGAACAAGGACGCCAGTTTATAAAATGACCGTGATTATATTTTGTAATATCGAACTGTTATTGATAGTAATAACATATAATGGAAAATTTAACTAAAATTAGAAATCCATTACGTACCAAATTTTATGAAAACTGCAAATAGGCTAGAGGGAGCTTTAAAATCAAATCCAGTTGATTTTGAAGAAATGGAAATTTCTTTTACGCTTTTGAGCGATAAATACAAGAATCTGAAGGCTGCAGATAATGAAATATTACATTTACTTTCTAAAAATGGTGGGAAAAAAAACAAAAAGCTTATGATAAAGAATATGAAAATATAACTTCGTATACGGATAAGTACATCATTTTAAAAATAAAGACGGAACGATTACGGTATTCATTGAATAATTCAAATATTGAAGTGGTAAATAAAAAAACTGTGAGATTACCAAAATTAGAATTAGAAACATTTGACGGATCAATATAAAATTGGCTAAAATTCGGGTCTATTTTTAAAAAGATACATGAAGATCCAGAATTATCTGATGAAGATAAATTTGTTGATGAAGATAAATCTTATTCAAAGTACTACAGAAAAATCTAGGGTCCGTGATCTTGTTGAGAGTTCTCCACCAACATCTGAAAATTACCCTTTAGTGATTTATTGTCTTAAATCTCACTTTGATAGTAAAAAAAAAAAAAAAAAAAAATGTACAGTTCATCGCCTGGTAACAAGACATGTTGTTGGGAGAATGACAAGCTGCATACTGTTGTATAAAAATAATTTAGCAGGTGATAAGTGGAAAAATATTGTCATAATTGAAGAACCGTGAAGTTATCTAAATGACTGTAATAAAAAAAGATCGATTACCAGAAAAGAGGATATATTACCACAAAAGAGACCAAAAGGACTTACAATTTTGGTTCAAACACTGCAAAAATGTTTCTCTAAAGGATTTATTGTTAGAATTCATAAAGATACAACTAAATGTAAAGAAAATTTAGTTATTCGATAACATTTTTCGCCTTTGTATGTAAAAATTACAAAATAAAATTATATCAGTTTTATAGAAAGGGCTCAACTGTCCCTTCTAACATAAATGATTTACACATTTTGACCTGGGTGTATCTGGATAATTTTATGTGACCCTTTATAATTTTAAGTAAGGAAAATCGCATAGTGACACTTAATAACAGCTTCATAGCAATAAAAGCGAATTTAATGAAGTTATTTGGCGGTCATATTTAATTTTCGTCTATGTAATTTTATTTATGATTAAAGTAATCGCGATTGAATTAGTTCAGATTGAATTAATCATGAAAAAATTGTAAGGGTAATTACTTTTTTCAATTTCAATCCTTATTACATTCATCATGATTAAATTTCGTATGATTGAACGTTTAATCGACTAATCAATTAACTAAAAAAGTAATCGGTTAATGCCAACCTGTCTACCAGATATAATTTGTTACTTTAGATTACCTTGTGATCAGAATTTTCGAAAAGCACTCATTGTTTTTCCTTTACGAAATTCGTAACATACGTAACATTTTCTATGTAATTTGACCTATACCAAATTGATGATTGAAGAAAATAAGGGATCCACGGTATACACTTCTTATAAGATCAACGTCATTTGCATATTTCAAGAAGATGCATTCGAGCAAGCGATCAACGTTTGTGACAAAAGTTTTGTTACTAAACAAAAAAGCACCTTTAGTGCAAACTGCGATTCCGTATTATTATTAATTTTTAAGGTTATACGGAATTCAGTTCCGTTCCACAAGTTTTGCACTGAGAACCAAAAATTATTGTTTATTTCAAGTGCACAAAGTAAGTAAATATTTTTCATACATAAAAGAAGACATATATCAATGAAAAAATATTTGTCAATATTAGTTTTATCTGCAGTCTTTATAACAAATTTCATGAAATATAACGTATTTTGAGCAGAATAAAATTCGGTTGAGTAAGTATTCCGAATGGCATAATATGGAAATAATTACGTTTCAGAAGAGTAAAATGTTATTTTCTATTCCGTGGAATGAGTGGATTTCCAAAAATGTACTTAAATAAATATAGGATTTTTTTTCCAAAAGAGAGCGCATAGCTATTTTGCGAAAAAAAATATCTTTATTTTCTTACCTTAAAAAATATTTATATATAGAGAGAGAATTGGAAAATATTGGTAAAAGTAATAATTTATAATTTTGCACTATATACTGTACGTTTTTTGGGGATTTTTTGGGTTTGTACGGAGAAACTAATATTAGTAAAAATTCTTTTCAGATGAAAATAAAAAATTAAAAACACATATTGCCGGTGGCCATTTTGCTTTTAATATTGAAACATACTACCTTATGAGCTTCTATTCTTATGCGCTTTAAAGAGACCTCCCTTCTAAGACAAATACTTAAGTTAAAAAATTTAATTAGTCAGTTGCATTCAAATGATGATTCAATAAGAAAATTAACGTAGTTTAGACGGGAAGAAAAAGATGGTAATAGAAATTTTCAATTTCAAAGCTCTGCAATGAAAAAAAATGTTAGTTTTAAAAATATTTCTCTGCAATTTATTAAACCATATTAAATTTCAAAACGTTTCGATAAGCAAATGAACAATATCACTTTATTTTTATAACCTTTTAATAAATAAAATACCATCCAAAGAAATGCTTGGAGGATTGAGTCCATGCCCGGCTAAGCCCGAAAAAAAAACAGAAATCTATTGAAAAAAGTAGCCCAGAACTGTCCTGGCTCGAAAAAGATAACAATTAGGCCGTGGACTGTGGAGTCTCATGCACGAAAATTGTACCGAGTCCAGCCCGTGAGCCAGGCTTGTGGAGAGCTCTACAAAGTTAACAGTCATTTCTGACAGATGCATAATTTGTTTATAAGAAATTGTTTGTAATTTTAAATTTTGATTTGATTACTAAAATAAGTAATTTGTACATTTAACTTGAGTTTTATAAAAAATCAGTCATGTTTACGCTGTCAGATTTCTCAAACTTTAAATGTTGAGAATTCTTACAAGTTGCAATGTTTAAACGACTGTTATTTTAAGAATTTTTGATCTTTTACATTTGACTGCTTTTAAATTTGCGTACCAGAATAGGTTTTCTTGTAAAACAAAAAAAAAAAATTATGTTAAATTAAAAATGTCAAATTCCATTCATCGTACTTTAGATCAAGATTGATATTCATGTTGCTAAAGAGGTGGTGTTGCACGAGTGGCAAATACTCCTAAAATTATAGACAATTTAAGAGATTATACTGGGTGTCCCATCAATATTGCCCAAACTCTGCTGTACAGCCAGATTCCTTACTTGGAGTACATAAAAAATGCTCAACGAACCTCTACAAGCCATAATTTTCGAGGAAAATGCGAAAAAAATTTCGTGAAAAATGCGAAATTATGACAGCATATCACGCGATGGATTGCAATGAGCATACTCCGAATCATTGACCGAAGATATAGTACATGTCGCAATATTCGCTAACGGAATGCATTATCCACATCGAAGATCACCTGTAGCTACTGGATCCTTTTGCATGCGATTCAATACAAATTACACTCGGGTTTACGTCATTTTACTTCCTCGATATACGCGGTGTAAATTTTGCGAATCTTCGTCTGCAAACATATGTAAATATCGATATTCATGTTTCCATTTTTTCCTTGCAGCGGAAATGACGTCATACTTTTCTTTCGCATTTTTCTCGAAAACTATGAGTCGTAGAGGTAAATTGGGCATTTTGTATGCAACACTCCAAGCGAGAAATCTGAATGTTCAGAATTTGGTCAGTTTTGATGGGTCACTCTGTAGATAATCTAGAATAGGCAATTAAGAATAAAATAAAAGAAATTCTGCATTTAGATTAATGAAATAAAGAGACTGATTTTATTTTGATATATAATGTGATACTGAAAATGAATATATAGGTGAGGAAGAGGAGATATTTTTAATGAGGACTCAGAAAATGGAAAAACATTCCCTTAAAATGTAAACAATTAGAAGAACAATACTCACATAACCGTAATTTGCCAAATCCCCCCCCCCCTACCATCAGGTTAAAAATAAAAATAAAAATAAGAAACTATGAACAGGAGAAGAGGTGTTTATTCAAGGGTCATAAAACAAAAAAATCCTTTGATTTACATTTTAATTTAAAATAATTTTATGCCATCAAACATAAACTCCTGGAGGGAGTTCCAAGGGAAATTGTCCTTTTTATCCTCGACATTACTCTTATTTAAATAAAAAAAATACGTACAACTAATAAGTGTACTTATTACTTAAAGGTTCAAAAATCCGTTCACAGTTTTCAAGATATTAAAAACACACTCTTCGAACGTTTTCAGCCGAAACCCTGTCGTCTTCAGGGGTAATGCTGTCATTCCTTCTTTGATTTCACTCGAGCTCCAGTCCGGGAGAAACCATTATTGTTCGAAGGTGGTACGGAAAGTATAAGATGGGGGCGTTAAAGGAAAAAACAATACTGCAACAAACTTTACCTATTTTCTAACAATACATATTAACGTATTTGTGCATCTTTAAGTAATGAGTACACTTGTTAGTTGTACATATTTTTGTGATTTAAATTATTTATTCAAGGTGAATTGTGCACTGAACTGAAGTTTATTACTTTTTTCGTTCGATTACTCTTATGTCACGCCATACTTTTTCATTCAGTACACGCACTTTAATGTAGTTCGACTTTTCCTGCAAAAAGGGAAAATGGAATATCATCTTTTGGTAAGTTCCAATCTAATAGATATGAACAGTTGCCAATTCAACCAGCCTACTAAATGTTATCTAATCCTTAATTGCTGTAAGATGTCTTCCATACCGCTGATTTTTTTTTAATTTTTCACTTCTAATTTTTTATTTAACTATGAATACTAGTGAAATTTTACTTGTTTAGAACTTACTTTCACTGGAAACTTCTGAATATGTGAATTTTAATTACAATAGTCTTGTACATAATGTTTAGTAAAGAAACGTTATCCTATATGTTAATCGAGCCTTTTATTCGTCTTTCGATCCAGTGGTCTCAGATACAGTAGATATGATATAATTTCTGTCACAACAGCTAATGATTAAACGTTTGTATTCTGAAGTGTTGCTGTTCTATGAAAAATATAGGCACAACGGAGGGGCTACCTTCATCAGCTCCAATTAATTGGAAAAAGTTCTATTAATTATTTTTTACCTAAAATAAATGAATTGTAGCTTTTAACCTATAATTGCCTACACCCCCCACCCCCTCTTAGAAAAAGGCTCCAGACTTTCCTTTTTAAAATAATTTTTGTTTAATAAATTTCGAACAAAAAAGAAAAAAAAACTGAAGACAATGGAAATAGTTAGCATCTTAAGTGAATGCAATGTGTCGAACTAAAGAACAATTACGGTTTACACTTAGAATGATATATAAGGAAAAAAAAATCATACAATGGAAATGTTTTCACGAAAAATCATTCCAATCCCAAACACAATCACAAACATATTATGCATTTTTCATTACTTTTATGAAATATTTACTTTTTTGTTGTCAAAGTTTAGGAAGTCTATCCCTTTTCACTCCCTTGCGTAACCCAGGTCCCACGACACAGACGATTGACCGTTTTACACAAGACCAATATTTTCGTGATAAAGTCATGCATATTGCTGACAGATAATACATTACAACTTGTATATATATCTTAAACACATATAGTTAGAAAATGCAATTATTTGAGTATATTTGATAAAGTTATACATTTGAAAATAAACTATTGCTAAAATCCCAAACTTGGATGTCCATCTTATTTTTAATCTCTTAAATTTTCCCTGACATCTTTTAAACTATGGAAAATAGAGTAAAATTAATAGAATAGCCTAAAAAACACCAATTTTTCTCTGACTAATTTTGTTACAAAATGAAACATATCACCCTTATTGAAATCAATATAATTCAAGATATAAAATTCGCCAATGGACGATAAAGTTCAACTTCAAGAAACTCAGCTTAGGTTTAAATTTTTTTTTTCAACCTTCCAGTTTTAATTTAGCAATAAATTGTTAATATATGGCTATATTTAGACACGTTCTTATGGTAGTAAAACTTGAATGAAATTTAGAATTTCGCGTAGTGAGTATCGTTTCTCGATGAAGAGTAACCAAACCAGCCACCATAATAAATATCATTTATCTCTCCATCAGAGGCGTTGATTATGATCGTAGTTCAGCAGTCTATTAGTGACTCGAAGTTGCTTCTAGCTCCCGATTCCTGAATTCTAGACTTACGCACCTACACAAAAATGGAGGCTGTCGTAGGCGGATTCTTCGTAGCGTTTGTATGATCCCTTGAATTTGAATACCAATAATATCTAAAAGTTTTCTTCGTTTTATTTTTCACAAATTAAATAAGCCAAAGAAAACTTTTGATAAATACTGGAGTCTAAATTCAGGTGACAATACAAACTCTTAAAAAAAAATCCACATACGACAGTCACCACATTTGTGTCAGCGCACTAGTATCCAAGGGGCGATAGCCTCTAGACAGAGGCTAACGAGAAAGACAGGCTACCGTGGTGCATTCCCCTTATCTTTTTTTACAGACCGCTAGAGTGACGTATTGCTCTTTTCGTACACCTGCATTGGTGAATTCGAGCATCACGTGACTCCCACGGTCTGTAAAAAAAGATACTCGTAAAGCACCGCGGTAGCCTTTCTTTTTCGTTAGCCTCGCTCTAGACAGAGTGACGTATATCCGGCGTTCAGTATCTGAGTTTGGCGAGTACATTTGATGAGTTCCTTTCGTGATTACACTTAGGAAGTTGTACTGCAGAATGTACCATTCAGAAAGTCTTGCTATACCTATAGTCCACGCGACTGCTAAAAGGTTAAAATTTACATGCTAAAATATTGCTATGAAATCCGTAGTCAATCCCTTGAGATTCATGTGACAAAGGTTCCATTCAAACGGGTCAAACTAAAATAAAAGTACAGTTTACACTTAAATATATTATAATAACTTTTTGATATTTATGATAATATTTATAACAATATTTTCATACAGCAAAAATCAGTTCAGTTACAATCACAAACATATTATGCATTTTTCAGTATTTTTTTTAATTCTTTTTTTTAACACTTTCCAACCTAGTTGAAAAGTGTTTATGACTTCGGTTTGTCTGGCCGGCAGCCGTCTGGCAGTCTGCCGTCTGGCCGTCTGTCCGTGCTCTAACTCCCGTAAATATGCTCGGATTGCCTTGCAATTTTTATATGTTATTGTCGTTATCTATAGCACGTTCCCTATTTTAACTGAAGTGTGTAGCACTTATAGTTTTTTTACAGAGACACTCAAAACAATTCCGTTACATGACGGTCTATGGGAAAAAATCATTTGCGGTTTATTTTAATGATGTTACACAATTGCAAACACATTGTAATTGATATATATCACTAACATGTATTACAAGAAGCTTAATATGGAATAGTGTGTGGATAGCACTTATAGTTAATTTACAGGGACAGTCAAAAGAATTCCATTTCATTACGTCTATGGAGAAAAATCGTCTGCGGTTTATTTAAATGTTTCACTATTTTAAACGCATTGAAATTTATATATATCACTAAGGTGCATTACAAGAGGCCTACTACAGAATACTGTGAGTATAGCAGTCATCGTTCATTTACAGGGACACACAAAAGACTTCTCTACTGTCTGTTAACAATAATTCCTGGAAGTGCGTTTTAAGTTACTGAACGCGATTTTAAATTTAACTCACTTTTTGTTTATTACGTGGTGTGTATAAATTCTGTAGATCATATACAGTGAAATACAAAAGTTCGAGAACACATTTCCGTTTATTGACAGAAACTCCAGAAGGAGAATTTTAAACTGTGCTACGCGTTTCTTAACTGAACTAAAATTTAGCATCCTATGTAGTATATATACAAATCTATAGATCCTATACAGGGCTGAATAAAAGTATTCGGATATTTTTCCGAATATTGTATACGTTGGAAATTCCTGAAATTATGTTTTTAATTATGTTATGCGTTTTTCAAATTGTTTACTTAGATGTTATCTCTCAGCTTATTAAACGGTATGATTTGTAAAATTATTTTGGAAGCGTTGGAAAGTGTTACATAATCTATGCTTGACACATGATTTTTCGTTCTTGTTTAAATTTAGTAAGGCGATCCTTCCTTTGCAGCCACTTCCATAAATTATGTCACACGATACACAAAACTGATCGTTGTACACGAGACCAAACTTTCGTGACAAAGTCGTGCATATTTCTGACAGATAATACATTATAATTTGTATGCATCTTACACTGATAATTTAAAAATGAAATTATTTGAGTATATTTGATAAACCTTTGAAAGTACACTACTACTAAAAACCTAAAGTTGGGTGTCAGTCTCTCAGGTATGCCAAATTTGGCGAATTTACCGTTAATTTTTTTCAGGATGGGGAATAGAGCAAAATTAACAGAATATATAGAACAACACCGAATTTTATATATATTTTTTGTTATGAAATGAAACCTCCCACACTTATTAAAATCTATATAATTCAAGCAATTTAAATTTGTCAATAGGCTATAAAGTTCCATTTCAAGAAGCACAGTACAGTTTTAAAATATTACGTTGAGTAAAAAGTTTTCCGCCGAGGGGAGATACCTTCGCGCAAACATCTGTCATTTGTGCGGTTGTTAGCTTTTTAGCCAACCAATTGTTGCATTCGAAAGCAGAGCACAGGAACTACATGACTGTGTAATTTGTTTGTTAAAAATTTATTACTTTGTGCTTCAAAAAAGTGTTTAAAATGGAGCTATCTTGTCAGAAGATCACAACGATAATTTACTATGAGTTCCGTAATAAACTCAGTGCGACTGAATACCTTAGAAAGATGTGTGAAAGTTTAGGAATCAATAATGTTTCTTATGATACAGTCAAAGTTTGATTTCGGAAATTTAAAGCTGGAAATTTCGACAGTGAAGATGAACAACGTTCCGGCCGCCCTATTGAAGTTGATTGTGAGCAGTTAAAGCAAATCATTGATAAAGACAGAAATGTTTCAACATGAACTATTGCGTTAGAGCTTAACGTTTGCCAAAAAACAATAGTTCCCGCTCTAAAACTCATAAACCCAACGTTTAAGTTCAACCCATGGGTGCCTCATGAAGTGACTGATGAAGACAAGCGCAGAAGAAAAAACTGTTGTTTGGCACTGCTCAGAGATCAAAGGAATGAGAACATTGGACAGAATTGTGACCTGTGGTGAAAAAATGGGTGTACTACAACAATACAAGCCAAAAAGGAGGATGGTCAGCACCTGGGGAATCAGCTAGCTCGGTTGCAAGACGTGCCTTAACTAACAAGAAGGTGCTGCTCTTCATCTGGAGGAATTATCGTATAATTCTGTACAAAGGGTACCTGAAAATTGGACAGATTATCAACAGTGCAATATACAGCAACATGCTATTCAAAGTTCGCGATGTCATTCACAAAAAACGAAGAATTGAGTTCAGAAGGAAGGTGGTTGTCTTTCATCAAGACAACGCCCGGCCACACGTTAGTACGATGACCGGCTGGACGCTCTACAAGCTGGAGTGAGATTTGATGCACATCCACCATACAGCCCCGACATGGACCCTTCAGATTTCTATCTATTTTCACATCTGCAGCTGCATCTTGATGGAACCATCTTCCATTCAAATGAGGAGGTCATAAATGAGGTTGATCTCTTTCTGGACTCGCGCACGCCACAATTTTTCGCAAAAGGGATTGAAAAGTTGCCAAAATGTTGGTAAACGATTGTAGATTTAAACGGAGATTACTATCCTCATTAACTTTGATAATTTCGTATGCATTTATCATTTTACAATAAAAAATTTCTTGGCGGAAAACTTTTTACTCAACGTGATTATTCTTGTGCCCATCAAATTTTACTTTCGCACTTAATTTTTAAGATATGGTTACATTTAGACATGCTGTTATAACAGCATAATTTTGAAGGAAATTTAGAATTTTGTGTTGAGCGTAACGTTTCTAGATGCTCATTTGAACTATTTTTTATTGAGCTGTTGAATTATATTTTAAAAGATATAATTAGAATCGATCTATAATCCATTATAGATTAACTGGATTAAGCACATAAAAACGTAATCAGAAGTACCTTGTAATACATTACAAATGAACGTAATGATACTTTAAATTGAGAATTCATTTTTAATCCATTACACGATAATCAGACTATACGTTTCAAAACCACAATAAAAAATACTTTGTAACGCCTTACATGTTAATCAATCGCCTGTGTCGTAAATATAATGTATATTAGTCTATAATTTCATTACTTTTTAAACAGATTCTGCCCAACATTGTCTCGAAGAAATCTTCGTTGCATTTTCTCAAAATTGCTGTGAAAAAAATATTATTAAATGAATCCCATTTTATACCTAGAAAAGTTCATCATCCAAATCTAATTTTACTTTTTTATACACCCATAAATGCTTTCTTATGTTTAACTGATAATTTTAAATAAAAATTATATTCGTTAGAAGATTACGAAATTTTATTACAGTAAAATGCAGTTGACATCGAGAAAAAAAATTAATATGAATTGTTATCCTATTAAATACACGGCTGGTGATTACATTTTCAGAAAATTTGGAGGTATAGATCTTGAGAAAACACTACCCAAAGCAGCCACCTCTGGCCGCTATAACGGCATTTATCTGCCTAGCCATGGAGTCGAATAGAGATTGGATGTCATGTACGGGTACATCAGTCCATGCAGCTTCAACACTATGCCATAATTCATCAACCGTAGTAACGGGCGAGTGGTGGCGGGCCAGTCGCTCAGAAGCCATTGACAGGACATTTTCAATTGGTGAGAAATCAGGAGAATGTACCGACCAGGGTAACAGTCGAACATGTTCTGTATCAAGGAAGGTCAGGATAGTACGAGCAATATGCGGTCGTGCATTGTCCTGCTAAAACGTAGAGTTGCGGAGGCATCGAAGATAAGGCAGAACCACGGGCCGTAACACATCAGAAATGTAACGGCTGCTGTTGAAATTTCCGGCAATGCGAACAAGAGGTTATCGAGACGTGTATCCAATGACACTTCATACCGTCACTCCAGATGATATGACGTATGACGATTCGAATGCAAGCTGGCAACGGGCGTTTTCCACGATGCTGCCAAAGATGGATGCTAGCATCATGATGCTGCATACAGAGCCTGGATTCATCAAAGACGAAGTGAGACGCCGTTCCTGCTTCATATACAGCATCATGATACCAGCATCCATGTTTGACGGCATCGTGGAAAACGCACAACGCACATTGCCAGCTTGCATTGGAATCGTCATACTGTCATATCACCTGGAGTGACGGTATGAAGTGCCATTGGATACACGTCTCGGTAACCTCTTGTTCACATTGCCGGCAATTTCAACAGAAGCCGTTACATTTCTGATGTGTTACGGCCCGTGGTTCTGCCTTATCTTCGATGCCTCCGCAACTCCACATTTTAGCAGGATAATGCACGACCGCATGTTGCTCGTACTATCCTGACCTTCCTTGATACAGAACATGTTCGACTGTTGCCCTGACCGGCACGTTCTCCTGATTTCTCACCAATTGAAAATGTCCTGTAAATGGCTTCTGAGCGACTGGCCTGGCACCACTCGCCCGTCACTACGGTTGATGAACTGTGGCACAGTGTTGAAGATGCATGGACTGATGTACACGTACATGACATCCAATCTCAGTTCTACTCCATGGCTAGGCAGATAAATGCTGTTATAGCGGCAAGAGGTGGCTAATTTGGGTAGTGTTTTCTCAGAATCTATACCTCCAAATTTTCTGAAAATGTAATCACTTGTCCTTCCCATTATAATGTATTTGTCCAATAAATATCATTCTGTTATTTGCATTCTTTAATGATGTAGCATTTTTTATGGCCAGCAGTATATTTTATTAAAAATATATTATAAATAGTAAAGTAATGCATAATTAATTAATTATTTCGAAAGAGTTTAACTCCTGATAAACATTAAGCAAAACGAAGTACAAAAAATAATTCCATTTAAACGAAAAGATCTATTTTTGGATGTCAAAAGAAAGTAAACAGAAATTTTGGATAGCAAACCATACTCTAAATTATTTTTTGTATAACGTTGGTATTTTTATAAAGTGTTTTATAAAAAAAAATACTGTCTACTTACTTTTAATAACAGCGTATATCACACATGCTGCAAAAAATTCAATACGAAAACTAGCAATAAATTTTCTCGCATGATCGTCGCTTCTCCGTTGAAATATTATTATATGCATGAGTTACTAAAAAATTTTCTACTGACAATTTACTTATTTCAGCACTAAATAAGTGTTGTCACATGTCACATAATGTTCACATGAAATACTGTTGATTGCATGTTGCATCAACCACTCCAACAAAAGTAACATTGAGTGAAACATATTTTATACCTGTCAAAAGTACTCCGTCATAGAAATTTACTTGTACTTTTTCAAATAATTTGAAATACGTATGTAAATATTTTCTTACATCAAACACATATTTTTAATTAAATGCTTACTTTTAGTAAGAGAAATACAAAATTTCCAAGTTAATTTCATATTTCAAGGGATTTCTTTTTTCTGAAAGTTTGAGGAATCATGCTAACTAAATGAACTGATTAATATATTTTTCGACTTTTATTTAAAGTAAAGAAATCAAAGGATCAGGATACATAAGTCGTGTTTTTGGCCCATGAAATAAGACTAATATTCGATTTATTTATACTGACTTAGTTATTTCACTTTTTAATATTAGAAGGTTTATCCTGTACGATTTCAACAATATTTTGTGCATTTTGTTCGTTTTTATATAACTTACACAAGCTCAAAGTTCGCATTATTCATAGTTTTTGATGAAAAATATGCAATTTCTCCTAATTTTACCTCAATTTTTAATATCTTTTTTTATATTTTACTATGAGCGCAGTTTTGCAACACTTTTATTTTTACATATACTGTACATTTTGATGTGTTTTTTAATTATATCTAAAAATGAAAGTGTTGCACGATTGCGTTCATATAAATAATTGAGGTAAAATTAGGAGAAATTGCGTATTTTTCATCCAAAACTACGAATAATACGAACTTTGAGTTTATGTAAGTCATATAAATCCGAAAAAAATGCAAAAACTATTGTTGAAATCGTACAGGATAAACCTTTTAATATTAAAAAGTGAAATAATTAAGTCAGTATAACAAAATCGAGTTTTAGTCTATTTCAAGGGCCACAAACACGGCTTATGGATCCTGATCCTTTATTTATTTATTTATTTATGTATTACTGTTCTAATGTCGGTATTATATTCCTCAGAAGAATAAATCTCGGTGTTTTAGCTACAATCGTATTTTTTGTATAAAGATCCAGGATGCAAAAGTAAACATTTAAAAAATATAACAAGTTGGAAAATGGTTTAACGTGACAAATGAGGTGCGTTCGTTTCGTGCTATAACTAGTTTTAGAATGTAAAAGATCTTTATTATTTCAGTCAAATTAATTATATCGTCTGCTATGAGTGAAATGAGGATGCCTTTTTTTTTTCTTATTACGTACGCCATGTTTACAGATGCGAATTTTTTTCGACAACAGACAGCGCTGTTATGTTCACAATATAGATCTTACTTTGCGAATGATTACCTCCATGATTTACTAATTCTATGACTCATAATGAATGAATCTTTTGTTTATTTATTTTAATAGATTGAGATATTCGGTTGTTAACCTAATTTTCACTGAAGTTATATCAGAATATATACATTTTTGAATGTAACTCATCTCTCAAGCAAAAACTTTTTTTGAACGATCTTTCTAAAAATGTAACTTTTATGCAATTTTGTTCGAAAAAAAAAATAAATAAAAATGGCCACTTAGCATATTGAAAAAGATGTGGTTAGTCCGTATTTGTTTTCCTCAGTCAAATGACTTGCGCTTTTACTATATCGATTACGTATTATAGGATTTAGTAGAATAAAGAAAACTTTTATTAATATCTTTTTAAGTTTTGATTCGATGCTCATAAAATTTGAAGTGACTCGACAAAATTTTGCAACGAATATATATATATATTAAATTTCAAACCATTCGGTTGGATAGTTTTTGCGTTGTTACATGCGGAAGAACGGACAGACGGACGGACCAGACGACGACTATAGGTGCTACGTATTTATATAATTACGAACGCATCTAAAAATCATAGAAATCGATCACAAAAAAAAAAAATATTATTAAAAATCACGAAATCCCTTTTCTGAAAAAAAAAAAAAAGTTTGCAGTGCACCAAACCAAACAGCATATAATTATTACTTAACATTGTCAAAACACATTTCATGGTTAAATACATTGATGTTAACCAAAATAGCCTATACCCAGTTAAACATAAAACAGGCATACACAAATTTTTCACTTTCTTCTAAAATTGTAATTTTAAAATTGTACTGTTAAAAAGAGCCAGTTAAGAAATATTACACACAATATTACAATTTTTATATGTAACAAAAAAATTTTAAGTATTGCATTCCAGGTATGAAACATCATTTAATGTTACCAAAATATGCCTTAAAACGAAGTACCAGTTTCCATTTGTGTAGTAGCTGAAAAATTAATATCTATATTGCAAGAGACTTGCATCCACCAAAAAATTTTTGAATAGTCGTTATTAGACAATTTTTTAATTTTATATGCACCAAAATGATGATTTAAAGCACACTACCCCCCACATAATCTTTTAAGAAAACAAATCTTTATTACTATCTGTTATAATGAGTAAAATTTTTGAAAAAAAATGGTTCTTCTTCAGCTAATTTCCTAACAATAAATAATCCACTCCTTTTTATTTTTCATTTACCTTTTATAAATAATTCACAAACCTTTTGATTAGAAAATTATAGTAAATGTTGATAAACAAATGTTCTTTACTTTTTAAATTTTCCTTACACATGTTGCATTTTATACAATTTTATATCTTGTGTCTGATAAAAACTAACATTGCTGCTATAGGGTACTGATCAAGTAAACTACCGCCCCCTCCCCCACTTCCCATCTGAAGATGGCGTTATATTATTTTAAACTTGCTACCAAATTCCTAAGAAACTTCGGCTTAGATATGTTTGCGGTCTGAAAACAAAAAGGGGGAAATAAAAAATATTTATTGTATAAAAATAGTAATTTTATTAAATTATACTGTCATGAGCTCTTCCTTATAAAGAAAAAAGTATTTATCACAATTATCCTACAATGGATATGATTACAAATAAAATGCGTAAAAAGATGAATATCGAGAAAATAAATACTGTTATCTAAGTGCTTTATGTTTGTGAGTCAGAGCATTAATATAAGTGACCATTGACTTATACACAGAGTTAAAATATGCAGGAAGAATAATTTTAAATGAAATCAAACTATACGTCTGTTTAATTACTTATAGTAATTAAACTCCTGTCTGACTTACTGTTTTTCAGACAAAACAATTTGGAGAACGCCAACAGAATGAAATTTCGTTTCAGAGGTAAATAAATAACAGAACAATGGAAATTGGGTAAGCTTGTATAGCAAATTATTGGGTGGGCTCGGGACCCAGCGGCCCATATGTTGGCGCCACTGCTATTTAGTACTCTTAAATAAATAAGGAGTAATTACTTTGCTTACTTTGCGTTTTCAATAGTAAATTGGAAGTTTTAAAATGAAAGCAAAATGGCGATTGTTCCATTCTCGTTCCCTGTTGTCGTCTGCTGACGCAACATTCTGACGTCATCGTGTATCCGAACACCAAAAGCTGGATAGCGAGATAAAATTGTACACTTATTTTGGAGTTTTGGTTTCTCGAATTAATTTAAAAGCGTCATTCTGGATTTATGATATCACCGATTCTTTTTGAAAGAGTAAAGATAAACTATTTTAAGTGTATTATAACACTTAATTTAGTGTTGTCACCAAAATTAGTGCATATTTAAACCTTATTTGGCATTTCATAAACCCAAATTTAGCGTAATAATACTCCCCCTTTTTTACAGTGTATAAAGTAACTGAAAATTGCAAGGAAAAAACTTAATTGTGCAATATTTTTTTATATTGCCGTATGAGCAATTTTTTATTAATTTAGATCACAATGAACAAGAGCAATTTAACTATCATTAAACAATAAATAAACATGCAGTAAAAATGTCTTTAATATACATATTTACGACGCACAGAGGAGTATTTCTAAAAAAAGCTGGACAAAAGTCGAAAAATGAAGTTTGTTAAAAACCGCGATACTTTAATTGTTTGTATAGCTTAGTAGTGGGTGCTTCACGTAAACACTATCTTAGGAATGTTCGGTAACACTACCCGTCGCGTTATCAGTCTGAACACAGCTGTCGTGCATCGCAGATGTCTCTTTTCACAGCGCTGTTGTGAGAAGCGCATAATTTAATTGCATTTATCGTTGTATACAGTAAAGATCTGAAAAAACCCTTTATGGACAAAGAAATGGAAGGTATGTAGCTTAAATTACTGTATTTAGTTTTAGTTATAAATGAATATAATTATGAATAAAACTACATTGTTTTATCTTTAAAAATAAGTGTGATTTTTACTAGTTCTTTAAAATTAATATTGAGTTATAAATACGTTCCGCCCTTTTCCCGGCAAAACTTTTTGTTGGAATATAAAATTTAGACATTCCTTGTTATATTCATAAAATAAAATCTTGCCCCAATTTGCCCCAATTTTTTTTCACCCTTTTATAAAAAAAATGGTATCAGAAGATGACGATATTTTGAAAACGAAAAAACTTCATTTTTCTTTTAGAAACTTCAGTGACAGTGAAAGATGTTTCAAGAAAGTTGCTGTTCGACTTGATGCAAGATTGTTCTAATAAGAAAATAGATGAAAAATAATGTTTCATGGAAAGCAAGTTATAGAAATGAAGAAATGCCCAGTAGACGAACAAGAATCAATAAAACGTTCGTTAAGCCGTTTCAATTCGGATTTTATAGAAACATGGGAGACTGCCAAATAGGGAAAAAAGTTGCTTTCTTAAGGTAAATGAACATTGGATTAACATAAAATTGGCTGAAGAAGTTGGCGACCAATAAAAGATTTGATGGCAGAACCATCTACCTTCCAGTACAGGGTTCTGCAGGCCAATACGCATTCGTTTTGTTCATGAAAGGAACTATATTAATAATGAAGAAATTGAATACATTGAAAATCAAGTTCTTAAGAAAACTGATATACCTACTACTAATGGTAGTTTATATTATGTAAAACATACGCTGATACCTACTATGGTAGATGCGAAGGTTTGCAATGCTGCGACAAGTACTTCATCAACAATGAGATGCTACATATGTGGAGAAACTTAAAAAAAAATTAATACGTTGGAGAAGAAGAATCCTTAGAATCCTGATGCCTTAAGATTCGGTTTATCAATTCTTCATGCACGGATTTGATTTTTTAAATCACTTTTGCATTTATCATATAAAATTCATCTTAAAATGTGGCAAGCAAAAATCAATGAAGACAAAAATGTTGTGGCAGAAACAAAACAAAAAAAAAAAATAAATAAAAAAAAACGAATTCAAAATAGTTTCAAAGAAGAAATGGGTCTAGTAGATATTCCCAAGGCAGGTTTTGGCAAAACGCAAGAGGGAAATGTATCAATAAGATTTTTTGTGGACCCTAATACTCCTTCCCGAGTCACTGGAATAAATTTTGACCTTATAAAAAGGTTCAAAGTAATTTTAGAGGCACTGTCAAGTGGATATAGAATTGATGTTAAGAAATTTGAAAATTACACTGAAGAAACTGCAAAGCTTTATGTCGAATTATATGGGTGGCACCCAATGTCACCAACAGTACATAAAGTTTTAGTACATGGGTCCACAGTAATTAAACATGCAATATTACCTATCAACCAACTTTCGGAGGAGGCTGCTGAAGCTAGAAACAAACATTTTCACCAATATAGGCAAATTTTTTCCTGAAGATTTTCTCGAGAGCAATATAATAAAGATGTTTTGAACAGACTTTTACTAAATTCTGATCCTTTTATAAGTAGTTCAAGACCAAAGCCTAAGAAAAAAAAGCAAGCCATTTTCTAGCGAAACAATAGAACTATTACTCCCAGAAACACCATGCGGACAACATCCAAAAAAAGAGGAAGATGAGGATGGAGAGGAAACAGATGAAGATGAATCTGATAAGTTAAAGAAAAAACTTTTTATAAATATGCAAAGAAAAAAAACTGAATATTTCATTAAATATTATAAACGTTTATTCTGAATTGTTTTAAATATATAGTTTACTTTTTAAAAAGCAAATATTTTTTTTGTAAATTCGTAAAAAAAAGTTGTATGTTTTGTTAAAAAATTATATATAATGGCTCTAAATAGCTTTTCACAACATTTCAATTTGATATATCTCACAAAATATTTTTGTCCACATTTTTCATAAAATACTCCTATGTGCGACGTCTAATTGTCGCTTTTGTAATTTTCATGTAAATGAATGTAAATAAACTTATGAAAAAAATACAAAAATTTTAAGAACAAAATATAGTTATGTATGTAAATGAATAAAATTTTTGCTTTTTTTCTATTTTCTATTTTTAATTATCAAGTACTTTTTTACCAAATATAATCAAAAAATCAATATTAAATCTATTTTCTATTTTCTCAAGTTTTGCATAATTTAAACTAAAAAATTTAAGCAGCAAAACTAAACTTAATAATGATTTATATATTAATTTATTCTACATGAACTCAAACTACACATGCAAAAGTATATATTCTTAATAAAGTTCACGATTAAAAAAATGGAAGATTTGAATAGTAATTCTACTAAAAATAATCACTGAGTCACAAAGATTTATTTCTTTTAATTTATTCCTTTATAAAGTCTATAGGACATAAATATGATATTACAATGCAACTGAAATTTGTTTTCCAACCATGATAATATTATGTGGAACTTAATTTAAAAAGTTTGTATGCATTTATTGAAAATTATAAGAAATGAGCACACAAATCTTTAAACAGAAAAAAAAATATATCTATTGGATATAAAAAAGGTGCAAATATGAAAAACGCAAATTATTCTAATAAAAATAATTTACATAATGAGTAAATAATACTTCATATGTAAGAAAAAGTTCGAAAAATGTATATTATCCTTAATTATTCTTTTACGCGAGCTTATCTTTCAGAAAATACCCAAAAAGTTGAACGGTAAATCCGATTTGATGGAATAAATTCAAAATTTAAATGCCATTTTTTTAGAAAAATGTATTATATGTATTTAAAATATACATTTTCTTGGCACTGTATTTCTACAGTGCGTCTCAAAAGTATATGGACAGGCGATTTTTGGAAATAACAGTTTAAAAAAATGAAGCAATAATCACGAAATCAATAATTAACGTATGGAATCACAACACAATTTTTTTACAATACATATATATCATGCTTATATTACATATTGCATATGAAAAAATAAAATTAAAATAAGCTATCCCAAAAATTTATAGACAATGAAAAGAATGCTTTTATTACCCCTGTACCAAACAAATTTGCATATTCTGTGTTCTGTACATGTGACGCAACCAATTCGAATTACAAATTAACTGCTTGTTCTCCAGAACAGTTGGAAACTTCCTCCCTTCCACAATTATCTGCAGCTGATGTAGCTAAAATTTGGCATTTAAAGGCTAAAAATTTTAAAGGTTCTGATATTGCTGTACAAATGTTGCGTGATAGAACTGGAATTTATGCAATTTTATGGAGAGGTGACAATGCGATGGCAAAAAAGCGTTCAGGTCGATCAAGAAAACATCTCAGCGACAAGGTAGAGAGATTTTGTGAGCAGTTTCAAACCAAAATAAATCTGTTTGTGGATTTTCGAGGACTTTAGCGTTTCCTATTTCGAGATCTACTGTTGACCGTTAGATACAGCAAGCAGATTTCATAAATATCGCAGAACATGTTAGAGAACGATAGAGAAATTGCACCAGAGAACGACACGGTTTATTTGGGCTAAAAAAACATGAGTTGAACGGATGAATGGTTAATATTTTCTTTAGTGACGAACCAAAATTCAATTTGGATAGTCCTGATGACTGGGCATACCAGTGGCATGATCTACGAAGAGAATCTCACGATTTTTTTAGTCGACAACAAGGAAGGGATTCACACCCCCTCACATTGTTCTCACATTGTGTGGAACACGCTCTGTTTCAACGGCACAATGGATATTGCTTTTCTTAATGATCGACAGCGCTTTGAGGAGTATCAAAATGTCCTCAAAAGCAATATACTTCTAATTGGTAACATCTTAGGACGGAAAAACTGGAAATACTAACAGGACAACTCGTCGATTCACACCTCCCACTCAACGACAGTTTGGTTTACACATAATCAAAAGACTGTTATTGACAGGCCAGATATCAGTACAGACCTGAATCCAATTGAAAACATTTGCGAAGTACTTCAACAAGAGGTGTTTGCCCATGGTCGCCACTTTTCGACGATTCAGGAATTAAAGTCACAAGTAGAGTATAGTTGGTTCTCTTTACAGCCACACATTCTTCAAACACTAGTTCGAAGCATGCATGATAGGATTTTCAAGATAATTCAAAGGAATGGATCCAAAATTTAAATTCAAATGCAAAATAATCGAAAAGTCCATATATTTTTAGGACAGCCTTAATTGGTTCTGATTTGTTACAAAAATTCTGTAAAACTTATACTGAGTTTCTTTGTTGTAATAAACTTATGTTATGATTCCATATGCTTATTATTTTTTTCGTGATTATTGCTTCAGTTTTTGAACTGTTATTTCAAATCTTCTTCTGTCCATATACTTTTGAGACGCACTTTATAAACCTGATACTATATTTCGTTAACTATTCTGAAGAATAACGGAAATTGTACAATATATCGAAGAAATTACTGAAAATTACTTATATCCATTGAAAAAAATCAATTCTTAATTCTTTATTTTAAAAGAACGTCCCGACCGCATAAACCATTAGGGATAAGCAGAATAATGATTATGTTTTCAAAATGTAATTTAAAATAACATTCAGTCTATCTGTAAAACGGAAATCACACACGCATAAAATGAAGAAATTTGCTCACAACACTGAACACTAAAAGATTCAATTGACGGTTCAATTGACGATTCAAACGTAGCATGACTGGTATACGGTGCCGAAGGCAGCGGGCACCCGGGTCGGAGATTCATTTGGTTAGAGATTTATAGTATTCAATGTGCAAATTAAGGGATTATCCGGTGCCAAAGGCAGCGGGGACCTGGTTCGTTCGGTTCGTTCGGTTCGAGGTTTTACAAGATTCGAGGCACCGATGTAAATTAGGGGCCCGCTAGTGGGCGAAGCCAGCTAGTTTTCTTATTATATGTATTATATAACAAAAACTCTTGACACATTCACTGTTTACAATTATATTCAAGAACATTCTGCTCATATATACTCGTTATTATTTTTATACTTCTTATTATATGATAAAACAACATAAGATTTTATCGATAGCTTTCACACACCACTTACTAGAGTATCTTTCCAAAGTGGTTGCAAACGGTTGCAACCGTTTTGCACAATGGAATTTTCGCAATGGAATTTGCATGGATTTTGCACAAGGAAATAAAATTATTTGCAAAAATGAACATGATTCGTTTATTATTATCATTATGAAGATGAGAAACAATCCGTTAAAGTCCGTTATATATTTTTTTTTTGTTAAAAATTACTTTTATTATTTTAATTTTTTACAAAATAATCAATGTTTGAACTGTATATTTCATATTACCAATACTGATTTTGATCTGTGCAGTCTTTTGCATACTTGCCTCGTTTGAATCTTATGTGCTTCATATTAATTTGTTATTAAAAAACTTGAGATATTAAAAAAAGGAACTTGCAAAGCAAATTAAAAAAATAACTTTATTTCCATATTGTTAAGCCCGAGAAGGGACAGATATTAAAATTATTTTATTTAGTCAATGCTACAATAATGTTGCATTTTTATATTAAATCTTGCTCAGTCTATTTAATCTTAAAAAAGTAAATTTAAATTTGAATCATGATATTAAAGCAACTTTAAAACATTTCATGTAGTTGAAATGAAATCTAAATAAATATTCAACTTTTTTTTCCAGTTTTACATACATTATGCAAAATTTGTATTGTAGAAAATTCTAACAGACAAGAAACATGAGAAGTTCAAATAATTAAAAAAGTTGAAGATTTATTTAGATTTCATTTCAACTACATGAAGTGTTTTAAAGTTGCTTTAATATCATGTTTCAAATTTAAATTTACTTTTTTAAGATTAAATAGACTGAGCAAGATTTAATATAAAAACGCAACATTATTGTAGCATTGACTAAATAAAATAATTTTAATATCTGTCCCTTCTCGGGCTTAACAATATGGGAATAAAGTTATTTTTTTAATTTGCTTTGCAAGTTCCTTTTTTTTTAATTATATTAATATATATTATATTCTTTGATATGCATTAATTTTTAATGTTAAGTATCAATTTTTGATATGTTTAAAAAATTCATAAAAATTCACTTCTTGTTTCTTGGGAACAAATTTTTCCCATTGGTTAACATTAAGAGTGGAGTTTTTTTAAATAATTATTTAAAAATACTTCTTAAATTTTTAAATGTTAGATTATTACATGTTTATAACGTAAATTTCCTAAATTTTCTTATGACTTATTTTATATAAAAACTAGGGGGCCTACCCCCTGCGAGCTACGCTCGCCAACCCCCGCTCAGACTTCGAGGCCTCTAAAAACATGACAGCGTGTTTTGTTTAAAAAATATTTGTAAATCTGTAATTGGGTTGCCATGCTTTTAACGTTTTAATGGGGCATTTTTTGATTATCATGGCCTCATACACAGCTGTTGCGACAACTGACGACTGTTTTCGGGATTTATAAGTAAAATCAATTACAACTTGAAAACCAGCTTGTATAAAATGGTTAGGTGTAAATTGTGGCTACCCCTCGGAATGTTATAACAACGATCTGTATTCTATTCTTCCTTTGCGTTTAAGGATGAGAAAAATTCCATCCTGCTTGTGAATAACATTAAGAACCACGGTATTGAAAAGTACTATGTTATAGACATTTTTAGTAACAGGTTTTAATTTTATCTCTATTTTAGTGCACCATCATGCATATTTTCATGTTATTTTAAATATGTAAATTATTTATTTTAAGTAATATGTATATACGAATTTTCTAATAATTATTTATCATACAAAATTAATTAAATATTTTGTGCATGCATGCCTGCATTTATTCGGCATCAATTGATGAGATATTTAAACAAATTTGCTATCCGCGATAATTTTACACCTTGTTATGTCACTTGAATATTACCCATAAGAAAATCGGGTACTTTTCCAGTATGGGATCCTTTGCTTTTAGGTTTGGCGTAATTCGAGCTTCAAAAAGGGATAGATTCGTTAATATACATAGATTTGTTTCCAAAAGTTATGAAAACAAACCCAATGAACTTTTGGTGCTATTCTATTATAGGGGTCTTGACGCTTTTTTAAAAAGATTGGCGCAATTCGGGCATCAGAAAGTGAGATTTGGTGCCAAATGACATAAACAGCCATGGAAACAAATTCGACGATTTTTTTGTATATATGCGTATTTTAATTATACGTATATTTTAATTATACGTATATTATAATTGTTTTTTCTATACAAATTACTTCTGATTATATATAAAATAGGATAAATGACATTTTACGCTAAACAAATTGTTAAATATTTTATTGCTCCTTTCTTTTGCGTTTACATAAATGACGTCATTTGGACGAATTTATTCAAAATATTTTCAGTTTATAAATTAAAATTAATGCTGACAGGCGATTGAATCCTGGCGATAGAAATGTGATTTTTTTTTTTTCAAACTTTCCAGAAAAACATAATTTAAGAACAATCTTATCTTCATTATTGATTGAAATAAAAGATAAATTCAATTTCAATTTGAAAATGACGAATAAAAAAAATTCAATAATCCCTATCGGGATCCTTTTCAATTTTTTCCCTTTTTTGTCACAAAAACTGAGTAATTAGTTGCCATCATTACAGAAATGTCATTAAAATTAGAAAAAAAATTAATATCTCGAAAACTAATTCCAATTTCGAAATTCTATTACCAGTTTTGACATCCGCGGATTTTTATGGACAATTGGTATTAATTTCCCCATGAAGCGTTTAATATTTTATTAAAAATAGCCCTGAAACATAATCAGTCGTTTAATCAGTCGTTTCATAAAATCGTTTCATAAATTCGTTTCATAAAATCGTTTCACAAATTTGTTTCATTAGGATTTTATATATATAGGGTAGATATGTTTATGCTAAGTATTTTTAAGTTTAATTTGAATTTGAAATTCTAAGATTTTTTTTTTCCCCAAAAAGGATTGATGGATTAATTCACATTTGAGTACGATTATATTTTATTGTTAATGCAGTTTGGCTTTGATTGGAGTTTCTACTCTATGGAGTGGTACTTATCTAAATAATTATTTTGTGTTATTTGTGCATTTACATGGAGTGGGATGGTTTAATTTTATGTAATTAAGTATTATGGGTTGATTGTTGATTAAAATTGGCCAATGACGTTCATCGTAATTTTGGCAACATTTTCTAGTGCATTATGGGATTTGTGGTTGTTTCTTTCTGATTTCTACAGGTTATCTATGTTTAAGGCGTCCATTGCGTATAATTCCGTTTTTTGTACATAGTAGCTTCTACATATTTACCCTTTTGAATTCATACTATATTGTTAGTGCTCACTTAATTTAACCCTTTCAGGGTCCTTTACGTTCATTAGCTTCCTGTATGTAATTTCTTTCTTCATTCTTGTTTTTACTAAAATTTTAAGTTTCGACCCTAAATATCTCGAGAACCATTGATCTGAGAGGGTCGGAACTTCCTGTTTTCAAAATGTTTACAGGTTCGGGCAATCGAATGGTGCTTCCCATTTTGCCCTAGCAGCATATAGGGGCTGGGGGCTGGGGGCGGGGGGGGATTTTTTTTATTTATTTACTTTATCCTAGTTGGGTCATGTGACACATCATTAGATAGGTCTTGACCCACTCTATATATTGCTGACCATCAATTAAATTTTAGTTTTTTTTTTGCCCCTAGGGGGCTTTTTTATGTACTTTTTCGCTATAATTTTTACTCTATATTGTAATACATCGTTGTTTAGGTACTGACCTGCTCTTTTTATTCCTTATCTTAAAAGTTTATTTTTCACCCATAGAGGGCGCTTTTTAGCACATTTAATTTTACTTCATCCTAGGTGGATCATGTGACACATCGTTAGATAGGTCTTGACCCACTCTATTTATTGTTGACTAGCAATTGTATTTTAGTTCTTTTTTTAGCCCCTAGGGGGCTTTTTGTCTAAATTGTTTATTTTCCGCCCATAGAGGCCGCTTTTTAGCACTAATTTCGTCCATTTTATGTATTACATCTTCGCATTCGTCTTTTTTAATACTTTTCAAAATTCTATTATTGTGTTTGGGTCATTTCTTTTTCTTCTTCCCTTAGTCTCCCCCAATTTCCTCTACTATTTAGTTCTTAAGTTCATGTGTAGCCAGGATTTTGCACATCCATTGGTAAGGTCTCCTTTTTCTTGTTCTTTATTTTCTAACAGTAGCCTTATGTCCTTGATTTGGACTTCAGTTAATTTGATTCATTAAATTTTGTACATTTTTAACGTGTATAGTTGATAAATTTTTTAATCAATTATGTTTTATATATATTTTTTTACCTCTGAATTTTTATTTCGCGTTTGGCAAGTCTTTGATTTGCAATACGCCAAAAGTCATTTTCATGTTTAGTCCGATTCGGTTCTAAAATATATATATTATTTATTAATGTCCTGGTAGATATTGCAACATTTTCAAATATATTTGTGTATTAAGGTAAATCATCCCACTCGTTTAGTATTTTTGTATTAATACCTATATTCTATAAATTATTATGGCCTTCATGAATATTGTAAATATTGTACATAGTATGCAGCATCTTATTTGAGGTTCTATAATATAGTATTTTAAGGTATTTCATACATTTATTTAATACTTTTTGTGTTATTTTACTCATACTTTTGTAATTATTTTCATTATTTATTACTGGCGTTATTTTATGTAAAGTTTTTAAAGTGTATGATCATCTTAGCACAGGAAATATCCTCTTTCCTCCCCCCCCCTTTCCTTTCTTTGTTCGGCTTTAAATTTTCTTTCCCTATCGTTACTTTGTAATTTTTGTTTTAATTTTTTAGTTAAAATATTAGTCAATTTTTTCCTTCAAAATTTATTTTCTCTTAGTCATTTCCAACAGCCTAGGCTGTTGATTTTTGCTATACTCTTTCTACATCCCTTTCCTTCACTGATGTATGGCGGGGGCTAGTGATGCTCCAACTACAGTTTTATTAGTTTTTATTAGTTATTTAATTGAAATTTAGTTACGATTTAGTAGATAATGAAGATGTGCTCTGGTGATGCCTGTTTATCAGAAGTTGTATATCTAGTATAATTCACTAGGTTCGTTTATTGATTATTAGAACTTTAACTAAGTGTCACAAGAGCTTAAGTCATTGAAAACCTAGTTATAAATATTGTTAATCTTTAAAGAAAAGTTATCTCACAACAAACTGATTACCATATATACTGATATAGACACTAAAATCACTGATTAAGACTTTATCTTTAAATAATGGCATCTTTAACAGAAAGTAAAATAGAAACTTCCTCCTCATAAAAAAAAACGTCGAAAAAGAATAACATGTGGCCGTATGTCAAACTCATGCAATAGCTCATCGGTGGAAGATTTGAACTTGTTGATACCAACTCAAAATATAACTGAAAATACAATTAAAAAACCAAAACGTCAACCACCATTACAAGAGAAAAATCTGACAGACTTTGAAACGGCAATGGAGAAAAATATGAGCTTAGAAGGCCAATTGGATATGATGTATCGCCATTTACGAAGACATGAATTAAATCATGCTCAAGAAGCAAATAAATATTATAACAAACTAATAGAAGAAATACAAATCCTTAAATGCACAAGAACAACTCAAAAAGAAGATCCTCAAAATAACCATTGTGACAAAATAGCAAATCTACAAACTCTAATAGAAAAACAACAGCTAGAACATGAGAATCTACAAACTCAAATAGAGAACCAAAAACAAATTCATGAAGAGATTTTGAAAGCAATTAATGATGAAATGAATAATTTAATTACAGAAAAAGAAAAATTAAAGCGCCTGGTACAAGAAAAAGACAGCAAATTACAATTTAATTCTAAGACTCATCAAGAAAAGGATCTAGAAGATATGAGCATGGAAGAAATAAAAACTGAATGCCACCAGCTAAGACTATCTAATCAAAAACTTCAAATGGAAATAGAAATTAAAAATAAAGTATTAGAACAAAACAACCAAACACTAAACACAATGACAAACTTATATGAAGATTTAAACAAAAAATTTGGATTACTATGCAGAAATCAAGAACAATTTGAAATGACCACTCAAAATGAACCGAATTTAGGAAGAGATAAATATCTCCCAAATAATTTTATATATGCATCGGTAGTCTCAGAACCTGCACCGCTTTACTCCAAATCAGCTCTTCTATTGACCCGAAAATTAAATACAAAGCTCACAATGTTTGGGATCAGGGAAGAGCTTAACAAAGCCGTAAATTTAAAAACAAATAAGATACAAATATTCAGTACATTGTCAAAAGACAAAAACACAATAATAGTAAAATCCGAAACAGAGGAAGACATAGACACCTTATCGGATCTCCTTCAAGCAAATGAGAAAATAACATCGTTAGTTACACTAAAATATGCAGCAGAGAAAAGGAAAAAGATCATAATATTAGATATTCCAAAATCAGTCACAATATTGGAAGTCAAACAAAAAATAAGTGACAACTTTAACGAAGATATAACAGATAACCAACATAAGGAATTAAAGAGGGATAAATTACAATCATACCAGCTAATGCTAGACCTAGAAGATTCATTGGCGATAAAGCTCCTAAGACAGGCTACTAGTGGGCTTTATTTCTTGCCCAATTAAGCCATACTCCCCTATCATACGTTGTAATAATTGCCAATATTATGGACACTCTGCAGATACATGCAGAAAAAATACTATTTGCGCATACTGTGCAAAGAAACATGCATCGGAGGTTTGCAAATTAAAAGATGAAATTTCTAAACACACTTGTATTAATTGCTTAAACTCTTACCATCAAAATGGCCGCCCTTATGAGAACAATCACGCAGCTAACTCCTCATATTGTCAAGTTTTTCAAAATATATATTATCAGAGAGATCTCACAATAAATAAAAATTCATCAAATTCGCGTCTATAAACATAACAGAAGATATCGTTTCATTAAATAAATTAAACTCTTCCTCAACTACTTACTACTTTGGCAACAATACAAATGGCCCACAAGAAAATGATATAAAAGTTGTTCAAATTAATCTTAATAATTGCAGAGCTGCAAATTTACAATTACTTAAATATATGCACCAATACAAGATAGACATAGTCCTGATACAAGACTTCCATAAAACTAAAAATTCCTTCACAGTTCTCCCAATATCATGGGCCTTTTATCACTCCAATAACCTAACAGCCGGCATCCTAATAGCAAACCCATTATTTGTACACGTTAAAATACTTCAAACAACTAATAACATATTTATAAATTTAATTACAAAACTTCGTACTTTCAAATTGGGATCTCAGTATTCAAAACCAAAAGGAAACCTTTCATCAGACTTACAGGAATGGAGTGATATTATACAAGATAGTTCCAATCTCATTCTGGGGGGGGGGCTTTAATGCCCACCTTCAGGCATGGGGATATGCTCGAAATAATAACAGAGGAGATGTCATCCTAGAATGCATATCGAATAAAGAATTACAAATTATAAACGATCCTGCAGCTGACAATACCTTTGCCGTAAATAATAAGAAGGGAAATCCAGACCTGACGTTATGTGGACATATATCAGGAAATTTGATCAATTCATGGAAAGTAGACACAAGTTTCCCATCACTAAGCGATCACAGATAAATCCAATTCAATTTAAAGGCGGATCCATTAATAAGAAACTTATTCCGTTATAAAACTAAATTTGAAACCTTCAAAAAGTTCAATAGAGAATTAAAAAATCATAAATAAAGGTTAATGGATTCTTTAAGAAATGTACAAACACCACAAGGGCTAGATGAGTGGATGAACTCTTTTCATGATTTATTAACTCAAACTATGGACAAGACTCTAAAAAAGAAGAAAATTACACAAGATCTTCAACGTAACTGGTATTCAGATAGCTTAAAAATACTCAGAAATCGTTTAAATGCTCTAGGTAAAAGACACAAACGAAATCCAGAAAATGAGAAATATTTAATTGATTTTAAAAAGGCAAGAGCAGAATACAAATTAAAAAATAGTGAAATCCAAGAAGGAATCATGGTTAACTTTCTGCAATGAGACCACGAGTAAATATGACGCGGCTTTTAAAATTCTAAAACAAAAGTTTCTTAAAAATACAGACCTAATCCATACAGTTTTGGAAACATCAACAATAGAAGATACATATATAACTGTACAGCAAGATCTATTACAACACCAAATTGGTGTACAAAATACAAATGAAATTCACTCATATATAAATATGTCCCCAATTCCAGAAGAAGAATTTCAAGACATCAAATTTACCCCTAAGAGAACTGAAATTTGCAATAAAACAACAGAACATTAAAAAGGCCCCAGGTTATGATAGGGTAGACGCGATAACTATAAGAAACATGCTAAAGGAATTCCCAGATTTAGTGATACAAATTTATAATAAATGTTTAAAATTATGCCATTTCCCTGAAGCTTGGAAAAAAGGAATTATAATTTATTTTAGAAAAAAGAACAAAGACCCATCTCAACATAAATCTTACCGACCAATAACTCTTCTTCCCATGTTGGGAAAAGTTTTAGAAAGGCTGATAAAAATAAGAACGATGACATTTCTAGAAAGTAAATCCATTCTTCAACCAGAACAACATGGTTTTAGAGAGAAAAAAGTACATTAACAGCTTTACAACAACTAAAATCACTAATCATGGAAAACTTAGATAAATATAAATACTGTGGAATGATCTCAATTGATATCCAGGCAGCATTTGACTCCATTGATTGGCACAAAATTACTGAAATAATAGATGATTCTCCACTTCCAACTTACATAAAGAAGCTCCTAAAAATTATATCAGTGAGAGATTAATCGGTTTAAATAATTACACATTCATAGAATGGTTCAGGACACACAAAGGTTGCCCGCAGGGCTCGTGTTTAGGACCACTATTATGGTTACTAATAGCCAATTACATAATTACAAGATACAAATTAAAGGCTCTTGGAATTATCGTTTATGCAGATGATTTCGTCGTTCTCACTGAAGGCAATACCAGATCATCATTGGAACAAACTGCTAACAGTCGTATAGAAACATTCGTCAATATATGCTCAGAGCTTAATCTAACTATCTCAGAAGAAAAAACCCAAGCACTCCTATTTGGAAGGAACCTCCTTAATAATCGAAAGCCAATTTTCAAAATAAAACAGAAATCTATAATAATTGTTAAAAATCTACAATATTTAGGAATTATACTTGACCAAAAATTAAAATTTCAATCGCACCTAAGTATTTTAAAAGCTAAGATCGCCCAATTTGTTTCGGGCTTTAAAAGTTTCCACAATTACAACAAGGGAATCAGTCCCTTCCTCTAGACGATCTGGTATCAAACAGTTATTGAAAGACAGATTCTTTATGGCTCCGAATTCTGGTATCCAAACTTGAATTGCCACGGCATCAAAATCCTTAGATAAATTCAGAGAATAACATAGTTAAACATTATAATAACTTACCGAAGTATTTCAAATGACGCATTAAATATTTTAACTGGAGTGCCTCCAATTACCATCAAAATACCAAACGAATTCCAAGTCTATGAGATAAAGCAAGGAAACAGATTACTTAACATCAACAATACAATAATATACAGTAATCTTATGCAACGGGAAGCAACTTATAAATTTGCAGAATATTACAAGTTGAAAAATATAGAAATTATAGATAACCTGACAGAAAACATAATATTGGAAAATCATCTACAAATTTTTACAGATGGATCATCAATGGGAAATGAAGTGGTAAGTGCATATACAGTCTCTCTTAATAATAACTTCATCCATGATCATGCAGTAAGACTACACCCAATTAACTCAATTTACCAAGCCGAATTATATGCGATCCAGAAAGCAATAGTTTGGTTAACACAATCACAATTTACATCAGCCCTTATTTTGACAGATAGTCGCTCATCCTTAGATGCACTCAAGATAATTTTTCCTCGAAACTCCACAATTTTAAATATCTACAATAGTTTACTACAAAACCCCAATAAATTCATAAAAATAGCGTGGATTAGAGCACATGTAGGCACCACTGGTAACGAGCGAGCAGACCTTCTCGCAAAAAATGCAATTACAGAAGACCATTATGATGACATCTCTGTCTTACCATTTCCAGAATACATTCTAAAGAGTTATTTTAAAAACAAAATCATTACAGATTGGCGAAATGATTGGACCAACTCAACGAAAGGAAGAGAAACGTATAAAATTCTTAATAAGGTAGATGTTAAATTTTTATGTGTTCAGAAATCAGCAGCATATTATCTTAGCGGCCATGGAAGCTTCCCAAGCTTTTTATATAAAATTGGTAAAAGAACCACGGATAGATGTCCTTGTGACAAAAACTCTGGAACTCCTATACACTACATCTTCGGTAACTGCCCTCTTATGGAATACCATTTTAACTTCAATAAAAATAAAACATTAAAGAGAAACCTACGACGTGTGCTATTAGACGCTTTCAATTACGAAAAGTTAGATAAAAACTATAATGTCCTAAATAAAAACTTTTCATGTATCAAAGAATTATTATAACCTATATAAAATTCTAGATCTGTAGATTTTAAAAACTATGTTTTAAAAGACTTAATGGACCAGTGCATAATACAATTGAAAATTTTAAGTACAATATTATTATTGTAAATATCTGTAAATATTTATCTTTAATATTATTATGTAATCTTATCAGTATATTCATATAGAACTTATATACATGTAATAACTTTGGGCTCACCCAGCAATAAGCAATATTGGGTAGCTCGTGTGATTTTTTTTTAACTTGCTGGGGATTCCGGGTTTTTGGACACTGGGGTTCCTGGTAGATATAGGTTTTCCCCTCGTGGACTCATAGGTAATATGCCGAGAGGTTGGCCGTCCACGAGTGGGAGGTTTCTGATTCTGTTTCTGTGCGAAATAAGAAAGATAATACAGAAAAAAATATGTTACACAAAAAAATGGGTCAACAACAAATTCTAACTAATAAGTGTACTGAACCTAAATACTATATAATATCGATTAAATATAATATACAATAAAAATATATATATAATAAACGCACTTAGAATACAACTCTATATTTATATTTTATAAACTTTTATTACATTACTGACACTAATCCTTTTAGTAGAATCTTTATTCTTTGAAATAAAATAAATTGCATTTTACGTAAACATACATTAGTGGATTAGGCATAAAAACAAAAGTGAACCGAGAATTTTCTAAAAGAATTTCTTTTATATTCTTAACGTTTTCCTATTTTCTAAATTACAATGTACACCTTCATTCAATTTTAAAAATCTCCTAACCTTATCATTTATCTTGCAAATTACGTACATGACTAATCATTCAAAATTTCGAAAAAGTCTTTAAGGAACGCTAAATATGTTTTGTTTTTATCACTGTTAAGATATTTAATCCTAATAATATTATAAATCTGATTGTGTGCAAATGTTAGGCTGAAGCCAGCGTCAAAATGGAGAAATTAATGGTCCTGTATCTTTGCATATAGGTGGATTATAACCCAGAAATGAACATAGACTGGTTTTTGTTTATTTTATTCATACTTTTCTTAATAATTCAAAATTTGATTATTTTCATAGAGAATCAATGGACATTTTTTAGATAAAATTTAACCATTTTACTTTATCGTTGCTATGGCTTTGATCGTTGCCAATAAATAAAAATTCGAAAAAATAATTTTTCCTCAACAATTAAGTTTCAATTGAGCGATTTTCACGTGAAAAATGCAAATAATTCAAAAGAAGATGAATTTCTGTGATATTTGAAACAACAATATGGAGTATTTGTTATTATACATGAAGTATGAATATCAGTTACATTAAAAAGATCTTTTTCTGTCAAAAACTGCGTTATAATTATAAAGAAGAATTAACAATAATTATATTATTAAGAAAAATATTTCGCTTGAAACATGGAACTACGAAAAGGGTCCTTCTTGGCTTGAACAAATATGACGTCATAAATAAAACATGTATTTTCAAATATTCGTAATATTACAAAGAACATGACTATCAGTGTATAGTAAAATTATATACATAATGGATGTCATATTTAAGATGAATAACTGACATATTTTTTTGCTACTGATTAATAATAAGCTTGAATATCAGTTACAAACGGGTGTGAGTTTTCTGCTGAAATTCAAGTCATTATTCCCAGGAAAAGAAAATTAATAAGAATTATATCATTGAAAAGAGATTTCTCTGGGATCAAAGTGACGTCATAATAAAACGGGATTTTTTAAATATGTTTCAAATGGAGCGTGTATCAATTTCATACATTAATAATCACTGAGTACAGTGAAAGAATAGAGAGGTAATGAACCGTAAAATCGGCTTGCAATAAGAAGCCGGTTATCGCTCAAATCATTATGCCCAAGGGCTGACTTCATTGGATGGAGAGAGGCTGCACGTGGAACAATGACTGGATTCATTGGACGGGAAGAGGTTTTCAAAGCAAGCCGCCAGTTGTTTAGGCCGACTGTAGGGTTGCATTTTCAGCATCACGCCAAGCATGAACATTTCATCTCTATTTATTCTCTGAACTCTGTGATTAATAATACAAGCATCAGTAAGATTATTAGGAAAAGAAAATTGAACACAAGTCTTTTAAGTTAAAATCTGACTGTGTGTATTTCTCAACTTTCCTCTTAATGCAACGCGATTTACTTAACACCGGTCATCATTGATTCGAGGATGTGATATAAACTCTGAGAATTTAAAATTTTCAATTAGATTCCGTGATATTAATATTTTTTTTGTAAATTTTAACGAAATTTCTATAAAAATGGTACTTAAATTACTCCATTTTTGTGGATAAAGAAGGAGAAATAAAACGGATTAATATATTGTTATGCCATTTTCTCATTAAAACTGAAAAAAAAAAAATATTTTCAATTTGAATAGTTGGTGAAAATAAAATCTTGATTACAGTAAAATTTCCGAAAAAAAAAAAAAAAAAAACATAATTCTACATATTCAAACTTTATGAATCAATTTATACTGCAGAGCAAAAATCGCCTGTCAGCATATTGTCAAGGAATCAAGATTTGTTTCAGCTATAGATTAAACCAAAGACACAAATTTGCTGTTACGTGCAAACGTAACACTTGCAATTGCAAAGCTTTTTGCAACCCCAAATTACATGCAAACGTAACATTTACATGTAATTTGCACCCAAATTAATTTTAATTTGAACCGTAATAAATGTTAATTTGCAATGAAAATTACATGCAAAAGTAATGTTTACATATAATTTTGGGTTGCAAAAAGCTTTGCAATTTAAGTGTTACGTTTGCATGTAATTTTGGGCTGCAAAAAGCTTTGCAATTGAAGCTCCTTGCATTTAGGTGTAGAACTATCCATCCCTATTCACAAGAATTGAATTTAAAGAAAAAGCATATACTATTTCAAATGAATTATTTTTAAAGGATGGCTTTTAAAACGTTTCTCAAAGTCGTTAAAAGTAAAATTGTTTATCAGGTAAAATTGACATTTCTTTTTACCCAATTCGTCGATTTAAACGATTTTATTTGGCCGTCCTTTTTCCATTGGTTGCAGTTTCCTTTTCGCGGTTATTTGGCACAAAATTTTACCTTTTTTAATCTGATTTATGTCAAGGCCCCTATAACAAAGAAATATCGTATTTTTTTCTATGAAATGTGATAAAGAGTTAGTTAATTATTTACGTTTTTAATTATCGGGAGTGAAATATTTTGCTTGATTAGTACATTTATTTTTCTTTATTTTAATGTTATGTGAACGAAGTCACGGGCAACAGCTAGTGCACAATAAATGCAAAACAAGCAGCACACAATGTTTTTTCTACAAACTGTTGCAGAGTGATACCTTTTGAGATAAATATTTATTTTTGTTTTTGAATATCAATGGAGTTTGTGTGTAATATAGATCTTCTACTTATAAAAATTGTATCAACTGTATTTTTTTCAAATGGTAACACCCACTTTTGGTGTTATGTTTGAGATCTCAGTATCAAGAAACGCTAAATGTAAATAGTGTAGTTAATGTAAAAAAAAAAAAAATGATATTTCGTCTTAAATTTTTATAATTATAAAAGGAAATGTGTTGCATTTTATCAATAAGTAACAAAAAATAGAATAAAGTCTCAAATAATGGAATAAAATCACTTGTTAACGTTAAATTAAAGATGTAATTACTGCTTAAAGTGATAAAAACATTACACAAAGAGCTTTAAAATACATTTTAATAGAAAAAGAACATGTTTCATGCTCTCTAACGGCGACTTCTTCAAGATCAAAATGACAAATAAACTATTTTCACAAAGTTTTTGTAAATGATAAACACAAATCACGAGAGCACAAGTATAATGCAAGTAGGTGCTTAAATTGGTCAAAATGGAAAAGTAAAAATTATTATTTTATTGCTTTTCTAATTTGTGAATCATCGCTTGCCGAATTCTTTGTAATTCAAAAGAGGCAGATTTTTTTGCATATGTTCTCGTCGCACAAATATGTTTCTATTTATTCTCGGAAATGGATGAGAACTAAATTCTTAATGAAAAAATTATCTTACTATTCTTGAAATCAATCTACATAACGGCTCTATTCTATGTTGCATGGCAAAAGCTGTAGTTCTTCTGTCGTATTTGATATCTTACATATGCTCTTTTATTCTCGTTTTAAATTTTCTGTTTGTCATTCCTATATAGTAGTGTAATGTTCCATCTGCCCTGGTGATCAGTATGAGTATCAGTATGCGTAATGGAGAAAGCAAGTAGATATAACGTCATGAAGTGATTATAACGTCATATGAGTTTGAGGAACGTATTGAATCGTGATAAAAACCCGATTATGGAAATATTGGCATTTTTTAACATTTTGAAGGTCTCTATACAACAAGTTTAATTTTGAAAATCATTTATTTTTAATATCGAAATTAGTCCACACGACAGATATTATTATGACAGAGTATAATAGCGGGCTTAGCCCGCTATCGAACCGGTTCAGAGTTTCGAAAAGACGCGAAAAATAAACCGGTAAATTTTTACTTTATAAAAAAACATGACTTTTTTTATGAAATTTATTTGGATTTATTAAAGAAAGGATAAAGTGTTATGAAAGGAATATTAAACGAAACTCTTTGTGCAATCTTCGATCACACTTACCCACTTATTTTTTATTATTTTCAAAAACTTTGCGAAAACAGTTTATTTATAATTTTGATCTTAAAGAAGTCGCAGTTAGAGCGCATGAAACATGTTCTTTTTATATTAAAAGGTATTTTTAAGCCTTTTGTGTAATGTTTTTATCACTTTAAGCAGATAATTACATCTTTAATTTAAAATAAAGTCTATTAAAAACAATTACCGGGTTAATTCTGTTAGTAACGAGAAAAATTATGAGGGAATTTTATTTATGTAAAACTCAATTTATATTGAAGAATTTTTTATATCTTTTTCCGTTGATTATTATTATTTTTTTTTTTTTGTGAATGCCAACAATAACAAATAACGGTACCGTTAGACTGACGGAAATTAAGAATTTTTTTATATGTCTGAAACTTATAATTATTATGAACTGTAAACTTTCGAGTATTGTGGGTTCATTTTATACAAAATTTAATGTAAGTCATAATCCATAGCTTTTTGTGATAGGAATTTACTAATAACTTTCACAATTACATTTGTTTAATTGATAAAATGTCTGGAATAACTTTGAATCTAAACATTGTATTTCTATAAAAATATGACTCGGATGTATTTGGAGGGAGATATAAATTAACGTTAGTCACGTAAATTTCACATTAGTATACTCATACTTAGTATACTCTTTTAACTTATCAACGAAGATTTACGAAAAATGTACATAGACCAAAGATTTATCCGAACTTCCTTGATCCAATGAACTCAATCTTAGTGTAAATATTGGGTGTAACTTTTTTAATAATTAGAAGTTGATACAACTTTTAATATATAGATGACTCCAATTTCAAACCCTATTTTCTACCTCTGCTGAAGGCATGAAATTATTTTTATAATGATTTTTCTCCTGAACAGTTATGTTCGTCACCAACATTTAGAACCAAACTGTTTAATTTATTTTCCACAGACATTTAAAAAAAAAAAAATTAAATGCCAAAAATTTGGTACATTTTCACTGATCATGACTTCCATACTCCAAATATCTGACATTTGTCATGCTGTATTATTTATGAACCGATTTGGATGTGACTGAGTATGTGTATAGAACATACCAAGATCTCGACCGAGTTCGTTGGCCAGCTTCATCCACCGTCTTGTTTAAAAATGGCGGCCAGTTAAAATTTTTAAAATTTTTAAAAATACAAAAAGATGTACAAAAAATACATTAATTGAAATAATTGTTTCCTTTAATTTTAGAATGTGATACAAGGATAATGGGACATTTTTTATTTTGTCTATATCTTAAACTAGTCGGATGTGTCAATGTGTATTCTTAATTTCGTGCTGTAGTCTACGTTCACTTTTAAAGGCGAAACATTCATATAATTATGTTGCTAAAAAATAAAACAAATAAATTATTGAAATAATATTCTAGCATTAAATAAGCACAGTATTTAAACTAGTCGGATGTGTCAATCCCAAAACTTTCTTCTATCTCACACATGTTTTGCATACACTAAAAATAATCCGCACCAATTTATATCAAGGTTTAACTGAAACTCAAGTTTTATTAAATTCCGTGCATTATTTCTTGAGATATGACTATCGCTAAAATCGTGTAAATCCTGCAAAATGCTGCATAGCAGTGCCACCTGCTGGGCGATTTTTACCAAAAACTAATCAGCACCAATTTATATCAAGGACTAACAGAATATAAAGTTTTATTCAATTTCGAGCATTAGTTCTTGAGATATAGCGCCCACAAAATTTTTGTCACATACATACATACAGACAGACAGACAGAGTCACAGACAGACATTTTCTAAAAAAAGTGAAATCGTGTTCAGGACCTTCTAAAACGTATAAATCCGTCGAAAATCGGATGTCGAAAATTTTCATGAATCCAATACTTTCTTCTTGCAAAGATAGAAGAGTGTAAAAATGGCTGAGGTATGGCAGTTTGAAATTGTAGGGTGGCTGAGATTTTGAAACAATCTGATATTTGTTATGCTGTAACTCTCGTATTTATGAACCCATATGAATGTGACTGATCATGTGTACAGGACATACCAAGAGATCGATCGAGTTCGTTGGCCAGCTTCATGCGCTATCTTGTTTCGAAATGGTGCCCAATTACTTTTTTTAATTCAAAAATATGTATAAAAAATTTTAAATTGAAAAAGTTGTTTCCGTTAAGTGTTAGGTCGTGATCGAGATTCTGGAACATTTTTTGTTTTGCCTCTATCTTAAAAAATGGTTGAGATATGGCAGTTTGAAATTCTAGGGAGGCTGACATTTTAATACAATCTCATTTTTGTTATGCTGTAACTCTCATGCTGCAATTCGCATTCAATTTCAGTATTAACGAAAACCGGGATTGAATCTTCAATAATCGGGGTCCAAGCATTATAGCTTCGGGTGTTTGAGTAAAGTGAGTTGATTTTTTTTAGAAACATAGACTATGAAAGCTACCTTTTCCTCTCGGTAAAGGCCGGAAGGAATTTTTTATTTCTCGATTTATAACATGAAGTTAATCTTATATATTTTTATCAGCAACACTGGAAATAAATATTTAATAAACTGGTACGGAAACTGGTCTACTCAGTCCAGTTTAAATCAAAATTTTCCCAAAATCTATTCTGAATTTTGTTATACTCTTAGGTAGATTTCGTAAGAAATACTACCTATTACATTCTCCCTATGTTGGAATTTCTGGAAAATTTTTGCAGATATATACCGGTCATGACTCCCAGAACACAAATCCACCCACCAGTTCAAAACTATATCACTTTTTTATGGACACGAAAACTTCAAAAATTCTGCACAAATCTCTTCCAAACTCATACATAAAATCAAGGGGCATAAAATCTCGATCAAGTTCGTTAATGGGCAAAATCGTACCAGGGGGGGGGAATAGGGGGAGGTTTTTTTGTGAAATCCCCATAATTTCTTAATTATGATACATATCGAATTCGTTTAAAGTTATTATTACTTTTAGGAAAAGGGCCAAAAATCTTTGTATGACAGATTTTTGATATCATTAAAAATTGCCTCAAGGGGCGGAAACATACGGGTTTCAGAAGAAAAAAAAATAACTTTGCCAATTCACAAGATATCAAATTCGCTTAAATTTATGATAAATCCTCTGATTATTATCTACAACTTTGATTTGACAAGTTTTTTTATAGGACCAACCCTTACAGCAGAAAAAAAAATTGCTGGCCCCGCTTACTTGACACAGGTAGTTTCTCGATGTAGGCGGATCCAACTGCCGCATCATGGTAAAAAGGTTATTTCTTCTGCAATTCCCAATAAAAAGGCGCCCCACTGTCTGGGACTTCGAAATCTACCTGTGCCTGTAGGCCGAGCCGTCAGGGATATTTTATAATTCGCTTTATTGTTCATTAAGAAACATGGCAGTACATGAGTATTTCAAGATACTCACTTCAGAATATGGAAATTTTCCAGTAGACTTCTAACATTTATGTTATCTTTGATTACACAGATTTTCAAAACATTTGCGTACACGCATCTTTAATATTTGTCGCACTTTTACCGCAATGTTAAAGAAAATTTATAAACGTGTATTCATCTAGTTCATTACCGCCATTACATTTTCTTTCTAATTCTATATACAAATTGCATTACGAAAGATTTATTTCAGACAATAAACAAGAACGAAAAATCATCGTCAAGATAGATTATGTAACACTTTTCAACGCTTACAAAATAATTTTACAAATCATACCGTTTAATAAGCTGAAAGATAACATCTAAGTAAACAATTTGGAAAACGCATAACATATTTAAAAACATAATTTCAGGAATTTCCAACATATACAATATTCAGAAAAATATCCGAATACTTTTATTCAGCCCTGTATAGGATCTATAGATTTGTATATAATCTACATCGAATGCTAAAGTTCAGTTAGGAAACGCGTAACACAGTTTAAAATTCTCCTTCTGGAGTTTCTGTCAATAAACGGAAATGTGTTCGCAAACTTTTGTGCTTCTCTGTATAGGATATACAGAATTTATACAAACCACGTAATAGACAAAAAGTGAGTTAAATTTAAAATCGCGTTCAGTAACTTAAAACGCACTTCCAGGAATTATTGTTAACAGACAGTAGAGAAATCTTTTGCGTGTCCCTGTAAATGAACGATGACTGCTATACACACACTATTCTGTAGTAGGCCTCTTGTAATGCCCCTTAGTGATATATATAAATTTCAATGCGTTTAAAATAGTGAAACATTATTTAAACAAACCACAGACGATTTTTCTTCGTAGACGTAATGTAATGGAATTCTTTTGACTGTCCCTGTAAAGTAACTATAAGTGCTATGCACACCTTGTTCCATATTAAGCTTCTTCTAATGCACCTTAGTAATATATATAAATTACAATGCGTTTAAAATAGTGAAACATTATTTAAATAAACCGCAAATGTTTTTTCCCCATTGACTGTTATGTAACGGAATTCTTTTGACTGTCCCTGTAAAGTATTTATAAGTGCTATGCACACCCTATTCCATACTAAACTTCTTGTAATGCACCTTGGTGATATATATCAATTACAATGTGTTTGAAATTGTGTAACATCATTCAAATAAACCGCAAATGTTTTTCCCCATTGACTGTTATGTAACGGAATTCCTTTGTGTGTCCCTGTAAAAAAACTATAAGTGCTACACACTGCTGTTGAAATAGGGAACATGCTATAGATAATGACAATAACATATAAAACTCGTGGAGCAATCCGGGCATATTTACGGGAGTTAGAGCGCGACCAGACGGCCAGACGGCAGACGGGCAGACGGCCATACGGCCAGACAAACCTAAGTCATAATCACGTTTAAACTAGGTTGGAAAGTGTTAAAAAATGAAAAATATAAGCAATAGAATATTAGCACGCATGATCTAGTAGGTTAATCAACGTTTAAAAAATTATGTTTGAGTATCTTTTGCTTTCGAGATTTATACAAATAATTTCTTATGAAGCGTAAAAATTAATATATAAAATGTTCTGATATAAAGGGACTACAAATATAACTAAAAGATCATATCTATAGAATGTAAAAGTAATTTATCACTTTTACAATTAATATAAAATACACGTTTTTTTATCCTTGAAGAACTTATTTTTGCGCATGGAATAATCATTCTAATTTCGGTGTAAATTATCTGAGTCTTCTTAGTTGGATTTCTCATCACAAGTAAAAGTTAATTACGGAATATATTATTTTTTTATTACAAATGTAAGCATTTGAATGTTTTATCTAACTCGTAGAATTTATTTCAATTTGAATAAAATATTCAATCCAAAACATAAAAATGTTTTTTTTAATTTCTTTATATTTGTTAACATGTATAAAAATTCAAAATTTGTCTCAGACGAGGCAAGATTTATATTCGAACATCCGCATTTTGAAATGTCATAAGATTTAATTTTCTAATATATCCATAAGATTTATTTTAATATTTATTTTTATCTATACATAAAATTAATATTAAAATTCAAGTTTTCTAAAAAAAAATATTTTCAAAGGTATCATGATGTTTATTTAAAAGCAACATCACAAAGTTAATACAAAATAAAAATTTAAACGAAGCGTTTGAAAACAGGATTATCTCCCAAAGGTATTTTATAATATAATTTACAGAGGTCTTTTTTTATATTTACTCAAATAAAATTTATTTGACAATAAAAAATATGAAGTGAACGAACATTCCATTAAATATTCAAAATGTACGCATAATATAAAAAATGGTGACTTTGTTTAAATTTTCTTTTTCATCTAAAAAAATGTTCATGACAAATTATTTACAAAAAGGAAATATATAGAAGGTTTGATTAAAAAAAAAAAAACTAATATTAAAATTTTATTAGAGGTGAAACATACTTAAAATAAAGAAAAATCACATTTTGTTTTGTTTGACGTTTTAGTATTATAAATATTAATTTTAAAGTGTCAAAAGCTTAAGCAACGTGTACGTGTCAGTATGGTTTGAATAATGTATAAATAATGAACACAAATAAACTTTTAATACATGCACATGAGTTACAATATACTGATAAATATAACAGATTGAGCCAATATAAATTTCGTATTTTTCTGTTGCGTTTTGAATATTACAAATACGTAATTACAATCTTTAGCACTTGCAGAGGAAAGTAGAAAAAAACGACATACATTAATATTTGTTGTTCTTGAAGCGAGAATTTCCTTTATAATTTTATGTAAATTTGCATACGTACTCTATATTTTAAGGGTGTAGATGCAAAATTCACACTCTCCACATAACCTAGCTTTTAGAAAAATTAAAAAAAACTGATTATTATTAATAAACGTGATATATTGGCACAATTTTTTTTGTGTGATATATTTGTTGCCATAACAACTCGTTTCACATAGCCCTAAAACTGTAATAATTGTGGTAAAGCTAGAAATTATATTTAAATGTGGAAAATGTGAGTTTTGCAGTAAACTTTCATGGGTAGTGTTAGTTATAAACCAAAATATTTATGAATTTTTCAACAAGAACCAAAAAAGAAAAAAAAATGAACATTATTTTTCATTATTTTATTTTGGAGGGTAATAAACAACAAAAATAGAAAAACATTTATTAAAAATAGTTTGTGCAAAATTTTGACTATTAGACATGGCTCAACTTCTTCACTGTCATTAAACTAGTGTAAAATTTTACACTACTTTTTACTTCTATACCTCCCTGATTGGTTGGATTGGAGAATGTGAGTTCTGCTGCAAAACAGTAGTTGGATAATGTGAGTTGTGAATCAAAACGAGATTTACAGCATTTTTTTCAACCTTAATATGTTTTTTATTGTCCAAATCACTATTACACTCCGATTCGCCTTAAAAAGACGAACATGGTGACATGAATAACTCAATACCTTAAAACACTAGATAATGTGACTTTTGCATCTGCACCATTCATTTATGCTTTTTCCATAGTAGTATTTTAAACATATGGTTACTTCATTATATTTTTGTTAATACGTTATTACTTACAAAAAGTGGAAACGTCCAGACTTTCGCAATCTGTGGAGTAAAACCTCATAAATATGTTAATTTTACAGGAAGAGGGAAAAAAAAATTACATTTAAAAAGAGATGATATATTTTATCGTGCTACTTTAAATAAGGAACTAAACAATTAATATTTCGATTATAAATATAATCATTTACTGTTTAATTACAAAAGTGTATATATCTGCATTAAAATTTGATAAATCGCAGAAAAACTGTTAACCTTTTTATCAGCTTTATAAAAAACATAATCACTCTTGTCTATGTAGTTTTGACTGTCATTAATTCAAACATTGTTTAAGCGCACTTGAATATTGGTTTTTCATTTTTTTTTATTCCACATATGATATTCGGTTTTACCGCAAGAGTACGCTGTTAAAAATATCCCTGTAAAATTACGGGCAGAGGCTGGCAGCAGAAATTCCAGTCATACCCCGTAAAAAAAAAAAAAAAAAATCCATGCCCATCATTTTGTGCAGCCCGTAATTTACTACACTTAAAACAGGATATAATGCACTTTAAAACACAATAACACTTTACTTACTGTTCCGTAGCACGTAGCACGTTAGATAATCATCACATAATCGCTTTTTTGGCGGGTTAAAAAATATGTTATGGTCGCAGTTAAGTGACATTAATTTTCGAAACACGACTAAAATGAAAGGTTACACCCTAGTGGAGGAAAATGTATGGGGTCGTACCGTATTTTTTACCTGTAAGAATATGTAGATTGCCCTTAATTTTCTAAGTATCTAAGTGATAAAGCCGCTTATTTAATGGATCAGACCGTTTTTCATTTAATAAGGCTCTTGCCCGTGAAAACTGAAAGGCAAACGCTCATAAATTTACAGTTTTTTTCTGAGAGTGTATCTGGATCGGAAAGCAAGCCGTAAAACTACCCATTTACGGCTAAATGATAAACACTGTTTGATCCTCATTAAATATGACACGCATAATAATATAAAAAAATTCAGTAAATGTAAATATATTCATATTTCATAATTTTGAAATATAGAAGAAGGACAAAATAATAAATGATAAAAGGAAATAAACACAGAAACTATATAAATTCAAGTGCGGAGATTTCGTAATTTGCGATTTATCTTCTGGCCTAAAGCTTATTTCAACCATGACCTGCTATAGGGCGCTGCTCAGATTGAATCATAATTGAGATATCCGGGTTCACTATATCCCGAATATAACGTTTTACCCCATTTTTCCCTAATTAGTTAGTTAGTTGAAAAAGTCTTACATCTCATATTCGTCACACCCAGAAAAAAGTTTTGTTGAATCAGCAAAAATTTGGTTGACCCAACAAAACTTTTCGTGTAAATATGGTCAATGGAAATTTTGTTTGAATCAACAAAAAAAATATTGTTGATTTTGTTTGCAATTCAAAAAAAAAAAAAAATTGTATCGTCAGTAAAAAAAGTTTTGTTAATTCAAGTAAAATGGTTCAATTTTACTTGAATTAACAAAATTCTTTTTGTTACATAGATATATGCTATGTGTTATTTTAACAATTTTCTTTTTTCAACAAAATATATTTTGTTTGTTTAAATAATAAAATATGTTATATTAATAACTTGTTTTGTTTATACTACAAAAACTTTTGTTAAATGAACCAATCTAAACATGCAATTTTAACTATTTTTAATTCATTTTCAGCAGTGAATTACGCCTGTATAGCTTGAATAATAACAAGTGAATTTTTATCCTGCTTATTTTCAAGAGCAAACCGAGTGAGTGAAAATTGCCCAAGCCGACCCCGTGTCCTCAGAACAGCGCTCTGAGGCTCTACCACTGAGCTACACGTATTGATATCTGCGCTTAGCATTTCTCACTCGGAATGGCTGCAACCGCAGCACAAGAAAAAATGTTATCAGGAGCACGCAAATTTCTGCGGCAAACATGAGACGATAATACAAAGCCCACCATACGGCAACACATAGTTAATTTTTAATTCATTTTCAGTAGTAAATTATGCCTGCAAAAAGCAGGATAAAAATTCACTGGTTATTATTGAAAGATCACAGGCGTAATTCACTGCTGAAATGAGATAGAGCTATTGCAGAAATCGCGAAAAATGCAACATAGCAGCGCCATCAGTTGCACCAAAAACCAATTTTCCATTTACACCAAAAACTAGTCAGCAACAATTTATATTAGGAAGTAACTGAATATAAAATTTTATTAAATTCCGTGCATTAGTTCTTAAGATAGAGATCCCACAAAATTTTTGTCACATACAGACAAATAGAGTCATTGACAGTCATTTTCTAAAAACAGTCAAATCGTGTTCAGGACCTTCTAAAATCCGTCGGAAACCGGAAGTCGAAAATTTTCATGATCCCAATACTTTCTTCTTGTAAAGATAGAAGAAAGTAATAAATGGGACAGGGGGAAGTTTAAAACTACCTTGGTCCGTCCCAATGAAAGAAAGTTTTAATTATTCAAAAATTATGTTAATCCTTTAATTATATAGCTATATAAGTCAAATAACTCGAGTTACGTGAGAGAGTTATGGCTACTACACACCAATTTAAATTTTGCAAAAACAACAAAATTTTGCTGGAATTACAAAATTATTGTAAAATTAAGAAAACAGATTTTGTTAATTCAAGTAAAATTGATGAAATTTTGTTAAAACTTTGTAAGAGTGTTAACATTATTTTTTTGTCCAAGCAAGAAAACCAACTTTTTCACTTCAACTAAAAATGTTGCTAAAACAACCAAAATGTATCCAACAAAACATGTTTTGTTGTTTTAATCAATTCCTTTTTCTGGGTGCAAATGAATGGTTCTGATCATGTGTATATTTTTTACACAAAAACAAGGGATTACGTTTTGTATTTTTTTTTTATGGAAGAAGGATTTAATGCAAAATGAGTGTCTAAAAACTTTGAAGATATTAGGGATTAATTAAAAAAATAATTAGGAAATTCGATTTCATCCGTTTTAAGCCGAGGTTTCGTATGCAGAACATGGCTTTTTTTTTACTCTGTATTGTTTTCCATTTTTTTTATGGAAGAAGGGTTCAATGATAGAAGTAGTGTCTAAAAATATTGAAGATATTAGGGATTATTTTAAAAAAAGTAATTACGGAATTCGGTTTTACCCATCTCGTATGCAGAACATGGCTTAGAAATTTTTTTTTCGCTGTATTGTTTTATTTGGGTTACCTTATCAAGTCTGTCTCTTACAGGCACGTTGAAAAAAACGAGAAAAATTTCTTCTTTAACTTTGCTACAGTATTCAATAGTATATCTTGAAAATGGCGCCGTATGAGCGCTGAAACATATGTTGATCATTAAAAGGTTTTTATAAGACTTTTGTGTTTCTCTTTGTATCCTTATGCATTTTATCAATATTTTAATAATAATTAGAGACTTTATTATGTGATTGTGTGCTAATATGTTGTTATTTTTCAAAAATAATACTTTAATGAAGATTTTTTCATTCATCATCTATTCAAATTGAAAATAAATTCTTCTTTCACTTTTAATGAGAAAAAATATATTAATTCGTTTTATTTCTTCTTTTTCATTCACAAAAATGGAATAATTTAGCTGCCATCTTTAGAGAAATATCGTTAAAAATTATAAATAAATAAATAAATAAATAAAATGATATCTAGGAATTTAAATATTTTTTTTTAATTCTGAGAGTTTATATGACATTCTCAGATCAATGATAATCGGTGTTAAGTAAATCGGGATGCGTTCGATAATCAGAGAAGAGTAGTTGCGAAATACAAACAGAAGGTCACGATTTTAATATAATAGATTCGTGTTCATTTTTCTTTTCCTAATAATTATAGCGTGATTTTTTTGAGAAAACTCTAATCTGTTTGTAACTGATATCCACGCTTAATAATCAGTATAGATTAAAAAAATATTCCAATTTTTCGTTTTAAATATGGCGTGAAACTCATATACTTCTATACTTACTGATCGTTGTATTAACATAATTGTTAAAACATAATTGAAAATTCTCGTTTTATTTCAAATATGACGTTCCCTTTTCCTCAGAGAAATCTCTTTTTAATGAAGTAATTCTTGTTAATTTTCTTTTTTTGGAATTCCGGACATAAATTTTAGCAGAAAACTTGCATCTGTGTGTAACTGGTATTCAAGCTTATTATTAATCGGTATCGATAAAAAATATTTCAGATTTTCATCTTAAATGTGACGTCCATTATCTATCTACTTTAATTATACACTGATATCCTTGCTCCTTGTATTATTACGAATATTTAGAAATCCATGTTTTATTTATGACGTCATATTTGTCCAAGCCAAAGAGGATCCATTTCATAGTTCCATGGTCCAAGGGAAATCTTTTCATGATAACATAATTATTGTTCATTATTCCTTCTAATTATAACGTAGTTTTTGACAGAAAATCTCTTCTCTACGTAACCGATATTCATACTTCATATATAATAACAAATACTCCATATTTTTGTTTCAAATATCAAGGGAATTCATCTTCTTTCGAATTCTTTTTAATTTTAATTTTTCACGTGAAAATCGTTCAATTAAAAATTAATTGTTGAGGAAAATTTATTTTTCGGGGTTTTTATTTATTAGCAACGGTCAAAGCCCCAGGAACGATAAAGTAATATGGTTAAATTTTATGGAAAAATGTTTATCGGTTCTCTATGAAAATAATGAAATTTTGAATTATTAAGAAACGTATTTGAATAAAATAAACAAAATCGAGCCTATGTTCATTTCTATGTTATAATCCATTGATATGCAAATATACAGGGACATTAAATCCTCCGTTTTGACGTTTACTTCAGCCAAACATTCACAAACATACATATATAATCTTAATACTATATATATATATATATATATATATATATATATATATATATACAGGGTCTGTTCTGAAAGTAGTAGGACTCATTTAAAAATATATATATATTCATGAGAATAGTACAAACGATTAGAATTTTTGAAAGTAGCACCCTTCGGCATCTACACACTGCTGCCAACGAGTTTTCCAGTTTTCGTATGCCTCCAGGAACGCCTGGACCGGGATGCTGTTTAACTCCCTCGTCACGGCCTGTTGAACCGCCTCTACCGAGCCGTGATACTTCCTCTTGAGCGTCGATTTTATTCTCGGGAATAGAAAAAAGTCGGGCGGGGCCAAGTTGGGGCTGTAGGGAGGATGAGACAGCGTTGCTACATTGTGCTGGGCAAGAAACTCCACTACGCAAAACGCTGTGTGGCTCGGCGCGTTGTCATGGAGCAGTCGAACTCAAAAACTTGGATTTGAGGAATGCTCAATTCATCAGCAATCATTCTGATGCTCCTCCTACGGTCACTGTTCAGTAAATTTTTCACTTGCGACACATTTTCTTTGGTCTTGCTGGTCGCAGAGCGTCCGGAGCGGTTGTCGTCTTTCGTTCTTTCCCTACTTTTTTGGAACGGCTTGTGCCACTCACAAACACCCGATCTACCCATGGCAGCATCACTGTAGGCCTCCTTATTCATGTCGTGAGTTTTTTTGCCCGTTTTACCAAGCTTTACACAAAATTTGACCACGTATTGCTACTCTAGAAAACGTTCCAAGATTCGCCGTAACGCGACAGGGGTTCACAGTACAAGCGACCTGCTCTCTTCAACGGCCGAGAGCCGACTGCCGATTTTTCCCAGCATTTCCAATATCCCCCTCCACCGATCGTGCGCGCGCAGACCGCCTCTCGTCCACCCGTTCGCTCAGGAAAAAATCAGTCCTACTAATTTCAGAACAGACCCTGTATATATATATAATATATATGTAATAAGTAATATATATATAATACATATATATAATATAATTCACACACAATTTCTAATACTATTAGGATACTTTATTTAAAACTTCAAAAAATCCTAATATTTTTTTATTATTGTCTGACATAGTTCAATGATGATTAATGTTTATGGTCTACGTGTTTTTACGTTAATAGCTTTTAAAATTTCTTGTAGATACTATGAAACATTAAACATTATGTAACATGCTATTTAAAAAAAAATACATTTTGGTTTTCGAGTGCTTTTAAATAAAATCAAAGAAAAGTAATCTTTGTAGATTAAACGCTTTTTTCAGAAATAAAATTTGTTTTTCAGTACAAGATTCGCATGTACAAATCTTTATTTTTTAATTATGAAAATTTTTGTGATGGAAGAAAAATTGCGGATAAAAACTGAGTTTTGTCAAACGATAACTTTTGTTTCGTGGATTTCTTTTGTTTTGCAGATTTGGAAGCTCTATGCAACTTATAAGAAAAGATTAGCTATATCTAAAATGATATACAATGAGATAGTTGTAGGATGAATGATGACACAAATGGTGTTTTTATTGTGTAAGATGGAAGTTTAAGTATGTTGGGTTGCAAATATAGATTTAAATTTTTATATTAAATTGTGCAGCAACTTTGGCGCAAATACCTGAATAACAAAGTAAAATATTTGGTTTCAATAATGAAAGAAAAAATTGTAATATTTAAAATTTGAAGTTATGGTTGTTTTTTTTTTTGTTGTTGTTTTTTTACTATAGACATGATTTAAATTTTCAAATATCCGAACATTTTTTATGATATTCTGATATATTTGAATAACTTTTCATGTATCTGGTCTACTTATGTTTATTTTAATTTGATCTTTTAAGTAATATTAAATACTAAACATTATGTGCAATGTTATTTTTCTTTTAAAAATTGGTTTTCGAGTACATTTTCATGAAATAAAAAAATAATATTTGTAGTTAAAACACAGTTTTTAGAAAAAAAAGTTATATTTAAATAGAAGAATTTCCATGTACAAACTTTTGACATTCAAATCTTTAATTTATTGACAGTGGAAGACAGATTACGGATAAAAATTGATTGTTTTCGAACGACGATTTTTTTTCGTGGATTATGCAATCACAGATGACAACACTCTGGATTTTTGACTAATACTATTTAAAATAAAAATGTCGCTGTATTTAATGAGGGAATTCAGTAATTAATTAAGTCAAAAAGTTTATTTGAAAGTACTGTTTTATAAAATTTTCGGATGATTGATAGCTCTATGCACGTTATAAGAAGATATTAGCTAAATCTGTTTCCCTTTGAGACAGTTGTAAACTGAAAGAGAACAAAAGTGAAGATTTATAGAGTCAGGTTAAATACAACGAGTTATAAATTTAAATTTAAATTTCTAATTAAATTGTGATGCACTTTTAGTGCAAAGCATTTGAAATATGTTGTAGAAATTTTCTAACTGACGACCAATCACATTTCAATGTGTCTCAAAGGGTCTCTGTGCAGAACTGTAAGTATGACGCAAATAAATTATGAATTGAATGCGACACAAAATAACAATATCATAATTCTTATATTGTGAAATTAACATTCCGAAAACATATGTATTTAAAAATAATTTTTTTACAGAAATGGATGTTTTCAAAGCTTTAAATTTGCGAATCCAAATTACAGCTCAATCCGCGAAGTCGTTTCTGGATTGTGCATAAAATGCTACCAGCACTACAGTTTGTTTTGAAAATATGACACAGGAAAATATCTTTACAATTTCCATGATTTACAAGTAAAACTAGTCGTTGGGGCCCACCGTAATACTTACCCATCATGGATTTGCATAATATAAAATATAAAAATAAAACATGTGTAAACTATTTATAGAATGCATTGCCATTCGAATAGAATCGTGGCTTGATGACATCATAAACTTTAAATGCTCTATTACTGAATTGCGCAAAAGAATCATCGCTATAACTCCAAAGTCAATCATCATATTAACTAACAGTTTACTGCGTCAGATTAAGCGTCTCATTTCCAATTAAAATATATCTTTGAATCGAAATTTGAATGAAATACAGGGTCATATAAAATCGAAGAGTGTGGGAAATAGGATTACAAATATCTCGGTAACTCATTATCCGATCGACTTCATTCTTTATGCAAAAGTTATGTTTTTTTTTTTTGTCATTTATATTCACTCCTTAAAATAAACAATTTCGAAAATTTTTATATACTTTCATCAGAACGAATATTTCAAGAGTACGAAAAAATTGTTCCGGATAATCGAGGCTACTGAAATTCAATAAGATTCTTCCCATTATTACATACTAAGTAAATACCAAATTTCAAGTCTCTATCTCAATTTGTTCGGGAGATAGAGCGTTTACAGACACACGCACAGACAGACGGACGGCAATTTTATTTTCTAAAAATATGTTTTTCGGAATCTCCAGTGTCTGAAACATATAAATCCGTCCAAAAAAATGTTTCGATTTTCAAAACGATTACCTTATAATATGCATGATGTGTAAGGAATACTGAGTAAATTTCTGTTCGGTATCCAAGGGAAAAATTTATTGAATAATCGATATGTGTTAGTAAAGACATATTATTAAATAAAGACTTATTGTTCATATTAAAATTTTCAAAATTTGTTACAATATCAATAAAGAGACGCCCCCTCCCCAAGTTTATTTTTTTAACATAAAAATAAATTAAATGTGTAAGAATATTTATTTTTACAAAAAAGGTGCAAATATACACATAAAGGTTTTTTAACCATAAAAACCCATCAAATGATATTAAAAAACTCTAACGCTTTCAACTTCTCTAAACAGTCATTATCAGGGAAAATTTGGAAAGTATTTCGGCAAGCAAATTTACTCATTTTAATACATTAATTTTCGACATCCAGCATAGAGAGTCAATTAAAAGTGGCATTGAAAATAATCTTAAAATTTATGGTTTCAATTACGTACCCCAATTATTTGAAAGAATTAGATATTCATTACAGAAATATGATATCAACGTAATCGCAAAATCATCTGCCAAATTGAAAGATCTTGCACACACAAAAAAAATACACCCAATCCCTAACGACGAGACTTCAGGCGTATATATTATAGTTTTTATAGATAAATAAATCGAAAAAACTCAATTACATAGGCATGACATCTAGAAAATTTAAAGACAGACTCAAAGAGCATATCGTAGCCATAAATTATTGTAAACCGTCAACAGCTCTGTCAAGGTTAAACCAAAAAAGAGATATCGACATAGATTTCAGTAAAGCAAGAAACACAGCCCGACCTTCAAGTTACTACGCATCAATTATCAGAAAATCTTTAGATATTGTAGCGCAAATATATAACACTTGTAATGATGTGCTCTCTTAGAATATATCCAGAATCTGGTTTAGTATACTAAATATCTCTGGAGATTTTGGAACTTAACTATAATATACCCACCCCAACCTCCTCCTCCTCCTTCCCTCCTCTCCTCTTTTCAAATAGATTCGTCTCTGACTATTTGACCAACGTACATTCATGAACTTTCAGACTTTTCGAAATTTCCCTGATGATGACTGTTTAGTGAAGTTGAAAGCACTCGGGTTTTTTTAACATTTTCTGACGAGTTTTTATGTTTTAAAAACCTTTACATGTATATTCGTACCTTTTAGTAAAAATAAATATTTTTACACATTTTATTTAATATTCAAGGCGAACACGACGTTTAAAATTTATAGTTAAACTATATTTTATATTAAGAAAAATAAATGACAAGATAATAATTCCTAATCGAATGGTTGATTCCATATCTCATTAATACAATTAAAAACTATGGGGTGTTTGTTCCCTTTTTTAATCCAGTTCTATGACTAAACGTATTCATTGTTTCTTTCACGAAAATTAATTCTGTCATTTATATTCTTTACTGGATATTGCAGCTCAAAAAGGTACATTTTTCAAACAACTTTTTATACTAAAATGAAACATTAAATCCTCAGTATATTTTCACATTATAACGATTAATATAAGTTTCCTATTTTCGTTACATTCCTTTTGCTTGCACTAAAAGCACAGAAGAGATTTCCCTTATAGCTGAATTACTGGTAGTAGGAATTTCATATAAATTGCAATCCCAAAGATAATAAAGGACATTGCTGAAGATTATCCATGTAAACATAGACCGAAATAGAAAAGAATATGAAGTTAGATGAGCAGAAATATGAAGTTAATCATTAGAAATAAACGGTTATTATTGATAGGAAAACAAGAATGAAAATAAAACAGCATGAAGTGTTTTTGCATTTTCCGAATATTTCTTTCCGAGAATCTTTATACTAATCTTTATATTACCAAAAACTATATTCCAGTACAATTCGCTACAAGATTCCTATTATGCATATTATCAATGTTGCGCATTTTAATCTTCCCATACCTATTTATATAATCGTATTAGCTTGTCAGGAACGTGGATTATACACGCAGCGCTTGCATCCCTATACATGGAAAGAAATATTAGGTATATGTCTTGCAGCAAAATCTAATTTGTTGCTTAGTATGTATTAACAGGTATGGAAAAAATTCTGAATATTACGTTTCTAACCTTCTATTTTGGTCGTTTTACTGAGATAATATGCGAATATCTTTATTTTATATAGTACTAATAGATTTTGCTGCAAAACATATACCTAATATTTCTTTCCATGTATAGCGATGCAAGCGCTGCGTGTATAATCCACGTTCCTGACAAGCTAATACGATTATATAAATAGGTATGGCAAGATTAAAATGCGCAACATTGATAATATGCATAACAGGAATCTTGTAGCGAATTGTACTGGAATATAGTTTTTGGAAATATAAAGATTAGTATAAAGATTCTCGGAAAGAAATATTCGGACAATGCAAAAACACTGGTGAAATGTAAAGTTATAGTCGCTAACGCAAAATTGAAAATTGAAAACCTTTTACTATGGATGCTTTAATTTTTGACATATGTTTTTGTTCGGAAATTATTTTAATAGAAATGATGCACGTGTTAGTACAGAATTTTTAGTTAATATATAGGGTGTTCATAAAGTATTTCCCTGATTACAAAAATTATTACGAAATAAACATTCAATGTAATACTGTAAAATTTTTATTATGGAAAAATCATTTTCTTAAGTTTTTTTTAGTTTAGTCTCTAACGTCGTTCGTGAGTTCCTTGATGACAAATCTGCAGGAAGATGGATCAGACGGGATGGACCAACTCCTCTAGATTTTTTCTTTTGTGTGTACGCAAAGGAAAAAGTGTTTGCAACACCAGTAAAATATATTGAAAAGCACAAAGTCAGGATTACAGATGTTGTGTCTAGTGTGACACCCCAAATGTTGGGGAATACGTGGCGAGAAATGGAATACCGCCTTGACGTTCTTCGAGCTATCAAGGATGCTCAAATCGAAATTTACTGACGTAAGTACTTGTATTAAAAACTTCATAAATGTCTTTACAATATAGTGAAACAAGCATGCGCTTAATTATATTAGTTTTTCTGCAATAAAGTATTATCAAAGAAAGACTTTATGACGACCCTGTATATGTGCAGTGCAGTGTCTTTCATTGAAGTCTCCCGAATTTAAAATTTCAATACTTCAATTGATAATTAAAATTATCATAACGATGAAATAAGTCACATGTTTCTAAGGTACCTCATAAACTGTGTAAGCAATAATTTAAAAATTGTTAAAAATTCCGTTCATTGTTTATGCTGAACAGCTTCAATCCTGAATGATGAAACTAATAATGGTGATAATTACTTCATTGTTTACTTAGTGTTTAACACTTTCCAACAATAGTTGAAAAGTGTTTATGACTACAGTTTTTCTGGCAGCTGTCTGTTTGCCTCACCGTGTTATAAATCGCGTAAATATATTCGCATTTCCAATTATTAATGGTAATTGCAGGATATATGTTAATTGAGATTTAATATGGTATGTTCAGGACACTCAAAAAATTCCATTATATTATTGTGCATGGGGAAAAATCACTTGCAATGTATTATAATGATGTTACGCTATTTCAAACATACTGAACGATATACAGAACTGAGAAGAACCACTACCCTAGTAGCAAAATGTCATCGGCCATTGAGTGGCCTCTCATCGAAATCCGATGAAGTGATGAGCGGCCGATCATCGTATTCTCATCGGATAGGATGAATTGTCATCGGAAATTGCTCAGAAATGTCTCATCGGCCTTGGATCCATCGATGATCGAAATCCGATGAATTTTAGAAACTAATATGATGAAAACCCGAGGAGTAAGATTTTATCACGATGAATTTAGGATGAGTTTTAGATGAGTACACGAGCAAATTTCGATGAAAAAACGGCGAATTATTGGTTGGTTGGTTGGGATGTAAATTTAATAAGCAATTTCTGAAACATGTCTTTCCTGAGTATATTAAATACATACATTAGATTTACATTCAGCCGTTGGTAATTTATATTAATAGATACAGTTTTTATTATCATTCTTTGAAAAATCAATTATATTTAAGTTTTTTTTTTTTTTGGTGGGGGGGGGGGGGAAGAGGGAAATTAATTACAAAAACATTAAAATGTTCAAATTTTCTGCTATTCCTTCAGCCAAATAATCTTTTAAAATTTAAAAAATTATTTGCCTTATTCTAAAGTCTTTTTTTTTTTTGTGTGTGTGTGAAGGGGAGGGGGAGATAATAAAGATTCTTGTTTGCTACAATTCTCTTTTTCTAAAGAAAAAAAATATTAAATGCATTTTTCTTTATATAGTTTAAGAATTAAAAAATTCATGCTCTCGTATTTTGCATGTGTTTAAATATTTGTTGAGTATCTTTATTAATTCCATAAATCATGTACCTAGAGGTATAATCCCTGAAATCTGTTTTTTAACATAATTATGGATATAATTTAGCTCATTTAACCCTCCTGGTCCTTGCTCAGCTTCCTCGCAACACAGAGCACACTGAATTCCATGTTATGCTTCAGTCAATTTTCTTTACCATCAATGTTCAAAAGCTTTTCTTTATTTCATCTTCTGAGAGTAACAGACACCTCAGGGGTAGCAAATTTGTCCTTTATTTGGAGGTGTCTGCTATTCAGAGGTAAAAATGTGCTAATATTTCTGTGAAGCTTCTTTCTTTTTGGTCTGAAAATAACACCCACTTTGGGAGTGCAAAATTTGTCCTTTATTCGGAGGTGTCTGCTATTAATTCAGAAGTAAAAACGTGTGAATATTTCTTTTAAGCTTTTTTTTTTCTTCTTTTGGTTTACTGAAAATAACAGACACTTCAGGGGAGCCAAATTAGTCCTTTATTTGGAGGTATCTGCTATTCAGAAGTAAACGTGCAAATATTTTTACAAGCATTTAAATTTTTGGTCTTCTGAAAATATTCTGAACTCTGGGAGAACCAAATTTGTCCTTTATTCGGAGGTGTCTGCAATCCAGAGGTAAATGTTCAAATATTTCTATAGACTTGTGCAAGGTGACGTTTAACAGGTTTTTAAAGCTGCAGTATGACAGATACTGGTACCTTTATCAATGCTTTTCTCTACTTGTGTGTCCTACAGCCTTTTCAATGTTTTACAGTAAAAGTCACATGATGTGAACTGCTCTATAAGATTTCTTTTTGGTTTTCTGAAAATAATACTTCAGAAGAGCCAAATTTAATCTTTATTTGAAAATGTCTGCTATTAATTCAGAAGAAAAAATGTGCAAATATTTCTGTTAAACTTTATTTTCAGTCTTCTGAAAATAAGACACCTCAGGAGAGCCAAATTTTTCCTTTATTCGGAGGCATCCGCTGTTCAGAGTTCAATGTGTGAAATATTTCTGTTATGCAGTAGAAAAGTTTTAACACTGACTAAAATTGTTCTAAGAATAATATCATTTTAATCTTTAATCTTAAATATCCCATGACGACAATGTTTTTCAGAATTTCCATGTCCCTGAAAATCTCTTTAAATTTAGCAAATTGTTATTTTAAGGCTGCTCGTCAGTAAACTTCCCGATTCCCCTCGCTAATGTTAATCCTATGGGCATAGGATGCATTCGTATTTTAAAAATATCTCCTCGAGAAATTCATATTTTTAACTTCTGCTTTTATTGTACTGTTTCTTAAGGAATGTCTTTTTTTCTTAGTTGTCAAATTTTTTCTAAAATATATACTTAATTTTATGTGAAGTGTTAAAATCTTATTCAGTTTCGCTAAGATTTTAACAGACAAAAATCGAAATTAAGCACATATTTTCGAAATATTGTGATAACTAAGAAAAAAAAGGACATCTTTAAAGAAGAGCACGTAGTAAAAAAAGTTTAAAATATTAATTTCTCGAGGAGATATTTAAAAAATACAAATGCATCCTACGTCCACAGGATTAACATTAGCAAGAGAAATTGGGAGGTTAACTTACGAGCAGCCTTAACACTGTTGGCAGAAATTTTCAAAAGTAATTCTCACTTTACAGCAACATATAAGAAAGACAAAGTTCCGTTTTCCAGTAATTCTGTAAAAGGACTTCACAAACAGAAAATGAGGATAGACAAGGGATATTCCAGTTTCTGTATGAATTGGTAGCACTGTTCAATTTAATTCCCTGTCAGAACACTTAAAACCAGGCTAAAATCTTGTTTCACAAATAACTTACTTTTCTTTTTGTGAATAAAAGTTTTATTTCCAGTTGGAGTTGTCATCTCTGACAAGTTTTTTTTTTTTTTTTTAAATCAAGTAAATTTCATGTTTATTTCTGTGTGGGATAGCTCAGTTAAAAAAAAAAAAAAAAAACTTCTGCTTTGATAAGTATTCATTGTCTTGTATTTTAAATCACAGAATAAACATCTTATTTCTTCGGCTCTGAAGGAAAATCTTATTTCTATATAGCAATTTTTATTTAAATTAATACTATCTGACGAACATTCCACGAATAAGTAACACCAAATTAAACCTACGAAGATTGATTCCCCCCCCCCCCATTTTATCTTAAAAGCAAATTTATTTTCTAATCTCCTTAATTTACTGTAACCCTAAATGATTTATTTATATTTATTACCCACCCCCTTTCACAAAACTGGCATGCATTAAATCTATTTATACTTTAAAAATCTTGTGCAGATATCTGGTGACTTCAGCTGTAATAATTTCATTTGACAAACAATCTTAAGAAGTCTGATGAATTAAGAAGATTAAGAAAGTTTGATGAATAATAATAATAAAAAAAAAGATCACATTAGTTATCTTTTTTCTTGCTTTTACATTAAGCAAAAAAGAAGAGAGCTAAGCTTTTAAGTTACCTATATCTAATTTTTTCTTCAAATCAGATTCAAATTTATTTTCTTATATTTTATACTTTAAACTTGTTAATTTTCAATTCCCCACCCCTTCTCCTACGTATTTGTACATATTTGATTGACATTCCAAATCAATTAGAATCTTAAAAAAAAAAAAAAAAACTTGAAACACAAAACTTAAATTGTAAACTTTATTATTCACAAATAATTTTTAATTAGAATTAATACATATAGGTATTATTCAGTGCCATTCAGACATTACTGCTCGTACATTCCTGCCGCCCTCATGATCCTTCAAGTGCATCAACCACTCCTTTATTACCTCGTGAACTTCCACTGCAGTTGCTGAAGGAGATAGATTATTCTTCATGGGGCCCCTATCTGGAAAAATAATAATAATAATAAATATATATATATATATAATACAATTATATATATATATATATATATATATATATATATATATATATATATATAATACAATTATATACACAGCATTTATTGTAACTTATTAACAAATAAGATCAAAATTTAACATGGAAAAAAAGCTCTTATGGGCGATTCCACAGTTATGCGAGTGACATTTAGAGAGTGTTTTTTTGCAAATTGAGATAAATTTGGAAGTGAAATTATTTAGATAACATTTTACTTTTTTTATTGCTATTACAGGACACAAAATCATTTTTGTAGTGACATTTTTAGTCTAAAGTAATAACAATTTTTTTTTAACAGTAAAGTCGTTATGTGTGTGATTTTTCTGTGTCACACACATAACGACAACTTTACTATTTAAAAAATATACATTCTGTATGTGTCCTGTAATAGCAATAAAAAAAGTAAAACGTTATCTAAATAATTTCACTTCCAAATTTGTCTCAATTTGCAAAAAAACACTCTAAAAGTCACACACGTCATGGTGCCTTTATACAAAATTTAACAGCAGCTCTTCCTTGAGAAAACAGTTTGAGAAACATCGATCTACATCTAATGTGCTGCTAACGGGATAGATTGATCATATCAATCTGCAATAATGGAGACTTGGAAGATGAAGTAATTGTGCATATTGAGGTACCGATTCAACCACTGACAATTTGAATGAAAATATCCCAATAATTCCTGAGGAAACCTAAATAATAAAAAATGCCCCCCCCCCCCTTTAAAAAAAACTACAGTAGAAACTAGAGGTACCCCTAGACAAGCATATATCTCTACCCACAAAATATGAAATTTTTAACACATAAGTAACCCCCCCCCCCTCTTTTAAAATGCAAAATGATACTTCCCAGTGTTGAAAATTGAAAAGCAAAAAAAGGAACCTCTGCCTCTTGGTATTTTCATGTATTGAAAAAAACTTTTGAAGTAGTAAATAAAAATATTAATATTTTTAAAAACTAAAGTTATCATTAGAACAAGAAAAATACAAAGATACCATTTCTTTTTTTTTTTTTTGGTGGGGGAGGGGGGGGGGGATTTCTATGTAATGAGATGGAGATTTAAAATTGCACGAAAACAAAACAGACCGATCTCCAGGAAATATATTTTGTTGAAATTTAAGCTAAAATTAGAACTGGAAAAGTACACATGAATGTTTTATTTTTATAACCGAGAAACCAGCAAGGCAATTTCAAAGTGCAGAAAAAAATGAATTGGAAAACATGAAAATGAAAACCAAATTTCATCAGAAAGGGGGGAAAACAGGTAGGTAAATATACATATATATATTTTTTAATATACTGTTAGAAATGGAATGGTACTTCAAGTATGTGGGTAATTTTTTTTTTTTTTTTGGATGTCCATCTGGAAAGTATATGCACTGGTAGTTTAAAACTGCAGAAAAAACAGAAAACTTGAAACTAATGCTTGCCATTATTAGAAACAGAAAGAGGTCTTCATGTGGCTATTTTTTGTGTAGTCATACAAAAAGTGAATGTGGCAGTTTAAAATTGTACAAGAAACAGAAAAATTTAAATCTAACGCCTAATTGCGCTCCAGAAAAAATACTCTTTTGAAACAGCAAATACTAATTACTTTTTAAACAAAAGATATCATTATAACCAGAAAGGTAGCCTGAATAAAATAGAACTTTTTTGCTTTTTAGAAACTCCATGGGGGACCTGCATCCTACTAATTATTTCAAAATTCAGAAAAAAAATTAGCTTTTTGTCTGCTGATTTGATAAACTCTGATAACTCAGACACTAGATGAATTTAATCTTTTTTGGAACCTATGCCCAATGATTTAAAATCCAAGCTCGCAAATGTCCACAAAATTTTGTGTCATCAATAACCTGCAAATTTGATAAAATAAAAAAACTTGCACTCATTAGACCAGTAGCAGAAAATTCTCCAAATGTCTAACGGATATTTTAGGGGCAGAAAATAACCTGCAGGCAAACTATGTTACAATTTAAGTTATGTATATCAATAATTAATAGCTAGTAATAGTAAAGTATTACTGGCAAGTGCAATTTTTTAACTTGGTAAAATTTTTATTTAAAAATTTGTTGGATAAAATTGTGCTTACATGATCGGCACATATTTTCTCTTACTTAAAATGCACATAAGTGAATGTTCTTTCTCGACAGATACATATACCAATTTATGTTTCCCCCCCCCCCCCCCCTGACCTATTGACAAATTTTGCGATTTTTTTCTTGTGACCAATTTCTCAATATCTTTTAGCAACCTATCTTGGCAAATTTAGAGGTTTGTTGCAAAATAGTGACGAATTTAGCAGTCCCCCCCCCCCCCTTTCCCCATGACAGACTGTTAGCGATTTTCCCCCCATAACCGACTGTTCAAATTTCACGATTGTTTTCTTGCGATTGCTTGACAAAATTCGTGATATTTTCCTACTACTGATTTGTGAATTCACAAATTCCCCCTCCCCACACACTTTACAAATGAGTTAGTGGGTATATATATTCTTTTTTTCATGCGATTGTCGACAAATTTCGTGATTTTTTTTCATAATTGACGAATTTTGCTATTTACCTGCTATAGACAAGCAAAATTAACAATTTTGTGCAAATATTTCGAGATTTTTCCTTGCGAATGACCGCCACATTTGACAATATTTTCCAGCGACATATAGACTAATTTTGCAATATCAAGGGTCAATGCAGGTTTTTTTTTTCTTGGGGCCCATTTTATGAAAAGTAAAGGTTAATTTTGTGAAATTTATTATATTTTTGTGAAAAATAACATTTTGTAATGAAAGTTGAAATCCAGTTAATCAAATTCGAACCAAGCATTTATAAACAAAAACTTTTTTAAACCCTTTTGCAGAAGTTTTTCTCTCTGGTGAACTTGTTTGTTTACAAATTACACATTTTAAAACATCACAAAATAAATAAATAAATAAGTTTTTATCGAATAGAATTTTGTGAAGGGTCCCATTTTATCAAATTGACTTTTTTGAAGTTGCCTATTTTATCAAATTGATTTTCGTGAAGGGGCCCATTTTACCAAATTTATTTTTGTGAAGGGACCAGTTTTATTAAATAGATTTTTGTGAAAGGGCCCATTTTATTAAATAGATTTTTGTGAAGGGGCTCTAAATTTTTCCTGGATCGACCCCTGAATATTCTTCCATATCTGATGGCAGAATTTCATAATTTTTTCCCCCTTAACCGATTAATGAATTTTCCTGCAAGATTAATTGATGAAATTTGTGATATATTATTCTTGCTACTGATTGCCCATTTTTGTGTTTTTTCTTTCTTGCCAGTGTTGTCAGTTTTTTTACTTTTTTTAAAAATTAAAATTGCATGAATTGCAAATTTTTAGATGGATTTTTTTCCGTACTTTGTTAGCAAAACTTGCATTGTTTTTTTTTTTTTTTCATGCAATCATAGACAAATTTTGTGATTTTTTTCTCCTGCGATTAATTGAGATTTTTTTTTCACATAAGCAATTTTCGAATTTTGAAATATTTTTTTGTGACCTATTGGTGAAATTTGCGAGTTGAAATATGCCGATAACAAATTTATCCAAACCTAAAATGGGCAGGGTGCATTTGCAGCTGTATATGAAAAAGACAAGCCTGCTTTTTGCATATTTTTATCAACTGCTTTTTGCAGATTTTCTCTTTTGAACTGGGCAGCGAGATGCGTGTGCAGTATATGAGCAAAAGCTGTTGGCTCAGACAGCATGGAAGTCACGAGAGAGAGAGAGAAAAAAAGTATTAGCTTGCAACCAATGATCACACTCATCCGAATGCAAGGCGAAAGTGTGGCTGCGGCACTGTACCTGCCGACAAAGGAAAAAAATCTGCAAAAGGGAAGAAAAAAAAATACTGCGAACCAAAGAAAAGTTCCATGGAGGAAAAAATCTGCAATGTCCGTCACCCGTCTTGAATTTTCTGCTAACAGGCTCATTAGTATATATCTCATCTTTGCATAGTTGAGGTTAGAAGATAAAAGATCATCTTTGCATAGTTGACGACAAGGTTTGTGAAATATTCCAACACAAGCCTGCCACATCTTATGTGGCTTACTGGAGGATGATGAACAGTGGTTGGCGATCGCATGCCCTTTGATCAATGTCCATATTTTCAGACTTTTTGGCTATCATGCTGTGGTAAACAGCAGATTAATAATAAAGAAACCACATCAGAAGTATCCATTTTCCTGCCTTATGGATCTTTCCCATGGCATGCAGTCGATAACAAATGGTTCGTCAACCAACATTCAACCTCTCTGCCACTTGCTATTAAGTTTGTGTATCATCTTCATCCAAAAATGCTTGCAATTCGGCATCTTCAAATCTTTTCGATTGACCTGACGGTTCTTTGTCTTTCAAGTCGTTTTGCATTAGGACATTGACACAGTAAGTTTTCCGACAGCTTTCACCAATGTTTTTCTTTTGATTCAACAGGAAAAGCACTATGTGCCGAAAATGCTTGTTATTTGGCTCGAAACTTAACATGTTTACCACACACACAAAAAGACGCTAACTCGAAATTGGCTAAGAATCCATGGCGTCTTGAAAGGTCATAGCAACAAAATTACACAATAATAGATTAGACTGTGAACCAACCCTTGTTTCCAGCAGTATCTCTTTTGCTAATCAGAGATGTCCATCTTTCAGGAGTCGAGTGTCCATTATGGAAATCTTATTCAGGGCTTGAAATTCAATTTTTCCAAGGAGGGGAGTCTCCCTCCCAACGTTAAATGGAGGGGAGTTATAATGTTTGGGAGGGAGAAAAAACTATTTTATTAAGAAAAAAAAAGCGAAAAATTATGCGAATCGATCGCGGGAAAAAACGCGAATTTCGCCGATAGATTGCGAAAAAAAAGCGTATTTCGCTGATTGATTGCAGAAAAACGCAAAGTTTGTCTATCTCTTGCGAAAAAAACGCAAAGTTCGTCGATTAGTCATTTAAAAACGCAAAGTTCATCGATCAGTCGCAAAAAAAAATTCAAAGTTCGTCGATCGATTGCGGAAAAAACGAAAAGTTCATCGATCGGTTACGGGAAAAGAAATCACGAAATTTATCGTTCGGTTGCAGGTAAATTAAATAACGCAAATTTCTCCGGAAAATGGTGAAATTTTTTGGGTGGGAGGCTCCTGCCCACGATATTTTTTTTTGCCGGGATTTCAAAATTTTCAGCGCGAATCCCGCACTGAAATTCAAGCCCTGCTTATTGTACATAGATTTTTCACCTGAAAAAATATTTTACAGTCTGTTGAAAAATTGGGAAAAACCAATCAGGAAAAATATAGGAAATAATGGAAAAATATAGTGCCGACCTGACCCATTGGTTGGGTGTGCCAGTGTCAATACATACTTTTCATAATTTGTTAACTACAAATAATTTCTAAAATGAAGAAGATATGGTAAAAATTACAAAATCGAAATATTTTATATTCAATAAGCTTTAAAATTTTTAATATCAAAATTGTTACAACAAGCAATAATCATTTAATAGATAGAATTGATATTAGCGAGATCAGATCAAATTTAAATTGATTATTTGTACTTTATCAGTCGTTTCAAATAATGCTGCTGGTTTAAAAGATTAAAAATTTTGAATTATATAAAATTTTCTTAAAGCAATTTATTAAATTTAAAAATTATGCATGGTCAATCAAACATAAATTCTGACATCCGTATAGCGGATGTCAGAATTTATGTTGAAAAATTTTTATATTTATTATAATCTAAAACTTAAAAGGAAATAAAACTGTGCTCTATTTCTAAGAATTTTTTCTTTTTTTTTTATAACTTCTTTTCTCATGATAAATGAATGTTAAATTTGTCATTAAATTAATTTAATGCTTTTGATACTGTGTAAAAAAAAAAGGGGGGGGGGGTGTTTATGTTATAAGAGCATTGGAGTGGCATTTCTAGTCCCCCTCCCCCCCCCCCCCCTCAAAAAAAGAATTTAGATTGTAGTAAATAAATCTAGCTTTTAGAAGTTTTCTAGCAGATTTATATCCAAGTGCAGGCCTCGCGCTTGCACTCTTCTTGTGTAGGTGAATACATTTTATTCAACAGGTTATGACTGAGTAACAATTGTTGATGGCAACTTTACAACAACATGCAATTTAAAATTTTCGATTTGATCGCCGTGAACTACAAGAAAGTAATGAATATATAGTGTTGACTTTAAAACAAAAAGGACAGCTATGTGAGCATTTAAAAAAGAGGTTTTTTTTTAAATAAGCAACACTGGTATTGGTAACACTGGTTCAGAAGGTACATTTTGAACTGCTTTGTTTTGCAGCCCCAATTCATGAATAGAAATTCTCGATATTTTCCCGCAACTGATTGAAGAATTTCTCAATATTTTACTGTGACCGATCGACAAATTGAGAAATTTTTTAATATTTTCCCCTTGAGCGACTAACGACTTTCACGATTTTTTCTCGTGACCAGTCGATGAATTTCAGGATTTTTTTCTGATGATGCTTAGTCGAACTATTTTACATTCTTTTCCGTAACTGGCTAAAAATTTTCACGATTTTTTCCCAACAATCGACGAATGAATTTCGCAATTTTCTTAAATGAAGAACTTCACAATCTTATCTGAATAACTCGCAAATTTTGAGATTTTTTCCGCTATCAATTGCAGAAATTGGCAATATGTTTGAGATTTTTTCTTCGATTAACTGACAAATGTGATTTTTCATGCAATCAACTGAAGACTTTTGCAATATTTTTGATATTTTCCCTTGATCGGCTGGCAAATTTTTCAATTCTGCCCCCCCCCCCCCCCCCTGCCGTGCATGGATAGAAGATTTTCAGGATTTTTTTTCAGACGATTCACTGCAGAGTGATTTTAATTTTTTATTTAAACATGCGACTGATTAACAAATTTTGAGATATTTTTCTTCTATCAACTGGCAACTTTTTCTTGCAACTGATTAGTAAAGGAGGGATTATTTTCCGACTGATCGATGAATTTCGCATTTTTCGCAACAAACTTTGAAATAAATAAAAATGAATAAATGAATGATAGTTTATTTTCACATAGGATTGTAGAAAAAATAAATATGCAAAAATTATTTCAAAGAATTTTTCATTTGAGAGGAAACAATTCTTTTTTCAATCTATATTCTGTACACTTGAAATTAAATTATATATTACTATTAAAAAAACTGATTTATTGATATTGGCTTCGTAATAAAATATGTTCATAAACATATCCAAGAACTTGCAGGGGTCGATGCAGGGTTTTTTTTCTTGGGGCCCATTTTGTGAAAAGTAAAGGTTATTTTTGTGAAATTTATTATATTTTTGTGAAAAATAACATTTTGTAACGGAAGTTGAAATCCAGTTAATCAAATTCGAACCAAGCATTTATAAACAAAAACTTTTTTAAATCCTTTTGGTGAAGTTTTCTTCTCTGGTGAACTTGTTTGTTTACAAATTACACATTTTAAAATATCACAAAACAATAAATTAATAATAAATAGCACGTTTTTATGGAATGAAATTTTGTGAAAGTGCCTATTTTAGTAAAAATAATTTTGTGAAGGGGCCATTTTGTCATATTGATTTTTGTGAAGAGGCCCATTTTGTCAAATTGATTTTTGTGAAAGGGCCCATTTTATTAAATTGATTTTTGTGAAGGGACCCTAAATAGGCCCCAAATTCTGCCTGGATCGACCCCTGACTTGTGTCTATGAGAGGGAAGGGTTCCTATTTGTCTATATGTAAACACCTTTTTTTAAAACATTTGGAAAATTAATGAAATATAATACTGTATAATATAATAGAGGGGGGGGGGGGGGTGCTACATAAAGCCCATATTTTGTCACTATAAATTAAAAAATGGCTTCCAAAGGGTAAAATCTGCATTAAATCATGATTTAGCACTTAATCGTGCTTTATGATGGATGATAATAAATCGATTTAAGAAAGCAGTCGTAACTACACTACTCTGTATGTGCTACTCATCAAAAGTCGTACTCTGTACACCACTATTTTTACTTAACAGCAGAATTCCCCCCAAAACCTTATCTCTAACAAAAAATAACTTACCAGACCATTGCTACGAAAACTCCAGAATCAGGAACTTTTCTTTCATGACATCTTCAGTCCTTTCCCATATAGCCAGCCTGAAGTCTGCACAGAATTGGTTTACTCGAACCAATGCAAGACATTCCATCAAATTTGGACCACAACCTGTTTGGATTTGCAAAATTTTTGTATTATCTGAAATTCTAATATGGACAGAATAATAGAGATAAAGAAGACGAAGATGAATTAATAAATAAGAGGAATTTTTACTTTTAGGCATATTTTGTAAAAAATACTACCTATTACATTCTCTCCAATGTTGGAATTTCTGGAAACTTTTTGCAGATCTATGCCAATTATGACTTCCAGAACCCAAAACCACACCCAGTTCAAAACTTTATCTATCTATATCACTTTTTTATGGACACAATACAATGACTGCACAAATCTCTTTTAAACTGATACATAAAATCTAGGTCAAGTTTGTTAATGGGCAAAATTGAACATCGGGGGGGGGGGATGGAAGGCTTTTGTGAAAACAAAAAACAACCAATAACTTCTTAATTATGATATGTATTGAATCATTTAAAATTATTACTTCTGGGAAAAGAGCAGAAAATTTATGTATGACAGATTTTTTTATATCATTAAAAATGGTCTAAGGGGGGGGGGAGGAAATAGGGGTTTAAGAAGAAAAAAATTCATAGCTTTGTCAATTCACAAGATATCAAATCCACTTAAATTTATTATAAATCCCCATCCTCTTAATATTATCTACAACTTTTATACTGACAAGTTTTTATAGAACCAACCCTTACAGCAAAAAAAAAAAAAAAATTAAAAAAAAAAAAAAATCCCTGCCAGATCTGCTTACAGACCCAGAAGCAGAAAATTCTCCAAGTGTCTGCGATGGATATTTCAGCGGCAGAAAATAATCTGCAGGTAAACTATGCTACAATTCAGGATTGGCAGGTCTTTGACATGTATCCTTTTTTGAGAGTTTAAACTGCTATGTCAAAAACCTCAAATACTACATTGATATGTAAAATTTTACATTAAATAGTACTTATATAACATGAAACAGTACAACATTATACGTAATAAATAAGTCTTTTACTGTATATCAATAATTAATACCTAGTAAAGTATTACTGTTGCGTGCAATTTTTTAACTTGATTTCTCAATATTTACCAGCAACATATTGGTGAATTGAGCGGTTTTCCCCCCGCGACATATTGACGAATTTTGCAATTGTTTTCCTGCAATCGATTGAAGAAATTTGTGATATATTCCTGCAACCAACTGACAAATTTTGCTTTATTTTTGCGGCCGATAAGCAAATTTCCGATTTTCTTTTCCTGCGTCTTACAGGTGAAACTCTCATTTTTTTTTTTTTTTTTTAACAACACGTAATTGTGAACAAATTTCGCAATTGTTTTCACGACCGATCGGCAAATATGGTTATTTGCTTGCAATAGCTTGACAAAATTTACAAATTTTTCTCGCGACTGACGCTTTTCGCAATATTTTCCCACCATCTATAGACGAATTTTGCGATATTCTTCTGCAGCAGATGGCAGAATTTTGGGGGGGGGGTTCTGTGACTGACTTCAGTCAGTCATTAATAGGTTTAGTAGGTATTCATGATTTTTTCCCTGTAACCGACAGATTAATTTCTAAATAGTTTTCCCACGATCGATTGACGAAACTCGTGTTATTTTCCTGCAACTGATTGACGATTTTACGGATTTTTTTCCACGTCTTACTGGCAAAACTCAAGGGGTATTTTTTTCACACGATCGTAGATGAATTTTGTTTCACATTTTTATTTCCCCCCCTACAATTGACTGGTGAATTTTGCAATTTTTCCCACAACCGACTGCCAAATTGCGATTTTTTCTTCACGCAATAAATTAACAAATTTCGCAATATTTTCACGTGACCGTTTAACGAACTTTGCAAAATTTTTCTGTGCTTGATTGACAAATTTTCGATTTTTTACTCGCGACCTATTGGTGAAATTCGCAGACAATTTTATTTTGCGAACCCAAAACGCTATGTAGCTTTAAAAAATGGGCAGAGTGCATTTGCAGCTATAAAAGAAAAGACAGAGCCTGCTTTTCACTGATTTCTTCAACCGCTTTTCACAAATTTTCTCTTTTGAACTTTCTGGTGAGATGCAAGCACAGTATATGAGCAAACGCTGTTGGTACACTGATCAGGGATGTCAGAGAAAAAAAAATTATATTTAGCTTGCAAAGAATGAGGAGATGCGCAAAAGATCATAGCACTCCTCCAGATGCGAAGGAAAAGTGTGGCTGCGGCACGTGCCCGCTGGCGAAGTGAAAAAATCTGCGACGTATGTCGCCCGTCTCGAACTTTCTGCTACCGGGCCTACAGCGAGCCACAAGTTGATTTCAAAGTGGGCGGTCCCAACTGCCGCAAAATGACAAAAAGGTCATGTCTTCTGCAATTCCCAATAAACAGGCACCCTACAGTCTGTGTCTTTGAAATCTACATGTGCCTGTAGGCCAAACTGTCAGGGATTTTTAATATTTTGATTAGCAGTAAAGGGAAAAAAAAGGGATCAGCCACCGGCCACAAAATGAAAAAAAAAAAAAAAAGTGGCTATTAAAAAATTGTTTGTCAGGCACATTATGGCCACTTTTCTAGAATTAAAGAGTAAATTTTTTTTGCATTTGATGGCTAAGATTTGGGATTTGCCTGCAGTCAGCCACCTTGTTTTTTAAAAACATTTTAACTTTTATCATTAAAAATAAATAATGTGTTTATAATAAGTAAATATAGATGAAAATTATTTTGGAAATGAGAAACAAAACAAATATGTTTTGAAATATAGATAAAATGCTTAAGTTATCACTTACACATTTTTTTTCTATATTTTAATTATAATTGGTGATCTTATATGATTATGTAACATTTCATTGATGCTGGATTGAGTCACTTAAGCATTTTATTTATATTTTAATTAGTGATCTTATTATGTAAATATGTTTTGAATATTTTTCTCTTTTTTTTTTAACTATTTCTTATAACTTAAAAACAAGCAGAAATAAATAAGATGAAAATAATTATTTCTTCAAACTAGCATTTTTGAAATTACAATTTTAATTCTGAAACATCTAAAACCGATGTTTGTGGTGTTAATAGTGCCTATTTTACAACTTTAATTACAAGGAAAATCTCATAAAATACTAAAAATAAAAATTGGCAACTTCAGTAAATAGTTGATAAATTATAACTTTACTTTCTCAAATTTTTTTTTTATGTTTTCTGATAATAAAATTTTTCTAATCACCCTAAACATTCTTTTAAACCTAAATTTACATTAAAAAAATTTTTTTTTTAAAAGATGAAATTTATATAACAAAAAAATAATTAATCACGGAACGAACCTATCTTAATATCAATAATCTCAAAATATTTCTGTTAATTTTGGATGTCTTAAATTTGGCCCCATGCTGATAACCATACTGAAACAATGCTTCATATGTCTCAAAATATTTTTAGCCAAGATTCTAAACTAAAACCCAATTTTACCTGACCTGACGATGTTAATTTCAAAGTTGTGGGTCAAGTTTTGATTCTTTCAGGTTGGGTTCAGATTTACCCAATTTTTTAAAAGAAAGGTATCGAAAAAAAAAAAAAAACTATTTGAATATTATATGTGCGTATCTATATATGCTCATTTTTATGCAAAAAAAAAGTATTAAAGACATAATTGTGGACTACTTTCCATAATTGTACTAAAATGTGGGTTAATTTTCTTTCACTCTGGGTTGTCGGGTTTCAGGTTGACTGTAACCAGAATTTTTAGTTTCAAATCAGGTACCTCATTTTTACTCCAAACTACTCGCTTAAATTCTGTGGCCAAAACATGGTCTGGGTAGCTGAATAAATCCTAATATAAATAAAATCCCTCAATAACTTTTACGATAAATAAAATAAATGAGAATATAAGAATTAATTCAAACAATGCACAAAAATTAAACACTCATGATGTAATGCACATGCTTCCATGATGAGACGAGGTGATACAAATATAAATCTATCAAATGCGATTTTGCTCGCATTTTCATTCCCCTTGCTATTACAATGGCACAAAATGACTGAGCATATTGTTTCGTGCATACAAGCAGATGGCATGCTTTCATTTTATAGGATGAATGTCAACAGCTTCTCTTCTCATCTCAGTCAGTGTCACAGAGCTTAGTTTGTTGGTATCTGCTTAGGTATCCTTTAAAGGATCCTTGACAATTTTATTCATTTCAAAACAGAACAATTCCCAATTTTTTTTATCTCAAAACAGGCCCATTCATAAAATACTTTGTCTTAAAAATAGACCTTTTACAAATTTAATCATTCAAAAGTAAAATCTGACTGCCACTTTTACATATATAAAGAAAATGTATTTTACATACATATATTTTCTAAAAATTTTTAAACAAGAAAATGGATAGAACAATCATTTCAAATTCACAAAAACAGGACCCTGGATGAAAGTCTAGACAGTCCCCTGTTTTGGATGAACAGAAGAGACCCAACTCGAGTGCAGCGAAAAGAGTGGAACCCACTATAGATTCGTATTAGTTATACGGCAGCAGCAGTATGCCACAGATTGGAAACAAAATTTGCCTGTTTGTCGCAAAATTAAAAAATACCAGAGATAATTGACTGTAATCTGAGATTAAAATATAGTAAAAAAATTCAGAGACTTAGCAAGTCTACATATATATCCCACAAAACTTCACCTTAAAGAGCTTGATAGATTCCGAAATATGGCTTTTCTTGCAAACTCAACCTACAAACAGTCAGATTTTGTTCAGTCACATAACTCATCATTCGAAAATTATCATCATGAACAAGTTTTTTTTTATACAAAGCCTTTCTTTCTCAAATTTAGTATCTGATCAGTGCTATGAAGATTGCATTGTACCACTTTCATCTGCAAGATGCTGGGTGAATGATAGTAATCGACACAAGCAATCCACAAGATCCCCCCCCCCCCCTAATGTTTAACAGAAAATTTCATTGTTTACATTGTAAATGTGGATTTTAGGAATTGGCAGATATTTGAGAATTTACTGTACCATAATGAAATATGCTGTATGTAGAATTTCGCACTCCGTCCCAATGTTGAATTGTACACATTTTGCCACAACGTTAAATTTGTCACAAATTCCTCTTGCAATATCTTCTGATATCTTGTTCCACAATTCACTAAATTTCTCATAATAAAGATGCACAACTGCTGACCGCCAAGATACCATGATTTTTACACAGAATCAGTTGCCTTATTTAATGACAAACTTTGCTATTAAGTTGATCTTCACAGATACTCTGGTAGCAAACAACTTTCAGACAAAAAGTCTGTGCAGCATTATTTTAAAGATTTATCTTTATTTCTTAAACCCAACCCAAACCTGACAAAAAAGTCAACTTGAAACCAGATTTACTTTAACCTGAATATATATATATTTATAATAAAAGAAAAAAAAGAAAATCCATATTTTAATACATACAATTATGGAAAAATAGTCTACAATTATATGTCTAATATAATTTTTTAATATGAACACACATATACTTATTAAAACTACTATACTTTTTTTTCTCCCCATGTGTAAAATATTCAGCATACTTGCCAACTTTTAAGAACATTTCACATATTTTTTCTTCTCCATATAAGGACCCATGTAATATGTAACCCATTTTTTTAAATAAAATAAACAATTTTTTTTTACTTATAATGATATCAATAATAAATAATACCATTAAATAATACAATGATTTACTATTACAGATAGCTTGATGAGAAAAACAAACATCACATTCATTAAAAACTGATTTTAAACAAGACTTTTTTTTTTTTTTAATTAGCTGTTGAAAGAACTTCTGAGCAAATGTATTCAAAATATTATTTGGTATTTCTCCATTATCTTGTCAACTACTTTTCATAAAAAAAAAAAAAAAACTACTGCCAAACTCAGGGGGGATTGTGGGTTCATGAAAAAATATATGAAATTTTAGCAAGAAAATGTTTTTGTGTGGTGAGAAACAGGGAAGGGTGGGGGGGGGCAGGCATTTATTACAGGAAGATCAAATTAGGAAAAATATTAATTTTAATTATGTTCAGCAATCATGTGAAATTGATATTTTAGTCTTATTTAACTTTCAGAAACAACAGAATTTCTGCACTGAAAATGAAAGAAATACCCAAATTCAGGTATATAAACTGAACACAATCACCCATGCAAACTATAGGATTTAACTCAGAATATGCATGAGCGAGGCATGATATTCATTTGACATTAGATGCATTACATGTATTTGTTATGTCATTAACAGATTTTTAATTTGATGTTTATCTGTAATTTATATTTAATGATGTTCTACCGATTTATTATTCGTTAATTGAGGTAACAATTACTGTGACACCATGATATTAGAAGAGAAAAAGCAATGAAAAAATGTTGCGATGCATAGTTATGTAAAATAAATCAGTTTCAACTGACATCACAAACATTTATCGACCAGGATAATTGAGGTAAATAATGTAAATAAATATCGAAGATAATTTTTTTTGTTCCCTAATATATTACAGAGTTTCTTCCACACAGTTTCAGAAAGGTGCTGCACCCTGCCTGCCCTTTGGTTTATCAAATAGCACCCTTCTAGCCCCTCATAAAATAATTCACACCCTTCTTGCCCCTCAGTAAAAAAAGCGCCCTTTCTCCTTTTTGCATTAAAAAATTTGCTTTCATAGTAAAAACTGACTCAATGTTGTCTTAAAGAGAGTGCCCTTACTTTTATATATCAAAAATGGCTTTAAAAATCAAAAGAATAACTTTAACAATTAAAAAAAAAGTGCCCTTAAGAATCTGAAAAGTGCCCTCAAGAATCCAAAAAGTGCCCTTAAAAATTAAAAAAAGTGCCCTTTTTTCCCGAGCAGCACCCTGCCCTTTTTTAAACCTGGGGAAAACTCTGATATTATAAATTTTATTGTTTAAAGTTACAGACAGTAGACACTTTAGTAAGTGAGGCTTTTCGGTTTTTTTTTTTTTTTTTAAAGATTCTAATGACATTTTTTCATTTGTTTATTAGGCGTTACGGTTTGGCAAGTTTTTTTTAAAAGTAATTCACAATATAAAGAAAGAAAAATGAAACTTTGTAGAATCTTTGCAAATAAAAATAAAATAAGTACTATCTGAAATAGTGTAAGGAATAAAATCAGCAAACACATGCATGCTGTACGACAGATTTTGTAATTTTGGAACAGATGCATTTCACTCATGCACCGATTTTTGATGACATTTTGATTGGTGCGCTGAGTTGCAATATCAACTATCAACAATAACTTAATACAAGCATCAGGGTCATTAAAAAAAAATAAAACACTCAAAGTCTGGTGATTTATTTATGTTTTTTTTTTTTTTTTTTAACAGATAAAAAAAATATTAATAAACTGTGCACGAAAAAACCTTTGCACCCCCTCCCCCCCATTTTTTAATTGGGGATTTTTTAAATAAATCGATTCTGGAAGAATACTAACTAGTGCAGTATTGACGTATTAGTTAATGAATTAAAAAAATTAGCAAGAAATACATAGGATAATAATAGAATAACAAGTAGTATATATTTTGGTTGCAACTGGCGAACGCATTTATCCAGTTCTGTTTAAAATGCATATTAAAAATGTTCATAAATAATCTGCATCAGTAAATATTACTGAAAATGAAAACTATTTATAAGCTTTAGCTTTACTGATTCAAGATAAACATACATTACATTCGAAAATAATGAAAAAATTTACACGACTGCAAAAATAATTTATTACATGCCGTTTTGTAGTATGTTTTATAAAGATTGTATAAAATTAGACAGGTCAAAGTTTTGTATAGGATACACCTTAGACTATATTTATATCACGCCAATTGGGATAAATAACGAAATAGGACTGACAACAAATAATTATAATTCACTCCCCCTGTAAGAAATTTCATTTGCCAATCGAGAATATATTAATATAATTCCTTACCCCTGGTGTGATCAGAATAAACTGTTACGATATTTAAAGGGTAATATTATTGGATGTATTGATAATATTTAGTACCTACCAAAGAAGCTCCATGCTGTTACGAAATATTTCAGTTTCAAAACAAACTCATCCGGAAATATATGCACAATGTAAATACAAAAGAACAAACATTTACTCACTTGTTTTGAAAAAGAAAATAAATTTTCACAACAACATGTAGCTTCTTTACAATAGCACGAAGCATTTATAAAAATAAATTATGTAAAACTTAGAACCACGTGAAAAATTTTTAGATGTGTTTCTCTTACATAATTTTTAAAAACATTAGAATTTAAACATAAATATATGAATCAAAGTAATAGAATCAAGAAGAATAAAATAGGGGGTACTCACATATTTCCAACTGGATTGCAGAGCAGATTATTTTATATATGTTCACGTTGTTTGAGAATAACAGTCGATAAGACAACAGCTATTAATGGCGGCTGCTTCACTTCCAACTTTCCGCGCCATCCGCCATGTCAACATTTCCATCCGGGTACTGTCAGGTATCAACTTCTCAACCAATCAGATGGCGCTTCGCAGAAAAAGTAGGATTTCTTCCAAATTTCACCGTGATTGGATATCGGCTGGTGATCTATTTACCGTGAATATACGATTAGAAAGTTTTTATCGGGAAAACTGCTCAGAATGATATTTTTTTCCGATGAAATCTAACTCATCGAAAACCGGTTCTCTAATACTGCTCGAAACGATATGCTCGTATTATTACAAGAGCAGATTTGGATGAATTGATGAGAGGCCGAGCAAAATTCGATGAGGCAATGCTACTAGGGTAGATGCTAACTATAACGTATGATGTGCATCGCATATATCGTTCATTTACAGGGACACACAAAAGTATTCTGTTACAACACTGTCTAACACGGATAATTGTTAACAGTGCGTTTCCAGTAGTGTTATGTGTTTTTAAATGTTACTAATTGTTTGAATATTATTTGGTGTTTATAAATTATAGATATCATATACAGTGCTGCACAAAATAATTTGAGTATATTTCCTTTAATTGGCGGAAATTGCTGAAAGGGCATTTTCAACTGTGTTATGCATTTTTTATATACACAAATCTGTATATAGATCTGTATATCCTGTAGTGTATATACAAATCTTTATTTATCATATATAGAACACTCGCTTATTTTTAAGGTTATAGATATTAATTTCTGAAATTTGGATTTTACATGTGTTATGCGTTTTCCAAATTGTTTACTTAGATACCAGATTCCACTTTATTAAAATACAAAGATTTTTACACTATTCTGAATGTGTTGGAAAGTATTTTGTAATCTATACTTGACGCGTGATTTTTCTTTTTTGTAACTTTTTCTACTTATACATGAGTGAAAAGAGTATGAAATTGAATATGTGGAATCCATGTGTACGAAAACTAACAATAAAATATATGTTTTTTAATTATACAATTCAAAAGCTGAACTATTTTTCTCTCTAACGAACGATCATGAACATTAGTGCGTTACACAGACATAATAGAATATACAAAATAAGCACTCAGTAATTATTTATAATTTTTTTTCTAATATTTGTTTAAAAAAGAACATTTCAATCACGTTAATGCAGAAAAAAAATGTTTAGAATAACTCGATTGTTTATGCAAAATTTCACGTCTGTTGATGATCCGCTTTCTGTTACGTTATTCTTCAGGCTTTTTTATCCTTTTACTTACCCATCATACGTAGTATATGTGTAATCTTGTAATCATCAGTCTTCTTGTCTCATTGTAATCATCAGTCTTCAATTATCTTGTGACATCAGTCTTGTAATCTTTTTGAAAATCGAAAAAGTTTTTTGACGGATTTACACGTTTCAGACACTGGAGATTCCGAAAAACATATTTTTAGAAAAAAAAATTGCCGTCTGTCTGTCTATGTGTCTGTCTTTAAACGCTCTATCTCCCGATCAAAATGAGATAGAGACTTGACATTTGGATTCTACTTAGTATGTAATAATGGAAAGAAGCTTATTGAATTTCAGTAACCTCGATTATCCAAAACTATTTTTTTCGTAATCTCGAAATATTTGTTCTGATAAAAGGTATGTAAAATTTTTCTAAATTGGTTATTTTAAGGAGTGAATATAAAAGACAATAATACAACATAACTTTTGCATAAAGAATAAAGTCGATCGGATAATTAGTTGCCGAGATATTGGTAATCATATTTTTTACACTCTTCGATTTTTCATGACCTAGTATTTCAATCAAATTTCAATTCACAGATATATTTTAATTGGAAATGAGACGCTTCATCCGACGCAGTAAACCGTTAGTTAATAGGATTATCAATTTTGGAGTTATAAGGATTTTTTTTCGCAATTCAGTAATAGAGCATTTAAAGTTTATGACGTCATCAAGCCAAAATTTTATTCGAATTGCAATACATTTTATAAATAGTTTACACATGTTTTATTTTCATATTTTATAATATGCATATCCATGATGGGTAAGTATTAAGGTGGCCCCCAACGACTAGTTTTATTTAAAACGAGTGGATGAAATACATCTGTAAAAGAGCAAAAAATATTAAAATAGCAAACACATGTAGCAAGAACATTTTCATGTACATAATCTACTGCTTCTGAAATTTTAAAAAAGTACATAGAGTTGAAAAGTCAGAAAAACTGCCACGTTTTGATATACCACGACCTACATCAGAATGACAAGATTGCAATAAGCATGACAAGATCGCCTTTGTTCAAAATGTGCAAGAATATAACATGCAAAAAATTTAATAATATAAATATGCAAAATGTATACATTTTAACGTCTGAATGTGAAAAATATTAAAAACACCAATTAAAATAATTTAAGACAGACATGAGTACACATAAAATAAAAATTTATAAAAAATATATACTTAAAAACAGTTAAAAATACAAAATAGTAGACGTTTCGCCAAGCGACACGCAATGCATCATCAGTACAAAAACAATCTATTGCATAACAAACCACAGAACAAGGAAAAGGAAAGGTTTGAAATCAAGGAAAGTTGAAGTTATTTTAAAAACAGATAATATTCATTAGGGACAGAACGAGCTTCATTCAACGTCTGCGATCGCAATTGAGTGAACCAACTCTCAAGGAGTAATCGACCACGGTAGCTGTTACAACCTGATTTCAAAATACTGGCGTTCGCAATTAGCGGGATGTGATTCGTTTGAAGTGAATGCTGGACAATTTTTGAATTCAAATTACTATTTTTTAAAGCACTAGTATGTTCTTTTAGGCGAATTTCCAATGATCTACCTGTTTCACCAATGTAGACACTATTGCAATCTTTATAGGGAATAATATAAACAACACCGGGTAATTTAGACTTATCATATTGAAATTTATGCTTAGTGAAAAAGGAACTCACTTTATTAATTGGTTTAAAAGAAACCCCAATATTGAATGTGCTGGACAATTTTTGAATTCAAATTACTATTTTTTAAAGCACTAGTATGTTCTTTTAGATAGTTTCATTCAATATTGGGGTTTCTTTTAAACCAATTAATAAAGTGAGTTCCTTTTTCACTAAGCATAAATTTCAATATGATAAGTCTAAATTACCCGGTGTTGTTTATATTATTCCCTGTAAAGATTGGCCCCACCAGTGGCTCAGAGGTTGTGCTCTCGAAGCTGGTAGACGGGAGGTGCTGGGTTCGATCCCAATCGCGCCCGTCGGCCTAATCGTTCGGAGTTTTCGTGATTTTCTTCGAGCCGTGGATTTATCCATGCGTAAATACGGGTTAGGTTCAATTAGAAAGACCCCCACGAAGGGCACTCCCCCCGGGCCTATATCCCAAGTGTAGATAATTGGCCGTCAATAATCAACCTCAACCCTGTAAAGATTGCAATAGTGTCTACATTGGTGAAACAGGTAGATCATTGGAAATTCGCCTAAAAGAACATACTAGTGCTTTAAAAAATAGTAATTTGAATTCAAAAATTGTCCAGCATTCACTTCAAACGAATCACATCCCGCTAATTGCGAACGCCAGTATTTTGAAATCAGGTTGTAACAGCTACCATGGTCGATTACTCCTTGAGAGTTGGTTCACTCAATTGCGATCGCAGACGTTGAATGAAGCTCGTTCTGTCCCTAATGAATATTATCTGTTTTTAAAATAACTTCAACTTTCCTTGATTTCAAACCTTTCCTTTTCCTTGTTCTGTGGTTTGTTATGCAATAGATTGTTTTTGTACTGATGATGCATTGCGTGTCGATTGGCGAAACGTCTACTATTTTGTATTTTTAACTGTTTTTAAGTATATATTTTTTTATAAATTTTTATTTTATGTGTACTCATGTCTGTCTTAAATTATTTTAATTGGTGTTTTTAATATAAATATGTTATAGAAGCATACTTCAAAGCCAATGCATAAAGCAGAACGTTAAGCAATAAATTTAAAGAAACTGGATATGGGTATAATAATGCGAAGGCAAAATCCAAAGTGTGTGTGTGTGGGGGGGGGGGGGTATGGTGTAAATAAGATAGATTACGATGGGCCAAAGAAAGAACATCCGATATGCTCTGTTAATGATTGGAATAAAGTGATGTTTAGGAATGAATCAAGAAGTTATATTCATGTTTTTGATCATAGAAAAATGATTTTTCGAAAGTTTTAGAATAAAAGAGATAGAGATAACTGCTCTAATTTTTGTCTCACGTTCTCTGATTCAATCAGGATTTGGGACTGTGCGGGCAGGTGGGAGAATTCGCTTAGTGAATGGGAATGTGAACTCATGGAAATATGTTTTAACTTTAGAAAATATTCTGATTACATTTATAATTTAGAGGATCAGTTTTGAGATATTGATGTTACATTTAGGGGTGACAATGCTCCACTTCACATGTCCCACACAGTGAAAAAAAAAATGTTCCTTCATATAAAGTAGCCAGCATACAGTTCAGAAGTTAATCCCTTTAAAAATATATGGTATATATGTTATAATTCGAAAAAATCGTTGAAGATGATTGGCTATAAGCTATATGGAATTGCAGTTGAATTATATAAGGGAGACATATAATAGGTGAATTATATAAGTGAGTTGTTCTTTCTATAAATAAATATGGTCGCATTCGTCATTTATTCAAAAAATAAATATAGTGACAGTCGTCGTAGAGGATCCAGGAAATGAATTGACATCGTGGATGTTTCTCCAGTATGACAAAACAACTTATTCAGAATTCCATGGTTTTATTTTAAAAATCGTCCTGGAAGCAGCCCTCACATGATTTAAATGTGCAGTGCCATCTCTCACTGAAATAGTTGTCACAAGCTGTTATTAAAATACATCGAATAGGATCATAATTCTCGACAAACTATTAGGCTTGATTATTTAGAATACAGGATGAGTAAAAGACGCAGCCAGGGGACTGTTAACAGTTGCAAACTCGGCCAAAAAACTGAGAGAAGCACGATTACACTCGCTTTTTGTGAATAAGTAGAAAGATACCAGATCATGACATAGCGCGCGCTCTAACCAATGAGAGAATAAGGAATACGTGTACAATCTACGTCATGACCAATGAGGATGATGAGGTAAATAGTTCTAACACATTCTAAGCGGATGCATTTTAAAGTGAAAAGAAACGAACGCGCGAAACTCGGAGGAGTAAAGGGGAAAGAAAAAAAAAATGGCTTTCGAAAAAACATTCGAATTCACAGAAATAATCAGAATTTATGATATCATTTAGGAGTAACAGAGAGCGTAAGTAAATTAGGCCAAATAATAATGAAATTAAGGGGAATTTAATAAAATTAAATAGAATTAACGATAGATATTATTAAGGTTTAAGGAATTAGTGAAATAGTGTGGTGATAATTTATTATAAAACAGAGAAACATCGCGAAGGAAGATTTAATAATGTAACAATATCCCCCTCCCTAAAAAATGTATGAACCGGTAGGTCTAACTGACCTACAAGTTCATTGGTAGAAAAATAAGACACTCGAATTACAATACAGTCACCTGGCCGACATATCAAAATGTTCAATACCTCTGAATACTATTAAGCCAAAAAAAAATTAAATAAATAATTTTAAAAACGCGACTATGTGGGAACTGCTTTAAATATTTACACTTTTAAGAATAATGAGTTACAATAATTGTTGCTAATTATTAGCATAAGTTTAGCTTCCTAATTCTAAATCAAATTAATAAGGTATAAGTATAGGAGAACAATATAAATTATAATAATAAAATATAACAATAATATGCAACTTTTCACGTTTTATCGATGATTCAAGTAATTCAGTAATATTCACTTATTAATGTCCATAAGTGATTCAGTCCTACTTAAGTCCACTATGTGAATATCTATTTAGAGTCCATATTTAGTGATTCAGTCCTACTGTTGTGATAACAATATAAAGTTCCAATAATAAAATTTCAACAATAAAATAACAATGAATATAAATAATATATCTAATAACAATAATAAAATAACAATCAAACACTAGTTAATAATAATAATACTTTATTTCTTCATGAGTATTTCTTTTAACATCGAAATAATTAATCTTTCTTTTAAAATGTCATCTTGTAAAATCAAATCATAATAACTCGTAACTTTTATTAAATGTACACAACTCTTACCATTTCAATATTAAGTTTGCATTAGAAAAAGTAATGAACTCCTCTTACATGGGCCCGTATGAGGAGGTTTTCAGACACATTCTGTAATGTGTTTGGTGTGATAGCGTTTATCTCTTCCGTAATGTGAGTTTTCAGTTCAGCAATCGAGGCTACTGGTTCACGGAACACGCGATTTTTCAAATAGCCCCACAAAAAGAAATAGGGCTTTGACAGGTCTGAACTGCGTGGAGGCCATAGTCCATTTGTAATTAGCCGATCACCAAAAAATTCTTGGAGAAATGGCAGAGTGTCAAGGCGCGGTATGCAGTGGCTCGGTGAACGTTTGTTTGTAAAGCTAATTTTCTTACTGACGTGGCCGGTTTCTCTTTGATTTTCGCCTCGATTTCTTTCATTTTGTGGTCAGTTAGGACAGACGACAGACAGTTCTTTCTTTTCGGTTCCACAGTCCATTCTGTTTGAAAATGGTCCACGATTCGCTTAATTGTGCTTTCGAATTAATAGTTCGTGAAGATGTAATAATGAATTAAGCGAATTAATTGCGAATTAATTGCGAATTAATTGGTGCGAATTAATTCGGCACCACCGAGTCTGGAAACTTGTTTTCATATCGTTCCTTGCTGTTTTGTACGAAGACATTCGAAAATAATGTTCAATAATAAACGCGCGTTTTTCTGCACATAGCACCATGTCTCAAAACTACCTCTCACTTAATTCTCCTTAGCACTGAAGAGTCTCGTGCGGTTTTCTATCGTGTTGGTACTGTTGCTCGCACGCCCCTCCACACCGCAACCTGCGCTAACGGTGTGCGCATGCACTCGTGCCGCTTATTTGCTTCGCGTGTACGCGGGTTTCAAAATAAATGACACATTCAGTATAAAAATCACAAATATTACAAAAAAAAAAAAATATATTAACAGTGATTAATGTACAAAGCATGAACTATTAAATAAATATTGAAGAGCAGATAAATATTAGGTGTTATAAAAAAAGGGTGATTTCGCAAAATATGCATAGATAAGAATTTAATTATTTATTTCAAAATTTCGTACTCAACAGATAACAAAAATTTTCTGTATCCTTACAGCTTTTAGGAGAATCAGAAAAGTTGGCAGTGAAAAAAATGATTGAAGTTAGTTAATGGATTTGATAGCCGATCATTAATTTTGAGAATTACATAGTTTTTGCTTTTCTTTATTTATATTTTATTGACATAAAAACAATACTTGCTAAATTGTGAGAAACAAGAAAAGAATAATTATTATGTGTCAAACTTAATCTTTCAAAACACGTTTTGCCTCAAGTTTAATATCCAGGTTCCATATTTTTCAGTTGTGTGTAATTTCTAAGTATGTGTTAATTTTATATAGGGTTGAAATAATATATATATATTACATTTTTCTTCAAATTTTTAATGTATGTTTTTTACATGAGAAAGTAAAATAAACCGCGCCACCGTCCAACGTCCCTACGCCCTTTCCCGACACTTGATCGGACACTTTAAAGGCTGGATTCAGTACCGGAAAAATTCAAACGGTAAATTGCTCAAATTTAATGTCTCGGAAAGCGGAAGGGGTTGGGGCACTGAGGACTTCGGACGACCGCTACGGCTTCGAGTTCCTCATTTTTCTTCTAGCTCGTTTTATTTTTCATATACAACATCAGCATTAGCTCATGAACTTGATAGCCTGTAATTAATTTAAATTATCATATTACACACACACACACACACACACACACACACACACATATATATATATATATATATATATATATATATATATATATATATATATATATATATACGTTTTTATATATATACTTTTTATATATATACTTTTTATATATATTATAGAAATCAAATATTGAAAAAAAGAACAACAAAAGACTAATCATTGTGTGACAAACTTAATCTTTCAAAACAAGTTTTGTCTCATGTTTGATGTCCAGGTTCCATGTTTTTGAGTCGTCTGTTGTCTCTAGATTATAATTGAAATGGAACAAAAAGAATATTTTTTTCAAGTTATAACAAAGTATAAATTCCTTTTTCATGGTTTTAAAATTTTAAATATTTTTTTAGAAATTTTTTTTTTGTTTCTCATGTACAATCGAGAGACAAAATATTAAAGAGTGTAAAGAAAAAAATGACGACTCAAAAATAGGGAACCTAGTCTTCAAAATCTAGATTGTCAAGATTAATTTTGTCGTACAATACTAAATCTTTCTTCTTATTATTTTTTTTAACATTTTAACAAATATTTCTTTGTTTCTATGAAACATATATAGGTAAATGCAAGAATTCGTAATAATTCACTATCAAACATCAGTCAATCCGTCATTTCAAACATTTCTAATCCACTTAATGTGTTTATGGGGAAATCGTTATTTACTTTAACTTCCACATCAGTACAAATCTTCACATTACCAATCTATTTAAAAGCATTAATTTTAAATACCTGAAATTGCTTAATATTTTAGATTACTGCCATGAAATTTTCACTTTGTCATATCATTAAATAAATAATATGAAAAATGCATTACACACATATATATACGCTTAAAATCAGAAGTAATATCAGAATATTATAAAAAAAAAAAAATATTTTATTTCAGCATTTTTCAACAAAGTTAAAAAGAGATTATGAATTCGGTTTGTCTGTCTGTCTGTCTGTCCGTGCTCGAACTCACATAAATATACTCGGATTGCCATGGCATTAATATAGGTTATTCCTGTTTACTATCGCATGTTCTGTATTGGACCTAAAGTGTATAGCATATAGAGTTTATATACATGGACTCTTAGAAAACATCCCTTACATTACGACTTATGGGGAAAATCGTTTTCGACGTGTTAATATATTTCAAACATGTTTAAATTTATATATATCACACTCAAGTGCATTACAAGATGCTTAATATAGGTTATGGAGTTAGTAGCATTCATCGTTCATTTACAGGTACACAAAAAAATCGGTACAGTTACTGTCTGTGAAAAATAATTGCAGGAAGCGCGTTTTCAATGGTGGCACGCGTTTTTAAATTGAACTAATTTTTTACATATTGCTTTGTGTGTATAAATTTTTGAGATCATATACAGGGCTGCATAAAAGATGTCGAGTACTGTATCGTTCATTGACGGAAATTGCCGAATGGAATTTTTCAACTGTGCTCTGTGTTTCCTAACTGAGCTAAATTTTAGCAAACTATGTAGCATATATACAAATGGATTGATCACATACAAGCTGCACAAAAAAATCGGATATTTTTCGGATTATTTATGATAATTACTGAAACTGGGTTTTCAAATATGATTTGTGTTTTCCAAATATAGTTCACTTAGACATTATATTTTACATTATTAATCTATGAAGTTTCGTTACAGTATTCTGAATGTGTTGGAAAATGGTTCATAATCTATGCTTAATGCATGATTTATCGTTCTTGTTTAACTTGATAAAGAGAAAAAGTGATATATTTCTTTGGAACTAATTACTTTTCTTATGTTTCCTTAAAGTAGAATAATACCTATGCGACTAAATCCAGTTTACCTAATTTATTTCTCTTTTAACATTTATTTCGCTTAACAAATTTAACTAATCTCTCTATCCTTCTATATATAAAAAAAAGTAATGGTTTGGAAAATACACCAATGAAAATCTGCGTAGATAACGCGAAACGTATCTGATTGGTCAGAGCTTTCTGACTTTTCTTAGAGGGAATTAACATGAAAGTAGACAATTTAGATAGGATGGGCGCTATTAGGGGGGTTACCAAGGAGAAGGGACCCGGGTCTGTCGCCAAGTTTGGAGCCAACTTGGCGATATATCGCCAAATTTGGCGGCCAAAATTAGCTGCCAAAAGTGGCGCCAACTTGGCGCTATTTCCAGTATTTCGCCAAATTTAAATAGACTCACATTGAAATCTCATAGCGTTTACTCGCTTGCAAAAAATCAACAAATTGAGATATTGCAATGCAACAAAAATTAATATTAGCTTATGAAAAGAGCTTAATTGAACTATTTACATTATTTTTAAGTACAAACACTAACTATTTACAATATTCGTAACACTGTATATACAATTGGTACTTGTTAGTTATCCTGTCGACCAAATTACTGTCGCCAAATTCATTACTATTAAACGAGCAAGGGATTTTTCCGATTATTCATATATATTAAGCGAGCAAGGGATTTTCCCGATTATGAATGATATCGTAAACGACTGGGAAGATTTTCACGAGACTTGCCTCCTATACTAAATCGAGCACGAGAAAAACATCTAGCTAGATTCCGAATACAAGAAAATTCATTTTTACAGGGTAAAACAAACTCAGCGATGAAAATGTTTTTTGTTATAAATGGAAAAATACTCAAACGATTTACACGAAACGTGTTGCTTATTCGAGCACGAGAAATCCATCTAACTAGGTTTCGAATTCGGGAAAGGTCATTTTGATCTATTAAAACAAACTCAGCACTAAGAGTGCTGCTATATATCGAAAACGGCTCTAACGATTTTCACAAAAACTGATGACTATACTAATTCAAGCACAAGAAATCGATCTAGCTAGGTCACTAAATTCGTGATCATGCGTATCGAGCAGGGGGGCCGAACCCCCCGATTATATATATATAAAAACTAAGTATATAGAAATGTTATAATGAAAATCTGCGTAGATATTCCGGGTTATTCTCATCACTTTTTTACTAGGGACTTTTTTGAGGCACGATTACTTTTTTCTAGCCATCCTACGGATTCGAAAATAATACCACCAGACGCGAAATATAACAAGCTTTCAGAAATTCAAATAAATTATCACGGTCGGACAATAAAAACTCAAAACATCCTTAAAAATCGAGTAAAAAATCTTTTCTTGAAAAAGTCATTTTTTTATATTGTTGCCAATTTCTAAATAAGCGCAAAGGATTTTGTTTTATCTCAAATAAAAAATGTATTTGCGCGAGACTATTAAAAACAATAATGAAAGTTTAAAATAATAATCAAATCATCACGTGTTGAAAGCAGAACGGGGGTTGGTGAGAGTAGCGAGCTGGGGGCAGAGCCCCCTAGTTTAAACAATAATAATAACAATAATAATAACTTCCATGTCTCTATCTTGCTTGGGAATTTAATTAATAACTTTATTATATGAGTTGTAATGAACTATTTCAATATTAAAAGAGCACAATGTTAAAAAAAAAAAAGAGAAACACCAGTGAAGAAACTTAAAATATATTTCCTCTCATTAACAACATAATTTAATTCACGGGAGACACTTTTTACCAACGTAAAACATGTACATAAATGAGAAAATATTTTTAATAATAGGTATTATTGTACTTAATATAAGTTAGGTAGCAGTTCTTAATATCTTTGTTACAACAAAATTGTTTCGTATTCCAATATCATCACGGACTGTAATTATTGTTATTCTATACACTATCGAATAACGGACATAAAAACAACTAGAAACATATCCCCTAAATAAACTAACCTAATAATAATATTATAAATGTGAAAGTGTCTGTGAATAGTTGGATGAAGTCAGCGTCAAAACCGATTATTTAATGCTTTTGTATCTTAATTATATAGCAGAAAATGATTCAGCAATTTTTTAATTGTTTTATTCATTTTTATGAGCAATTTACAATTTTATTATTTTCATAGAGAATCAATCGATATTGTTCATGTACGATTTACCCATTTTTATTTATAGTTGTGAAATCTTAAGTTCGTGGAATAATAAATTTTTCACAGCAATTAATTTAGAATTGAAACATTTACACGTGAATAACGAAATTCAATAAAACTTTTCAATAATTAAGAAGCAGATGAATATGACGTCATATTTGATATCAAACATTGAAAGAAATTTTATTGATTTATAAATAATGAATATCACTTACGTACATAAGAGGTTTTCTGTGAAAAATGATGCCATGATTAAAAGTAAAAAAAAAAGGTACAAGAATTATACTATTAAGAAAATATTTAGCTTGAAAAGAATGACGTCATAATGGAAATTAAACGAACATTTTCAAATATTTAGTAATAATGCAATGAGCATGAATATCAAAAATACGTAACTTTTGTATTTAACATTTTCTTCGAAAAATCGTAGATGACACTATAATCGAGTAAAATGCAATGAGAATCGTTTCCAATGAAAAATATTGGAAAAGGTTGAATAACTGGAGAAATATATATCTGATTGAAAGACGGAAAAATACATGCTCAATATTTTAGAAAAACCTATTTAAAGATGTAAATGTTGCCATTTTTCTAAAATATTGAACACGTATTTTTCGTTTTTCAATCCGATGCATATTTCTCGAGTTATTCGACCGTTTCCAGACTTTTCAAAGGAAACGATTCCCACTGCATTTTACTCTATTACGGCGCCATCTACCATTTTCCGAAGAAAATGTTCACTACAAAAGTTCGTATTTTTTCCAGTAGAATAGTAATCCGCAATAAAAAAGGGCGTTTATCATTTAAGACTTCAAAGTTGTCCCTCTTTTCACCCAGGGGAGCAGAATTGAGGGGCAACTTTCATATCCCTAAATAGATTTTTCAAAACTATTGCATTTTTCCGTTTTTCAATCTGATGTATATTTCTCGAGTGATTTCTTCGTTTCCAGACTTTTCAATGGAAACGATTCTCACTGCATTTTACTCGATTACAGCGCCATCTACCATTTTGGAAGAAAATTCTCAGTACAAAAGTTACGTATTTTTCCCGTAAAATCCGAATCTGAAATAAAAAAAGGGGTTACAATTTAATATTTCAAAGTTGCCTCCCTTTTCTCCCCAAGGACGCAGAGTTAAGAAGGAAACTGTGATATCCCTAAATAATTTTTTCAAAAATTTTAAACATGCAATTTTCGTTTTTCAATCCGATATATATTTCTCTTGTTATTCAACCGTTTCCAGACTTTTGAACACCCTGTAATACACATCTTGTACATTGTGATCTCTATCATATACTTCTAGTCTTCTGAATTGTATTCATATTCACCTTCACCTTTAAGCCTGTATTCTCATCTGCAGCTAAGTTTTCGACATTGTTTTTAATTTCATTTTCCCAGTATTACGTCATAATATATTTTCCACCATATACTCAATGCCCTCTGAGTTTGACTCATATCCGTCATTGTGTTGCCATGCCACAGCATTTTAAGTTTTATATGTGTTTACTTCAAGCCAGTGCCAACACCAGTGTTTATATACTGTTAACCAAACCACCCTCTGTTACACTTACCGGCGAATTTTGTACTTGTTTTCATGCTTTATTAAAGGAGATCGGAACAAACATTTATGTTCTACGCATTTGGTTTCCTAGTCTGATAAGTCCCTCTCGATCAGTAAAAGTTATTATTCCTTTAAAATTTAAAATACCTACATCTATATTTAAAAATAACTCTGCGAGGTAATATTTTCCAAATTTGGAATATATTCCTGCCAAATTTCGAATCTTCTATAAATATAAATTATAAAAGAACAATCAGTATGAAAATTTTTATTCATAATCAGGGTGCTTTGTCCATAAATATATTTTTTTCAAGCAATAAGCAACTAAAATAAATAAAACAGGCATTTAGGTTTCGCGAGTTTTTTAGGCATGTCACGTTACATATTTTGATATTATTGTTAGATCTATATCTGTGAAATATATGCCATGATTTTATGCCTCACCATGTTTGAATTTCCGTTTAAAATAGCATCTTCCATTTAGAACAAAGTGCGTATTGAAGTAGAAACATAATGCCATTTTGTTTGTTATTTGATTACTTTAATCCTTGAAGTGAATTAGCAAATTTTCTGAACAAAATCACTTTAAAAAATATTATTTTACACGACACTATAAATCATACCACTATCCATGAATGCAATAGAAGTAAAAAAATAATAATAAATAGATATGATAAAAAATAATAACAAAGCAGTAGAATTACTAAAGACACTTCATCTTAGAGAAAACGTATGAAAGTTTAAGCACAATAAATAAAATTAATGGATTTTAGATATAAAAACATAAATATGTAAATTGGAATCATCAGAATTATTGTATACTATAAAATGTGATAAAGAGTTAGTTAATTGTATATATTTTTCATCATCGGGGAGACATGATTTGCTTAATTAATTCATTGATTCTTTTCTAAATCGTACGTGAACGAAATCACAGGTAACTGCTAACATTTAATAACAGTAGCCTTTTTTTTTAACTTTCAGATAGAAAATGAAATTTCTAGTTGAAAAGTTTCTGTTTGAAACTCTTTATAAATGGAAATTATTTTTACATGGAACTTAAGACGTTCTCAAATTCCCCTGAATAACTCCCCAGAAATTACACTGCTTACCATATGGGTCTAAATACAACAGTTTAAGAGCATTGGACTTACAGAATCCATAAAGTTGGTGGAAAGTTCCCTTTTCCTTTTTTAAAAGAAATATAACTAAAAAACAACAACAATGAAATATTAGTAAAAAATTTTAAATGATCAAAACATGTTTTTCTGCACATGAACAGGTATTTAAAACTTTCTCTCTATAATTCTACTACACAATATTTATCCTATTTTTATCACTTGTATAATATAGTTGCCTACCTTCTATTTCTTAATCAAATAAACATAGAAAATATAGCTAGTTTCTATGTGGTATTTATTACCTTTTTTTAAGTACAATTTCTGGTTTAAATAACGATTATTTGGCTTGAAAAGAGCCAGTAAGTCGGAAGTTATGTTGTAGTGAACTTTATTTTTCTTGTTATGTACTTAACTTGAAATCTTCATATTATCTAAAAGCTTCCAACTAAGTAAATAACTATATTTGATAATAAATACATTTATAGATAATAAGCTAATTCATCGCTGAAATATAAATTAACTACTAAAGAAAAATGAAGAGCTTAAACTGACATTGTCAATCCTCTTAAGCTGAAATGCATCAAATGGTAAAATCCACTAAATCGGAATTCATAATAAACGAATTCCATTAAGTGCTCCAGATTTAAAGGATGAAATCCCTCCTTATTTTAAAACCGTCGCAGCACAGCTTATCACAATTAGTAAAAGTTATGTAAATAATCTGCTTTGACAAAATATGTAAAAAGCTTAAATCGTTATCCTTAAAGAATTTATGTAACAAAATGACTTTAATGCATGGAAAATATCAAATGATCAAAATTAATTACCACAACGAAGGATAAAATAAACATTTTAGAATAAGCTCCAATACAAATTTGATCTCTAACTATGCAATATTTAGCACTTGCAACATGGTTGAGAAATATTTATGGCTTCGGATTCTCCATCTGTCACAGCTCTTACTCATGTTAATAAACTCGGATTTACTTGTAATTATTCTATGTTACTTATGTTCGGTATTGAAAATGTGGTGTGTAACATTTACAGTTCCTTTACAGTGATACCCAAAATAATCTCGTAACATTATGGTCTATTTTGAAAATTCTTTTGCGGTTTAATTTAATGATGTTTCGTACTATTTAAAACCTTATGAAATTGATGTGCATTTCTGAGATTTATTAAAACAAGAATTCTGTAGAATACGCAGTGCAATGTCTTTGTCATTCATTTAGAGAGTCAAACTACGGGGGAAAATTATTTGCAGTATATTTTAATGGTGTTACAATATTTTGCACATAATAAAATTTATATACATTATTGAGGTGCACTACAAGATGTTTACTGTAGAATATAACATGTATAACAGTTATCGTTGATCTACAGTGACATATAAAATATTTAGGTTAGAGTACTGTCAGTGAGTGATAAATGCTGGAAGTGCTTTTTCAGTTGTGGTAAGCGTTTTTAAGTTTAACAAGATTTTTCATATTATGTGGTGTGTATAAATTCTAAAGATCATATACAGCGCTATACATATAAATTCGTATCATTACTGTATAGGAGCGTGCATTGATTAAGGGTTTTTTTTAATTGAGTTTCGCATTTTCCAGCTGACAATATTTATTATACTATGAGATGCTTTTAAAATATAAATAAATTAATAGGCAGTGCTACGCAAAGAACTTGACACATAGCCGTCTGGAGATGTTAATTTCTCAAAGCACGTTTTCAGACGTGTAATGCATTTTGCTCCTGAATTAAATTTTAGTTTACTATGAGGTTTTATAAGCATCTATAGATAATATACAGGATAGTACAAAATTATTGGATTACATTTTCATCTGTTGGTAGAACTTGCTGAAGTTGGATTTTTCAGCGTGTTATGCGCTTTGTAATGAAGCTAAATTTTAGCACACTATCAATTACATATACATATCAATAGATATTGCACAGATTTGCAAAAATGAATTCGAGCATCTTTTTGGCAATGCAATTAATTTATAAAATCTGCTAAAATATTATTTATTTTGATATCTTTTTTTTTTCGTTTTGAAGACTGAAGTTCCGTTATAGTATTATGGAAAAATGCATAACATTTAACCCCCAGCGATGTTAGGGTATAAATATTTTTTTTATAATCTATGTTTGATTCATAATGTTTTTTTCTTGTTTATAGTTTAACTGAACATACACAGATATTCACTGACACGGTTACCTTTTAATAACTACATCAATGACAAAACGCATTTATAGAAAAAATGAAAATGTTGAAAACACGTTTATCAGCTACACCTTTCTTTGAAGGGTTTAACACTTATGTATTTTATGAATGCCGATTTGAAACCAACCATTTTAAATGTGCAAAACCACCACAATGGTCCTTAACTTTAACGCAAAATATCGGATTATTGAAAAATGGAAATCTTATGTGTTTGTTGTGGTCTCTTGTCCGTACACTAATAATAAAAGTATAATAATTAAGTTAGAATATAGGTTTAGTCCATTAATTACGCCGCGTTGGTGATTTAAAGTTCATATGCTACATATTTTTTCACTGTGCTCTGACTCGACGGACCATATGTCGGGAGCAATCGAGCAGTGGACTGTAATAATCAATTAATTTATTTTATTGCCAAGGGGAAAATGAAGTTTCATAGCACTTCTCATTTGAGCGCAAAGGCACTCGTTACAATGAGATGTTGTTCGTCTGAGAACGAAACTCAACTGACTGGTTTAAATTTTTATCACCTAGTAGCGCTGATCTGTTAATCAAGTTTCGGAAGCGCAAACTATCTCACTATCTAGTCGTGGACGTAACATAAAATTTATGTAGAGAATGCGAAGAGACAGCGTTAGTAGCATATGTCTGATCGCACGTGGATTACTTCATTGTGGCTGACCTTAGTATTGTTGCTGACCTCTCTTAAGTGGCTGTGCTGGACGTGCTTTTTAAGGAGTTTGAAGACGTTCGGAACATGCGCGGGTGGAAAATTGATGTGATGATTCGTTTAGTGTGCTGATTAACATGTTTAATCAAACGGCTCGTCAGTGTTTTCATTTATCGCCGCATTTTACTTTTATATGTTCGTTTTATCCTCGAGTGTTAGAAAATTTGGTGATGAAATCTCTTGTTGATTATTGAAACTAGTTTTATTTTGTGATATGTGAAAAAAAATTATAACTGATAAGGGTTTCGAACTCGATTGTTAAAATATTATCAGGGGTAAGTTATTTGATTGATTTTTACCACTCACCCATAAACAGACCATATGAGGTAATTGCTATAATTGGTATGCTATAATTGGAGAATAAAAAAAACTGATTCATAAATGAAATTAGTTATAAGCATCAGATGTACACGAAATTGTTGGAAAGAAAAAAATACAATAGCAACAACTTTAGAAAGCAAAAAAAAATATATATTGTTATTTTTTTTGTTACATTCGAGAGGACAACCAATATATACCAATGATACTTGCTTGTAAAGTGTCGTTTACATCAGGCCAGGAATAGCGCAAATCATAAACAAATTTATTTTCATTTAAACAAACATGAAAAAAGAGTTTTTTTCCCATGTTGACTTCGCCATGTTGACTCCCATGTTGACGCATGATGTATTTTTAACGACGAGTTGATATTCATAATCTTGATTGATGTTTGCGAGTATGAAAGTTTCCGTTATACCAATCAATATAATTAAGCCTGCTGCAATGAGGCATACGATCCTCTTTTTATTGTCGTCCATTTTTTTCAATTTTTTTTGGAAGTATCGTTTAGCGTTCAGCTTCTTGCAAATCTCCTTCAAATAATGAAGAACTCATCTCTTATAAACCACATTTATAAACATCAGCGGTATGCTAGTACTTAACACCAGAGTATCACACATTTCATCTCCCTCTATCTCATTAATGTATTCTAACAGGAATGTTTCCCACAATTCTTGATAGCGAAAAAATATTCTGATATCAAAATGTTCTTTTAATTGATCTATGGCTCCCATGTTCAGTATCTGATATTGATTCATTAGTGTCATATCCAGTTCACGAATGCATTTGTGAATGAAATGGGCAATCAGAATTTGAAATTGTGATAGTTTCTTCCAGTTGGCCTTGTTGCAAAATTCCAAAATTAAAGACTCATCTAACCTTTGATGTTCTGAAACCTTTTTCCAAGTAATTTTATCTACATTTTCTCGCAAAAATAATTGTGATAAAGATTGATATTCGCAAATTAAATCCCAATCAACATTATATTGAAATTCCAATATAAATTTCTGAATCAGTTTTTAACACTTTCCAACCTAGTTGAAAAGTGTTTATGACTTCGGCTTGTCTGGCCGTATGGCCGTCTGTCCGTGCTCTAACTCCCGTAAATATACTCGGATTGCCTAGCAATTTTTATATGTTATTGTCGTTATCTATAGCACGTTCCCTATTTCAACTGAAGTGTGTAGCTCTTATAGTTTTTTTACAGGGACACTCAAAAGAATTCCGTTACATTACGGTCAATGGGGAAAAATCATTTGCGATTTATTTTAATGATGTTACACAATTGCAAACATATTGTAATTGATATATATTACTAAGGTGTATTACAAGAAGGTTAATATGGAATAGTGTGTGCATAGCACTTATAGTTAATTTACAGGGACAGTCAAAAGAATTCCGTTAAATGACGTCTATGGAGAAAAATCGTCTGCAGTTTATTTAAATAATGTTTCCCTATTTTAAACGCATTGAAATTTATATATATCACTAAGGTGCATTACAAGAGGCTTACTACAGAATAGTGTGTGTATAGCAGTCATCGTTCATTTACAGGGACACACAAAAGAATTATCTACTGCCTGTTAACAATAATTCCTGGAAGTGCGTTTTAAGTTACTGAACGCGATTTTAAATTTAACTCACTTTTTGTTTATTACGTGGTGTGTATAAATTCTGTAGATCCTATACAGGGAAGCACAAAAGTTCGCGAACACATTTCCGTTTATTGACAGAAACTCCAGAAGGAGAATGTTAAACTGTGCTACGCGTTTCTTAACTGAACTAAAATTTAGCATCCTATGTAGTATATATACAAATCTATAGATCATGTACAGGGCTGAATAAAAGTATTCGGAGATTTTTCCGAATATTGTATACGTTGGAAATTCCTGAAATGATGTTTTTAAATATGTTATGCGTTTTCCAAATTGTTTACTTAGATGTTATCTTTCAGCTTATTAAACGGTATTATTTGTAAAATTATTTTGGAAGCGTTGGAAAGTGATACATAATCTATGCTTGACGCATGATTTTTCGTTCTTGTTGATATTTAGACACGTCACTCCAATTAAAGCATTTTATAATGCTCAAATCCGTCCTCACCTAAAATCGTGTTTCTCACGACAAAGTTTCCTTAATCTTTAATTCCGTATTTCGAGATTATCAGTTAACTATTTTATAAGAATTAATTTTAATAAAAATAATAAAACTTTAGAATTATGTTGTTTTTTGCGATCACTAGTACATACATACCTGGAAATACATACAACAATATTAATCATATTTTTTAACGATATTTGACAAAATAGACATAATTCTTTTACATGTGCATCTTAACCCTCAAATACCAGCGTATATTTGCACAGCAATACCTCTCGCGTGGTATATCTTTTACACCACATGTTTCCATATTTCTAAAAAAAAACAAGGTTTTAAAAGTTATAATCATATCGTATTACCATGTAGTGCAATATTATAGTAAAAAAAACTTTAACAAAGGTACAGTAGAATCTCGATTAACCGACCCTCGTTTAACCGGAACTCTCCGTAAACCAACGTCAGTTTCATGAATTTTTATTTATTTATTTATTTATTTTTATTTTTACATTTCTTTTGTATGCAAGCGGTCCTTTCCGAAATACGAGTACAGATAAATATTTTGGTTCCCTTTCTTAGTATTCCTTTCAAATTAGTTTGAGCTCCCGCAAGCTTCGATCCCGGCAGACGTGTACTCTTCCCTCTCCACCCCCTGTGTACACGTCCCTGTTCTAAACAAAAACACTACCGATTTCGAAATTTGGAAGACCGTATTGCCGAGTGCCACAACACTCGAATGCTATTGCACCCTCTGATTGTAGTTAAGCGAAGGGAACAAAACACATTTTGTCATCTTTTCACGAACAGAAATTTTCACGCTGGGGCTGCAGAATTTCAAAAGGGGTAGGTGAAATCAATGTCATATTTTCGCCACCCAGTCGCTTAGTGTTCGTTTACGTTTGGCACGACTACCCTTCGTGAACGATTCAACTCCCGAAAGGGGTGAGAAGCTTATAGATGGGTATTTTCCGAAATTCTAGCACATATCTATTTTTCTGCTGTCTGTTTCTGTTATTTCCGAGAATATTTGTTAGCCATATTAGTGAAGTTGGTAGTTTCGACCTGCCGGGGGATCTGATAGTGGTTACGTTCTGTCTTTTACTGTTATTTTTTACTACTGTTGCTTGTTTCATCATGGATTTCATTAAGAGAAAACGAGTCATTCTAACCATAGACGAGGAATATGACATTCTTACGCGATTAGAATCGGGAGAAACTATTACAAAATCTTCAAAGGAGTTTGACGTTGGCGTGTCAACTGTTGATGACAAAAAAGGAAATCTGAGAAAATGAAGAAGTTTTTTTGCTGAATTAGATAGCAGGAAAGCCACCAAATTCCGAAAAACCCCGAAATCAGTTGATCATATGGATTTAGATGCTGCTTTGTACAAATCGTTTGTTCAAAAAAAGCGTGAAGGAATGCCACTATCTGGGTTGATGATAAAAGAGAAAGCTTTAATTCTTAAATCTATGCTCGTTGGTTCGGATGACTTTAAAGGCAGTAGTGGCTGGCTAGAGAAATTCAAAATTTCAATCTGTGGTATAAGACAACTCAACGTCGAGGGTGAAAAGATGAGCGGAAATGTCACAGCAGTCGACAGATTTATCGCAGACGCTTAAAAGTTACATTAAAGAAGAGAACTTAAGCCTAGAAAAAATATACAACTGTGACGAAACAGGATTGTACTAGAAGACACTTCCGGAAAGAACTTTATTTGGTGTACACGAAAATTCTAGTCCTGGACGGAATAGAATGAAAGATTGATTTACTGTTCTAGCCTGTTTCAACGCATCGGGTTCCCACAAGCTTAAACTAGCTGTTGCTGGGAAAAGTAAGAATCTCAGATGCCTTACGAACGTAAACAGATCTACACTTCCTCTCTAATATTTGAATCAACGAAATGCTTGGATGAATTCCCATTTGTTTTCAAAGTGGTTTTTTTTATTGTTGTGCCTTCAGTGAAATCTTGGCAAGAAAAAGCAAATTTAAATGAACCGATTTTATTATTTGATAACTGCCCGGCTCATCCGAATGCTGACTTTCTGAAATCTGGAAAATCCGGTGTTTATTTTTGCCACCGAATACAACGTCTCTACTGCAATCTATGGATAAGTGCGTTTTGGAGTCTTTGAAACAGCGTTACCGAAAGACATTAATCACAAAATTACTTTTTGAAGGAGATTCTGCATCGGGTGCAGTTTTAATACTTGAGTTTGGGAAAACTGTCAACATTAAAGACTGCATTTATATATGATGAGTGAAGCATGATAACCTATCCCGCAATTGACACTAAGACGAAGTTGGCGAAAGGTTTTGCCGAATTTTTCAAATGGCATAGATGAAAATGTTACGGACATTGCGATAGATGGTGCTACTGAATTTTCAAACCTTTTTGGCACAATGCCAGGTTTTTAAAACTGTGCGATCAAAGAAATCACAGATTGGTTGAATTGTGACGTGGAAGATGCAGGCTTCCAGCTGCCTAATCATAAGGAAATTATCGCAGACGTCCGACATTCTCCAAAAGAAGACGAAAGTAGAAGATATTGATGAAGGCGGGAATAATTCTCAAGTAAAGATTGGTAACAACGATGCTTTTTAATGTTCCTCAAAAGGCCTTGCTTGGTTGGAACATCAAGAACAGTGTGATTCCTCTGAAGTAATGTTTTTAAGAAAACGTCGTGACAGATCTGCACGGCAAAGGATGGCCAATTTACGCCAGATGACGCTTCCATTTAAATAATTGTAAGCTTTTTATTTCAAAATATATTTCTTTTCTTGTATAATTAGAATACAGGTATTTATTTAGCAGTTTAAATAGTTATAATAACAGTTAAATGACAATATTACATATTACACTAGATGATTATTGATAAATTATCGATTATCCGTAAATTTCGATTATTCGATGTAGGTTCGGTCCCAATTACGTCGGATAACCGAGGTTCTACTGTATATGTGAAAATATTTTTGAAAAATGTGAATTTATAACATGCATTTTTAAATTTGTAACATCGAATAGTGAATATAAAAACACAAACATGTGTAGTTAAAGGTTAAAGATTAGCATTAGAAGTATAGTTGGATACATTGCGGAGTTTGACTAACGATTATTTCGAATAATAATATTCGCATTATTTAAATCGCAGAATTCCGGAATCAAATAATCCTAAGGTTTTTAGAAAATAGAAGTACTCAAAATCCTTGGCACCTAATTCAGGCACATAATCCTATTCTCCAATTTGTTTGATCAAATTTTCTTCATGATCTGTTTTTTTGACATTTTAATATATTTTGTATTGTTTATGTCTAATGTTTCTTTTGCAATAAAAGAAAATTTTTAATAGAAACTGGTGAAAAAAATCTATGTAATTTTTGTCTACGCATGTGAACCTATCTTCAAAAGACCTTTTTGAAACAAAACAAATACTTTTCTAAAAAAATGTGGGCCTATGCAGTTTATTCAACAACCGATAGAGTTAATATAATAAAAAAATGTAATTAAAACAAAATCAACTCATATTATAAAGCACAAATATTTGCGTCACTCAATTCTGACGTTATAATGATGCAGGCCACAATGTGTTTAAAATTGATTAATGTTGCCACAATATATGGAGCTATTTTTTCAATTAATATTAAATAATCGTAAACGTTTTTGCTATGGGGAAAATGCAAGTTTTGGCCTGACGTTGCCCCCCCCCCCTCCTTAGGGATCGAATTTTAAAACAATGTCCAATTCATGTACTGCCCTCAGAAATACATATATGTTCCAAATCTCAAAGCTGTACGTCAACAGGAAGTAGGTGAAAACTGAGCAACAAAATTTGACTGTCACATACTTACACAGAAATGTAAGTTAAAAGAAAGAATGTAATTAGTAAAAATAAAAGACCTATATATTTAAGACCGTTCTGAAAATCTTCTGTCATATTTTTAAATAAATAATACTAAATTTGTGAAACAATTTTGAGAAAATACAATCCCATCAAGTAATATTCCCTATATCATTCAAATAAAACAATAAATGTTAACTGAAATATTTCAAACTACAAGTCAAACTTGGTTATACATTTCCTAAAACGTTCTCACATGACAATATAAATATATTATATTTCCAAACTTAATGTTTTTCAACGATTACAGGTACAGATAATAAAGTATTAAAAAAATTCAAAGGCAGCTTTCGTATAGATACCTGTTAAATTGTTAATAGTTGAATAACTTTTTTAAATAATGGTGTTTCTCAGTAGGGTAACATCAAGTTAAAATTTTGTAAAAAACAAAGATAGATAAAGTTTTTAAAAAGGCCCATAAGACATTCATGTGAATTTTAAAGCATGTCATAAAACAATTATTATCTACCAGTACGCAATAAAAAAATATTTATAAAACGCTATATAAATAACATATCATGAAGAGATATAATATATATTTATTTCATGATACATTAAAATATAATTTTATATGAGCACAAAAATAATAATATATAATTAAATTAATAAAATAATTAATTAAATATATATAAATAATAATAATAATAATAATAAAATAACTATATGAAAATATAATAAACTTTCTATATATTGTAAACGAAAAGGTTTTTCAATATGAGAGAAATGAGGTACTTTAAAGTTTTATAAATACTTATACTCCTAAGATAAAAATATGTAAAGAACAAAATGGTACGGTCATTTGTTCTGTTGGTAAGAGATACGTATACTATCTAGTACAAAATCAAAAATCACACTTATTAACCTTTGACTTTTTAAAAATATAAAACCCCATATTTTGAACGAGAAAATTTATTCAATAAAATGTGGCTTTCTTCTATGTGGTAGGTATCTGTCCTCTACTTTATATCATTCGTTAAATAAAATTTCTCGTTCAATGTCTAATGTTTGATTAAATGTACAACAAGAGTTTTTCAAGTGCATAAAATATATTTGCGAAATGTTTTTCAGAGTATTAGCAAATTCGGACACAAAATTTATTTAATGTTTTTTAAATTAGTATATCCTTTACATAAACATGGTACCTTCGGCCGCTATGTATGAAACAAATAGCTAATTTCTAAAAAAATAATAATAATAATTTAAACCTGATATATTTAGCAAACAAAAAAATCTAAATATTAACTGCAGTGAACTTACATATTCTGTAATATAAAAAAGATACAGGGTGTTTCACAAAGGACCCCTAACTTTAAAAATTAATAACCCGTAAACGGTGATAGATAAAAACATGAAACCAATGGTATGTTTATTTAAAAAATCGTAAGAATCTTATACATAAATTTCAAAAATTAGTTACAAATTGCGCCTACAGATGGCGCTGCGATAAATAGGCGTATCACATTAAAAGTGATTCAAAATGTGCACCTTTTACACAACAGACATGTCGCAAACGAAGAATGAAATTGTCAGTGACTCTCTGCTGTATGTCACCGGCCTGTCTGTTGAATTTTTTTTAAAAGCTCACGAATTTTTTTTTTTCATCTGGGCCTTTTGCGACTTGAAATCGCTTTTGAAAACTTCTCCTTGTGGCAGTAGGACTCAATTAGGACGTCAAGAAGGATTTAATCGGTTGTACTCCAACACTATAAACACACGTTCCTCCACGGTATACATCACTTTCTGAATTATTTTCACAATACGCTAGTAGCGGTCAGATTAAAATAGCGAAATCTTGGAAGGCTAGTCTTTCTATGCTTCTGAACTCTCTTTAGAAGGCTTGTTAAAGTTCTCAGTGCCATCTATCGGTGCAATTTTTAACTAAATTTTGAGATTTATATATAAGATTCTTACGATTTTTTTTAATAAACATACCACTGGTTTCATGTTTTTATCTATCACCGTTTACGGGTTATTGATTTTTAATGTTAGGGGTCATTTGTGAAACACCCTGTATATTAAACAATACAAAAATATAACTTAACAATAACAAAAAAAAATTATAACAAAAAATTAATTTAACAAGAAGAATCCTTTATGTTCATCATTCACTCTCTTTCATTATCTTACCCACCCTAATTTAGTAAGTAAACGCTTTACTACTTGACGCAAAATAAATTTATTTTTACGTAAATATACATTAGTAGACATTTAATTCCAAAGAAAGTGAACTGAAAATTTTGCAAAAGTATCTCACTACTGATATATTTTTAATGTTTTCCTAATCCTTTTTCTTAATTATCCTTTACAGTCTTCATTCATTGAGAATTGACTTGTAACAATATAAATTATCTCGTAAATTACATAAACGTCCCAATCATTATATGAATTCGAAAACATCATTAGTGATCTCTAAACCCGTTTAAATTTTATCATTGATAAGAGATTCAGAGAATAATCCTGGAAAAAACAAATGCCACACACAATGCTATTTTATCAATAAATTGTTGCAGATAAATAACTTTTGAAACGATAATTTGTCTGTTTTTTAATTTAAATGCAGTCCGTGAAATAAGAGTTTCAAGGTATTTCAAATTGTATCAACTTTATTTTTTCAAATGGTATCACCCACTTTTGACACTAAATTTGAGTTCCTTGCATCAAGACAGCCATGAGAATTGTATTGTTTATGTATTGTTTATTTATTTACAATTTCAGGAACTAAACTGTAATTTCATTCGTTCTGTGCATAATAAGCATATATAATGTATAAAATAATACCTAAATTCATACTTTCCAACTTTCCGAATAGAAAAGAAAACACTTTGAACCAGAATGTTTTTTCAATAAAATTTATCTTATATTATTTCTATTTGACATTTTCTGTTCGTTAAAATTTATTTGATTTATTTCATTAAATAAAATTTCTGATTAATTGTATAATTTTTGATTTTAAAAAAAACGGGAGGTTTTCAAGTATGTAAAATATGTTTACGAAGTATTTTTTTCAAATACGGTTGCAGCACTTATCTTACATAAATACTTTTGTATCCTACGAAAATATATTTTTGCGTATGTTGGCTGTCAGTTATTTTTTATTAAATCTCTATCTCTATAAAAGAGTAAGTGTCTGTCTGCCTGCCCGCGGATTTCTCCGTAATTATACCACCTAGGACTCAGAAATTTTTGTCATGTGTAGATGTTATCACCGGACAGTATACCTCACGGTCGGATTTTTAAATTTTAATTTAGATTTAAAAAAAAAATTAAAACGTGTATATGGAATTTTGGGTTCGATGCTATTTCAAGCTCATCCCATGAAAAAGCCTCGGCAACACCATCCGTGGCAACGAAGCAGCCAGCCAATGAGAGCAGGTGCAGCATCCAGGATCTAGCCACAGATTAAATATATTCCATTACTCTATGGATCTAGCTACCAGCGACGATTTATTTACTTTCTGTTCTGTTCAGTGAAGTGTAAGATGAAATTGGCCTAAACCCAGTGACAGAACTATCTTCGTTTGTCTGCAACGCTAATAATATTTCAAAAATAGTTTGAAATATGCAATATATATCATATTAAGTTCCCGATAGTTAGTTTTGTCACTGGGGTTTAGGCCTATTTCATCTTACACTTCACTGAACAGAAAGTATATCTTCATGTATCTGCAACGCTTATAATATTTAAAAAAACTATTCTTGACTGTATTTTTAGTTAGTTTGTTTCATTTTTTAACATTTTTAGTATGAAAATATTCAGTAAATAATTTGTGCAACGCTTATAATATTTTAAAAAACTGTTTTTGACTGTATTTTTAGTTAGTTTGTTTCATTTTTTTAGTATGAAAATATTCAGTAAATAATTTGAGTTCTTGGGCGGTTAGGAATCCATTGTGATTTTTTTTTTTTACCTCATACTTACAAATTAAATATTTTTGATGGAAACAAACAATTTACATTAAATTTTTGAGTAATTTATTGTTTACAATTTTTTTCCTGTAATTGTTTTGGACTACATTTTTAGTTCCCGAGATTGATGAATTCATAACATGCGATAAATTGTTAAGATGTATGTTCTCATTAAGATTTGTTATTGAACTCCATTTAAGAACCATTTTTAACTCCATTTAAGAAATTTCATTTAAGAACTTTTTTAGTGGCCCAAGAAAAATATTCTTAATGAAACAGATTTTCTGAGCTGTTTCTATATATTCATGATTTTTTTGTTGGGGCGTTTTTGAGTGATGTTTATGATTTAAGAACTTTTTTAGTCGTCCAAGAATCTAATGTTTTTCTTGAACTTTACTTTGAATAAAATGAAAACATTCAGTAAATAATTATTAAATCTTAATCACCTGAGAACGGATTTTTTTTTTCCAAATTTGTTTCTTTTGTCACTTTATAGAATGCATACTTTGCGACGATCGGCCGGTAGCATCCAACCACCACCACCACCATCCATAAATATCATATAATACAATTCTAATACCGTGCAAGCGCCCCCCCCCCTGGTTATTTTACGATTTTCCGTCGCATTTAGGGGGGCGGATTAACGAGATTTGACGGTAATTATAAAATTGTTTTGATGAACTGATTATAAATTCCCAGTCCGTGAAATATTTATGATGTGCATTTTGTGACATGAGTTTCATAAGAATCACTCACATATAGGACAAAATTAGCACTCACCAATCTGCAAGTAATACTAAAAATTTGTCGATTGACTGTTTTACCACCACTGGCCATCTTAATAGTCAAACTCGCCAATTGTGATGATTGATTGAAAAAAGATTTTTTACCCCTGCTGTCGTTTGATTACTTTCAAAACCATTTGGTACATTTCACAATTACCCCCCCCCCCAAATCATTTGACAAATTGTGATTTTTTTTAAAGCTATTTGCCGATATTTACATTCCCCCCCCCCCGAGACCATTTGATGATTTCTGAGATTTTTTTCAACTATTGATTGATCAATTTTGTGATTTTCCATTTTCTCACATTATGAGTTTTATCAGAAAGTAAAACAATAAATAAATATGAATGATTTGCGGAGCTGTTTCAAAATAATTATAAAGAATACGTCTTTAAAAATGTAAAATCAATGTTATTTCTGGCCGAGTTTTTTTTTTAAATAATTATAAACCATTTTAATTTGTAAGCATGTTGTAAAAAAATCACCATTTGTGACAAATTTTGTTTTATAAGAATCGCCCAAGAACGGACATGCAAATTTATGTTGTCATCGCACTCTTTATAATTATTTTTGTTGAGGGTTTTTGGGCGATGTGATTGAATTTTTGATAGAAACAGCTCCGCAAATCATTCATATTTACTTAATGTTTTAACTTGCTGATAAAACTCATAATATGTGAGAAAACAGGGATTTTTTTTTTTTAACTTCATATTTACAAATTAAATTGTGGAAGGCAGAATAGGTTTGTTTGTGTAGAGGTTTGTGTGTGTGTGCTGTTTTTAATAAAGACAGTTGCATTTTTCCCGCGACCCTTTCACGAAAGTTTTTTCTGTGAACCTTTCACAAAATCTGCATTTTTTCCACAATCCTTTGACGAATTTCGTATTTTTTCTGCGATCCTTCGATGAAATTCAAGTTTTTCCTGCAATCATTTGATGAAATTTGCTTTTTTGTGATCCTTTAACGAAATTCGTGTTTTTCCACATACTTATGTCGAGATTCATGTTTTTTCAGTGATCCTACGACGTAATTCGTGTTTTTTTTTCGGCGATCCTTGACGAAATTCACATTTTTCCTGTGGTCCTTTGGCAAAATTTGCGTTTTCTCCGCAATCCTTTGATGAAATTCGCATTTTCCGTGATCCTTTGATGAAATTTGCTTTTTTAATGATCATTTGACAATATTCGTGTTTTCTCTGCTGCCTTTTGACGAGATTCATGTTTTTTTAGCGATCCTTTTACGAAATTCATGTTTTTTCAGCGATTATTTGATAAAATTCGTGTTTTTCTTGCGAACCTTTGACGAAATTTGCGTTTGCCAGCGATTCTTTGATAAAATATGCTTTTTTCTATTATGATAAGGAAAAGCGGATTAGGATAGGTAGATAGGGAAACCCCATTATCTGATCGGGACATTAGATGTAATTAAGAAACATTTGTATATTTGTAATAATTAGCGAAAATGGCGAGATAAAGGGGGTGCGGTGGGAACGACTTTTTATTAAATATCACATTTATTCTACATCTACTTCCTCTCACCACCAGGGGGTGCTTTGCTATCTCTGTTTCTATGGGCTGGATCACAACGGGGTATGGCTCTTTCCACCCGACATCAATAGAGCTTACTGATTTTAGTTTGGATTTTCACCACAGGGGGGCGCTTTCGTATCTTTGGTTCTATGGGCTGGATCATGACGGGGTATGCCTCATTCGACTCGACATCGATAACCTTAATGAATTCAGTTATGTTTTTATAGAACATATTGTGCTCCCTGGCGGTGGAAGGTGTAACTAAAGGATTTTGCAGCTAACTCGGGTTCTATGGGTCACATCACGACATGGTTTGGCTGATTCGACACAACATCAATAGAGCTTACCTATTTTAGTTCTGAATTTCACCACCAAGGGGTGCTTTCCTATCTCTGTTTCTATGGGCTGGATCACAATGGGGTATGGCTCTTTCCACTTGACATCGATAGAGCTGACTGATTTTAGTTCGGATTTTCACCACAAGGGGTGCTTTCCTATATCTGGTTCTATAGGCTGGATCACAACGGGGTATGGCTCATTCGACTCTACATAGATAGAGCTTTTCGATTTTCACCACCAGGGGTGCTTTTCTATCTCTGGTTCTATGGGGTGGATCATGAAGGGGTATGGCTCTTTCGACTCGACTTACAGTAATATATGGGAGTGTGTATGGCACGCCCAGTGTTTGCTGTCTAAGGTAGTGGGGCCCCCAACATTAGATTTGTTTAATAATAAAAAAATGTTCAACACTGATTTCAGGTACATTTAAGGTTGTGTTGGCACGGGCAACGCCGGGCGGGTAAGCTAGTAATTAATAATATTATACTTAGTATTGATTGGAATTATCTTGTTTTTGGCCTCAAGAGTTTTAGTACCCTACAAATTATACAAAAAAATGATATTAATCACATTTTAATATGGTATTTGACACAATAGACATAAATCACATGTTAGCCTTTAACCTGGCAGTAGTTGCGTATCAGTCTTATTTGTCGTTCATATAATTTTTTTTCTCCTAACGCATCTCCCCTTAAAAATACAATGAGGAAATACCATGTAGCTGATTTAAATGTTACTGCACCATGATAGTCAAGTAACAAGACCTCTATTTTTTTTTCTTTGTTCAGGTATATTTTTACCAGAAATTTTGAAAATCGTTTAAAAGTCTGTGAAACTACCACTAGTGTCAGTTCATTTAAAAAAAAATCCATTATTCTAAAGCTCGTAAGAAAAATGTATAATTTACGTAAACTGCAAATTTATAACTTCATTGAAATGTAATATTCAAATATTAAAGGAAAATTCTTTCTTCTTTTCCCCTTCCTATATGCGGGAACTGGCGCACAGTGGGCGACTTGGCGAATCTGGGTGGCCAAAATTATTTTTTTGTCTTAAGCTAATTAATTGATTTATTTAATCAATAAATACCTTTTTCAGCGAAAAATATTTTTTGTGTTTAAAGTGATTCGTGCTTTACAACCTTATGTTTATACTACTATATGTTAAATGAAAATAAATAACAATATAAAAATAAAGCTAATGTTTGTTGTAATTTATTAAAACCCATTTGTATCTAGGAATTAAAGCACGCTTTTCTTCTTAACTCCAATTTTCTAAAAAAAATATCCAAATAAAATAACCCTTATCACACCTGTTATACCACTGGAGGGACATCCGACATGTTACTTTTAAATTGTCAGGGCTGGAAAGAACTAACAACCGTCGTACTTTAAAATGAAGAAAAACTTGAATATCATTTTCTGCGAAAGTTCATGTTTAACTATCTGGGTAGAAGACCATTTTTGTTCATTGTGCAATTTATGAGGAACGATAATTTTCTGTTGTGTTCTTCGTATATTTTCATAATAGTTTATTGGACAGGTTGACTTAGATAAGTAATACTAACGTTTTAATCGACGATATTTGATGTCTGTATTTGAAGTATGGAAAAAGCCTTCTTTTTAAGTGCGTTCGTAATTATATAAATACGTAGCACCTGTAGTCATCGTCTCGTCCGTCCGTTTGTCCGTCTGTCTGCCATCCGTCCGCATATAACAGCGCAAAAATTACCTAATCAAATGGTTTAAAATTTAATATATATTATTGTTGCAGAATTTTGTCGTGTCATTTCAAATTTTATGAAAATCTAATTCAAACTTAAAAATATATTAATAAAAGTTTTCTTTATTCTGTTAAATCCTATCGTACGTAATCCATGTAATAAAACCGCAAGTTATGTGACTGAGGAAAGCAAATATACCATTTCTTTTTTCATATGCCAGGCGACCATTTTTATTCAAAATAAATTTTTCGAATAAAATTGCGTAAAAGCTTTATTTTTAGAAAGATCATCCAAAAAAATTGTCTTTTTTTTGGATGCTTGTTTGAGAGATGAGTTACATTAAACAATGTATTAATTCTGAGATAACTTCTGAGGAAATTAGGTTAACAGCCGAATATCTCAATACATTGGAGTCAATAAACACAGAAGATGCGTTCATTATGAGTCATAAAAATATTAAACCATAGAGGTAATCATTCGCAAAGCAAGATCCCCATGGTGAATTTTGCAGCGCTGTCTGGTGTAGAATAAAAAATTCAAATTTGTAAACGGAGCATACGTAATACGAGAAAAAAAATGCATGCTCATCTTTCTCATAACAGACGATAGAATTCATTTCACTGAAATAATAAGGATGATGTATTTTACATTGTGTAACTAATTATAAAACGTCTAGTTATAAACCTCATTTTTCCCGTTTAACGTACAAGTTCCAACTTTTTATCCTTTATGGTTACTTTGGTGAACAAATGTTTTTCTTTTGCTTGTGGTTCAGCATATCTCTTTTCAGAGTTTAGATCATGAGCACGCTTGTGTACCTCCACATTTCTCAGGCATTCATTTATTCCTTTATTACATCTTTCACCTAATTCAATGACAACCTTTGCAACCGATTAACTTTTCTCTAAATCTCATCAGTCCCTTAATCTCAAGCATTCATCTTCTTAAAAAATATGTTAGCTTTTTTGGGGCTGGAAATCCAATGATTTTCATTTCGGATTTCAAATAAGAGAAATAGCATTTGAAACTTGTGACTTCATTCTCATAAAAAACATCATTATGAAAAAAATAATTTTGAAAGTGTATTTTTACTTACCCATCCTACGTAGTATAGGGTAAGTCTTGGAATCGTTTTGAAAATCGAAAAAAAAAGTCTTGACGGAATTACACGTTTAAGACACTGGAGATTCCGAAAAACATATTTTTAGAAAAAAAATTGCCGTCCGTCTGTGTGTCTGTGTGTCAGTGTGTCTGTAAACGCTCTTTCTCCCGAAAAAATTGAGATAGAGACTTGAAATTTGGTATGTACGTAGTATGTAATAATGGGAAGAAGCCTATTTAATTTCAGTAACCTCGATTATCCGGAACTATTTTTCTTCGGACCCTCGAAATATTCTTTCTGATAAAAGTTATATAAAAAATTTTCGAAATTTCGTTTTTTAAGGAGTGAATATAAAAGACAATAAAAAAAACATAAATTTTGCATAAATCATGAAGTCGATCGGGTAATGAGTTGCCGAGATATTTGTATTCCTATTTGCCACACTCTTCGATTTTTCATGACCCTGTATTTCAACCAAATTTTAATTCAAACATATATTTTAATTGGAAATGAGACGCTTAATCCGATGCAATAAACCACTAGTTAATATAATTATCAATTTTGAAGTTATGAGGATGTTTCTTTTAAGCAATTCAGTAATTGAGCCTTTAAAGTTTATGACGTCATCAAGCCACGATTTTATTCGAATTGCAATGCATTTTATAAGTAGTTTACGCATTTTTTATTTTCATATTTTATATTATGCATATCCATTATGAGTAAGTATTACGGTGGCCCCCAACGACTAGTTTATACATGTTTGGTATTTTTTGCTGCTGTATGATGTCGAATAGCAGCTGTCTTCACATAATTTTTTTAACATTTGATAGTCCTAGAAATAAGACGACCCATAAAATATGCATATAAATTCATTGAAATGTAATTTTCGAATATAAAAGGAAATCTGTTTCTTGTTTTCCATTTTCTGTGTGCGGGAATTGGCGGCAAAAAGACGGAATGCGTCCAGTAGAGTTCGGAAAAAAAAGACGCCACAACTCTAATGGGTACTTACGTATTATCCGTGCCAGTTTTAAGCCAACTGCGTCCGGCACGGAGCCAATTACTAATTATAGTAACCCTTATATATTTTTTCTTGCTACATGGTACATGCCTGGGAATAATCTATAGTATTATTCTTTCTTATTTACTATGCTATTTACCATTTATTAATTTTACTAAAATAATGTTATTTACTATTTTTAACAATGTTATAAATTTAATATACATATGTTTCATTTTATTTATTTTATATTAATTACCATTTTTAACAATGTTATTTGATAATGTTAAATTACTGCGTTTGAAAACATGATTCGCAATGGAAGACTGGTACTTGGCAACCATTTTTGGCGATCAATCACCTGGCACGGATAATACGTAAGTACCCTCTAATGTTAACCCGACCATATAAAACTCCGCATGTGTCATCTTTAAGCCTAAAACTGCCTTTAACATTAAAACATTTCTGTGTCTAAAACCTTTTACACACAGCTAATATTTTCCTATAATGTGCACAAAGCTTTCAATCCTCCGAAAACTTTATATAACAGTCATACTTTTAAATAATTTTGTTGTCTTAATTAAATATAGAGTTTCTGCGTTAAATAAAGTGACAATTTTATTTTAAACAGTACAAGTCAAAAATCCGTAGTTCTGAAGAAAAAAAAAGATGCGATTACTCTCATGTAAAATACTCGCGCAAATTCGCACAGCAAAACTTCCCACACGCTATATCCTGTAAACCATCTGTTTCCATATTTCCAGGAAAATAAATGAATGTTTTAAAAAAGTAATTTTAAATCACGTAGTATTGTCATGTAGTGTACTGTATTATAAATACTTTTAACATTCGTAAATTTAACAATGTAAATTTGTAAAATGCGTATTTAAATTTTTAACATCCAATGGTGTAGAAAATACTCAAGAGCGAGTTATTAATGATTAAGGTTTCACATTAGAAGCATAGTTGCATATATTGCGGATTTTGAATACCACTAATTTCGAACGCTAATATGCTCCTATTTAAATTGAAGAGTTCTGTGATTAAATAATGCTAAGATTACTTTTCAGAAATAGTGGTACTTGGGAACGATTCATTAAGGCAGATAATCTTATTCACCATCGTGTTCGATCACATTTTCTTCGTGTTGTTTTGCTGGCCAGTATAATATATTTTGTATTGCCTCTGACTAATGTCTATTTTGCAATAAAATACATTTTTGAGTAGAAAACTGTAAATGAAGATATGTAATTTCTGTGTGTACACATATCAGCCAATCCCCTAAGGCACGTTTACAAAATTAAAAAACGAAATTGAACAAAATGCGGACTTAGGTAGTTTTTGAAATCGCGATTCAGTTAATATAATTTGTTTGTAAAAAAAAAAAAAAAAAAAAAAAAGACATCTTGGATATTTACGATTATTCTGAAAATCGTCTCTGACACATTTTCAAATAAATAATGCAGAAATAGATAAACATTTTTGAGAAAATACAATTCCATTATATAGTATTTGCTATACCATTCAAAGAACACAATAAATAATGACTAAAGTACTTCAACCTACAAGTATTATACATTTTTATTACGGTCTCACATGACAAGATAAATAATATATATCTACAAATTTTCTTCTCTAAAACGCTTACACGTACCGACAATAAAGTATTTAGTTAAAGAATTCAAAAAGAGCATTCGCATAAATCCTGTTAAAATGTTAAGAGTCAAATATATATATTTAAACATTGATGATTCTCAAAAAGGTCTATCAAGTTAAAATTTTTCAAAGAACTAGGATTGATAAGGTTTTAAAAAAGGCCGCTACGGAATTCATTAAAATTTCAAAGAATGACATAAAACAATTATCTAACATTTCGCAATGAAAAAATATTCATAAAATTACATATCATATATTCTAATACGAGCAAATCTTGTGTGTGGTTATATATATATACAGGGTGTTTTAGAAAGGACTCCCCAACTTTGAAATGACATAACTTCGAAACAGTGAGAGATAGAAATGTGAAACAAGTTGAATGTTAGACAGATAGGTCAGGAATTTTTTATACATCAATTTAAAAAAATAGTTCCAATATTGGACACGAGAAGGCGCTGCAATCACAAAGCTGTGTCTTTGAAATAGTTCCTGAAAGTGAGCTGTTTGAACTGAGATAAAAATCACATTACAATGGTTTCGATATGGTTACCTTTTTCAGCAACAACATGACGCAACCTACAGGTAACGTTCGAAATCACTTGTTGCAATACTTCTATTGAAATGGATGCACATGCCTCACAGATGAATTGTTAGAGCTGTTCCAACGTTTGGGGATTCTTAGAATAAACAGCGTCCTTCAAGTAACCCCACAAAAAGAAGTCGCATGGATTCAGATCCGGGGAATATGGTGAATACGGCATGATATTCTTGAATTCCGAATTATTCTCTAAGTGTATACAACTTTTTTACACGTGTCAGCAATGAAACAGACGCACGAATGAAATTTCTGTCCTTCTGAGTACCATTTAAAGTTCCATGTGCTTGTGCTGCCACCTATTATCCAATATTGGAACTATTTTTTCACATTCGTGTATAACAAATTCCAGACCTATCTGTTTAACATTCAACTTGTTTCACATTTCTATCTCTCACTGTTTCGAAGTTATGTCATTTAAAAGTTGGGGAGTCCTTTCTAGAGCACCCTGTATATATATATATATATATATATATATATATGCAAATTTTATCTTAAAAACGGCTCTAACGATTTTGACGAAATTTTGTATCCCACCGTTTCGGGGCACCAGAAAACCATTGGGCTAGGTCACATGTTCGAGAAAATTCGATTAGTGGGTCATTTTGGGTCACCATGGGTCATGGTCAAGCAAATTGTATCTAAAAAACGGTTCAAACGATTTTGACGAAATTTTGTATCCGACTATTTTCGGGCACGAGAAGACTATTGGGCTAGGTCACATGTTCGAGAACTTTCGATTAGTGGGTCATTTTTGGGTCAACGCGGGTCAAATTAATTTTATCTAAAAAACGGCTCTAACGATTTTGATTAAATTTTGAATCCTACGAGTTTCTGGCACGAGAAAATCATTGGGCTAGGTCACAATGTCCGAGAAAATTTTATTAGTGGGTCATTTCTGGGTCAAGCTAATTTATCTAAAAAGCGGCTCAGACTATTTACACTAAATTTTGCATCTTATGGTTTTCGGGCACGAGAAGACTGTTGGGCTAGGTCACATGTTCTAGAAAATTCAATTAGTGGGTCATTTTGGTCATGGGTCATTATGGGTCAAGTTTTTTTTAATCTTAAAAACGGCTCAGACTGTTTACACTAAATTTTGCATCCTATGGCTTTCGGGCACGGGAAGACTGTTGGGCTAGGTCACATTGTTCGAGAAAATGCAATTAGTGGGTAATTTTGGTCATGGGTCAGTATGGGTCAAGCTATTTTATCTTAAAAACGGTTCACAGGATTTGAAATAAATTTAGTATCCTACAGGTTTAGGGAACGAGAAAGACTATTAAGCTAGGTCACATGTTCGAGAAATTTCGATTAGTGGGTCATTTTTGTCATGGGACATTATGGGTCAAGCTATTTTATCTTAAAAACGGCTGAGACTATTTACACTAAATTATGCATCCTACGGTTTTCGGTTACGAGAAGACTGTTGGGCTAAGTCACATGTTCGAGAAAATTCAATTAATGGGTCATTTTGGTCATGGGTCATGATATTTGAAATCAAATTTAATTTGGTCTTCCCTGCTCGTAAATAATGTATGATAAAGAGATATAAGGTATAAGATTTATGTCATGATATTATAAAAATATACTTTTATATATATACACATGAGAATATAAAATAAATATATGAAAATATAATATAATAAACTTTATATAACTTATAAACGAAAAATGTTTTCCAATATGAGAAAATGTTGTACAAATTTTATTATATTTTTTTTATAAATACTTATACTCCTAAAACAATTATATTTCACGAATAAAAGGGTACTTTCATTAGTTCAGCGGGTAATAATGATGTACAATTGTATTATATTTTTTATAAATAATTTTAGCCCTAACAAAATTATATTTCAAGAACAAAAGAGTACTTTTGTTCGTGCTCTGCCTAATAATGATGTACAATTTTATTTTATTTTTTATAAATATTTATACCCTTAACATAAACATAGTTGCCAACCTCCCGATTTTTTTCCTACCAGTATTTTTAAGAAAAAATATTTGTTTTATATAATCGTGCAATTTCTGCTATTTAATAAAGCTAAAATTTTTGCATGATTTTACTGGTATTAAAAAAATCGGGAGGTTGGCAACTATGCGATAAACATATTTCAAGAACAAAACGATACTTTCATTCCTTTGTGCGTAAGGCGGATGTACAATTTTATTATATTTTTTTATAAATATTTAATTCCCCTGACATAATTTTATTTCAAGAAAAAAAGTGTGCTTTCATTCGTTCTGTGCGTAATAATGATGTACAATTTTATTATAATTTTATATAAATACTTATAACCCTAACGTAAACATATTTCGAGAACAAAATGATACTTTCATTCGTTCTGTGCGTAATAATGATGTACAATTATATTATACTTTTTTATATATACGTATATACTAACATAAACGCATTTCTAGAACAAAAGGATATTTTCATTCGTTCTGTACGTAATAATTATGTACAATTTTATTATGTATATTTTTTATAAATAAGTATAGCCTAACATGATTATATTTCAATAACAAAAAAGGTTACTTTTATTCGATATGTGTGTAATAATGATGAACAATTTTATTATATTTCTATAACATCTAATATAAACACATTTGAAGAACAAAAGGGTACGTTCCTTCGTTCTGTGCGTAATAATGATGAACAATTTTATTATAGTTTTATATAAATACTTATAATTACTATATATATTATACTTGTAATTTTAAACTGCAATTGTTTGTAATTTTTAGCACTAACATAATTATATTTCAAGAACAAAAGTGTACTTTCATTCGTGCTGTGCTTAATAATGATGTACAAATTATTATATTTTTCTTATAAATATTTATACCCTAACATAAACCTATAACAAGACTAAAACGGTACTTTCATACGTTTTGTGTGTGATAAATTTGTATAATGTCTAAAATAAAATCTAAATGCATAATTGCAAACCTTCCGCTTAAAAAAATACTTTGAACCATAAAGTTTATTCAATAAAATTTGTCTTTCTTCTATGTGGTAGTAATTAAAAATTTATTTGATTCCATTCATTAAATAAAATTTCTAATATTCTGTATGTTTTTTTATTAAAAAAACCAGAAGGTTTCCAAGTATTTAAAATATATTTGTGAAACATTTTTTTTAAATGTTTGAGCGAATACAAACGCCAAATTTATTTTAATGTTTTATAAATCATATCATATGTTTATAAATCATATCATATGTTTATAAATCATATCATATGTTTATCATACTTATTACATAAATATATATTTATGTTAAATTGTTACCTTAGTTCACTGTGTGGAAAATAAATAGCTAATATATTAAAAAATAGAAATAATGTAAAAATAGAGATGTTAGGCAAACAAACAAATTCTGTCTAATAACTGCAGTGAACCTAAAATTTGTATAACATTAAATAGATGTAATACACAATAAAAAATATTATAAACATAACACGAAGAATCCTCTATGTTTCTCTTTCACTCACTTTCATTATCTTATCTCTGTTAAGTAGAACCGTTGTTAGTAATTGACGTGAAATAAATTACTTTTTATGTAAACACACATTAAAGGACATGCAATAACAACGAAAGTGAACCTTGAAGTTTCCCAAAAGAATGTCCTTAATGATATACTTTTTAATGTTTTCCTAATCCTTTTCTTAATTATCCTATCCATCTTTATTCATTGAGAATTCTCTTTTAACAATATAAATTATCTCGTAAAATTACGTACACGCCTAATCATTAGGAATTTCGAAAACAGCTTTAGTGAGCTCTAAATTTGTTTTAATTTTATCACTTATAAAAGATTCAACGTACAATCCTGGGAGGGGGAAATACAGCACACTATGCTATTTGATCACAATTTGTCGCAAAGAGATGAGAGAGGTATCTTTCGAACTGGTAATCTGGTCTACTTTTGGAATATCAATACAATTTGTTAAATAAAGATCATCTACATATTACAAATTGTATCAACTTTGTTTTGTTCCATTGTAACAGCCACTTTTGACACTATATTTGACTTCCTTTTATTAAGGCAGGCTTGAAAAGGTATTTTTTTTTCTTAAAAAAGTATACGGAAATTCTAAACTTATATAAAACTCACTTTATAACACAGAAAAATCATTAAAATATTTCAGTGATTGTCAACAATAACAAAAGACTGTCCCCTTACACTTGCGAAAAAAATATATTGGAATGATAGTTACATACCCATGTTTTCGACGATTGGGGTTAATTTTTAGCAAAATCTAATGTAGCTATAATTCAAAAATTTTTAATCATGGATTTACTAATAAATTTCATAATTAAAAATATTTTTGTATCGAAATAATGCTTGAATATACTTTCATCCGTACATTGTATCTCATTAAGAAATATTTTTTTTCTTGGTTGCGGGGGAAGGAATCTAAATTAAAAATTTTCACGGTATTTAACATTAGCCTTCCCCAACTTTGAACACTTTTAACTCAATAAATATATAAATTTTAAAAAAGGCATATAAACCATACCATTTTAAGGGTCTACCTTGATCCAAGGAACTCAAGTATAATCTACTTCTTTTAATTGTTAAAAGGCGTAAAATAAAAAGGTTATAAACAGTAAAATATGTTTTATTAGACTACTGACATGTTTCAGCTCAATCTGAGCCATTATAAAAACAAATAAAAATATTCTATAGTTGCAATGTCTATGAAGTTATTTTTATATCATTTAATTATTTACGTATTTTAAAAATTATGCACGTTATTTTTTGTTTATTACTTGGATGTTTATTGCCATATTCGTAACCATGGTGTAACTTGAGCCACAATTTTGGCATGTTAAATGGTGCTGCATCGTTCCATGTTGTATTTTTACGTGTTACAATATCTATGGTTTCTCTTATAATGCATTGATAGTATAGATTGCAGGGCAAAATTATTTTACTTTCATTGAAATTTATTTGAATGGTTTCTTCTTAATAATATTTTTTTTATAATTTGTCACATATTTTTGTTCTCAAGTATGATTTTAAAAGGTGGCTTTACATTTTGAAAATTATAAATTAGTACATTTTTTATGTTTAGACGACCCCAATTTAATCTCTTCTTTTCAAATCCTGTTGAAAAACATGAGATTTTTGCATAATGATTGTTTTTTCTTCAATAGTTACATTTGTCATTTAACGCTAAAACCGTCCAATTGTTTTTTTCACAGGCAAAACTTACTTTAAATAGACAAAAACACCATCTGAACACATAATACAAGATTTGAAGCTTGAAATGACTGCTAAATATTTTTATTATCACTATAACTGTGACGGTTTTCTTGGATTTAATATAAAATTACCGAAGATATAATGAATCTTGTTGACAAATACATTCCATTTTAAAACTGTAAAAAAATAATGAAGCGAAAGTTTTAAACTAAAAAAATTAAACAACGGAAATTAAGGATCCAAACGCAAAGTACATTAAATAATTCGATTTAACAAAATAATGATATTAAATTTTAGAAAAAGAGTTGACAATGTTCTAAACCTACACAAATTCCAAGTTCCCTAATATACAGCCTGATTAGTTCAAACATTGTCATGGTAAACAAAAATGGAAATTTATATAAATAGGAAACAATTTTGTAAAAAAGTTTAATTTAGAAGGACACCAGTAATCTCTCTGACATAGAGGACAGTATCAAGGGATATTCAACTAAAGGAGATTAAAAAGAGAATAATTGCATGAAGAATTTTTAATGACATTGCCTAAATTCAACAAAACTGCGGCGGTTAAAGTTATCGTGGTTAGTTTAAGTATGGTAAAGAAGTTTCTTTGCACATCTTTCTCAGAACTGAATCATTAATTTCACCAGTTTTCATCCTTTTCAAATTGTAATAATTAATTGCGTATTCAATCAGTTCTGAAACATTGCAACTAAAAGAAAATTCTTAATTATTAGCCAGTTATCGTTTTCAAACTATAATAGTTAATTACTTATTCAATTAATTCAAAAATCTTTGTTTTTAAAAAATCTTAATTACCAACCACTTTTTTTAAAATTATTATTCAAGAACTGCATTTTAAGATTTGTACTGACTTGAGAAATTAAAAACATAGAATTAAAAAAAAAAAGTTAAATTAATTTATTTATGGCTGGAGATTAAAAAAAATCATCTATGAAATATTGACTCTTGGCATAAAAAACAGAATAAAATGTGAATATATAAAGACTTATCTTTACCTTTCGTCAATTAAAAGAAATTATGTATGAGTTTCGATAAAACGAAATTAAAGGACAATTAGGAATTACGATTAGACGCATTTACTTTAAATTAAGTTGATGATTTATCGTTAATAATTAAAATTAACAAGATATAAGTTTGATTATGTTTCCATTTTTTCCTTTACTTATTCATTTAAGTTAATATATCTCTGTCTAGATCTCTAACTTCAAATATTTTAATTTCTGCTAGTAGTAAGTAATACTGAGAAAATGAACTTTAGACATACCAATAAATGAAGAAAATCAGATAAATTAACTTAAAATTTTATATTTATGCAATTTTTGTGATGGATTGCTTTATTACTTTTATGATTCGTAATTAATTCAATTACATGGAAATATAATATAAAACAACAGTTTAGACACTATGACATATGATATTTTTAAGAAAAATATTGAGTTAAATTTTGGATACCATAAAATTAATCAAATTATTAACATATCAGTTTTAAAAAATCTGATTATAAGGTACTTACAGGATTTCAGAGTTAGTAATTAATTAATGAAATACACAGTATATTATTTGTCACATCCGCAATTTATAGCATTTGTTACCTTTTTACAATTTTCACAGAATCATTTAACGATGTTTTCCGTCGGCAGTTCTCACGCAAGTTAAAACGACAGTAGGGATCTGTGTATCTAATTTTACACTGCTATGTTACTTCTCACAGACTGCTAAACACCTATCTGCATACAGTATATATATATATATATATATATACCTCGTTATAGGAATTTCCAATAATTCTTGCATTATTATCATCACAAAGATTCAATATATGAATTTCACTAATCCCGTTGTATATGTTTGTTATTCAGAGGGTTGGGTGAACACTATTGTTGTCAATTAATTATTACATTCTAATTCATAATTTCATAGTTTTTGTTGGTGTTTCGGTAATGTTTCATTAATGGTTACATATATATATATATGTATAACGTCTAGTAACCTTGACCGTGTTTGTCAGTCATCTACAGCTTATTCGACCATCAAACTTTTTCTTTATTATTTTTTGTACGAATGTTTCATTCTTCTGCAAACTATTGTTAACGATGCTACAGAAAATTGTGATTATGGCGGCTGCTTGCTTCACTGAGGTATTTTCTGCACTAGGATTGCATTTTTCTGGAAACTATAGTCAGCGATGCTGCAGGAAATTGTGATTTTGACGACTGCTAGCTTTGTTGAGGTATTTTCGTAATCGGAGTTATAGAACACCACAGACTTTACGATCCCACTTCAATGATTTAGTTTAGAAATAAAACTACTAGTCTTATTCGTCTTCAGTTCTAGGAATATGAAACCTGTCATTTTACCATATATACATTTATACCATCTCTACATATTTACCATAAACATATATTGTAATGAACCAAAATGTTATATAATATTGAATATATATATATTAAACAATGAAAAATATAATAAACATAATTAGAAGAAACTTCTATGTTAATTAATCAGAGTGGCCACTTTCATTATCGACATTGACCCTAGTTCCTTTAAGTAGAATCTTTAGTCATTAACGTAAAATAAATTACTTTTTAAGTAAATATCCATTAGTGGATAAGGAATGACAACGTTAATTGAACCAAGGAGTTCCTAAAAGAATTTCATTAACGATATATTCTTACTATTTTTAACCTTTTCTGAATTATCCTATACATCTTCATTCATTTAGAATTCTGTAGTAACAATGGCAATTATATTGTTTATTAAGTACGCGTCTACTCATTAAAAATTTCGAAAATATCTTTAGCGAACTCAAAATCTGTTTCACTTTTATCATTCATAAGAGAATCACTGTGCAATCCTGGGGGAAAATGCCGCACAGAATGCTATTTTATTGCACATTTTTCCAGAGATGTATCTTTTGAAATTATTAATATGTCTACTTTTCGAATATGAATTCAATATATGAAACAGAAGTCGTCAAGATGTTTAAATTGTATCAACTTTATTTTTTTAAATGGTAACACTCACTTTTGACACTATATTTAAATTCCTTGGATGTTGGCAACCTTGTAAAAAGAATAATTTATAAATTTTGTCTTAAATCTCCATAGAATTTTAAAGTTTAATGATTAAAGATTTAGATGTTAAAATATTTTACCATAAATTAAAAATAAAATAAAAGTAAGATCTTTCAAGTGAAATTACCAGAAATATTAAGTTAGTAACGATAACAAATATATGGAGGGTATAAATATATAACTAGCTTGCCTTATAAGAAAGGATATCCATTAATATATTCCGGTAGATACCTATTTTTTTCTGTATTTTATGAATAGAGAAATCATTCTTATTTTGTTGTAATTAGAAAACCCTTGAGAATCGGATTCTTCATAACAAGTCGTAAAATTTAATTACCGCATGTATTCTTTTTTTCTCCCAAATGTAACCATTTTAATGTTTGTACTTTATTCTTAGATTTTTTTGACATTTGAAAAAAAAATAGCAATCCAAAACATAAAATTACTTTTTTTTTATTGCATTATATTTGCTAACATATATTAAAAATTCATAATTTTCCCACGTGACATGATTTGTAATCTACCATCCGCATTTTGAAATGTCTTCAGATTTATTTTAACTCATACATAATATTTATTTTAACATTAATTTTTATTTAAATTTTAAGATAAATATTAAAATTGAAGTTTTGTAAAAAAAATAAATGTTTTCAAAGATAATAAGAAATTTATTCAAAACCTAGATCACACATTTAAATATTAGCAAAAAAGATTGAAAACATGATTAACCACACAAAACTATGTTATAACATAATTTAAAGCTGAAGTATTTTTTTGTATCTAGTCAATTAAAATTTATTTGACAATAAAAGAAATATATAAACTAAACAAACATGAGATTAAAGATCCAGAATGTACTCATATTATAAAAACGGCAACTCTGTGGTAGTTTTCTGTTCCACAGAAAACTTGCTTTATGACAAAATGTTACAAAATTGGAAGACATAAAATTCTTTTTTTAGAAACTGTTTAGAGTCTTTTTAGTCTGTAACGACCGAAGAACACCGTAGCCTATCCCGACTCGAAAGTTGCAAGTCTAGCTTTTGTCCAGAGCTTGTTCATGGATCGCCGCCCAGTTTCGGAGATTGATCGGCCGTGCAGTCGTGCTGTCGTATCGGAGGGAGCGTTTTTGATATGCGAAAAAACAGCTAAAGATGTTAGGTGGCAGGTCAAGTGAAGCGAAGAGAGCTAATCTGTGAGAGATGAGGAGGGAGTTGGAAAAAGGTGGCGGATGGGATGTGAACTGTTTTGTGTAAATAATAGAGAAATGTAGCCGTTGGACTTTGAGTTAGAGAGTGATGTGTTTTTAAAATTTGTTTATTTTTTAAAGTTCTACAAATGAAAGTTAATAAATGTTGTTAGATGTTAAGTATCGCCTCGGACTCAACTGGAATTGAAATATTTAAATTGAAATCGTTGCAGTATATATAGAGATTAAATGGAGGTTCCGACGAGATGGATTTTTGTGGACGTGTGAAACCAGCGAATATATTTTATGAGAGGTATGCCATTTTCCCTTTTGTCCATTGCAGTGTGCCTGTAATTTTTGTAGATTTAAATAATTATATTTAAGAGAGTTGGAGGCTTTTGTTTTGGAAAGGGGGGGGCGGACTGGCCTTTATGTTTTGCATTAAGTGCAGCGGTTCTCAATTGCCAGTATGGTATATTTTATTTAGAAACTATATTTTGGTTTTTTTTTATTTGTAATATTCATATTTGTAATGAATAAACTGTGTATCTCATTTAGCAAAAATAAATTGGTAGATTTAAATCTTAAAACTTAAGGAAATTATTACGTTGAAGCCAAACTGGTTTAAATAATTAAATGAATAACGATTCATGTATTGAAAATCAAACTGATTTTAATTAAATTTTCTTACACCAAACTGGCAGACATATTTGTTATGGAAAAATTGTGTTTCTCGCTTAACAAGGGGGAATTTGATGAATTGAAATATTAAAACTTAAGATAATTGTAAAGGTGAAGCCAAACTGGCTGAAATAAATGAATAATGATTCAATTGTTGAAAATCAAACGGATTGTAATTAAATTGTTTTACGCCAAAGTGGCAGATACGAATGAGCTGAATAGCGATTCATAAAGTTCTTAAACTGAGTATAAGACAGTATATTGCTACACCAAACTGGTGAATTGATTTATTGGATGTAATAGAGTCAAAACCAAACTGGTTAAAATTCTTAAGCTAAGAACAGATTTTGAAAGAAAAAAGTGTTTGTTATTTCAGAAATTGAAAAGTTGTTTAAAAGTTTGCATTGGTAAACATTTATATGGTATTTTGAAGGTAAAGGTGATATTGTACATTTATATTTAATGTGTTTTGGTTTAAACTTTGAAACTGAATTTAAAATTGATTTTCAGAAATTGGAAATTTGAGTTTTGGAAATTTATCAAATTTTGAATTGATGGTGTAAAATTTTAGAGAAAAGTAATAGAATATTACTATTTGAAACTGGTGTTTTCCAGTTATATTCTGATATATGCTTGTGTAGAGTATAAAAATAGCATTTATAGATGTGTTGAAAACTGTTTTGAAATTGTAATATTTAGATATTGTGGAATATATATTTATTTACTGAGTTAGTATATGTACATACGTATATATTTCATATTGCAATAAAAAAGAGAATATGTTAAATGCAGATGGCGCTTAAGACTGTTAAAGAGATTAGCGACCCTAAAAGTGAAATTACATTACTTTTTAATTCATTAATTCGAGATTCGGTAAAATTTTCCTGTAATTGAAATTGACAATTTTTTTAAAAAATTCTACAAGCTCTGATAGGATAGATTAATTATACAAAGCAAGAAATGTTCCCAGCAGTGAAAACCAACGTCATTTTCATATGTTATTCAAATGTATACCAGCATTAAAATAATATTAAATTAAAATGCGAATGCAACCAAAATGAATCCTTTTAAAATAAAAGTATTAAAATTGCACCGATCGTTAAAAAATAATGCACTTACATTTTTAAAAATAATGTAATATAATATAAATTAAAATGCTAATGCCACCGAAATGACCCCTTTTGAAAAAATATATTAAAATCGGATCATTTGTTTAGAAAAATCATGCCGAGACATGCATTGAAATAATATCTAAAGAAATTGCATATTAGTTTGTGTTCAATGTCGGAGAATAAACTATTAATGATACATTTTAATAAACAAAATAATTAATAAACAAAATAAATAATAAACAAAATAATAAACATAATTAATAAACAAAATATATTGGGGAAAAACACTAATTTTCTAAAGTAAATACTTCAAAATAAAAAATTCACATTAAGCATTTAATTATTTATACTATTTACTGGAATATGATGCACTTATATAGTAATTTTTTTTTTTCAATATCCTCATAAGTTTAATGGTGTGTTTTAATTAAAATCAGTAATTACATAAAATATGCTTCACTGAAAAGTTCAAATAATTATGCTCTTTAAAAGCAATATTTATAAAGTTAGAAATGATTATTGGCACTGATATTATTTTTAATTAACAAAAATAGTTTTATTATTTTGTTCGTGCAGTCATTTTTTACTTCTATGCCATATGAGAGAAAGTAAAGAAATGAAGTTAATAATGACTTCCCTGTATAAACAGAATACGGAAAAAATGAAATGTAATTTCAGAAGATTATGCCTAATTTTTTCCTCTATTTAATTGTTGAAAATAAATTAATTTCCGATATTTTTGTGGCAATAGTTTCTTTTTCATTACAATTCCTTTAATTTTGGGAAATAAATTCATTTTTTAAAATTAATTAATATATTTTTTATTATTTACTTTGTTCTACAAATTAAACTGCTTGAAAGAATCAGGGTCCATAAGCCGTGTTTTTGGCCCATGAAATAAGACTAAAATTCAATTTTCTTATACTGATTTTGTAAGTGATCGACTACTCTCGTCACGTGAGTAGGCGATGTTTGAATGAGATCGTAATTTTTTGTCCAATAACCGGCCATGTGCGTAAAAGATTTAGCAATGCTCTCTTTCTCTAATTTTCGAGGGATGTCTGAATCTCGGAAATTGTGAATCGCCGTTTTCTTTCAGTTATGCAAAGTTTCTGGAGCTGGACGATCGATACTGTGAAGTATATAAGCAGCGAATTTTCAATTCAGAACAGAGCTCAGGGGAGCTAGAGCAGACTTAGCTTGGGAGATTTAATATTGAGACTTAGATAGATTTAGATTTAGCCTTGAGACCTCGCATCGAGTCTCAAGATTGATAATTGGCCTTAGCATTTCTATAGTGAAGTTCTATGCTGTTGTAAAACTGATTTGAGCCTGCATCAGTGCTTATGTAATTTGAAATATAAAATTATTGGATCGTGAATTTGCTTCTGGATAATTTAAGTTTAATTATCATATAGTTTTAATTTCTATACAGCTACGTGTCGTTAGCAAAAGCCTTCCGTTTTATTAATTTTTAGGAAAATCAAGTGGAGCTCGCTCAACTTCCCTACCGTTTTGTTTTAATAAACCGTTTTTGGTTTCAAAAATAGACTTGTTATTTGTCTCTGCTCTACCGCACGGCCTGACATCAAAGATGGCCGTCACAAATGGCGCCCAACTTAGTGGATTAGGTAACCTTGTCAGTCCTATTGACGGTGCCTTCAATGAATGCCCACATACGGAGGAGATCGTTCCCCGAGTTTACTTCTCCGGAAACACTGATATCACCAAATTTCTTAACAAATTGATTACATTTCTTTCAACAATATCCCGGATAAAAACAAGTATTTAATACTAAAATGTTCTCTAAAAGGGGAAGCCTTGCTTTGGCTAGAGAAATAGGACGTTTTCTGGTGACTGATGATGCTAAAAGATTTGAGCAAACCTGCTCGGAGTTAACTAAAGCATTTCCTAATGAGCGTAATGCAACTGAACTCAGCCGTAAATTTTATTGCAAACAACAATCTATATATGAAAAAGCATCCGGATTCTTCCTACGAAAGCCAGAAATAAAAAACAAGTTAGCTCTGGATCTTACTCATACGGAACTGTTAGACATTATTCTTCCTCTCTTTTTGGTGACAATCCAGGACTATGTAGAACTTCTTGCCCCAGCAAATACGGCTGAACTCTATCAATTATTAATAAAATATGAGGCGCGACATGAGGCGGATCACCATAGACGGAGAACCACACGAGATTTCAATGAGGGGGATAGGTTTGTCAATATGTCAAGAAATTATGGTATCGAGAATAATGGTCGTAACGAAAGGTTTGAAAATGGTCGTGGTCAAGCTAATTATGGGGATAGGCAAAATTTTCAAAGAGTTAATGGTGAATTAAGGAATTATGGTCAAAATTATAATAAAGGTTCAAGAAGAAATGAGGGGGTGAACAGTCGCAATAGAAATGGTTTGGATAGAAGGAACGAGGTTAACCCAAGGCAGACTAGTTCATCCAGAGTTGGACAGTTAATGGTTGATGAAAATGTCGTTAAGCGTAAAGAGGGAAAGACCTGTGGTATTAGAAATCGTCAGCAAGGGTTAAACTGGTAGGTGGCTGTTGCACGGAAGGTCAGCAGTCACAGGTTAACTCTTCAAAGCCTTCTGTGATAAATTTAAATACGGTAGTAGTTAACCCAGTGGAATTACCTGAGTTGCTAATAGTTTTGAGTGGTATAGTGGTAAAAAGTGTTCTGGATACGGGTGCGGACAAGAGTTTTATATCGTTTGAGGTGTATAAGAAATATTTTTCGTATAAAAGGTTGCGACATGTTAATTTAGTGGTTCAGTCGGCTCATGGGATACAATGCAGTATAAAAGGTCTGGTGGATTTGGATGTAGAAATACGGTCAGTTAAAGCGAGGTGGCAATTTCTAGCATTAGATGGATTAAAAGCACATTGTATTGTTGGAGTTTATTTCATGAAAGATAGAGGGATGAGCCTGGATTTCTTTACACGGACATTAGAAGTAAATAATGATGAGAAAAATTGCACAAACGAGTCCTTATCACTTTCAATTGATTTAGGTGAATCTGGTCTAACAAAGGGGGAGATAAGCAAATTTAATAAATTTTTAGATGACTTCAGGGAAGTATTTTCAGACAAACCGGGGCTAACACACGTCTCCTGGCATGAGATTAATACCGGTTCACATGCGCCAGTAGCAAGCAAACCATACCGTTATGATAAAGTTAAACAGAAAATTATTAATTATCACATTCAAAAAATGCTCCGCGATGACATTATTATGCCCATTGAATCTCCATACGCATCACCAGTAGTATTATGTAGAAAAAACAATGGAAAAAGCATCGAGGATCCTGAGGCTTAGAGATTCGCTATAGATTATCGAAAACTAAATTGAGTAACCCAATATCCACAATATCCAATTCCTGTAATAGATGACATACTAGCCAATATTCAAAGTACTAAATTTATGTCTACACTAGATTTAACTTCTGATTATTTTCAAATAGGCATGAAGCTGGAAGACATACCAAAGACAGCATTTATAACAAATAATGGGTGTTTTGCGTTTAAACGCATGAGTTTCGGATTATCGGGGGCTCCAGCAACGTTCCAGAAGGCTGCGGATACCATTCTGAAACCCCTTCTTGGTTTCGGAGTTCTGGTATACCTGGACGATATCATCATTATGTCGGAAACATTCGAAGAACACATAAATTTGTTACGTAAAGTATTCACATTACACAGAAACGCGGGTCTCACTGTCCAATTAGAAAAATGTAAATTTATTCGTAAAGAGTTAAAATATCTTGGAGTTCGGATCACACAAGCCGGCATTCAAACTGACAAACAAAAAACAGAGGCAATCGCGGCAATGACGCCTCCAAAGAATTCAAAACAAGTAGCGACATTTTTGGGTATGGTGGCTTGGTTTCAAAAATTTGTACCATATTTTTCAGAAATATGCGAACCATTATATGCGTTAAAGCGAAAGAGGGTTAAATTTGTTTGGTCGAAAGCGGCTCAAAATGCTTTCGAACATTTAAAAAATTCTTTAATTTCTTCACCGGTTTTGGCTCATCCCGATTACTCTTCACAATTTGAGTTATACTGTGACGCTAGTACAGTTGGAATTGGTGCGATGTTAGCTCAGAAAGGTCGCCCCATAGCGTTTGCATCCAGAATTTTAAATGCAGCGGAGCGTAATTATTCAATTACGGAACGCGAATGTCCTACGGTAATTTGGGCGTTAAACAAATTTAGATGTTTCTTCTGTTCAATCCCGGTCAAAGTGGTAACGGATCACTCTGCTTTAACAAAGTTAACGCACGGAAAATGTTTATCTTCTAGAATGGTTCAATGGTGTTTAAAGTTAGCGGAGTTTAACATTGTAATTGGGCATAGGGCAGGAAAGGACAATGCAGTAGCAGATGCTTTATCGAGAAATCCTCAGGAAGGTGTTGAAATGGTTGAGGAGGTTAAGGTTTGTGTTTTATCGTCATTGGTTTTGAAATCGAGAGATCAACTCATAGATGAACCGAAAAAGGATGAGGAATTTGGTCAGCTGTATAGAAATTTAACAGATGCTGAAATGGTACAAAGCGCGGAGGCGCACATGTTCCAAAACTCGTCCCAGAATTTCAAAATTATCGATGGCCTTATATTTTCTTCAAAAACTGTCAATTCGCGTGGTGAGCTAAGTGTTTACATACCAGCTTCTCTTCGTAAGGCCATCTTGCATGAATTTCGTGATAATCCATTAGCAAGTCACCTATGTGTAAGGAAAACGTACGCTATATTATGTGACTCCTGCTACTTCCCTAAAATGCGGGAAGCAGTGCGCGCTTATGTCTCCAGTTGCGACACATGCCAAAAATATAATTATAAAAATATAAGACCAGCTGGCAAATTAATTTCAATTAAAAAGTCCTTTCCCCTAGAATGTATCGGAGTTGATTTAATTGGCCCATATCCCTTAACTGGCAATAGATTTAGATTTGTACTTGTAATTGTAGATTAGTTTAGTAAATGGGTTGAGTTCATCCCCCTCAGAAAAGCTTCAGGCAAAATTATAGCGAATGCTTTATTTAACGGTTTTTTTCGAAATATGGTGCACCATCCCAAGTAATTAGTGATCACGGTCCCTGTTTCATATCAGAAATTTTTCAGGAATTGTGCACACAGCTGGAGATATCTCATTCTTTTACAGTTCCATACCGGCCACAGTCCAATATGGCTGAGAGGGTCAATAGAACTCTCATTCAAATGATTTCTTCTTTTATTGGCACTCATCATTCAAACTGGGATCAGTTCTTGCAGCATTTTGCCTATGCTTTGTGTACGGCAGTACACGAGTTCACTGGAAAAACCCCTGCAGGATTGTTTTTGGGTCGTAAGATTATAACTCCTTTTCAACAGTTAATTAGAATCTCGGGTAATGAAAACGAATATATGATTCAGGATATTGATAAGTTGGTTGAGGAAGCACAAATAAAAATGGGAAAGGCTCAGAAAACACAAGCGTTGTGTTATAATATGCGTCGGAGAGAGTTGGAGATTAGAGTTGGTGATTTTGTTTTGTTGGAAAAGCATTGGTTAAGTTCTAGTTTGCAAAATCGAGTTGCTAAGTTTGGACCTAAGTTTGAGGGACAGTATAAAGTGTTGGAAGTAAAAGGTAACAATTTAATTATTGATGTTGACGGTTGTCATACCACGGTAAACTTGGATCAGGTAAGAGTTTATAAGTTTAGGGACACTAGCTGTAATGGTTCTCAAACGTCAGACGGTGAATCCTGTATGCTTCAGTCAAAGACCTCTCATTCTCCTGACGTCAGTGAATCTTCTCATGCAAATAATTTTTCTAATAATAATAGTGATAACATACGCACGACGGTGAAGCGTAAATTTCCTCAAGTTAACCGAGACAGGGTTAACCAGCCAGCTGAACAGACATTACCTAAAGTGGTTCATAAATATGGCCAAAGACAGCACCCGCATTCGATCTCGACACGTAATTCTAAGCCTCCAGACAAGAAGTTCATGCAGAATCTTTCTACGTCACATCGCCCAAAACACAAGAGACGGTTGTCAAAGTCATCGACAGACATTCCTGCCAAGAGAGGATGGAACGGCAATCCATCAACAGATCTCGACGAATCTACAGATAGTCAACCATCTCAGAAGTCATCACATCGACAGTTCCGAAGTAACGCACAAAAACGCAGCACGGACGATCTTCCCCCATCAACTAAACGACACCGAAGAATTGGCAGAAAGAGAACTTTGCATTCCACTTCACTATCGGGAGCCTCCCGGAAAAGACAGCCTTTTGATCCGACAGTCTTCGATCCTAGCCATCATCGAGACCCGCCTAGCAATCATCAAATGGACAAATCAGTAAGCCCGCCTAGAAGTCGTCGAGTGGAATCTACTAGCAGTCTTCGAGTGGACCCTACTAGCAATCGTCGAGTGGACACTACACGAGCTCCTCCCAAAGGACGTCGTTATGGTTTCAACACCTGGCTGCGGGCACGACAAGCAACAGTGGCCTCTCCATTCCAGTCTGAGTCGAAACGAAACTTTGTCTAAGGATTTTGGGGACGCCGCCAGAGTTCTTCGATGAGCCTGCAAGCTTCCAGTTCTTCATTATGAAATCAGGTGACGACGTTCCATTTTTTATTCTTATTTAAAGTGCCTATATAAATGTCAACAAGTTCTATGGACTGGACAAAGCAGCTGAACTGTTAGTTAGCTTTCGACCATTGTTTGATTTTGTATCTCGGCTTCACAAGTTGTGCATTTAACTTCTGTTCTAAATTTATTGCCAAAATTTAAGTTATGATGTCAGAGAATATCTTTTGAGTTTCACTGCTTTCATGTTCAAGAGATTGTTAAACTATTGTTTGTAAAATTGTTGTATGGTTGTTCTATGAATATTTTATGTATATATTATGTATGTATTGTATTGTTCTACATGTTGCATTTGAAGTATGAATTGATAGTTTTATGGGTTTTTTTTACACGCGCCGCGGCTAGGCGTGCACGTGTTTGGCAGTCAAGCATTGCCCATGACACGCGTGTTCTATCTGATACTTTACTAACATTGTTAATAAGTTTAACTTTCTTCCTTCGGTCGTTGTTCGTGTTCGTTTTCGGTTTAGTTTTTCGTGTTGGGCTTTCGTAAGTAATGAAGTTTTGACGGTGTTACTTGTATTTCACATTTATGATGTAAAGTTTATGTACTGTAAAATATATGTAGCTAATAAAGTTTGTTCCAGGTGGTAAAACCATCTTAATTCAGATAATCTATTTATATAAGTTTTTTTATTTTAGTTACCAAGAAGAAGAGTTATGTCTTGAAGATTTTGTAATGTATATTTCCAATTTTATATTTTATAGAAATTGTTTTACTTTCACAGCTGTTTATAGCTGTTAGTATGTGTCCCCTGTAACCGAGCGAGTATCTACACTGAATTTTGGGGATGTTAGTTTTTGGCATGATTGAGAATTGTAAGTTTAAGAAAGGTACTTTAGTTGATAGGCAATTTGAGTTTGCACCTTTTTCAGCACTTTGTGGAATTGTTGGAGGTAAAACTGCGTATTGATTTTGGCAATCTTTGAATTTTTTGAGGAAAATTTTTTGAGATCATTTTGAGGATACTTCGTATTTAAAGGAGGTTATGCTGAAAGATTTTTTTATCGATTTGACCAGTTTTTTGTGTGATGGGTTAAAAGTACAAAATTCTACATTTTGACTTCAAAATTTAATTTACCCGTCACATGTTGTGCTTATTTTTTGAGTCTAAATTTTTTAAAGAAAAAGACGATGGTCTGCATTCAACCACTGCTTTTTCTTTCACAATTTCCGGGAGGGGTTGTAAGGGATCGACTACTCTCGTCACGTGAGTAGGCGATGTTTGAATGAGATCATAATTTTTTGTCCAATAACCGGCCATGTGCGTAAAAGATTTAGCAATGCTCTCTTTCTCTAATTTTCGAGGGATGTCTGAATCTCGGAAATTGTGAGTCGCCGTTTTCTTTCAGTTATGCAAATTTTCTGGAGCTGGTCGATCGATACTGTGAAGTATATAAGCAGCGAATTTTCATTTCAGAACAGAGCTCAGGGAAGCTAGAGCAGACTTAGCTTGGGAGATTTAATATTGAGACTTAGATAGGTTTAGATTTAGCCTTGAGACCTCGCATCGAGTCTCAAGATTAATAATTGGCCTTAGCATTTCTATAGTGAAGTTCTATGCTGTTGTACAGCTGATTTGAGCCTGCATCAGTGCTTATTTAATTTGAAATATAAAATTATTTAATCGTGAATTTGCTTCTGGATAATTTAAGTTTAATTATCATATAGTTTTAATTTCTATACAGCTACGAGTCGTTAGCAAAAGCCTTCCGTTTTATTAATTTTTAGGAAAATTAAGTGGAGCTCGCTCAACTTCCCTACCGTTTTGTTTTAATAAACCGTTTTTGGTTTTAAAAATAGACTTGTTATTTGTCTCTGCTCTACCGCACGGCCTGACATCAAAGATGGCCGTCACAATTTAATTATTTCACTTTTTAATATTAGAAGGTTTTTCCTGTACGATTTCAACAATATTTTTTGCATTTTGTTCGTTTTTACTTACACAAGCTCAAAGTTCGTATTATTCGTAGTTTTTGATGATAAATACGCATTTTCTCCTAATTTTACCTCAATTTTTAATGTTTTTTAATATTTTACTATCAGCGCAGCTTTGCAACACTTTTATTTTTACATATATTGTACATTTTGATGTATTTTATAATATATGTAAAGAAGAAAGTGTTGCACGGTTGCGCTCATATAAATAATTGAGGAAAATTGAGGAGAAATTGCGTATATTTCATCAAAAACTACGAATAATACGAATTTGAGCTTGTGTAAGTCATATAAACCCGAACAAAATGCCAAACTATTGTTAAAATCGTACAGGATAAAACTTCTAATCTACTATTAAAAAGTGAAATAATTAAGTCAGTATAACAAAATAGAGTTTTAGTCTATTTCATGGGCCAAAAACACGGCTTATGGACCCTGATCCTTTCAGAGAGAAAAAAAAAGTCATATACAGATCCTTCATGGGAACTTAAACCTGACCAAATGATATTCAACGTATTAAAATTATATCTATATAAATTAATTTTTTATTATATAATCTACATTAACACAATTTTTTTATGTGTAGTAACATCGAAAAATTTTAATTATATTGATGGTATGATAAAGAGGCAAGCAAATACCGAAATATGTAATTCGTTTTTTTTTATTCCTCATAACTGGATACTTATTTTGAATGTTTACAGCACACATCATACAAACTACTATTTCAATAAAAAAGAAAACTGCCCAGTTAAACTGAGGGCATTGAGCTCACAGGCTATTCACACTAATTGTATATTATACTCTTATTTCAAAGAATTTGAAATAAGCCCCTCGAAAAATAAAGAAATCGACAATATATTAAGGGGGATCACCCCCCCCCCTTATAATTAACTAATGAACACCCAAAACTATTCAGGGAAGCGCCTTATTACAATGAACATATATACAAAATTTGAAGCAAATCGAATAATTCTGCATGAAAAACCCATTTATCTAATTTAAGGGGGGGGGGTTAGCCTCCCCCGTTTCCCCGCTTTATACTTAATCAATGGATCCCCAAAACTTATCAGGAAAGCTCCTTACCACAGTGAACCTATATACAAAAATTTAAAGGAAATCGGAAAATTCTGCAAGAAAAACCCATTTATCTAAATTAAGGGGGGGGTTACCTCCCGTTTTTCCCCTTTATACTTAACCCATGGACCCCCAAAACTAATCAGGAAAGCTCCTTACCAGAATGAACCTATATACAAAATTTAAAGGAAATCGGAAAATTCTGCATGAAAAACCCACTTATCTAAATTAAAGGGGATCACTCCCTCGTTTTCCCCCTTTATACTTAACCAGTGAACTCCCCAAACTAATCAAGGAAGCGCCTTATCACAATGAACTTATACACAAAATTTGAAGAAAATCGGATAATTCTGCATGAAAATCCCATTTATCTAAATTGACGGGGGTAGCCCCCCCTTTCCCCCCTTTATACTTAGCCAATGAACCCCCAAAACTAATCAGGGAAGCGTCTTACCACAATGAACTTAAAAACAAAATATGAAGCAAACGGTTATTTCTATCAAGAGTTATCGCGTTACGTACATACATACGTACATACATACATACATACATACGTACATACAGAACGGGCGGGCACATTAGCTCTCAGGCTTTGATAGCCTGTGAGCTAATAATGGTTAGCAAGGACAGAAGAGAAAAACATAGTGGAACATCAACAACAAGAGAAAGAATGCACACAAAACAACTTAAAAATGTTTTAGAAATGTTCGATAATAATCCTAAGCCATGTTTCAGTAACGAGTATTTCAGTAACGGGTAAGATTGAGAGGGTATTAAACGAAAATGCCGCTATATCTGCTTAAATATTTATTATAAAGCAGGAAACGTAATTAAAAAAATGCACGTAAACATGATTCTCTTGGCCTCCGTATACACAAAACAGATATTGATAAATTCAGGTATAATGTTACTTTCAGGGAATTGTGTGAACTAGTCCATGCTTCGATGAAAAGTATATATGGTATTATACACATATTTCATACTCGATCCTAAAATAATTTCTTCAGCTCTATTACTTATTAACTAATGCACAGAGGAAGAAGAAAACAGAGGTTTTAAGCGATACCGGGAATATAATTACCGGAAAATGGATAGATAAAATACAAACAAAGATATTCTAAAGATGCTTTAGTTAAGTTGTCATTCATTGATCGCAAAAGACAGTTGCTAAAAAATAATCTCGAATACTTTATTACGTATGTTTTTTTTTTTAAGTCGTCTGAAATTCAAAATGAAAAGTGTTATCATGAACGGTAATGGCAGCAATAATAACCGAGAAGGCGATAGTGAAGAAGATGATCATGTTTCATATAATGATATGAAAAATATATAATTATTCTCACATTAATAATGTTTTGTAATTTAAATATTTACTTTTAACTAAATTATTCTTTGTTATTTGGAATTTAATAAAGTGTTTGCTTAAAATTTTTTTATTTATAATTATTTCCGCATAAATAACAATTCAAAAATTTAAAATATTCATTTTAACTAAATTACTCTCTGCTGTTGGTTTTAAATTATGTTTTGCTTAAATATGTGTTTATTGATGTTTTAACATGTTTATCTCTAATTTATAAACACTTGCATAGCATTTATTCATCATCACGTTTATTGTCTGTTATCTCTTTGTGCGCCGTTACCTTTCTTTTAGTAATTAGATGTTTTAAAAGTTTGAAAATTTTCTTGTAGTTAGATTTTTTGATACTATAGATTCTAATTTTAAAGGAAGTTATATATTACTGGTTAAATAACTAGTCTGTCACTTTATATAGTAGATAAACAAGCTTGCGTAATTAAATGCTGAAATAAAGGTCACAAAAACATTTTTTTAAAGTAAAAATAATCATTTTTGATTAGATAAAATCCCTATAAATTAGGTAATTTAATAATGCTGAAAAAAAAGCTCTAAGAATGTTTCGCTAATTATGCTTTAAACTGTGCATCAATCATGGTAATCAATACTGCTTATTTTTTTACTGTAGTAATGTTTGCACAAATAATTAATTTAGCAATAACAACTTTTTTTCTTCGTAATTCATTACTCGTTGCGCCAAAATTCTTTTTTAAGTAATTAATTTTTTAATGTAATTTTCAAAACGTTTGAAGACTTTTATTATATTTAAAAATAAAAAATTTAGAAGAAGCTATATTTTCTTTATAATGTAAATAGACTGGCATATTAAAATGCTAAACTAATTTACTGAAATCATTAGAAATTCGTTATAAAGTTAAAAATATCTTTAAAACATTATTTTGCAATTTACTACAGAAAGTCGAAAATATTTTAATGAATAGAAAATTTAAAAAAAAGATACAATAACAAAATACATGAAATCTCTTTAACTGGTACAATTTTATATATATTCTTGAATTTATTCATGCTTTGCATTATTAAATTAACTAATGTATTTATATTTTATCTAATGAAAGAAGTTTTCTTTATTGATATGTGTGATTAAATTTCGTATCAGAATGGCGAGGTAAAAATATTAAAATCGTTAATAAAAAAATCAAAGTTCAACACGCACGTTTAGATATTACTCGGTGAAGTAAAAAATGGAGAGTTTGTGTATTGTTAATTTCCTATTATTAAAGTACTTTTTTCGATAATTTGCCAAGATAATCATTAAAAACTCATAAAAAAATGATTTTTTTCACAAAATAGCAAAAAACGCGCGCACATCTACACAGGATTTCCCATAGGAAATTAAACAAATTAAGAATTTTCACTAATCAGCGAAAATTAAGAAACTAATTGAGATATCGACTTGAATATTTCCTAGCATAAGTAGAAACAAATATTTTAAATTAGTGTGTATTTATTTTTTTTTAACTCAGAAGATAATTTTTCTTATAATAAGCGAAAAACTAATTGGTAACATATACAGCTCATATTCAAAATATTAGAATAATTACTTTTTTTTGTAAATTGAAAATATCGTTTGGTAATTTCATGTCTTTTAATGCAAATATTCAAACGATATTTTTATTAAGAACTTATTGTTGATTAAACTCATTTAGGTACTTTTTGGTTAGCCGGGCGCCAGTGATATATGTACATATATAAGTACATATGTATATACATATATATATTATATATATACATACATATATGTATATATATGTGTATGTAGATATATGTATATGTAGATATGTGTAAATATGTGTGTGTGTGTGTATTTAAACATGTATATATATCACTGTTGCCCGGCTAACCGGAAAGTACCCTCATTTATTATCTTAAAATTAATATCATTTTTGAAAAGATTAATTGAAAAAAATTATTAGGAAAAGTCAAAATATTAGAATATTTATTCAAATGGTTCAAAATATTAGGATATTTCACATTAGTTCTCCTTTAATTATCACCAATTCATAACTGGTGGCATCATTGATTAAATTCAGACGATTATATTTAAAATCAGTATTATTTTTGCAGTTTGCTTTTTCGTCTTAAAATGTGTTGTGTGAGTGATATTACTGAATCTATTAAACTTCGTATGGTTGACACGGTAAAAATCAATGTTATATAACGAATTATTTACATTGTTCGCAATCAAACGTTAGTAAAATACTAACACAATATTCGAAAAATGGAAAATTTCAAAATAATCACCGAAATGGTGGCCAAAAACCAAAAACATCTACTAGAGATTACAGGAAACTGAAGCCTATAGTTAAGAAAAACCATTTTAAAAGTGTGCGATTCTTGCACCGAAAGTGGATAGAAGAAGGAGTTGAAGTTTCTACATCGACAACATTAAGACGTTTCCATAAATTTAAGTTTGAATCTCGTGTACCGAAAAGAAAACCTCTCATGAGTGCAAAACAAAAGCATATAAGATTGAATTGGTGTAAATCAAGACGTTTATGGAGCGAAGAAGATTGGGAAAATGTACTATTTAGTAATGAAAGTATGTTTTCTCTTTCATATGGTAATCAAGGTATTCGAGTTTGGAGAATGAAGCAAGAAGCATTTGATAAAGAATGCCTTAAACGTTCAGTAAAATTTGCTGCTAGTGTCACGATTTGGGGTTGCATGAGTGCAGAAGGACCTGGAAAGTTATGCACCGTCTACGAAAAAGTTCTAATTTTAGAATATTACATGATTCCATCATCAGAAGATTTATTTGAAGATGATTTCATCTTACAACAAGATTTAGCGTCACCGCATACCTCCGTGTCGACTAAGAACTGGTTCCGCCAACGCAACATTAAGGTACTTCAATGGCCACCAAACTCACCAGACCTTAATCCCATCGAAAACTTATGGTGTGTAATGAAGAGAAAACTCCAAGAAAATCCTCCTTCAAGTAAAACTGAGTTAGTGGCATGTATGAAGTCTGTTTGGGCTAATATTGATAGAAGTGAATGTAAACACCTTGTATATAGTATTCAAGATCGATTGTACGCTGTTATGAAAGCTAAAGGGAATGCTACAAAATATTAACTACCATTTACTTCATATTCATAAGGTAATATTGTTGCGTAGAATAAAATATTCTAATATTTTGAACCAATCTAAGTTTTATCCTAATATTTTGATGTGTTTCAGAAAGCTGTATACCTAATTTATTGTACTGAATTTTATATTTTGTAAATGTTAAAATCTTATCTAAACATTCCAGATTTAATTTATAAGAAATGTAATTGCATTTACATAGTATCAAAAATAAATAAATGAAAAATTACTTTTTTTTATTACTTTTTCTCAATTATTCTAACATTTTGAATATGAGCTGTATATATTTTCATACAAAAATCGAAGAAAGAATCAGACAGGAACATGACATTCATTAAAAACTGAATTAAACAGAAATCGGTTTTCGAAAATCGGCAAAAGTTGCCATCAACTCATAAATATAATTAAAGCGTTTATAAATTAAATATAGACAAGTTAAAGATTAAATAATTTCATATTTAAGCACACCAAAAATTCGAATAACATAGAACAATTTACTTCGAATTCTCTTTTCGGAGAATCCGAAGCAGGGAAGATCCTCCCACCATCCCCCGTTTTTCTAAACGTGCATGGGCCAAACCTTTTGAAATATGGATAAACTATAAACATATTGTTAAAAGTTGCATTCTTTACCTCCCACAGCCGTAAATTTCCTAAAAATGTATGAATTATATTAATATTAAAAACAACTAATGAGACAAATAAAACACAGCCTTTTTACAAATAGAAATTTTTTTTCACAAATTTTTTACACAGGCTCCCAAACGATTATATTTACAACTGATTACAATTTCAAAGAGTTTGGCCAATACGAAATATTTTTTAATAACTATTAAGTGTCCCGATGTGAAAAAAGGTCTCCTTGCAAGCGCCTTTACCATAAAATATCTTTTTTTTTTTCATAAATTTTCTATGCAGGCTTCGAAACCATTGCATTTATGACACATAAATATTTAAAAGGGTTTGGATAAGAAGTATTTTTTTTAATTAAATGACCCGATGCGAAAAAAAACTTGCACACTTAAAAATTCTGAATCCTCTAATTTTATCTCGCAGTACGGAAAAGCATATAACACCACAGACAGCATACATTTTACTTTGAAACGACGTATTTGGCTTTAGAAAATATAAGTATTACGGGATCTTTGATACGAGGTTAGTTTGGAATGATTTTCGTTGAAAAGCATAAATTCTTATAAAATCGGGTTAAAGATATAATCTCATACAAATTGTTGGTTTATTTAAAGTTATTTTCACGGCAACGGGCAACGCCGGGTTGGTCAGCTACTACAATCGTAAAAGTATTAAAATTTTATTAATTAAAATCTGAAAATTATAATTTTTTATTTCTAAATATTTAATTGCGTATTGATAAAAACATCTATTTTGAAGATACTGAGTAACAAAAATTGAATATCAAAACTTAAATCTATAGAATATGGAACTTCTTTTAACTTTTTAAATCCCAATTCTTCAATTAAATAATGTATAATCCTGACATGTTCTAGGGAATATTAGACAATATTAGAGAATATACTAACAAATATTTTATTCAACTTCTCTAATTTGAAGAAAAGTAATATATTTCATTAATGTATCTTTTGTTGTTTCCGAATCATTAAGCTGTCACTTTCATTTAATAATTACAAAAATTCGATTGAAAAAATTTCTTTATCGTATTCACCTCTTTAACGAATTTATCCCCAAATTCGTCTTTAAACTAATTTTATCAGATTCTTAATATGACAATTTATTGACATAACCCCTAAGGCATTATTTCTTTTAAATTAAAATTTTAGCTCTAAAAAGAACTTCCATAACACTTTTCGAACTTTGAAAAGATTACTTAAAAAAAAAAAAAAAAAAAAAAAAAAAAAAAAAGTGGTCACTAAACACAAGACATCGTTTGAGCGAAAAATGTCTTTTCCTCTTGAAAGTATTTATGTGAACCAGAAAGAAAAAAGCGTTTACACTCAAATTAAATCTTTATACAGACATATGATGATAGAGTGAAACGTTGTAAAGGCACTGATTATTAAAGTATTTTTATATCGTCTTGTTAGAATGGATTTACTCGTTAATACTTTTCTTGAATCCTTTCATGTGTCACATTAATTAATTAACTAATTTATAGAAATTTTATCAATCGAAGAACGCAAATTTAAAGTTTTAAAAAGTCAACTATAATGTACTAGCGGCCCGTCCCGGCTTTGCACGGTTAGACAATAGAAATTTTGTTATTACATTCGTTTTCCTGAATTTCCCGCTTCAACCTAAACCTGTTGCTGAGATATGGCGAAATGACATAAAACTTTCGAATCCCCATTTAACCACCTTCTAGGGGGGAGGGGATTTCTAAATTCACTGAAAAACGTGTTTAATCATTTGTTTAGTAGATTTGTTTTCCTGAATTTCGCGCACCTACATAAAACAGCTGATGAGATATGGCGAAATGTCCTAAAATTTTCGAAACCATCCCCTTTAAAACCCTTCGGGGGGGGGGGAATTTCTAAAATCACTGAAATGCGTGTTTATTCATTTTTTAGTAGATGTGTTTTCCTGAATTTCCCGCTCCTACATAAATCCGCTGCTGAGATATGGCGAAATGAAACGAAACTTTTGAATACCCCTTTAGCCACTTTCTGGGGGGAGGTACCAAAATCGCCGAAATACGTGTTTAACCAATTTTTTAGTAGATTCGTTTTAATTAATTTCGCCCTCCTATATAAAAGCTGTGATATGGCGAAATGACCTAAAAAATTCGACCCCCCCCCATTTAACCACCTTCTGGGGGGAATTTCCAAAATTGCTGAAATATGTGTTTTATTCATTTTTTAGTAGATTTGTTTTCCTGATTTTCGGGCTCCTATCTAAAACTGCTGCAGAGATATGACGAATTGATCTAAAACACTCGACCCCCCTTTTAACCCCCTTTGGGAGGAAATTTCTAAATTCGCTGAAATACGTGTTTAACCAATTTTTTAGTAGATTTGTTTTCCTTAAGTTCGTGCTCCTACATAAACCTGCTGCTGAGATATGGGGAAATGACCTAAGACATTTGACCACCCCTTTTAACCACATTCAGGGGGGAATTTCTAAAATCGTTTAAATACGTGTTTAATCATTTTTTTATTAGATTTAATTTCCTGATTTTCGCGCTCCTACCTATAACTGCTGCTGAGATATGGCGAAATGACGTAAAACATTCGATCACCACCCTTTAACCCCCTCCGGGAGGGGAAATTCTAAAATCCCCGAAATACATGTTTAGTCATGTTTTTAGTAGATTTGTTTTCCTGATTTTTGTGCTCTTAACTAAAATTGCTGCTGAGATACGGCAAAATGACCTAAAACATTCGACCCCCTCTTTAACACCCTCCGGGAGGGGAATTTTTGAAATTGCTGAAATACATGTTTAATTAATTTTAGTATATCTGTTTTCCAGATTTTCGCGCTCCTACCTATAGCTGCTGCTGAGATATGGCGAAATGACCTAAAACATTCGACCCCCCCTCTTTAACCCATCGGGTGGCAAATTTCTAAAATCGTTGAAATAAATGTTTAATCATTTTTTTAGTAGATTTATTTTCCTGATTTTCGCGTTCCTACCTATAACTGCAGCTGAAATATGGCGAAATGACCTAAAACATTCGACCACCCCCCCTTTAACCCCCTTCTGGTGGAATTTCTAAAATCGCTGAAATAGGTGTTTAATCATTTTTTTAGTAGATTTGTTTTCCTGATTTTCGCGTTCCTACTTATAACTGCTGCTGAGATATGGCGATATGACATAAAACATTCGAGCACACCCCTTTAACCCCCTTCTGGGTGGAATTTCTAAAATCGCTGAAATAGGTGTTTAATCATTTTTTTAGTAGATTTGTTTTCTGGAATTTCAAGCTTCTACATATAACTGCTGCTGAGATATGACAAAATGACCTAAAACATTCGACCACCGCCCTTTAACCCCCTTTTGGGTGGAATTTCTAAAATCGCTGAAATAGGTGTTTAATCATTTTTTTTAGTAGATTTGTTTTCTGGAATTTCAAGCTCCTACATATAACTGCTGCTGAGATATGGCGAACTGACCTAAAACATTCGAAACATGCGCATTTAACCCCCTTCTGGGTGGAATTTCTAAAATCGCTGAAATAGGTGTTTAATCATTTTTTTAGTAGATTTGTTTTCTGTAATTTCAAGCTCCTACCTATAACTGCTGCTGAGATATGGCAAAATGACCTAAAACATTCGAACCCTTCTTTAACCCCTTCGGGGGGGATTTTCAAAAATCCCTTCTTATTGCTTGCCTAGGCCATAACAGCAATCTACAGTCCAAATTGCGTGACCCTGACTTTAGTAGTTTCGGCTGGGCGTTGATGAGTCACTCAGTCAGTCAGTCAGTCACCGTTTCCTCTTTATATAATAGTATAGATTATCTTTTCTCACCTGTTTTCTTCATCAAGAAATTTGCAGTATATCATTATAATAAGATAAGAAAAAAATCATATCAATCGGTGTTTGTAAACCAGCTAAGCGCCATTATATGAACTGAATCATTTAAATAGAATCTAAGGTGTTTTTTCTAAGTACATTACTTATCTCAATTGATGTGTAGTTTACATATTTAAAAAATAATACATATGCATTTTTATATACCTAATTAAATTCTCAGAGGAGCTGAAATTACGCTGGTAGTTAATGAATACAAATGATGTGAATTATCACTTTACTACATAGCGTAGAACCAACAGAGAGAAAAAAATCCATATCGGGGATCGAACCCGCAAACCTTCGTATAGCACACCAAGTGCTTTACCATTTAAGCCACCAGAACGACTTCTAGCCTAGAATTCTCTCACTCTTATATGGCAAGGCTACAACGTCTGCAGCACAATATGGAACGTGAATCATGAACACAACATCACACCCAGAAAAAGGAATTGATTAAAACCACAAAACATGTTTTGTTGAATACATTTTGTTTTGTCAAGCAAAATGTTTAGTTGAAGTAAAAAGTTGGTTTTGTTGCATTGACAAAAAAATATTGTTAACACTCTTACAAAACTTTAACAAAATTTCATCAATTTTACTTGAATTAACAAAATCTGTTTTTTTTTTTAATTTTACCATAATTTTGTAATTTATAATTCCCGCAAAATTTTGTTGCTTTTACAAAATTTAAATTGTTGTGTAGTAGCCATAACTCTCTCACGTAACTTGGTTTATTTGACTTATATAGCTGTATAATTAAAGGATTGACAAAATTTTTGGATAATTAAAACATTTTTAATTGGGACGGACCAAGGTAGATTTAAAAATCCCCCTTTCCCATTTATTACTTTCTTCTATCTTTACAAGAAAGTATTGGAGTCATGAAAATTTTCAACTTCTGGTTGTCGACAGATTTTAGAAGGTCCTGAACACGATTTGACTATTTTTAGAAAATGACTGTCTATGACTCTGTCTGTTTGTATGTGACAAAAAATTTGAGGGCGCTCTATTTCAAGAACTAATGCACGGAATTCAATAAAACTTTATATTCAGTTACTTCCTGATAAAAATTGGTGATGATTAGTTTTTGGCGTAAATCGCGCAACAGGTGGCGTTCTTATGTTGCAATTTTTGCGATTTCTGCAATAAATTCACGATTTCTCAAGAACTAATGCACTGATTTACATCAAAATACAGATTGAGTTAAACCGTGACATAAATAGAAGCTGATTACATTTTGGTGTAAATAGCCCAACAGGTGGCGCTGCTGTGTTATTTTTTTTCATGATTTTCACTATAACTAAATCTCAAGAACTAATGTACGGATTAATTTTCACGGATTATCATTTTCAGCAGTGATTTACGCCTGTAATTCTTAAATAATAACCAGTGAATTTTTATCCTGCTTTTTTTTTTAAGCGTAAATCGTCAGAGTGAAAAATTTCCCAAGCCGGAAATCGTACCCGGGTCCTCAGAATAGCGCTCTGAGGCCCCAGCATACGACAACACAGTTAATTTTTAATTAATTTTCTGCAGTGAATTACGCCTGTAATCCTTGAATAATAACCAGTGAGTTTTTATCTTGATTTTTACAGACGTAATTCACTGCTAAAAATGAATTAAAAATTAACTATATATTGCCGTATGCTGGGCTTTGTATTTTCGTGTTATGTTTGCCGCAGAAATTTGCATGCTCATGCAGGGCCTGTTTACCAAATAGTCCCCGGAAGCCTGTGCTTACCCAAAGAAATACAAAGGTACCCCAAAATTTACTTTTCAGAATAAATTTTTACAGAAAAATAAATAAATTGAATCAGGGTAAGAAATGCATTTTTTCCTTACGAAATTTTTATCAAAGAAGCTCTTTCTAAATTGTTGTTTACTCGAAATTTTGATGGTAAAATTTCAACTTGTTGCAGCATACCAAAAATGGAATTAGTAAATAACAAAGCAATTGTTAGAGGGGGAGGGGGGGGGGGCCCAGAGTAACGTCGGGCATCCTCTACTTTTATGTCTTAAGGGGCCGCTTCACTGAAACTCCCCGATCGCGAAATCCCATGTTAACCTATGGGAAAACTCCGTAGCGCGATGACTCATTACCTAATATAATTATTAAAATACGGTTTACACCATCCGAAAGTAGATGTAAAGATGGCGACGTTGTACGTTTTAAAAAAGTGTCTCTTTAAATTGTAACTATTTAAAAATTCCCTATAAATTTTGAAATTTTCACTTGATGAAATTTTATCATCTTCTTAGAAATACTTAAAATTAACGGAGACAATTTTTAAAAACGCACAACGTCGGCATCCGACGTCTACTTTCTGATGGTGAAAACCGTATTTTAATAACTATATTAGGTAATGAGTCATCGCGTTTCGGAGTTTTCCCATAGGTTAACATGGGATTTCGCGATCGGGGAGTTTCAGTGAAGCGGCCCCTTAAGCGGGCCTTGTGCTCATAATGATAAAATTTCTATCTTGGGCTGCGGTTGCAGCCAGTCCGACATATGTAAGAGTGAGAAATTTCGAGTTTGGATATCGTTCTTTCTGGCTGAGTGGTTAGAGTCCCAGATCGTTATTCTGAGGACCCGGTTTAGATTCCCGGCTTGGCACATTGTTCAATTTGTAGGTTTACGCTTGAAAAAAAGCAGGATAAAGTTATTATCGTTCAAGGATTACAGGCGTAATTCACTGCTGAAAATAAATTTAAAAAATAGTTGATTTTAGAATGGTTCTAATACAAAAAATAATTTTAAAGTAAATGTTATAGTTGTTTATGTAACAAAAACCTTTTGTTGTTAAAACAAAGGAAATTCTTAAAATTACACAAAACAATTGTTATTTAAACAAAAGTTTTTGTTGCCGAAACTGAAAAGAACTTTTAAAGTAACTGATAATTATATTTATTTTGAGAAAACTTTCAAGAAAAGAATTTTGTTAATTCAAGTAAAATTTAAATATTTTTACTTGAATTAACTGAACATTTTCTTGCTGACGATACAAAATTTTTTGCTGGAATTGCAAAAAAAAATCAACAATATTTTTCTTGTTGATTCAAACAAATTTTCCATTGACCCATACTTAAAACGACAGTTTTGTTGGGTCAATCAAATTTTTGTTGATTCAACAAAACTTTTCTCTGGGTGCAGTGGCATGCATGATACAACCAAGTTTTGGTGAATAATTATTATGTACCTAATTAAATTTTTCGCAGAGCTGAAATTATATTGGAAATTAATGAATACAAAAGATGTGAATTGGGACGCTGTGCAGTAAAGTGATCAGACAATCACAGTGATAATTTACATCCTTTGTATTCATATATGCATTCGTACAGAATTTACGATAGGTCCCAAAATTGAACCTGATTTAGGTAACGCTTCTTTGTTTGATGTAGGAACATCCAAGCCGTATGTTATGTTGAATTCAAGTAAGTTAGAAGTTAAAACTTCCAGAAACGAGTATTTCATATTATTTATGGAACTAAATATATGTTTGTAATATAATTTTTATTTTTATTCATGTATAAAAAATAATATACATCACATAGAAAAGAGAGCTATTTTAACACATTTACTTAACGAATGAAATTCACTTACCTATTTTAATTTAGTATATTGTGTAATCTTTTATGAAAATATATTAGTAGCTTTTATGCAGCATTACTGTACATTTTTCGCTACATAGACGAGTGTTTTCTTTGCAGATTTTGCATTTTAAATATTTTCCAGGATGTAAATTAAAATGATTCAAGGCATCAAAACGAATATCTGTGTTCATTGGTGCCCGTGGTCCTAAACAAATTTTTTGTTTCGATTAAGAATTTTCTGTTTTCATCTACGGAATAACAATATGACGTTTAAATTCTAATTGGGACATTTCTTCTCTTATTTCTATAGGGATTTACCATGTAGCTATAACAGCCATGTTTAATGTGTCTTTAAAAGTAAACCACCATTATTTTTTACTTTTTATTCTTGGTCTATTACGAGGTCAAAAATATATCTAGGAAGTCTACACCATGTTTATATTATATGAGTTAAGAATGGCAGGATGGGGAAATTTTTTTTTCCTGAAGATAAATTATTTGCTTGTCCCATAGGCTCCATTTCTTAAATATTGCTCCCTAAACACACAAATTTATTATCTTTTGACTTAACTAGACAGAAAAAAATAAAATCCAATTTGGGTTTCTCAATTTTGGTTTCGAAAGATTCCTAGGTATGTGCCCACATTGGGTCATGCCTCGTTTTTCTACTACTGTGTATCCATTTTAGGCACTCTTAAATACCCATTTTAAATTGGGTCATGCCTGTTTTGGTTTCCACTGTGTATCCATTTTGGGCACTGTTAAATACCCAATTTAAATTGGGTCATGCCTGGTTTGGTTACCACTGTGTATCCATTTTGGGCACTGTTAAATATCCATTTTCGATTTTTTTTAAATGGGCATTTAAGAGTGCTCAAAATGGATACACAGCGGTAACCAAAACAGGCATGACCCAATTTAGGCACATACCTAAGAATTTTTCGACCCAAATTGGATTTTATTTTTTTCTGTGTATAGTTAAAACTCTCTGTTGCAATACATTTCAAGAACCCTCATTCTTTTTTTGCCAAAAACACGCTATGAATACGGGGGCAGTTTTATAGCCTATTTTCACTTACAGTTCCTGTTATCCGAAATTATCTGTACCACACTTCTTCTAATAATTGAAACGAGTTACAAGTTGTTAACATAAACTTTGCATTTTCTAGGAATTTTCACGATTTTTTTCAAATCTGGAATAACTCCTGTCGCAAGGGACATATTATTTTCATAGATTCTTTTTTCTTATCCTACATAAACTTTGCCTTTACTAGGATTTTCAACCATTTTTTTTTTCAAATCTGGAATAACTCCTGTTTCAAGGGACATATTGTTATGAATTTTCTATATATCTGTAAATATTCCATTTGTTTAAATTTATTTTATTTTATTATTGTGAAAATTGCAGTATTATTAATGTATTTCCTATTGAGCATCATGTAACTCAATGTTAAAGGCCTCAGGTGGTTTGCAAGAAAAACAACCTTACAGCATCGGTTTTATAATGGAGCTCTATTGGAAAATCGCCAAGGAATGGGTTTATCGCCAAGTTGGCGATGGTTTTGGCGACTTATTTTTGTCGCCAAATTTGGCGATATATCGCCAAATGTCGCCAAGTTGGCGACGGATTTGGCGACTTTTTGTGCAACCCCCCCCCCCCCCTTATACCTGTACATTGGGATCCTTTCTCGCTTAGGTTCTCTATCGAAAGTTAAAGCACTTTCTGGTAATTTCTAGCATCTGAAGGCTCTGGAAAATTCTACAGTTATCTTTAAAGCCTATATAAGGGACCTCCACCAGTCCAGTTAGTTAGTTGTCTGTCAACTGCGACTGAATTCATACGAGAGGCTTTTCATTGAGAACTGTGTTTCTCGGATTGACTTTGTCGTTGATACGTCGTATTGAACGCATTGTTTCTGTGTGAAATTTTGCTGTGCTTTTATTGGATTTGAAGATTACTGAATATCTTGTAATTTTCAGAAGATATTTGTGATCGTATTGCACTGTTTATAGTGAATAAAGCCTTTTGATTGTTCTTATATATTGGCATCAGTCCTTTCGAGCCCCGAGCTCACAACATTTGGTGTCAGGAGCGGGGTTGAATGCCGATCACCAGAGCAATGGAGGATCAACTGAAGAATCAACTGAAACAATTATTGGAAAAATTAGGAGCGATGGATGAGAAAATGACTGCGAATCAGGCTGAGATGTCAACCAACCTTGGCGAGTTGAAAGAAGAAATGAAGAAGGAAATGACTGCGAATCAGGCTGAGATGTCAACCAACCTTGGCGAGTTGAAAGAAGAAATGAAGAAGGAAATGACTGCGAATCAGGCTGAAATGAAAGAAATATCGGAAGAAATGAAGAAGGAAATGTCGGAAGAAATGAAGAAGGAAATGTCAGCGATAGATGAGAAAATAACTGCAAACCAGGCCGAAATGAAGGAGATGTCGGAAGAAATGAAAAAGGATATGTCAACCAACCTTGGTGAGTTGAAAGATTTAATAGATAATAAAATAACATCTTTAAATGAAAGAATTGACGGCGTGGAAAACAAAGTTGAAGAAAGATTTCATGAAATAGAAGAAAAAGTTAAAAATACAGCCAAAACCATAGAAGAAAAAGTAGAAGAAAAAGTTCAAAAGATCGCCAAGACCGTTGAAGAAAGCATAGAGAATGTAAAACAAGAGTTGGAAAAAGTCAAGAAACAAAAGATAACTGCCGAAAACTATCCCGAATATGTCAAGTATCAAGCTATGCTTCCTCGGGCCTCTATTAAACTCTCGACCTATGACGGAAAATCCTCATGGCCAGTTTTTAAGACAAAATTTGGTATCGTAGCGGACGCCAATGGATGGGATTTCCAGACCAAGGCTTGCCAGTTAGCTGCTTCTCTACGAGCTGATGCTGCCGACGTCTTACAGACATTGCCTGCAAATGAACCGCTGGATTTTGAAACGCTCGTCAGTGCCTTAGAATTGCGCTTTGGCGAGAAATGCATGAAGGAATATAGCAGACTCCAGCTCAAATCTCGACAGCAGAAATCCCCTGAATCCCTGCAAGAGCTTGCTACGGATGTCGAGAGACTTTCCCATCTTGCTTATCCTGACTGCCCGACTGAAACTAGAGAAAGTTTAGCTCTGCAACATTTCATCGATGGTGTGCGTGACTTTGAGATCCAGAAACAACTCCGGATTGCAGATCTCAGTGACTTAAAAGGGGCTTTAGTTTATGCCCTGAAATTCGAGGCAGCCCAGCAAGCTACAAGGAAAGATCGGCACTTTGTGCGAGTAGCCAACATGCCTGAGACGTCGGATACAGATGTGGAGCGTTTACAGTAGCAGATGAAGGACGTGATGAGACATATAAACTCCTTGATGGACAACAAACCTGGAAGAAAGATCAAGTGCTGGAAATGCGGTGGAGAAGGCCATATTCAAAGAAACTGCCTAAACCGACCCAGCACAGAAGGTAATAGCTCCGCACGAACGGCGGAGCAGGAAAACTAATTAATGGCCATCTCGCGGGGCGGAGGTTGCCAGATTTTGAGAAGCCCAATTATCAAGTGTGTCAAATTTCTGCAAGAAGTTGCGGCGAGAACGGAGTTTTCCTAGTCGGAAGTGTGAATGATTTGCCCTGTAATATGGTCATCGATACAGGAGCCAATGTGACCATCGTTCGGAATAATCTAGCTCTGCGGCTAAAAGAAAAACTCCTCTGGACTCCGCCCCGTGTTATCCTTCAAACCGTGACCGGGGATATGATCGACATACATGGAAGAATGAAACTGAAAATAAAGTTTGGGAACGCCGCTTACCATCATACAGTCTATGTGGCCGATATTTCAGACCCTTTCATACTCGGAATGGACTTTTTAAAAGAGCATGGATTTACACTGGATTTTAAGAAGAATGAGTTTGCTCAAGAAGATATCACTATTTTCAAACTTGGAAATGAGTACAGGTCTATTCAACGGATCACAGCCAAGGCAGATGTTATCATCCTCCTCGGACCGAAATGATGATACCTGGATTAACTGAGAACGAAAGTAGTTTTCAATGTGGCTTGGTTGGATATCCTGAGAAGAGCCCAAAAGCTCAGAGTGCTAATAGCATCAGCGCTGGTAGATCTGTCGAGAGATGTGATACCCGTGAGGATGGCGAATGTAAGTGAAAAGTCTAGAATTATCCAGAAAGGTGAAGTGCTTGCTACCTGTGCTCCAGTCACCTGTGTTTGCAAAGACCCGAGCTTGACGTTGTCGAAGCCGCCTACAAGTTTAACACCTGAAATTGGAAGAAATGAGAATTTATCTCCTGAGCAGAGACATGCCGCAGAAAGACTGTTCCAGGAATTTACGGATGTGTTTTCACAAAACGAGAATGATATAGGTCGCACTTCTCTGACACGTCATAGAATGGATACTGCCGACCATCCACCGATTAAACAGCATCCAAGACGCTTGCCGTTTGCAAAACAAGAAGAGGTTTCTAAGCTCTTACGAGAGATGCAGGATAGTGACATCATCGAACCGTCATCAAGTCCGTGGGCCTCTCCCATCGTGTTGGTCCGAAAGAAAGATGGCTCCACAAGATTTTGTCTGGATTATCGTAAACTTAACGATATCACGAAGAAGGACAGCTATCCTCTACCAAGAATAGACGACACGCTAGATACTCTTTCAGGACATAAATGGTTTTCCACACTGGATTTGAAGAGTGGGTGTTGGCAAGTAGAGATCCATCCTGCTGACAAAGAGAAGACCGCATTTACTACTGGACAAGGACTTTGGCAATTTAAAGTTATGCCGTTCGGGCTCTGCAATGCTCCAGCAACGTTCGAGCGCCTCATGGAGACAGTGTTAAAAGGCCTGACTTTTGAAGCTTGTCTCATGTACCTAGACGACGTCATCATTGGTGGCCGCACGTTTGAAGAACATCTAGAGAATATTCGAAAAGTGTTAACGAAACTAAGAGCGGCGAATTTGAAGCTGAACCCTTTGAAATGCAAGTTCTTCCAACGAGAAGTAAACTATTTAGGACACATCATCTCAGCTGAAGGTGTTCGAACAGATCCTGAAAAAGTGTCTGCAGTAAAGCACTGGAAACGTCCGGAAAATGTCCATCAGTTGCGAAGCTTTCTGGGTCTATGCACTTATTACAGAAAGTTTGTACAGGGGTTCTCCAACATCGCAAGACCCTTGCATAGGCTCACTGAAAGCAAACAGAAGTTTCTATGGACACAAGAATGCGACAATTCCTTCCAGCGGCTGAAAGAAGCTCTCACATCCTCTCCAGTCCTTACCTATCCAAACCCCGACAAACAATTCATTGTGGACACGGATGCCAGTCATGAAAGTTTCGGCGCTGTACTTTCCCAAGAAATAGATGGCCAAGAACGAGCGTAGCATACTGGAGCAAATGTTTATCGAAACCAGAGCGGAATTATTGCGTCACTCGTAAGGAGTTATTAGCTATAGTGAAAGCCATAGAACACTTCCATCACTATCTCTATGGCAGGAAATTTCTCCTTCGTACTGATCACGCATCCCTAACATGGCTGATGAATTTTAAGAACCCAGAGGGCCAAGTAGCCAGATGGATACAACGGCTCCAGGAATACGACTTTGACATCAGGCATCGCAGAGGCTCATCGCATGGAAACGCCGATGCCCTATCAAGAAGACCGTGTCCCGAGAGCTGTCGCTATTGTTCCAGAGCGGAGAGCAAGTATAATCCCGAATATGTCATACGCCAGACGAAGACTTCACTATTGACGCCACCAGATCCCTGGAGTGATGAGAAGATTCGAGAAGATCAAATGGCAGACTCTGAGATCAAACCAATCTTGGAGTTATTAGAATCTTCTAGCACAAAGCCCAGTTGGAAAGACATCTCGACTTACAGTCCTACGACGAAGCAATATTGGGCTCTTTGGAACTCCCTCCACGTCAAGAATGGTGTCCTGTTCCGAAAATTCGAATCGGAAGATGGGAAAACATCTCGGTGGCAGTTGGTACTTCCTCGATCTCGAATCCCATAGGTCCTCGAAGAATTACATGGCAGTCCCACTGGTGGCCATTTTGGAGTCATGAAAACATTACACAGAGTCCGAGAGCGCTTCTTCTGGGGAAAAGCGAGAGCTGACGTCGAACAATGGTGCAAATCTTGCGATGCATGTGCAGCTCGGAAAGGACCAAAGAAACGTAGCCGAGGAAGACTACATCTCTACAATGTAGGAGCACTTTTTGAACGCATCGCCCTTGACATCCTAGGTCCTCTGCCAAGAAGTGCTGATGGCAACAAATACCTCCTCGTTGTCATGGAATATTTCACGAAATGACCTGAAGTTTATGCCATCCCTGATCAAGAAGCTTCTACGGTTGCGGATGCCTTGGTACACCAGTGGATATCAAGGTATGGAGTTCCCCTTCAAATGCATTCTGACCAAGGGAGAAATTTCATATCTGCTGTGATTGAGGGTCTCTGTCAACTTCTCGGAATGGATAAAACTAGGACGACGCCTTTACATCCACAGTCGGATGGCATGGTTGAGAGATTTAATCGTACCATCCTCAACAATCTCTCACTGCTAGTCTCAAGAAACCAACAAGACTGGGACCAAAAACTTCCCTTGTTTCTTCTCGCCTATCGCAGCGCCGTCCATGAAACAACCGGTTATTCCCCGTCTCAGATGCTTTTCGGTCGTGATCTTCGTCTACCTTGTGATCTGATTTTTGGTCGCCCTCCAGATGCGCCTTTATCGCCAGAGGGATACGTGCAGAATCTCCAGGCACGATTTGAAGACGTCCACAACTTGGCTCGAGAGCGGATCAATATACAGACGGAGAAGATGAAGACCTGGTACGACACGAAAGCCACGGGACATCAATTCAAAGAAGGTGACAAGGTTTGGTTTTATAATCCGACTCGACGTAAAGGACTTTCTCCCAAACTGCAATCGCACTGGGACGGTCCTTATACAGTCCTAAACAGACTGAACGATGTCGTAATTCGGATCCGAAAGTCACCAAGTTCGAAGCCTAGAGTCGTTCATTACGACAGGCTGGCTCCATACTATGGCCATAGTACTTAGTTCATTGATTGTAAATAGTGTAATGTAAATAATGTAAATTAGTATGACCATGGTCTTGTATATAAGTTAATGTAATTATTTATTTTGCTTAGCATTATCATTATTATTATTATTTAATACTTGTATGTAATAATGTCTATGCTTTAATTTTATTTTAAATAAGTGTATATTTTGTATAATTCAGCATTATGAATGTGTTTAATTGTTATTTTCCATGTTTCTTTAAGTGTTTTGAATAGTATAGCATTTGTTGGTAACAGGTTTGCTTCCGATCAAAGGTTGTACTGCTCGGGACGTGCAGTCCTTGAGAGGGGGGCAATGTTATGAATTTTGTATATATCTGTAAATATTCCATTTGTTTAAATTTATTTTATTTTATTATTGTGAAAATTGCAGTATCATTAATGTATTTCCTATTGAGCATCATGTAACTCAATGTTAAAGGCCTCAGGTGGTTTGCAAGAAAAACAACCTTACAGCATCGGTTTTATATTGGAGCTCTGTTGGAAAATCGCCAAGGAATGGGTTTATCGCCAAGTTGGCGATGATTTTGGCGACTTATTTTTGTCGCCAAATTTGGCGATATATCGCCAAATGTCGCCAAGTTGGCGACGGATTTGGCGACTTTTTGTGCAACCCCCCCCCCCTTATACCTGTACATTGGGATCCTTTCTCGCTTAGGTTCTCTATCGAAAGTTAAACCACTTTCTGGTAATTTCTAGCATCTGAAGGCTCTGGAAAATTCTACAGTTATCTTTAAAGCCTATATAAGGGACCTCCACCAGTCCAGTTAGTTAGTTGTCTGTCAACTGCGATTGAATTCATACGAGAGGCTTTGCATTGAGAACTGTGTTTCTCGGATTGACTTTGTCGTTGATACGTCGTATTGAACGCATTGTTTCTGTGTGAAATTTTGTTGTGCTTTTATTGGATTTGAAGATTACTGAATATCTTGTAATTTTCAGAAGATATTTGTGATCGTATTGCACTGTTTATAGTGAATAAAGCCTTTTGATTGTTCTTATATATTGGCATCAGTACTTTCGAACCCCGAGCTCACAACAATATTATTTACATAGATTATTTTTTCTTATCTTACATAAACTTGCAAATTGAGTGGATATACTTGTAAAAAAGCAAAGACGCATACTTTTTAATAAAATTTTATAGGTTTTCTTGTTATAAACATTTCTCCAGAATGTCTGCAAGTATAACGAATAATTTCTTCAATACTCATGCACTCTGAAAATATTCCGAATTATTGCTGTTTTTAGAAAAAAACTCAATAAAAGCCCTGGTTTTTGATAATGCGTCCAATTTATCGATTGCATTTTGGTCATACAAATAAAGAAACTTTATTATACCTGTGAATCCATATGAATTTATTTTGAATTATATATGAAAAGAAGATTGCAGCCTTCAGAATTTCCCCAATATAAATCCCGTATAAGAAGTGTTTGACTCTCTGCACTCTCAGAAATACTTCTTTCAAATCACCGAATTTTTTGTGACAGCAGTGCTGCCGACATTTTTCCGTTATTTGAAGAATGACTGTTTTTTTTTTTTTTAATGGTACAGGAGGGAAATATTCCATTCTTTCAAAACATGTCGCTTAAAAAAAATCTCTCTTTGCGTTTCCAGTTATGGATTAGTACGGGAGTATTTATTATTTGGTACATTTTAAGAATGATTTCTGGCTGACCTTGTGGACGATCCAGAGACCTGACCCTTGAGTCAGATATCTTACCCATTAGGACAACGGGAGCTTGATAGAAGAAGAGTTTGAAATGATGATAGCGTTTCCTCAAATGAGAGCTTGGGGCGTAAAAATTTTGGGGTTTAAAAAGCTTGGAATTTTAAAGTTAATTGCAGTGAGATTTCGTCGTTATGAGATGATGATTGAGGTTTAACACTTTACCATTAATAGAGGATAAAAAAAAAAAACATGAATTATACCTTTTTTCAGTTTGATTGCTAGATGTAAAATATGAATATTATATATTTAATTAAATTCGAGAAGAAATGTTTTTATTTTTGAGTAAAATCGCTTTTTTTAAACTATTATATATTTTTTAAATGTGTTCGATTAGAATATGTTTTAAGTGCGAGCGTTTTTTATAACTTCAAAAAATAAATTTCGAATAAGTTTAAATGAATAAGAAAATTAATAGTTACGTTTTTAAATTCGGCAGTATTATTTTTGTTTATTGCTCTTTTGGTTAAATTCGATTTTTTAAAATTTAATTTAACTATTATATATCTTTTTTAATCTATTTATTTAGAATACATTTTAAGTGCGAACATTTTTTATAACTTTAAAAAATAAATTGCGAACAATTTTAAACGAATGGGAAAATTAACTGTTACTTTATATTTTTTAATTCAAAAGACCTATTTTTGTTGATAAATTCAAAATTTTAATTTATTGAATATTCATTTTTTATTTTAAAAATAAATTCCAATTTTAGTATTAATAGAGCCAGTATGCATGCGTACAGGGAATAAACGGCATTTTTCCCTTTTCTTCAGACCTTCTTTAAGAATTCAGGGGAAAAGAATGTTTTCTACACTGTTAAGAATTTGCAGCAAACTGTCCAGTCATTTGACCGTTTTTATAGAAAACGGTTGCAGAATCATAATTTAACTCTATTCAGACCATAAAATGGGCTATAATATTGTTATGAATTTTGTAAATATTTCTTTCTTTTTAATTTATTTTATTTTATTATTGTGAAAATTGCAGCATTATTAATGTATTTCCTATTGAGCATCATGTAACTCAATGCTAAAGGCCTCAGGTGCTTTGCAAGGAAAACAACCTTACACCCTCATCTTTATAATGGAAGTCTATGGAAAAATCGCCAAGGAATGGGTTTATCGCCAAGTTGGCGATGGTTTTGGCGACTTCTTTTTGTCGCCAAATTTGGCGATATATCGCCAAATGTCGCCAAGTTGGCGACGGATTTGGCGACTTTTTGTGCAACAACCCCTGACAAGTGACTAGGAGACGAGATGACCATGTGGTACTTGTGTCAAAATTGGATACAGAAACTGATTTGAATGAAATAAGAAAGAATATAAAAGATATATGTAATGCAGATGTAGATATTCCTACTCCGAGAGATGTGTTGACGACTCAGAAGGGTCAGATCATAATTAAAATGAAATCAAGGGAGGAAGCAGAAATGTTGAGAGAGGTACTTGATAAGGATGAGCCTCTACAATCCAGGGTAAAGATTAACATTCCGGTTAGAAGAAGAGAGAGGGTTCTCCTGCTTAGTGTAGACCCGGAGTTGGGTGAGGATGTGGTCACGGATTCAAGACGAAGGGCATTGGAGGAATCAGTTGTAGAGAAGGGTGTAGTAAGAGGACTATCGGAGAGATTGAAGAATCCGTCACTCGATAGGTCTACAAGAAATGCATTGATAGAGTTATATAGAGAAACACATTTGGATTTTGAGATTGTCAGAAAGATAAAAACTAAGATGGGAAAGGTAAATTGGCTTATTGATGTGGATGAGAAGGGAACAGATTGGTTGATTAATCTTAAAAGAATTTGTGTGGACTTTGACAGATACCGAGTAGTCAATTACATAAATATAATTAGATGTTTCAATTATCAGGCTTATGGGCACTATGCGAACTCATGTAAGGGAACGTTGAAGTGTGCAAAATGTGCGGAGGAACATAGCACGAAAGATTGTAAATCAGATACAATTAGATGTGCAAATTGTTATTTTGAAGATCCTACAGTAGAGAGTGATCATAGAGCAGATAGTGCACAGTGCCCATCTTTTGTAAGATATAGGGAGAGTATTATGCCAATGGTACCCCCTCAACATAGCTAAGGGCGACTCAGGAGCTGTTTCTGGGAACTCATTTATTAAGTGTCTGCAAATTAATATGCATCATTGTATGGATGCCAGTGATGCTTTGGTCACATATGTTTTAAAAAATGGTATTGACATTGTCTTTTGTCAGGATGTTTACGTCCAGTCGGGGGTTCCTATGGGGATTCCAACAGCCTGGCCTTCTTTTTCTTCATCTAACAATAATGCTTTTATTTTTATTACTAACATGGATTATGTTGCATTGCAGTCGCTGGTTTTGAGTAATGCAGTATTTATAGTTGTAAATGTAATTAATGAGAAACTTTTATTGGGTTCCCAATATTCGGCTCCGTCAGGCAATTTAGATGCTGATTTGGAGGAGTGGATAAATATTTTCCCTGATTTCTCCAGGGTCTTGGTTGCTGGGGATTTTAATGCTCATTTGATGACTCTTGGTTATACACGGCAAGATGTGAGAGGACAAATACTATTAGATCATTTAATGAGGAATAACCTGACAATTTTGAATGACTTAGACGCACCATGTTCATTCATCCAGGGAGATCGTTCGGGAAGACCTGACTTAACAATCGGAGGAACTCTTATACAGGATATTATGGAAGATTGGTCAGTCGATACAAAAGAATTTTCATTTAGCGGTCATAGATATATATTATTCAAATTAAATATAAATCCAGTTTACAGAAATCAGTACAGATTTAAAACAAAGAACGGTAATTTTAAAAAATTTGATTTATTATTTAAAAATAGACTAAATGATTGGAAGAAAAACTTTGACAATATTCAGAATACACAGGGATTGGATATATTTATGAAGAATTTCATTGATGATATTTTGCATATTCTTGAACGTAGCTTTAGGAAGCATAAACTTACTTACAAACCAAAAATCCATTGGTTCAATCAGGAAATTAAAATTGAAAGAAATAATGTTACAGCGATGTATAAGAGACATAGAAAGAATTTAGAAAATGAGCAATTAAGAGAAGTTTATCTTTTACATAGAAATAAATATAAAAAGTTAGTTAGAGAAACCAAGAAAAGATCATGGATTAATTACTGTAGGGATACCCAAGATGCATATGGAGGATTGTATAAATATATTGCAGGCAAAAAACTCCATAATACGGACTTAATTTTTACCTCTCTTACGGACTCAGAGATATTTGACTCATATGATGAAGTTGCGGATCAATTAATGAGGGAACATTTCAGCATTGATCAAGTTCCACAAAATATTCATGATTATTCTTCAAAGGAAGACTTTGAGCTTAGTCCAACAACGGATATGATAACAATTAGAGAAATGAAGTATGCTCTCTCGAAGCAAGCTTTGAATAAAGCACCTGGATGGGAGAAGATTGACGCAGTAATAGTAAAACACATATGTAATACATTTCCTGAGATAATGCTTAATATATATAACAAGTGTTTGAAACTTGGACATTTTCCTGGGAGCTGGAAAAAAGGCGTTGTAATATTTTTCTATAAGAAAAACAAAGATCCAAAAAATCCAAGATCATATAGACCGATAACATTATTACCGATAATGGGTAAAATATTGGAGAGGATAGTGAAACAGAGGGTCATGGTTACTTTGGAAAGTATTAATTACTTCAATAATAGTCAATATGGTTTTAGAGAGAAACGTTCTACGGTAAAGGCATTATTAGCTCTTAGGGAATGTACAAAGGACATTTTGATGGATTATAAGTACTGTGCCTTAACCTCATTGGATATTCAGGGAGCATTTGACTCCGCTGACTGGTTAATAATGAGTCATATTATAGAAAATCTTCCTGTGGCAACATATTTGAAATCAATGTTGAGAAACTATATTTCAGAAAGGTACATAGGGTTTAATTATGTGAATGGAATAAAGTGGTCCTTATTGTTCCAAGGAAGCCCGCAGGGTTCTTGCCTCGGGCCGCTATTATGGTTGCTGATTGCCGATTCTATTCTTAAAGATTATTGTTTAATAAATAAATATATAATTTCATATGCGGATGACTACGTCATTTTGACAGGAGCAAACACCATAAGAGAGTTGTAAGAGGGAATGAATACTTTGATTCAATTATTTAGGAATAACAGGGAAAAATACAAACTGAGACTGAGTACTGACAAGTGTGAGTCAATGCTTTTTGGAAAATATCAACTAGAAAACAGAAGACCAATTTTTAAAATTGATAACACTTCTATTACAGTCAAAGATGCAATCACCTATTTGGGATTTATAATTGATGGTAATTTCACATGGATGCAACATTTTGAGGTTATTAGAGAAAATATTAAAAATTGTGTGGGCTCTATTGCAAGGACATTAAGGAGAGACAAAGGACTTAAAGCAGACTACAGGAAGATATGGTACTTAACCGTTATTGAGAAACAAATATTATACGGATGCGAGGCGTGGGCTAGAGATGTTAAAACACCGGCAATTAAAAGAATCAGTTCATGTCAGAGAACGGGGTTATTCAGTGTAATAAGAGCATATAGAAACACATCTACGGAAGCTCTTTGTGCATTGGCGGGAGTTCCCCCAATACATCATAAGATTAAGGCGATTTTGGAGAAATATCTGGTTAGAAATGAAGATACTGAAATTTCCATTCAGAATACTATAATAAATAGGCATAAACTAATGGATAATCTGAGTTCTTATGACTATGTAAATTATACCATACAGCCAAACATACACATTATAAATTCGGTATCAAAAATGGAACAAATAGTCACTGTAGATTTTCCTGTAATCTATACTGATGGATCTAAAATGGATGGTGGAGTAGCTGCTGCATTTACAGTGTTTCACAAGAATAACTATATCTATGAAGAAAAACTTAGATTGCATGATCTTAATACGATTTTTCAGGCGGAGCTGCAAGCCATAAAACAAGCAGTGAAATGGACAGTTTTTAATAGATGTAGTAAAGCAAGGATATACACAGATTCATTGTCATCAGTAATGTCATTACAACAATTATTCCCCAAAAATACAATAATAAGAGATATCTATTTACTTTTATTGGATAATCCATGGATAAAACTTGAACTTGGCTGGATAAAGGCGCATGCGGGTCTGCAAGGAAATGAGATTGCAGATGACTTGGCAAAAAATGCTATTTTAAAAGACGATTACGATGAAAGAATTGATTTAGATTTTCCGGTTTCTGCAATCTCGAAATACCTTAAGGATAGAATGAATAAAGAATGGCAAGTTGAATGGTCAGAGTCCACTTTGGGCAGAGACACATATTTGGTGTTAAAATATGTAAATACAGATTACGTATGTACAAGCCAGGTAGTGCAATATTTCATGACGGGACATGGTTCATTCCCAGCTTTTCTATTCCGAATAAATAAATTACAATCAGATTAATGCCAATGTGGCATAAAGGGTGATGTTGTTCACTATATCTTTGGAAGATGCCCACTAATGCAGTGCTACTTTGATTTTAATTCAAATAAGACATTGAGAAAAAATCTGCAGGACGTATTTTTGAACTCAAAGAATTATGAAATATTAAAAATAATTTATAACAAACTTAATAGTCTATATTCATTTATTAAGTATACATTTTGAACGTATTTATCTTATATTAACTTCAAGCATTCTAAAGGTTTTGAGTTGGATAAAGCATGATTTATAGACTGACTGTGACATAGTTGAAGATTTCTGCAATAACGTATATTGGTCATTTAATTGTATTTGGAACTGTTATATTTACTGATGATCTACATGAACATTGTACAGTGATTATTACTATTGTAGTAATTATCAACAATCAGTATTCTTTGCCTGAAGGGAGAATATTCTGTTCTGAATTAAAGTTTTTTGTTGTTTGTTAGCAACAAGGTGGTATAAGTAATACAGTATATAGTGATGACTATCTGTTTTAAGGACATTATTTTCATGAACATTTGCTTTTAAGGACATTTTATTTTTATATACTGAACATTTTGGTGAACTTTACTGATCTTCTTAAGCATCATAGTTAAATGAAGTTGTTCAGGCACAATTATCACAACTTTTGGTAATTTTGATCATTGGATGAAGAGAGCTGGTGGATTGTGATATACTCATGAAATCTTGATGAACATTTGTTTTATTAAAGGACATCATATCTTCATGAACATTTGTTTTTAAAGACAATATATCTTTTCATAGTGAACTTTTTGGTGAAATTCAGTGTAATTTTTCTGTTATTCATAGTTAGTTTAGTAGTCACAGTAAGCTACTGTGATGATAGTTGCTGTAATATTTAGTTAATTTATTGATAATTTAGTTTTAGTTCACTATTTAAAAGCAGGCATGTTGCCAACTTTGCTTTTGATTTGTCCCAGTGTGGGATGATTTGTGAATATTTTCTTGAAAAACGCCGTTGATCATGCTTGATTCCTTGCGGAATCGCTGGATGATGGGGGGGGGGGTTCCGCCAGGACATTTTCACTATAAACCTCGCGGTTAGTGTCCTGGCTGGTTGTTCTTGTGCAACCACCCCCCCTTATACCTGTACATTGGGATCCTTTCTCGCTTAGGTTCTCTATCGAAAGTTAAAGCACTTTCTGGTAATTTCAAGCATCTGAAGGCTCTGGAAAATTCTACAGTTATCTTTAAAGCCTATATAAGGGACCTCCACCAGTTCAGTGAGTTAGTTCTCTGTCAAATGCGATTGAATACGCACGAGAGGCTTTGCATTGAGAACTGTGTTGTCTATGATCGATTTAGTATTGAACAATACGCTATATTGTTCTGTAAGAAATTTTGCTGTGCTGTTATTAGATTTGAAGATTACTGAATATTTGTGTCTTTGAAAAGATATTGGTGTATTTATCGAACTGTTTGGAGTAAATAAAACCTGTTGAGTGTTCTTATATATTGGCATCAATCTTTCGAAACCCGAGCTCACAACATTTGGTGTCAGGAGTGAGGTTGAATGCCGATCACCAGAGCAATGGAGGGTCAACTGAAAGAATTATTGGAGAAATTAGCTGCGAACAATGGCGAGTTGAAAGAAGAAATGAAGAAAGATATGTCAGCGATGGATGAGAAAATGACTGCGAACCAGGCTGAAATGAAGAAAGATATGTCAGCGATGGATGAGAAAATGACTGCGAATCAGGCTGAGATGTCAACCAACCTTGGCGAGTTGAAAGAAGAAATGAAGAAAGATATGACAGCGATGGATGAGAAAATGACTGCGAACCTTGGTGAGTTAAAAGATGATATGAAGAAGGATATGTCAACCAACCTTGGTGAGTTGAAAGAACTAATAGAGGATAGAATAACATCTTTAAATGACAGAATTGACGGCGTGGAAAACAAAGTTGAAGAAAGATTTCAAGAAATAGAAGAAAAAGTTCAAAATACAGCCAAAACCGTAGAAGAAAAGGAAGAAGAAATACAAAGGACAGCCAAAACCGTAGAAGAAAGGATTGAGAGTGTAGAAAAGGAGTTGGAAAATGTGAAGAAACAAAAGATAACTGCCGAAAACTATCCCGAAGATGTCAAGTATCAAGCTATGCTTCCTCGGGCATCTATTAAACTCTCGACCTATGACTGAAAATCCTCATGGCCAGTTTTTAAGACACAATTTGGGATCGTAGCGGACGCCAATGAATGGGATTCCCAGACGAAGGCTTGCCAGTTAGCTGCTTCTCTACGAGCTGATGCTGCCGACGTTCTACAGACTTTGCCTGCAAATGAACCGCTGGATTTTGAAACGCTCGTCAGTGCCTTAGAATTGCGCTTTGGCGAGAAATGCATGAAGGAATATAGCAGACTCCAGCTCAAATCTCGACAGCAGAAATCCACTGAATCCCTGCAAGAACTTGCTACGGATGTCGAGAGACTTTCCCATCTTGCTTATCCTGACTACCCGACTGAAATTAGAGAAAGTTTAGCTCTGCAGCATTTTATCGATGGTGTGCGTGACTCTGAGATTCAGAAACAACTCCGGATTGCAGATCTCAGTGACTTAAAAGGGGATTTGGTTTACGCTCTGAAATTCGAGGCAGCCCAGCAAGCTACTAGGAAAGATCGACACTTTGTGCGAGCAGCCAACCTGCCTGAGACGTCGGATAGAGCTGTGGAGCGCTTACAGCAGCAGATGAAGGACATAATGAGACAGATAAACTCCTTAATGGCCAACAAACCTTACAAGAAGATCAAGTGCTGGAAATGCGGTGGAGAAGGCCATATCCAAATCGACTGCCCAAGACGACCCAGCACCGAAGGTAATATCTCACCCGCTAACGGAGAAGCAGGAAAACTGATTAATGGCCATCTTGCGGGGCGGAGGTTGCCAGATTTTGAGAAACCCCATTTTCAAGTATGTGAAATTTCTGCAAGAAGTTGCGGCGAGAACGGAGTTTTTCTAGTCGGAAGCGTGAATGATTTGCCCTGTAATATGATCATCGATACAGGAGCCAATGTGACCATCATTCGGAAAGATCTAGCTCAGCGGCTGAAAGAAAAACTCTTCTGGAGCCCGCCGTGTTATTCTTCAAACTGTGACCGGAGATAAGATCGATATACATGGAAGAATGACACTGAAAATAAAGTTTGGGAACGCCGCTTACCACCATACAGTCTATGTGGCCGATATTTCAGACCCTTTCATACTAGGACTGGACTTTTTAAAAGAGCATGGATTTACACTGGATTTTAAGAATAATGAGTTACGCTCTGCTCAAGAAGATGTCACTATTTTCAAACTTGGAAATGAGTCCGGGTCTATTCAACGGATCACAGCCAAGGCAGATTTTACCATCCCTCCTCGAACCGAAATGATGATACCTGGAGTAACTGGAAACGAAAGAATTTTCCAGTATGGCTTGACTGGATATCCTGAGAAGAGCCCAAAGGGAGTGCTAATAGCATCAGCGCTGGTAGATCTGTCGAGAGATGTGATACCCGTGAGAATTGCAAACGTAAGTGAAAAGTCTAGAATTATCCAGAAGGGTGAAGTGCTTGCAACCTGTGCTCCAGTCACCTGTGTATGCAAAGACCCGAGCTTGATGTTGTCGGAGCCGCCTACAAGTTTAACACCTGAAATTGGACGAAATGAAAATGTATCTCCTGAACAGAGACATGCCGCAGAAAGACTGTTCCAGGAATTTAAGGATGTGTTTTCTCAAAACGAGAGTGATATTGGTCGCACTTCACTGACGCGGCATAGAATTGATACTGCCGGCCATCCACCGATTAAACAGCATCCGAGACGTTTGCCGTTCGCTAAACAAGAAGAGGTGTCTAAGCTCTTACAACAGATGCAGGCTAGTGATATCATCGAACCGTCATCAAGTCCGTGGGCCTCTCCCATCGTGTTGGTCCGAAAGAAAGATGACTCCACAAGGTTTTGTGTGGATTATCGAAAACTTAACGATATCACGAAGAAGGACAGCTATCCGCTACCAAGAATAGACGACACACTAGATACTCTTTCAGGACATAAATGGTTTTCCACACGGGATTTGAAGAGTAGATATTGGCAGGTAGAGATCCATCCTGATGACAAAGAGAAGACTGCATTTACTACTGGACGAGGACTTTGGCAATTTAAAGTTATGCCGTTCGGGCTCTGCAATGCTCCAGCAACGTTCGAGCGCCTCATGGAGACAGTGTTAAAAAGCCTGACTTTTCAAGCTTGTCTCATGTACCTAGATGACGTCATCATTGGTGGCCGCACGTTTGAAGAACATCTTGGAAATATTCGAAAAGTGTTAACGAAGCTAAGAGCGGCGAATTTAAAGCTGAACCCTCTGAAATGCAAGTTCTTCCAACGCGAAGTAAATTATTTAGGACACATCATCTCAGCTGAAGGTGTTCGAACAGATCCTGAAAAAGTGTCTGCAGTAAAGAACTGGAAGCGTCCGGAAAACGTCCATCAGTTGCGAAGCTTTCTGGGACTATGCACTTATTACAGAAAGTCTGTACAGGGGTTCTCCAACATCGCAAGACCCTTGCATAGGCTCACTGAAAGCAAGCAAAAGTTTCTATGGACACAAGAATGCGAGAATTCCTTCCAGCAGCTGAAAGAAGCTCTCACATCCTCTCCAGTCCTAACCTATCCACACCCCGACAAACAATTCATTGTGGACACGGATGCTAGTCATGAAAGTGTCGGTGCTGTACTTTCCCAAGAAATAGATGGCCAAGAACGAGTCGTAGCATACTGGAGCAAATGTTTATCGAAACCAGAACGGAATTATTGCGTCACTCGTAAGGAGTTATTAGCTATAGTAAAAGCCATAGCACACTTCCATCACTATCTCTATGGCAGGAAATTTCTCCTTCGTACTGATCACGCATCCCTAACATGGCTGATGAATTTTAAGAACCCAGAGGGCCAAGTAGCCAGATGGATACAACGACTCCAGGAATACGACATCAGGCATCGTAAAGGCTCATCGCATGGAAATGCTGATGCCTTATCAAGAAGACCGTGTCCCGAAAGTTGTCGCTATTGTTCCAGAGCGGAGAACAAGTATAATCCCGAACATGTCATACGCCAGACGAAGACTTCACTATCAACGCCACCAGATCCCTGGAGTGATGAGAAGATTCGAGAAGATCAAATGGCAGACTCTGACATCAAACCAATCTTGGAGTTATTAGAATCTTCTAGCACGAAGCCCAGTTGGAAAGACATCTCGACTTACAGTCCTACGACGAAGCAATATTGGGCTCTTTGGAACTCCCTCCACGTCAAGAATGGTGTCCTGTTCCGAAAATTCGAATCGGAAGATGGGAAAACATCTCGGTGGCAGTTGGTACTTCCTCGATCTCGAATCCCAGAGGTCCTCGAAGAATTACATGGCAGTCCCACTGGTGGCCATTTTGGAGTCATGAAAACATTACACAGAGTCCGAGAGCGCTTCTTCTGGGGAAAAGCGAGAGCTGACGTCGAACAATGGTGCAAATCTTGCGATGCATGTGCAGCTCGGAAAGGACCAAAGAAACGTAGCCGAGGAAGACTACATCTCTACAATGTAGGAGCACCTTTTGAACGCATCGCCCTTGACATCCTAGGTCCTGTGCCAAGAAGTGCTGATGGCAACAAATACCTCCTTGTTGTCATGGACTATTTCACGAAATGGCCTGAAGTTTATTCCATCCCTGATCAAGAAGCTTCTACGGTTGCGGATGCCTTGGTACACCAGTGGATATCAAGGTATGGAGTTCCCCTTCAAATGTATTCTGACCAAGGGAGAAATTTCATATCTGCTGTGATTGAGGGTCTCTGTCAACTTCTCGGAATGGACAAAACTAGGACGACGCCTTTACATCCACAGTCGGATGGCATGGTTGAGAGATTTAATCGTACCATCCTCAACAATCTCTCACTGCTAGTCTCAAGAAACCAACAAGACTGGGACCAAAAACTTCCCTTGTTTCTTCTCGCCTATCGCAGCGCCGTCCATGAAACAACCGGTTATTCCCCGTCTCAGATGCTTTTCGGTCGTGATCTTCGTCTACCTTCTGATCTTATTTTTGGTCGCCCTCCAGATGCGCCTTCATCGCCAGAGGGATACGTGCAGAATCTCCAGGCACGATTTGAAGAAGTCCACAACTTGGCTCGAGAGCGGATCAATATACAGACGGAGAAGATGAAGACCAGGTACGACACGAAAGCCACGGGACATCAATTAAAAGAAGGTGACTAGGTTTGGTTTTATAATCCGACTCGACGTAAAGGACTTTCTCCCAAACTGCAATCGCACTGGGACGGTCCTTATACAGTCCTAAACAGACTGAACGATGTCGTAATTCGGATCCGAAAGTCACCAAGTTCGACGCCTAGAGTCGTTCATTACGACAGGCTGGCTCCATACTATGGCCATAGTACTTAGTTCATTGATTGTAAATAGTGTAATGTAAATAATGTAAATTAGTATGACCATGGTCTTGTATATAAGTTAATGTAATAATTTCTTTTGCTTAGCATTATCATTATTAATGTTATTATTATTTAAATACTTGTATGTAATGATGTCTATGCTTTAATTCAGCATTATGAATGTGTTTAATTGTTATTTTCCATGTTTGCTTTAAGTGCTTTGAATAGTATAGCATTTGTTGGTAACGGGTTTGCTTTCCGATCAAAGGTTGAACTGCCCGGGACGTGTAGTCCTTGAGAGGGGGGCAATGTTATGAATTTTGTAAATATTTCATTCTTTTTAATTTATTTTATTTTATTATTGTGAAAATTGCAGTATTATTAATGTATTTCCTATTGAGCATCATGTAACTCAATGCTAAAGGCCTCAGGTGCTTTGCAAGGAAAACAACCTTACACCCTCATCTTTATAATGGAAGTCTATGGAAAAATCGCCAAGGAATGGGTTTATCGCCAAGTTGGCGATGGTTTTGGCGACTTGTTTTTGTCGCCAAATTTGGCGATATATCGCCAAATGTCGCCAAGTTGGCGACGGATTTGTCGACTTTTTGTGCAACCACCCCCCCCCCTTATACCTGTACATTGGGATCCTTTTTCGCTTAGGTTCTCTATCGAAAGTTAAAGCACTTTCTGGTAATTTCTAGCATCTGAAGTCTCTGGAAAATTCTACAGTTATCTTTAAAGCCTATATAAGGGACCTCCACCAGTTCAGTGAGTTAGTTCTCTGTCAAATGCGATTGAATACGTAGGAGAGGCTTTGCATAGAGAACTGTGTTGTCTATGATCGATTTAGTATTGAACAATACGCTATATTGTTCTGTGAGAAATTTTGTTGTGCTGTTATTAGATTTGAAGATTACTGAATATTTGTGTCTTTGAAAAGATATTGGTGTATTTATCGAACTGTTTGGAGTAAATAAAACCTGTTGAGTGTTCTTATATATTGGCATCAATCCTTACGAACCCCGAGCTCACAACAATATGTTCAGAATAGAGTCAAATTACTGTTATGTAACCGTTTTTATAGAAAACGGTTGCAGAATCATAATTTAACTCTATTCTGACCATAAAATGGGCAATAATATGTTCAGAATAGAGTCAAATTACTGTTATGTAACCGTTTTGTATAAAAACGGTCAAATGACTGGACAGTTTGTTGCAAATTTTTTAACAGTGTAGGAGTACGGAAATTATTTGTTGAAAAATTAGGAATAATTTAGTGTATAAAGACGAGTCTTTCTGACAGTGTAAATTCAGAGGCCGTGAAGTCTCCCATGTTGGGACCTTTCAAAATAAATGTTCAGAAATCAGTGTTAAGTTATCAGTGTTATTATGTTTGATTTCCACTTGGAATTAATTTTTCGTAAAAAGCATTTTTTTGTAGGTCACTCGCATAAAAAAACCTGATTTTTGTTTGCTAATGGAAGTTGAATTTCTCAATTTTACATACACTGTTAAAATTTTTCGTTTATTGATTTGGTGTCTTTCGTGAATTTTGATCAGAAATTTTCCGTTTTGTTAGAAAAATGTAATCTCTCCCGTATATCTGTTGCCTTTTTAAGATTACAGAGTTTCAAATACGGAATTATTACTGTAAAAATCTATCATCCAATGAGATTGCAGTATTTTTGATCGTCACGCATGCGCTTGAACTCCTTCGCGTCTGTATCGGGCCATTTACGGAATTTACGGACTACAAAGACGGAACTTTCCTCAATAAACGCAAACATTCTGGCAACTCTGCTGCCAGTCCTTTTTCCGTAAATTGGCGGTTTTTTTTTTTTTTTTTTTTTTTTTTTTTTTTTTTTTTTTTTTACAGTGTATATTCACACTACTGTAAATGAAATTTTAAAGTTGTCCTTCTGAAAAACATTCATAACATACTTTGTACCTTTAAGATATAAATTAAATAAAATATTACTATATATATCTTAATATCACGCAGACAAAAAAAATATATTTAAAGGTTCCGACTCTGCGCTTAGCGGGTTAAATACTTTTTAAATTCTATATTTTCCATTAAATTGGAATAACACTATGTTGTTCCTATTTAATGGGTGATGTGTTACAGAGATCATTGGCTCCAATTACAGTAAGTTGAAAAAAAAATCATATTTTTTAGTAATGTACCGTATTTACATTCTTAGTCATTGAAATATATTTCATTTTTATTCAATAAATCACAAATAAAAATAAAATGTTTTGTAATGTTTTTTTCTTTTTTTTTTTTTTTTTTTTTTTTTTTTTTTTTTTTTTTTTTTAATAACATTAGAAATATCATGAGTAATTAATAATGAAAGGTTTCAGTAATTTAGATTTATCATTATTCATAAAAACTTTCTTAAGCAATTTATTAGTTAACCATTTCTTTAATTTATTTAAAGCATTTAAATGAAGTGATTGAAATGTTTCAACTTATAATACTTTTAACTTTTATTTGACTTTGTGATTTTTTTTCTTTATATTGTGAAGAATATATGTTTTCATTCTTGGGTTTTAGCAGAGCTCTTCAACCTCTGAGGTTTGCATATTAATGATGCAGATTATTGCACAGTAGACTTTTGATTTGCTAAGTTCTGGTTTTTATTCTGAATTTTCACATTTTCATTTAGTGCAATATTTATTACATTTATATTTATAGGATTTCCTATGTTTTCATTAGCTTTTTTGTCATGTTTTATAATTTCATGTATTTTTCCTCCATTTTTAACTCTTTCCACCAAAGTTAAAGAGTGTTTATGAATTCAGTTTGCCTATCAGTCCGTCTATCCGTACTCTAACTCTCGTAATCATACAAGGATTGCCATGTAATTTTGACATGTTATTTAATTTCACTATAGAATAATTTCTTTTGAAAATGAAGAGTGTAGAATTGATAGTTCATTTACAGGGGTACGCAAAATATAATAGTTACATTATTGTCTATAGGGAAAATTATTTTTTGGTGCATTTTACTGATACTAGGGTATTTAAAATTTAAATAGATTTATATGGGTCACTGAGGTGGATGAAACCATGCTATCTCAGGAGTATATACTAATTAGCATTTATAGTTCGTTTACAGGGGGGGGGGGCACAAAATAATTCCATTACATCATGATATATGGGGAAAATGGCTTCCTGGATATTTTAATGATGTTATGATACTTCAACATAAGGGAATTGAGACGGACTATTGAGGAGCACTACATGTTTCTTAAAGATTCAGTGGGTAGCATTTATCAATCATTTACAAGGATTAAAAAATAAATTCTGTTACAGGACTGAATATGCCCCATATGAACAGCAATTGCTATTAAAAAAATTTTTGATGAGTTATATGTGTTTTTTTTTCTATTGCTTAAATAGGTATTTTATTTCGTTTGTTCGAAATTTCTTAATAGTAATCTGCTAGTTTTAGAAAATGTTTCATAATCTATGTCTGGTGTATAATTTTTCTTTTCTCGTTGTATCTTAAGAATTTCCTTTTGTAACTCGTGTAGTAACATTGTACAAACACATAAATTATAAGTAGTTTTGAAAATTTAAATTTACATATATTTACTATTGTAATATAGAATTTTTTCATATACATTATATTTTCAGTCTACAATGTTGTCAAAATTTTTCAATACCGTTATACGTAAATGAAAATAAACCTAATATTTAAATATTAAAAATTTACCTTGATGGTAAGAGACAAATATCTTAATTTCATTTCTTAAATTTCATGATTTCAATTAACCCTTTCCGGCACAGACAAATTACGTTTGTAAACTGAGAAATTACTGACTGACACCGGATTTTACAAACGACTTTTTTAGAAAATATGAGCTCCTTATTTTAAGCTTCCATTGTAGAAACAAAATTTTATTAAATATTCTTGGTGTCGAATGCAAGTTTGGAATTAAAATTAGGTGAGCCCGGAGTGGGACCACTGTGCCGGAAAGGGTTAAATAAGTAATATCGAATGTCTTATAAAGCAAAGCGTGGTGTCTCCAGATATCTACTGTATTAAACAGGAAAAATATTTATTACTAGCTTGTCCGCCGGGCGTTGCCTTGTCCCGTCAAAAAATCGTACGAAACCGAAAGCACTCTAAAAATCGCTGCAAGAAACCCTTCCTCTAATGAACCGTTCGTCTGTCGGAAAGTAAATAGCGAGATGGACCTCGAAGCGGAAGTAAATTCAATACGGATCCCTCAAATGTATGGGTCATTTCCAGCATAGCATGCACAGTCACAGTGACGTCATTGTGACGTCACTGTGAGTCACGTACGTCACGTCACATCTGTGACCAAAATGTCACAACTCTGTAGCGTCACATTGTGACCAAAATGTGAATGTCTTGGAGATCTAAAGAAAACTTAATATAAACTTTATAACGTCTTACGGCTTCAAGAAAATTACCTTTTGACAGCTTTAAAAATTTTTGTGACATTGCAATGATGTCACTGCAAACCACATAAGTCACGTCACACCTATGACCAAAATGCCAACACTCCGTGATTTCACGGTGTGATCAGAGAGTGAATTTGGAAAAAAAACTCATAAAATATAGAATTGAAGTATGTCATGTACCTAAATCATTAATAAAAATATTGCCACACGCTATTTAAATAAATTGAGTATTTCCAAAATATAATAAATAAATATCTTTCTACATATATGAGACAGATAATTTTTTTACAATTTTTATTACCATTTTCAAAAAAATTAATATACTATATAATACACAGGTAAAAATCCTTAAATAGAAATTTAGTAACATAGGAAAGTTTTGTCGGAAAGTAATTCAGAAATAGATCTCCCATTCCAATAAAAATGTTAGCAATTTATAGATTTGTTAGCATTTTAATTTTTTTTATACTACCACATGGAACTCATTTGCTAATTTTGTGATAATAAAAATATTTCTTTAAAAATCTCTAATCTTATTTTCAGGGGCCACTCATCAGCTTTCTGTTCAAAAAATGAAGACACCATTTTTGCGAGTTCGATACCAACACGGTCTAGTCGGGGTTACCGTCGAACGCGTTCGATATTTTCCTTGTACGGTATAATTAAGGTGGTTCTCAAATGACCTGCTCAACAAAGCGAAGTTTTCTGACATAATTTCTGAATCATTTTTAAACGCAAAGGCTTAAAATGGGCAGGACAGACAATGGAAGCAATTTGGAATCGAAATGAGTTTTCCAATTTTTGATAAATAAATTACTTATCGGGTTATAAGAAATTCGTGTCACGTGACGACCAGTTTTTCTCTTTTCTTTCACTGTCATGTCAGGTATTTGGTTCAAAACGCCGAATTTTTCCTTCTTTTCTGAAAAATCTGCTTTTACCAAAAAATGGAAAACGTCTTTCAATTACATAGTTTCTGAATAAAAACACCAGCCAATTTCATGCGTTTCCAAACAAAAACGAATTAAAAATATGTCTTAAAGTATATGTCATTTCTATAGCAATTTATCCAAAACTGATCAGTGCTTAAGATATCACCTCTATTAAATATATTGCTTTTTACAATAGAGTGTCAAAAATGAAAAAAAATCGTATTTAGGAAATCTGATTGCAGAATAGTATCTATATTTATGTCGAATGTTTACTTCGGACATCTAAAGAAAATGCAACTGATTAAAAAAATATATAAATATATAAATTTTCACAGCTTATTTCTAAGATTACAAAACTCTCTCATATAAAAGTAGAATATTATAAAATTGTTAGAAGTTAATATGTCAGCCATATAAATTATAAAACATTTAAAATGTTTTTATTTAAATTAATTTATTTCTATTCTTCTTCTGGAAACACCTGCTAGATGTTACTTTGTGGTTAAACAATACTGCGCAGATCATATTTGCACATATTAAAAGCAGACGATTATTGTCATTCCAAGTTCGGCGGATTAGACTGTGTTGCGTTCTTTTAAGTTTGTGGAATTATATTGTGGAATTTATACCGTGTAAATAAATTAACGTTTTAAAGTGAACCATCTCCATTTTAAAGAGAAACAGCCATTTTAACCTATCCCTGTGTCTAGTGGGGTGCGTTCATAAGGTCTGCGTGGTATTTGATATCGCAGATCTAGGAACACACCTCTGCTGGAACACTTTGAAAATTAAAGTAGTGAATTTCAATCTTATTTTTCAATGAAAGGGAAGCAGTCAAGGACCATTAAAACGTAACACCTAGCACTGGTGGTTTTACTTATAGATCAGCAGGTAACTTTTAATGTCTTCGCAGTTTTGTTAATAGTGCATGTTTAGTAATGGTACATTCAACAGTGCATTATTTAAGAGTTAAGATGTTTAAATCTTCTTTAAAAAAATCATTTGTATTAAATTTTGTCTTTAATGATTTAAATTGTTTTAAATAGACAGTTTGGAAAAAAGGCTTAATGTATTTACTAACAGTATGTATTCTAAATATAAAATGTTATTTAAAATGAGGAATTTATTTATATTTTGCGTTTCTTAGTTCAATTTTCATAGTTATTCATTATAATTAAAAACATTGCAATTTTTAAAATTATTAATATTTGATTTAAAATTAGAAAATTTCATTGCTAGTGGAGGTTTCGAGAAATAATGTTCTGGTATATTTGAAAAAAATGTGACAATTTAACGCATTACAAATTTATTTGTCAAGATATGTCAATATTAGGTACACAAAAATAATGAATATTGATGAAACAATAAAATAGCTATTCCGTTAAGGTAATTTTTCCAGTTGTGTTATCGAATTTTTTACAGTAAAAATTGATATTTAAATTCTGCATTTAGTGTTCTATCAAAAACTATAAAGGAAATATATTGTAAAGAAAAAATATGTTATTATTTTATTTTTATTTTTTTGCGTTTATGATCTTAAGTTTTATATTTCATTTCCATCGAAAAATGTTTTACTGCTTGATACAATGTTTATTATTTAATAATATCGCAGAATAAGTATATCTATTATATAAATGGATTCCTAATATGAATTTTTCACAATGATTATTTTAAAATGTATACTTATATTTTCAATAAAAAGTTGTTCCCAAATCCAAAATAGCTAATTTCTGACATATTTCTGAATGCATTTTTATTCGAAAACACATGAAATTGGCAGGTGTTCTTATTAAGAAAATATGTAATCGAATGTCGTTTGGTATTTTCTGGTGACGGCAGAATATGTTTCAAAAACACTACCAAAGTCTGTGTTTTAAACCGAATTTCCGACGCGGCAGCGTGTGAAACCGGAAAAACGTGAACGAAATTGCTCTTAACTTAATAACTATTTCAATTATTTAAAAGCGGAAAACGCTATTCATTCAAATTCACTTTAATAATCAGGCATGCAAAGTGCCATGCGTTTAAAAATTTGTTCGCAAATGTTTCGTGATACTGAGCTAGGGGAAATATGGCAAATTGTACACATTTCAAGACTTCAATACTTAACAGCAAAATAGCATAGTTTTAATTATTGTCAATATTTTTGGTGGTTACATAAAACAAATGGAAGTAGAAGTTAATTTAAAAAGTTGTTATTTACACAATACAATGTCTTATTATTGAAAAATTTATTTTATTATAATTTTTATTGGATTCATCTACCATGTTTTGGTGCGTTCTTAAATATATAAATACGTAGCACCTATAGTCGTCGTCTGGTCCGTCCGCCTGTCCATATATAACAGCACAAAAACTACCCAACCAAATGATTTGAAATTTAATATATAGAATCTTTGCAGAATTTTGTCGAGTCATTTCAAATTTTATGAAAATCGAATCAGAACTTAAAAAGATATTAATAAAAATATTTATTATTAAGTAATTTGAATATTTTAAAAATTTAGTACTTCTTTGTTATAGCAGCTTCCAAGGATTAATCGTCATGCGACCGAGATGTATCATTCTATTAAATCCTATCATACGTAATTAATTCAATGATATCACATGATAGGTAATGATACTAGGTTGCCATGGTGATTACGTCCTATTTAAAATGGAGTCATTTTATTGCCGTACACTGTAAAAAATGACCAATGTTTCTTATTTTATGAAAATATGCTATAACCACGAACAAAAATATAATATAATCTTCTGAGTTATCCGAAATTTCAAATAGCATGTTACATTGTCTTTTGAATCCCCAGAAATGAATACATATTCAAAATTTAAAGAATAATTTATAAAAACAAATTATTTTTAGCTACCTGAATTTTTCAGAAACGTTTCCGAAGGGATTTTATAGTGTATTAATGAGTGTCCTCAGCCTGGAATACCTGTTTTTCGAATGCTATCAATTCTGAAGTAAACATTTTCATGCTCAAAAATTTTTTTTAACAGACAAACATGCAAAATTAACAGCGTTAACAATAACATTAAAATTAAAATTATTTCTTTACTCTTTCATGTATAAATTAACTTATGCGACTGAAAACGTGTACTTGAGAATGGATAACATTCGAAAAACAGGTATTCCAGCATGAGGACACTAATTAATACACTATAAAAACCCTTCGGAAACGTTTCTGAAAAATTCGGGCAGCTAAAAATAATTTGGTTTTATGAATTATTATTTAAATTTTGAAAATGTATTCGTTTCTGAGGATTCAAAAGACAATATAACATGCTATTTGAAATTTCGGATAACTCAGAAGATTAAATTATATTTTCGTTCGTGATTATAGCATATTTTCATAAAATAAGAAACATTGGTCATTTTTTACAGTGTATTACTGAATTTAAAAACCGAATTTGTATACTAAAATTGTTTAATTATAGCAATAATATAATCTACCGACAGTTTTTGGATAGATTTTTCCGGGGAAATAGACATTAGATGGAAAAAAGTTTAAATATGGATTTCAAGTTTTGAAATTTTTAATGCTAGGTTAAAGTTTCCCATCGGAATTTTCAGTAAATGTCAACAAATTTTAAAATGTTGCCAACTTAAAATGTACTTATTTTATTACGGAAATTAATCATATCATAATAACAGATGATATAATTCCTTTCACCGAAACTAGTTATAGTACGAAAGCACTTCATTTGTCACGTTTGACGTACAATTTCCAACTTGTTACATTAGTATGTCTTTTTTACATATATAATTTTTTTGCTTAAGAAACAAAATTTCAATTTGAATACGAGTTGCATCAATAAAGATTATTGCCGATCCGACAGGAGTCTTATCCGGATTGTCTAAAATCTTGTTATCCGAATCTATGCAAAATTCAAATCTGTATTTGACAGTAGTACCAGATTTATCACCGTAGTGGAGTTCTAGTAAAATCTGGTTACCCGTAATTTGAAGTAAAAAAAAAAAAAAAAAAAAAAAAATAGACCCCGAATAACATTTTGCATCGTATAGAATAATCCGATTTTACCCCGTCCGATGTGACCGCAGTTTGGGTCGGGTCAGATTTGCAATAATTGTTTTTATTGTTGTTGCGGTGTTTGGGTCAAGTTGACTGCATTTTTCTTCGGAATGAGATTTGTTTCTTACGGCAAGGTTCAGGTTAACCTAATTTTTCAAAAGAAAGTCTACAATATTTTTTCAGATTAAAAACTTTATTTTAATATGAATTAATATAAATAGCCATTTTTCTATATAAACGATAAAATAGATATAAAAAACCTGATTATAGACTACTTTTCTATAAATGTATTAAATTACTGATATATTTTCTTTGATTTCAGGTTTCGGGTCTAGATGAGTGCGCTTTGATAGTTGTCGATTTGTCATAAGTTTCGGTCGGTTAATGCATCAACGGAAATCGGGAATCGGGAAGTTCACTGACGAAATGCCTTAAGAGTTAAATTTCCAGAAACAATTTGATATATTACTTTTAGTAAATAGCAATATAAAAATGGCACAAATAAAATTGCGGGTTGAATGTTTTAAATTCCTATATAAAATGATTTTGATATAAATATGTGGAACTGACGTTTGGGATCACTGATCTGCGAATTTACTAGCTTCACTGATATTATAACTGTAATTATTACTTATAGCATTTTGTATATGTAGTTACTTTGTCAGAAATAAATTGTCAAACACTGAAGACAGAAATTAATAATGCTCGACCGGAATTTCAAAATTACAGAAAACTGTTATTAAAATCATATATAAAATACGTTATGAAAAAAATACCTATGATCATATGCATAGTTTAAATATTATTTTCATGAAATAAATACAAATATAAAAAATACAATATATTCAAAAATAGAGATATTTTTATCTGAAATAAAATATGGGACTTTCTTGACAGATAGAGCCAGGTATGCCCAAATCCGACCCATTTGAATCAAAACACATTCTAAACTCAACGCTCAGAAAAAAAACTGCCAACCTAATACAAACTTTATCCCCCCCCCCCCAAAAAAAAATAAATAAATAAATAAATAAATAAATAAATAAAATAAAATAAAATAAAACAAAATAAAATAAAATAAAATAAAATAAAATAAAATAAAATAAAATAAAATAAATACATGCAGACAATTCAATTAGCGGGTTGGATCGGTATACAGCCAATCCTAATCCTTATAGAAACAAAAGACAACCTGAACTAGACGAACACAAAAATCTGTAATGCCTAGCAGAAACTGCCTCGCTACAAATCACAGTTTGAGTTAGGTATGACCAGTACCAATGACCAATTCCCGAGTACTAAATAATAGCTCGAACATCTCTTTAAAAAAAAAAGAGAGAATCAGTAAATCCAACGCGAAAAAAAATAAACTCCAGCGAATTCAACACAAGGTGTGAGTTGGGTACGTACAGTCTTAACACGAAGAGCAGCAAAATACTCTAAAAATCCGATCCAGAGTAAAATAAATACATTAAACAAAACCAACTGCTTGGGTCGGGTTTGAATAAATTCAAATCATCCAACACAGGGCAGGACACAAATGGCCTTACAAAATTGTTACTGTCGTCAAAAATTCGTCATAAAATTAATGGCAAAATCGTCACAAACGACACACGTTTTATAAATTGGTCACAAGGTGACCTCACAATATCGTCACGGGGTCACATCTTCGTCACAAACTTACTGACAAAATCGTCACAAATCCCACAATTTTCACAAAATTGTCACATTGTGACTTCAGAATATTGTCACTGTCGTCACAGATTCATCACAATGTTAATGGCAAAATCGTCACAAATAACACATATTTCACAAATTGGTCATAATGAGACTTCAAAACATTGTCGCTTTCGTCACAGATTCGTTACAAAGTTAACGGCAAAATGACACACTCTTCACAAATTTGTCCCACCGTGACTTCTCAGAGTGGTCACAATGTGTCGTCACAAAAGAGATCTAAAACGGCCATAACGACTTCACATTCAGGTACCATTACTTCAAATCGACGTCACGTGACGTCACATCGACGGTCACAAAGTCACAGTGTGACTTTAAGTGACGTCACCGTGACGTCACCATGGCTTACGGGTTGATTCATGGCTGGTCAGTTTTTGGCCAAAATTAAGAAAATTTACCTTCCGATTTTCACACAATTTGCATTTTTGGAATCAGAAAAATAAACTACGCACACTGTAAAAAAACAAAAGAATCCGCAAACGTTACCCCATAGTCGAGCAGCAATGTAGCCTAGTAAATGGGGTAACGTTTCCGTATATTTCGTGAAAGATTATCGGAAACGTTTCGGTATATTTCGGAAACCTTCCTGTATATTTCGGCATTGTTTCTGAAAACTTCAGAAATGTCTCGGAATATTTCAGAAATGTTTCTGCATATTTAGGAAATCTTTCTGTGTATTTGGGGAACCTTCCTGTATATTTCATAAATGTCTCCGTATATATCGGAAACGTTTCAGAATGTTTTTGTGTACTTCTGTATCATAATTTTTTTATTGATGAAAACGATACATTTTTTAAATAGAATTAATATTATGTGCTTAAATTTTATTGTACAGTAATAGTCGAGTTGCTGTTAATTTTGTGTTGCACATACAAACTTAAATAACATATTCTATAGTTTCTTTATACTATTGTCCCATGAATCTATAAAAAATATTAGACATTTAATTGATGAATAATAATGTAGGACTATAGTGAATTTCAGACAACATTGTTTATACGTTTTTATGATCTTTTTGTTTTGCGATCAAGTTCCGATTCATATATATTGTAATGGTGAAATGTATCGTTTATATGACAGAAGAAATTCATAATTTCACTTATACTATATGTATATTTCTCATTTTTTATGATTCGCATATTTGTAAATAAATATTATTTCAAATTTGATTTATAGATCTAGAAATATTTTTTTTTAATTTAAATGCGGTCTCCGGTGTTACATCCTGTAAATAGATACATATACACATTATGAAAATGTTTAATTTCCCTAACTAGATGGATTTCTGTATTACCTTGATACATTTCTTCAGTTACTTAAGTTTGCATGTACAATAAAAGATTAACAGCAACTCGAATATTACTATACAACAAAATTCAATAGGATAATATTAATTCTTTTTAAAAAGTACATTGTTTCCTTAAATAAAAGAAATTATAATCCAGAATACTTACAGCTATAAAAAAAAGTTACGTTCTGTTAAAGCACTTTCTACGTTTTCGATCACACGCTAAGAATAGTTTGTCAACGAAAAGTAGGATTTACAATTTTTAGTTGCTCTATGAACCTTTTTTTAGACCACGCTGGGTCCCACGAGCACGAGCTTTCAAATTTTGGAATTCCTCTTGGAGTTCTCCGAAAGAGTTTGAAAATTTATTTACGGATTCGGACAGTTTTTTTGCTTCTAATTTTTATTACTATATATTTCTTTCGATGGAGATTTCGCGTGGCGGTTTATACGACCGCGTTGGTATAATTCTAAGCACCGCGTTGACATGACTTTACTCTCCAGAACAATACGAATCACGTGATGATGACGTTTGTAGAACGTAATGGGTTCAAGTGTATGATCTTTCGCAATATTAATTCATTAACCAGTAACTGAAGAGAACCCATAGTTTCGGAAACTTTTCAGCTTTGGAATGAAACGTTTCAGATCTTTTTGACAGTGTTCATGGCCTTGAATCAATAGTTTAACGAAAATACTTGCTACGTTTCTGAACGAGCCCGTAATTGAAAAATATCGATAGTTTACTCTAAATTTTCGGAAACTTTTCTGCCATGGAGAATGCGTTTCAGTTTTTTTTACAGCGTATATACTATGAATTTGAAATTTGTCTTCAAGTTGTGTTTAGCTGGTATAATAATCTAAACAAATCACTGGTTGACACTGGCAAAAGAAAAAATAACCGCCAATTCGCCGCCACGTACCTTAGCGTCTTCTATATATAATAGATAGATACATGTGATTTAGCACAGCGGGTTTTTTTTTTCTTGTAACCTTTCGGTGCTATCCAAATGATGGCGTACATCTATAGATTAATAAATACACCATGCCAATATTCATTTTTAATATTATTGTATCCAATATCGATTGTTTGTTTACCGTGCATATTTTTCTGCGATAAAAAGCATATTTTCATTTGTTTGCACTTTTAGGTACAAGATTCTTGTCGATTAGTGCACTATACATTTATTATCATGCAGTTATTATTACTAATCACCGTTAAATTGGAAACAATATATTTTGTTAACAAATCTTTTAGTTTTTCGCCAAAATTAACAAACATTACCGTTCGATTTTTACAATATTTGCATTTACGGAATCGGAAAAGCAAACTACGTATATACTGTGAGTTTCGAATCGATACATCCAATAGCTTTCTTAATACAATAAATAACGTGGCCGGATAAATTTTGATTTATAGGTTTCATTTTCTAAACAAGAAATAACTCATTTTTCGCCGCTACGTACCTTAGCGTTATATATATATATATACAGATTATTAGGATATAGTGGTATCCTACGGCCATTAGGTTGAAAACCCATGCTATGAAGAAAATTATCTTCAATTGTCAAAAATTGGATAAATGTAATATATTTTCTTAATGTATCGTTTGTCATTTAGTATCCATTAAATTATTTCCTTTCTCAATTAAAAAATTTGAAATATTTTTCGAGAGCTATTTGAGTAACATATATTCTTCATCTTCTGATTGTGCCTTTTATTTTCCTAAGAACTAAAATATAGCTTTTTTTATTATTTTAACCAAAAGTCTTAAACACACTAAAACTTTTCAAACTTTATGAAAATTGCTAAAAGAAAAAAAAATGTCAGCGGAGAGAACACCCTTTTTTTCTCGAGATTATATTTCTATGAACCTCAAAATAGAAAAATTTGCAAACTCCCAAATTGGATATTTATAAAAAAATTATTACGATAGCAGACTGGATGGTTGTAAAGACACTTGATTAGAACAATATTACAATATGTTTCTAAAAATGTTTTTACGTTTTCTTGGATTTCTTTTCACATATCGCATTATTAAAATAACTAATTTAATGATATGCTATTAAGAATTTTTATCTTAGTTCAGAACATTTAGAATTTATTTCTTGCGTGAATTTTTTCAGAAAACTTTTACAGCATTATTCAAAAAGTTAATGCAATAGACTTGTTTTGTTACACTTTGCTTCGAAGAAACAATGTAGTGTTTTTATATATTAAGCAGGTATGTTTTTAGTATTGTATTATTGAAATTTCTTGAGTGCAAATTGGTGGATACGTTCATTAGAATAATGATATAATAAACACACACACACACATATCTACATTATAAAGGACAAACGTGTCCGTGCGTAACGCTGATGTCATTTTGAGAATGGCAACAGTTGACCATGAAATTTCGGTTTCGCAATTTTGATACTGCATTTTTTTTTCTGACCATCACATATTTTTTAATTTTTACACAGTTATATAGGAAAAAAAGTTTCTTTATTGACTGATTTATTATAGATTTTAAAGTAGATTTTAAAGTAAATTTTAAGCATCATTCAAAAAGAAATCTATCTCTATCGCTTGCAGATGATTACAAAATATTAACCCGTTTGCATTTTAAAGAATATAAAAAAAAATCAGCATTTGTTTCCAGCTAATATTCCATAACAAAATAAAAAACTTCATTAATCAGTAAATAAAATAGTATAATTAAAACAAAAATTTAAATGACTTGTAATTGAAATAAGCACTTAAAACCGTTGAAAGTATGAGAATAATGATAAAAAAAAATTGCTCTGGATAACGAAACTTTTAACAATTTCTTCAACTATTAGCTTCTGGTACGACGCCAATACGCAATTACCCATTTAATAAATTTCAAAATTTTATTTGAATAATTAATTCACATATCTCATATAAAAATACTCTGTGGTGTTCTTAGGGGTAATCTAAAAAGAAATATAAAAAATCTATTCGAGTTTTGAATAAAAATAAATAAAACACATATACTCTCTATTCCTGTAAACCCGTGTTGAATGCCCTAGTACATATAGAATACTTTTTCTTCGTAAAAGAAATGTTATATTTTCGCAAGTTGCTAGAAATAAATATTTATAGTAAATTTGATAATAAGGATTTCACTTTCCAGAGTTTTTGACATTTGTGCGGTTTGTAATATGATGACAAAAGAACACAAAAGAATTATTACAAAAGAACACAAAAGAATTATTACAAAAGAACACAAAAGAATCATTACAAAAGTATACTACAATGCTAAGTTTAGGTAATTTTTGACATTTTATCCTATTTTTGTGTAAATATTAGTATTTTCGATCTTTATATTATTTCTCATTCTTTTACTTTAAACCTATATTTAATTTTTTTTAGGTTATTTGCTTTTGTATTGTTTGCTGTCATTTTTTTTCCCTTAATAGACTGTGTGGAGTTAGATATACTGGAAAAATATTACACTTTTCACTGCATTGATGGTCATCTGAAATCAGAGTTGGGCAGTACTGAAAATACATGTATTTGAAATACATTTTCAAAATAAATTTGTATTTTGTATTTTGTATTTTAAAGAGATAAAACTAAAGCATTTCGTTAATGTAATTTGAAATGATTTTTCCATGTATTTTGTATTTTCAAAATACTCAAAATACATTTCTCGATTTTTCAAACTGTTCCTAACAGACTTGAAGCTGGTTTGAACCACAACTTGTGTTTAAACCGCAAATTACTGATTCACAACAGAAAAATACATGCTTGTCTGCTTTGTCTAGTCTTTGAATTTGTTTCTGGAAGTTAATATAAGTATTTTTCTTCTTTTTTCCAAATTTTTTATGACAAGGATTTTTATCTTCTACCGAAACATTGTTGTTGAATGCTTTTAGTAAATGCTTTTATAATTCGTATTGTTGTTATGTGAATTACAAAATATTGTCGTGTGATACACAAGTAGGATCGTCCAGAATTTTCCTGAGTATTGCATTTGTAATGTATATTAGGAGAGTAATGCGGTTAGTTATTGCACAGACTCATGAAAAGATGGATAATACACACTTTAGAACTCCTAATGAAAGGAAATTAATTAATTGTAATACATCCCGCTACGCGATAGATATAAATATAAGTACGCTCAAAATATTTAAAAATAAAATTTTTTGTGTTAATTGGTGTAAGACTAAAACACTATTTTCAGGTAGAAACCGACAGAGCTTAGTCATCACTCTTTTCGGACCGGGCCAGGCTTGGGCTTTACATTTTCCTACAGAATCGGGCCGGGCGGGTCAGATTTTTCTTTTTTTTCCGGATAGTGCCAGACCTGGACTTTCTTCCTAGAGGTCTAGATGGGAAGATATTTTAAAGTCCGGTCTCGACCCAGATCGTACAAAAATCCTTGACCCGACCTGGCTCGTACAAAAACCAGTAAAATTTGGGCCGTTCCGACAATTTTTGCAAAAAATGTTATATTTTAAAAATCGCCGTTATTCTACAATTAAAATTTAAAATTTATACTTTTTGAAAAATAGTTCATATATTTCTAGGCAATAGAATTGCAGTACACGAAAACCTGTGAAAATAAATCTGTCTATGATGAAATCTTGTCTTAAACAGAAAAATATGTTGCAAATATCATGCAGAATGAATGTGATAATACGTGTGAAAAGAATATAATGTATTTACAACAGGTGATGTGCCAGCTAAGGGGGGAACTTGTCTATAACGGATTTTTTTCACTCCTAAGCGATTCCATATTAAAAGATTTTTCTGTATAGATTTTTCACATTTGTAATCCTCCAAACCATGTTATTTGGATTAATGATAACTCAAAAATTTGTGTACAAATATAAATTTACAAAAAATTAATGTAGTTTACATGAGCAAAGCTAGAAATAAATCTAGCGAGGTCAGTATTTCGGATGCATGTACTTCGCAGCTCTGGGAGCTTTTTAAACAACTGGGTAAGTGTGATCGAAGATCTCACAAAGGGTTTCGTTTAATATTCCTTTCAAAATACATTATCCTTTCTTTAATAAATAATAAAAAAGGTGATTTTTTTATAAAGTAAAAATTTAGCAGTCTATTTTTCTCATTTGTTTTGGAATATCTGAACCGGTCCAATAGCGGGCGATTGTACTCTGTCATAATGATATCTATCATGTGGACTAAATGCGATATTTAAAAAAATCAATTTCAAAATTAAACATGTTGTATAGAGACCTTCAAAATGTTAAAATATGCCAATATTTCCATAATCGGGTTTTTATCATGATTCAATACGTTCCTCAATCTCGTATGACGTTATTATCACTTGCTGACGTCATATCAATTTGCTATCTGCATTACTCATATTGATATCACTCATCTCTTTCTATTATTAAGTCCGTTTAACTTCCAATATAACTTCAGATCAATTTTCTTTTTAATTCTCCAATGACGTCATACTAAGACTTCATACTCATTAGCGTAAAAATTCCTCTTTTGTAGAAATTCACTCGGGCCAATTAAGTTTTTGTATGAGCCGAAGTTTTAGCATTTATAAGGGCCAATAATTTTTTTGTACAAGCCGGGACAGGCTTGGACAGAACTTTTTGTACGGACACGCTCAGGCTCGGGCTGAACGTTTAACTTTTATACCAGGTCGGGCTTAGCCAGGGCCGGGAAATTTCGGACTGTGCAGACCTCTTTTTTTTGTTTACGTACCTGTCCATACAGTAGATTAAAAAAATTACATTTATTTATACCATTTTTTTTATTTTTACTATGACATTGCAATTAAAACATTTTTGCGTAATGCATGATAATGCAGAATGATTAAAATTAAAATTAAGGTATTTTGTATTTTGAATGTATTTTGAAAATACATTTATTTTGTATTTTGAAATTTTGGTTTTAAAACCAATGTATTTTGTATTTTGTAACGAAAATGGTTTTTCGATGTATTTTGCCCAGCTCTGCCTGAAATTTATTTTTGGTGAGGATTTTCTATTCTTTTGATTGTTGTATATTTATATTAAAATTTATAATGCCTATTTGTCGCATTCTTTGCATATTTCATGTGCAAATTTCGTTTATATATATATATATATATATATATATATATATATATATAGAGAGAGAGAGAGAGAGAGAGAGAGAGAGAGAGAGAGAGAGATGAGCAACATCGTTCCTTTTAGGGAATAGTTCCAGCCGGAATCGTTCACCGAAAGGAACGAGTTCTTTGGAGTCGTTCTTTTTGGAATCGTTCCGAAAAAAGGACCGATTCCGGAAAGAAGGAACGATTCCTAAATAAAAGGAACGATTCCTAAAAAAGGAACGATTCCGAAAAAAAAGTTTTCGAGAAAAAGAAACGCTTTCGAGATAAAATTAACGATTTCAAGATAAAAGGGATACTTTTGAGAAAAAAGGAACAAATCCGGAAGTATTAGAATGAACATGAAATCCATAATATTAATAATACTAATTTATTTTCTTGCGTATTCGTCCATTTTCTTACGCATCCATCCGCCTTATTTTTAATTTTTTTGCACAGATGATTTCGTTTTCAAGAGTTAATTTCATTGATGAGTGTGTGCAATTAATTAACAATTAATTAGCAATTATTTCTAATTACCATAATACAAGTACACTCCCTGACTTTGTGGTTTATGGCATTAAACTCAATTCCTCTTGAAAATTTACCCCTGGATGACCTTTCATTTACCGCTATGGTTTATCAAAGAAATTTTATTGTAGCTGTTTGTTTTGCCCACCAGGGTGGCGACCCATTCGATTTTTAGTGTAATCAGGTTTCCTCTTGAAAATGTATCTTTGAATGACCCTCCATTATACTTTTAATTATTTTATGCAGGAATCTTTATTCTAGTTCTGATGTTTGGCACCAGGATCTACGCATTTTTAAGCCTTATAATTAGATCCCTCTTCAAAATCCATCCCAAGATAACCAACCATTCATTTACATGTCAGTCCTCGGAACCAGCCGTTTTCAAAGTCACTCCATTTCGGTACGATTATTTGGAAATCGGTCATTTTCTCAATCTGCCCATTTCTAAACAATTCCCAGGACTATCTCCTTTTAGTATTAAGTTCATGCGAGCTTTCATAGAATCTTTTATAAAATCAAATTCGGATACCTGTCGATTTGGGAAAACACAATTCATTAAACGAAGTATATTTGAGAGTCTTAATATATCACAATGTCCTTTCTGACTACATTATCAATGCACAGCCGAAACCGAAATGTCTGCACCTGAAATCGTGAAATTTTAGTTGTTACTTCCTGTTATGACATAAAAATCCATTAAAAAGGTGTTTTCTGAAATTCAACTGTTAGGTGATTGAAAGTTTTTGAAAAGGTATGCCAGTATATTTAAATTTAGAAATTGCACATAATTAGAACTGTAGATATTGAGATAAGAAACAAAATCATAACTATATAGTTCAATACGTTTCAATAACTTAACTAACTTTCGTCAACTTTATAGTTTAACCCTCCAGCCGCGGGAAACACTTGTATCGCGTTTCACTTAATCAATACAATTTTGCGAGAACCGCTATTTTTGGCTTATTTTTTCTATCTTAAAATTTTGATTTTGCGCTTATAATTTATGGCTTTCTTTATACATTCCATTGATACAATCCTCATAACTATTACAAATAGCGAATAAAAATAATGTGCAGTTTTTTTCAAGAAAGGGTAAAAAACCGCCCACGGTTGGAGGGTTAATACAAATACGATTTTAAATAAGAAAATACAAAATACGACACTCTTGAAAAAGATTTTATTTCAAAAATAGGAATATATAAAATCTGTTGATTTGGTGAAATCCTAAAATAAAACGCAACAAAAAAGCAGGCTAAAATGTTAGTGCAACAAACAAATTCATCAACAGTTTCATGATAGTAAAGAAAATTAACATCAATAATATAAAACAGCTAGGAATATTAATTTGTTTCTAAAATTTTTCCTTCATTGGTGTAAACAATTCTTTTTAATCGATTTTATTTTCTAATAATTTTTGTTTAGTAAGAATTATTGCTATATAATTCCAAAACTCTGTTGTCTGAAATGCTGAATCAATTCGAACCTATTTGGGGCAGTAAATTGATCTGCCAGTATCTTCGATGAGTTTGTTAATCAAGTATGTAGCTGTTATAGTTCGTTTACAGTAGCACACAAAAGCAAAAAACATTCAAAGCTTGTCATCGCGATAATATCCGAAATATACTGAGCATATTTAAACCGAGTTAGGACAGTATATTGTTCTTGCAAGTATCTTGGAAGAATTCGATAATCAAGTACTGTTTTGTTGCCCCTATGTGATCACCTAATGATAAAAACCAGCCCTGTTGAAAGCAAAGATAATAAAATGAATGAACACATGAATAATTTTACACCTTTAGCATTTAAAAGTAATATACCATTACAAGGTGTTATATTTTATTATATTGTTATGAACGAATACGTTTTCATTTTAGGTTGCCTGATTACAAGTATTTTTTGTTCGAATTTCGTTACTTGTATTTCTGTACCGAAAGAAGAATCAAATCTTATTTTGGCGCCCCCTTCTACACTAGCGCTCGGGGCATATGCCCCTTTTGCTCCTCCGTAGGTTCGGCACTGCAAATATCTGTTATCCACCACCACAGTAACAGCCATTAATCCGGGAACTGATTTCGGGAGTTGCGAGTATCAATCCCGATCGTGGAATCGCGATTATTACAAGAAATTATTATGAAAAACGATTTTTGTCTTGCTTTTATTTTACGTTGCATTAAAACAAAGTCAAAGATATTTAACTTCTTATTATTTAGCAAAAAAATAGAAGTAAAATGAGAAAAAAAAACTATACAAAATCACAATTTGCATTCTTTAGCAATCAATAATTAAAAAGAAATTAACGTAATAGTGCTGCTCCATATTTTTTGGCAAAACATAAAAATGTCTATTAATATGTATACACGTACACAATTATACAATTATATTAGCACTAAAATCAGTTTAAAAAAAATGTCTTTACTGTAAATTATGTTTTATTTTTACTATATATTTTTACTATATACTATATAAATATATTATAAAACTAGTTTAATGTAATCTTAACATAAATCTATTAAACAGAAAAAGCATAAAATACGCAGCTTTACATATATATCACTATGTTGGAAAATGTCTGGTAATCTATATGTAGCACGTAATTTTTCTTTCTCGTTTTCATACTCAAAACGGCCATATGGGTAGCGAACAGCGGTTAAATTATTTGAATCCCACCCACTACTGCTATTGTTATATTATTATTATTCTTAAATATGTTTTTAAATCTTTATTATAGGAATTTTAAGAAAGAATTGAAAACGTTTTTCAAAAATTCCTTGTTCAAATAGGTTTTCCTTTATGCATCCACTACAAGTTGATTAAAACTATCTACGGGAGTTCCGAGATCTTTTGAATCATCTTTTTTAGGAGAGAAAAATAAGACCCCAAACTGAGGAAACAAAGTGGTACTCGAGCGCTCGTAAATGCTCCTATTAGATAGATTTCGTAAGAAATACTACCTATTACATTCTACCCTAAGTTGGAATTTTTCAAAAAAAATTTGTAGATCTACGCTGATCATGACTCCCAGAACCCAAAACCACCCCTAGTTCAAAACTTTATCTATCTATCTATCTATGTCACTTTTTTATGGACACGATAACTTCAATAATTCTGCACAAATCTCTTCCAAACTGATACATAAAATCAAGGGGCATAAAATCTCGGTCAAGTACGTTAATGGGCAAAATCGAATCAGGGGGGGGGGAGGGGAATGGGAAGGCTTTTTGTGAAAACAGAAAAACCCCATAACTTCTTAATTATGATACGTATTGAATCCATTTAAAGTTATTATTAATTCTAGGTAAAGGGCCGAAAATTTATGTATGACAGATTTTTGATATCATTAAAAATGGCCCCAAAGGGGGGAAAAAGGGGGTTTCAGAAGAAAAAAAATTCATAACTACACCAATTCGCAAGATATCAAATCCGCTTAAATTTGTTATAAATCCTCTTAATATTTTCTAAAACTTTTATATTGACAAGTTTTTTATATCACCAACCCTTATAGAAAAAAAAGGTCCCTGCCGGCTCCGCCTGCAGACAAGTTAAATTTCGAAGTGGGCTGTCCCAACTGCAGCATCATCGCAAAAAGGTGATTTCTTCTGCAATTCCCAACAAACAGGCGCCCCACGGTCTGCATCTTCGAAATCTACCTGTGTCTGCTGGCCGAGCCGTCAAGGATTTTTTTTTTTTTTTTTTTTTTTTTTTTTTTTTTTGACAGAAAGGATCCTCAAATTAAAATTATGCTTGATGAAAACATATAAAACAGTGAAATATACACGAAAGTGCGCAACCATGCAATTATTAAAATTGATTGAAAATCAGTTCTTTCTGATAAAAAAAATCAGTTATTATTAACTGATTTAAAATGCAATTGTTCAGGGCATAGCGAAGTATTTCTTATATTATTCAAAACTGTTTCAAATCAGATTTAAATATATATATATATTTCCCCTATTATTTAAACAAGCATTTACTTTGCATTAATTTTTTGTTTTAATTTTTTTTCTTTCTGATCAATTTAGCACAAAAAGTTTCAATAGCAATGTAATTAAGTCGCAAGTGATAAGTACATAGCTAAATAATAGACAATATTTTAACTGAAGTACAATAATATACTTCTATTTATCTTAAGATAAATTTAAGAGAAAGTAATACACAGTTGTAGTTTATTAATCAATCGCCCTCCTCCCCCCCTCGCACTTCTCTCTCTCTCTCTTTTATTATTTTTTTATCACGTACACATTAGAAGGATTTTTTAGCCAGAAACTCAGCTTTAATAGAATCAAAATCTGCTATTTTAAAATAAAATAGCGTATTTTAATTTATTACAACTGGCCAGTCTACAAGAACCGATTCCGAGGACTCGATCTTTTCGGAGTCTGTACTAGATATCTTCACGGGCCGGGCCAAGGCCCGAAGCTCGAGACAAGCCTGGCCCGCGGGCCGGGCTCGGGCCTATTTTCCTTCACGGCAATCGGGCCCGGGCCATACTTTTTTCTGAAGGCTCGGGCCGGGCCTAGTGATTACTCTTTACGTGCCGGGCCGGGCCGGGCTTTACCTTTTTCCTGAAGGATAAGGCCGTCCCTTAAATTATTTTTTCCTTACAGAGCCGGGATTGGTTTCATTCTTCCTAGTCTTTACGCCCCAAAATTTTCAGTCCTGGTTTTGACCCGTATGAAAATCATTGTCTCGGCCTGACCTGGTCCATTCGAAGGTCAGTAAAATAAGACCTGGCACAAAAATCTTTGCAAAACAGGCATACATTTTTAAATCGCCATTATTCTAAAATTAAACAGTAAAATTTATTATTTATAAAGAATAGTAGATTTATACACTTATTAAAATATGGCTAAATTAAAATATAGTAAAACGTGTGAAAAAGAGCCTGCTTATGACGGAATCCTGTCTTAAACTGAAAAATATTTGATCCATGAAAAATGAATATACTAATACGTAAGAAAAGAATATATAATACATTTACACCTGCTAAGTAGGTAAATTGTCTATAACTGATTTTTTTTCTTCCCTATGCAATTCCATCTTAGAAGATTTTACTGTATAGCATTTTTCTGATTTTTAACACTTCAATAAATGGAATATGGATTAACAATATTAATAATAACTTAAACACATAGATACAACAAATAGAGATTTATTAAAAAAATAAATATTCCAGGTTGCGGCACCTCTATAAAAATGAAGATTATAAACATGAGAAAAAAAGGCTAAGATAGGAATTTTTGGTTATATCTCCTCCTACGAGGCAAATTTTTAACTAAATCGACTTAAAAATCAATGTTTTGTAGAAATTCACTCTTGCCTGGTCGGGTTCGGGCCGACAGTTTAACTTTATTTCGGGCCGGGCCGGGCTCGAGCAGAACCTTTAATTTTTGTATCGGGCCGAATTTTTTTTTGTATGGGTCGGGCCGGGCTCGGGCCTGGAAATTTCGGCCCGTGCAGACCTCTAGTCTGTACATTCAGGACCGATTCCGAGGAATCGATCCTTTTTGGAATCTGTACATTTTGGACCGATTCCTAGGAATCGTTCCTTTTCGGAATCGCTACATTTTTGACTAATTCCGAGGAATCGGCCCTTTTCGGAATCGATTCCGAGGATTCGGTCCTTTTCGGAGTCGGTACATTCTGGACTGGTTTTGAGGAATCGGTCCTTTTCGGATTCAATATATTTTGGACCGAATCCGAGGAATCGTTCCAAAAAGGACCGAATCCGAGGAATCGTTCCTTTTCGGAATCGTTCCAAAAAGGACGGATTCCTTTTTAAAATCGTTCCTTGACAAATGACACATCTCTCTATATATATTATATATATATATATATATATATATATATTTATATATATATATATATATACACGTGCGTGTGTGTGCGCGCCTACGTGTGTTATAGTAATTTAAATAATATTATTCCTGCCTTTAATCAGATGAAAATGATTTTATTAAATATAACAACATTAAATATATTTTATACAATTCATGTTGTATAAGTTACATATTTCTAAGTACCTACTACAGTTTTTCGTTTTTACAGCGTGTCGGCGTCTAGGCATGTGCAGCAACGTTCAATGTATAAATTGTATAAAATAATGTAATGATAAAATGTGCATATTTTTTTCATTTTAATGTATTCAAAGAAGCCTTTATCAATAAGAAAAATCCATTACCAGATACGATGAAATTTAGAATAGATGGTAATGTATGTAGCTGACGTAATTTCAATTTTTCAAGAAATGAAGTAAAAGGTTTAATCAAATAAAATTACTCTACGGAAAATCAATAATACTGTTCTACGCAAATTTCGAAACACATAAATCAGTGAGTTTTTTTAAGTTTATTTTTTAAATATCTAAATCTAAAATGTATTCTGAAATGCTGTATCACGACACTTTTCCGACTCATATAACTTTATAGATCTGTATTATGTCTTTTTTTTTTACTCATATTAAGATCGGTGAACAAACCTTAAAAAAAAATTAATCATCCACACGGTACCAATAAATCATGAGACATCTACCCGGAACATGCGAACAACACTATAAACAACGAGTCATCACCGTAAAGCCTGTACGAAATCCCACAATTTGTCAATGCTGCTAAAGACATTGTCGGGTGTGGTGTTAGTCTGTGTTAATTTCTGTGAATTCGGTAAGTATTCTGTTCTTCCCACAGTTGCTCAAATTTAGCTAATTTTACATTTTATGATTTTCTATTATGTATACGTAATGACTTTGCAAATTTTATACTGTTCGAGAAATTTTTCAAGTTTGCATAACAAAAGTGCCATGCCAGATGGAGAAAAATTGACTTCATTTTCAGTTTCAACTTCGACATAAATATAAAACTAGTCGTTGAGGGCCTCCTCAATACTTACCCACCATGGATATGCATAATATAAAATATGAAAATAAAAAATGTGTAAACTATTTATAAAATGCATTGCAATTCGAATAAAATCGTCGCTTGATGACGTCATAAACTTTAAATGCTCTATTACTTAATTGCATAAGAGAAACATCCGTATAGCTCTAAAAATGATAATCCTAACTAATAGTTTACTACGTTGGATTAAGCGTCTTTTTACTAATTAAAATAGGTTTTTGAATTGAAATTTGAATGAAATACAGGGTCATGAAAAATCGAAGAGAAAATGTCATTACAAATATCTCGACAACTAATTATCCGATCGACTTCATTCTTAATACAAAATTTATGTGCTTTTATTGTCTTTTATATTCACTTCTTAAAAAAAAACTTCGAAATTTTTTATAAACCATTTACCAGAACGAATATATAGAGTCCGAAAAAATAGTTCCGGATAATCGAGGTTACTGAAATTCAATAAGCTTCTTCCCATTATAACATACTAAGTACATACTGAATTTTAAATCTCTATCTCAATTTGTTCGGGAGATAGAGCGTTTACAGACACACACACAGACGGACGGCAATTTTTTTTTCTAAAAATATATTTTTCGAAATCTTTAGTGTCTGAAAAGTGTAAATCCGTCAAAAAATTTTCTTCGATTTTCAACACCTATACCAAACCCTTTACTACGTATGTTGGGTAAGTAATACAAGTATTACGATTTCTTTTCCAAAGATATTTTTTCAGTTTGTTGACTAGTACAATTATCCAAAACTGCAGATTTTATGATTTCCTGCAGATTTTAGGACATTGAGTAAAAATTATAATGAATCCAATCATCTTACAATTTGTTATTTAAGATTTGCCTTTATATTAATATATAATTTATTACTCGTTCTATTATTTAACAGAAAAACGAAAAATAGCTATGTGAATTCTGCATAGAATATTTTTCAAAATCGCCTAATTAGTGTCTTAAAATCCACGCTCTTCCACATTTTTGCAACTAACATGAATTTAAGATTTTTGTAATATTCAAATTAAAGTATATCTGTTTGAAAAACCTTGTACCAAACAAGTCCACATTTGGAAGATATACATTTCCGACCGCGTGGATTTAATTACGAAAATGGCCAGTAGGGAAAAATGAGGCTCTGTGATCATTTTCTTCTAAATAATATGAATGAGACTACCAATGAAAACATTCATACCATTTTCTATCATGCAAATTTATTAATTCACACCATACATGCAAAAACTTTCGAACACGTAGAGATGTGGGTAATTCTATTAACGAAACACACATGACTATACAATAAAATTCAACCTTTAACACACAATATCTAACTGTAACTGAATAAACAGACGTGCGTTTCGTTAATAACTTGGACTCACATCATCAGTGTCAGTAAAAATAAAAATTATTATAATCCCCCAAAGCCATGAAACAGAATCAAAAACACAAATGACAAACAATAACACACAGATAGCTCATCATGCACGAGCAACCAATAATATTAAACCGCAGTATGACACAGTGAATCAACCCAGAAAAGTGAGATGTAAGGTACGCTTGAAAAATCGTTGACCAAGGAGTTACCAAATCTACGAATATAAACTGCTTCAAAAAAGTCTAAATCTAAAGGAGTATTGCATTTCTTAATAATAGTGGATGAATCAAAGTTGAAATTATGCCCCTCCCTCCAATAATGACAAGCAATAGAGGATTTTTGTAATTCCTTTTTCTTAACATAGTTTCTGTGTTCATTGATTCTGAAACGGAGTTGTAGTTTAGTCTGTCCGATATAGGACAAACCACATTGACATTGGATAATGTAAATATCCCAGAAGTTTTGATGTGGAATTTTATCCTTTCACTGTGAAAAGGTTAGTTTATTAACTGGCTTAAAAACAACTTTAAAATCATAATTTCTTAAAACATTAGCTGTGAGTATATTTGCTACGAAAGTTTGTATGCGTATGGTGTGAATTAATAAATTTTCATGATGGTACTTTCTATGATAATTCATATACATTCATATACATTAAATTATAATGTTCATAGAACCACATTTCTCCGTAACGGCCATTTTTCAACTAAATACTTCGATTGCATCAGTCAGTTCATCATGGTATGAAATATGTGTCCTTTTAATGTGACGTCATTATGTCGAAGTGTTGTCAGTCAAGATACTACTAAACAGATATACTTCAATTTGAATCACCCTGCATATAAAATGTTATTCACATAATCAAATCTCAAAAGGTGAAATACGCTGCAGTTGATAATCCCTTTCTCTTTCTAATAAAGAGCAAAGATTTATTCTTTTAAATTTCAGTCAGTACAAATAAATTATCCCTTTATTTATTTGTCAAATTGCATCTATGAAGTTAAATTTCATTGTTTCAATTGCTAACTGTAATTTAGTCTCTAAATAAGAATAATATATGCATTTTGTTTGTTTTATAATCAGTTTTTATAGAACCGCACACTGCAGTGTTACATTGGAACCTGCATTTATAAATCCTTGAAAACTGTTATACAAAAGACACCTAAATGTATACAATTATTATAATACAGACATACATACAATAAATACAATAATCCAACATGGAGTGAAAAATTAGCCAGAGCCATGTATTTTCACTCCATGTTGTATTATTGTATTTATTGTATGTATGTCTGTATTATAATAATTGTATATCTTTAAATGCTGAATGCAGGCATTGTTTAAGTGTGTTTGAATTGACACCTAAATGTGTTCTACTAATGATAGATTTTATAAAAAATATTGAATTGTCATAAAAAAAAAAACTTCCCGATGTATGAAACCCTAGCGGCCTAACCACTCAACCAATCGAAAGAAAATTTCATCGTGATGATTTAAAACAATAGATGTCTCACGATTGCGATTACAGTGAAACAAATTCGAAATTTTCCAGTTTCAACACTCACTTTTTTCCTGCGCAGACTCTTCAGCGTATTAAAAAACCATGAATGGTGTTCGAAAGATACACGTATGACTAAAATTGCGGGCAGTAAACAATTACAATGGAGATCATTGTAAAGGACCAATGACAACACACGAGAAAAGAGGGGAAAAACTTTTATTGGAATTATCAGTCTTCAACATGCCCACCTTTGCAGACGATAACGCATTGAATGTGGGAGATTGTTGACAACAATGACGAACGTAACATCGCAGAAGGTATCTGCATATACCTTCACGTTTTATGGCATCTGTCAATTATGTCAAATCTCTTGGATTTGATGTGAATGTACACCTTCGTTTTCAGATAACCTGAGAACTAGAAATCCACTGGAGTGAGGAGGGGGGATCGCAGTGGCCACGAAACTTCAATATCACGGGAGATGACTCTATCACTAAAATGCTGTTGCAGAACTTGTCGAACACATGTGGTGACGTGCGGAGGAGCACCATCCTGCATTCATACAACATCATTAAAGACATTTAGCTGCTGCAGTTCTGGAATTACGTAATTCTGCAACATTGCTTTATACCCATTAGATTTGATGGAGCACGTTATCATACCTGTGAAAGTGACCTGTTCGAAGAGGTACGGACTAGAATGAATATGCTTGCAATGCCGCACGATACAGTCAGTTTAGCTTCGTGTAAAGGCTTGGTGCCAAATCTTGAAGATTTTCGACAGCGCAGTGAACGCAATTCTTCGCGTTTACGTTCCCAGTTAATCCACTAAGGGTTCCTATATCAAGATTTTTTATAACCACACTGTATATCAATATTCACATCTTTTGAATAATGGTAAAGACATAATTTAGCCTATTTCGAAATGTCGACAGTTAAACAGACACGAACCTATTTGAAAAGTTATAAATACGTGTAATTGAAAATTGTATTTCATATCAACAGCATCATTAGTTTCCAAAGATGACCAAAAATATTTTGAACTCGCCTGAGTTGATTTTTTCATGAATTACCGAACAAAAAAAGAGGTGCACATAGGAGTCTTCATTGGAGTTTTATTCAAATGGGAAAAGGAATTGTCACATTTCACATCTTACTTCACTTGTATAATTATCCGAACTGTTGCATATTCGAACTAGGTATTGTCCTGACAGATTCTATTAATCAAAGATGCACTGTAGGCATGTTAGAAGATCACTTGAGGAATACATCAAAATTTTAAATCTTAAAAAAAATTGCAACAATTTCATTAATAACATTTGAATTATTAATGTGCACGTAATTTCTCAAAGATTTAGGCCCAAAACACATATATTAATGTTCGTTGTTAAAAAATAAAATTCATATATTTTAAATGAAGTAACGTATATTTTTTATACAACGTGTAATTTAATAATAAAATTTTTATAATTTTAAAGTCATATTTCAAAATACAATTTTACTAATGTAGAATACAATTTGTTAATATGCATTATGATTTTACGCAAAACTGTTTTGAAAAAAAAAAATCTTCTACGAAAAGCATTGTTTCAGGAAATTGAGTAAAAAGAGTTATGCATCATAATTTAAACAGACTGTATGTTAGGAAATATAAATCGAATGAAATAATAACTCCGTGGAATAATAACGCTCGCTTGTTCACTTGTATTCAAAAGCAATAATGAAACCAGTATTTCATAAAGGTTTTTCCTACGCTATTATACACTGGCGAGAAAAATTAAAGGAACAACCATAAAATGGAGCTTTATGTGAATTCTATTGCGGGAACTTCAATCAAAGGTGATTGGTTGGTAACTCAATGTTAACGTTATCACGTAGTCCAATGGGATTAATCTTTGCTACAGAAAAATATGCAAATTTTTTTGAGTTCGTTGTTTCTGCACGCTTGAAAAGGAGTCCACGTGGGTGATTTGAAGTCTAATTTCAAGGATTTTATGTGTAGACGCATGAAATTTTCGCTTCTAGTAGGTGGAATATGTCATCCAGAAGACATTTGACTGATTGTGATAAATGGCGTGCGATAGGGAGAATGGAAGCAGGACAGACACTGACAGGGGTCTGTAAAGACTTCAAAATTGCCAAAAGCGCCGTGTCAAGAATCTGGAAACGGTTTAAAGATACTGGTAATATACAGAGACAACCAGGTCAAGGTCGAAAACGTGCCACAATAGACTGTCAGGTCTGTTATTTGGCAACAATTGCTAAAAGAAACAGACAATTGACGTCAGTTCAGATTGCAAGGGAGTTCGCTGCAGCAACAGGAACTGGACTATCCAGATTTACTGTGAGTGACAGGCTGCATAAAAGAGGGCTGTATACAAGGAAACCCATGATTTTTATTCCACTAACTCCGGCAGCGAAATGCGCCCGGTTAAAGTGGTGCAGAGATCATCGTCATTGGAGTACCACTGACTGGAGCCGAGTTCTCTGTACCGATGAGTCCCGATTTCGTTTGGAGAGTGATTTCAGAGTGATTTACCATATGGAGGAGAAAACACACGCGATAAGGCTGCAAACATCCGTGAAAAGCAGCGATACGAAGGTCCTGGAGTCACAGTATGGGCGGGTATCATTTTTAATGGCCGCACTGACCAACACATTTTTACCAGTGCAACTGTGAATGCTGAAATATACAGAAATGAGGTTCTTGATCCTCATGTTAAGTTGTTTAGGGGTGAAATCGGTAATAACTTCCTTTAATGCATGATAATGCGCGATCTCATCGTGCTGGATTAGTGACTGATTATCTTGAGGGCGAAGGAATCCAGCGAATGGAGTGGCCTGTATATTATCTGCATTTAAATCCGATAGAACATGTATGGGACGCACCAGTACGCCGACTTGCATCTCGGCAACCCCCAACTAGCACGCTCCAGGAGCTTCGGAGTACTATTCATTCTGAATACACATTGTTACCGTAAGCACTTCTGGTTAATCTAATCCACAGTATGGAAAATCGGTGTAAAACTTGCATTTCGGTCAGGCGTGACCACATACCTTATTGAATTTTCGTGTGTTTCTCGAAAATATTGTAAGAGTACAATTTCTCCTTATCCTTATATCACACAGTCCTACGTTTTTATGTAAATTTATTTTTTGCAGAAATAGGCAGTTCTGCATTTTGAATATATGTCAGACATGACAAAATAAAGATCTTGTGAAAATGCATGTTCTTATCTGCAAAATTATCCAAGTTCGATGAGTTTTTATGGTTGTTCCTTTATTTTTTCTCGCCAGTGTAAATGAAATACTGTGTGGTATAATTTTTGTTTAGTATACAGGTGCTAGTTAAACAAAATAGATAAGATTTACATTATAATCGTAAACAATATATATATATATATATATATATATATATATATATATATTCTGAACAAATTACATAAAAAGCAAAACACATTTTGTTTCACAGAAATATATTTTTATATGACAGATGTTAATTTTAAAACTCTGGAAATATACTCTATTGCAATGCTAATTATTTTTAAAGTAACTTAAGCATTATTTTTTTTAAATAACTCTAAAACTACTTGGCGAAATGATCTGTAATTTTTTATTCGCTTATTAGAAGATTTTAAAAATAGATTTCTCTTAAAATGTTCAGAGGTTAAATTTCATATCTTTTACGAAAATTAATTTTGAAAACATTTTTTGAAACATTTTTTGACAAAAATATGATTTTTAACCTATAATTTTTTGCATAGGAAATTGATTTCTAGAAGCTTCAAATAGTTAATTAATTTTAATTAATTAGAAGTATATTTTGAAATTTTATTTTTTTGGTATATTTTAAATTCTGCATCTTTTATCTATAAAAATATTTATAAAAATAATTGAAAAAATAAGAAATTTATGTTCATGATGCAAATACTTTTAATGAAATATATATCTACAAAAAGGGAAAAATATTCCCATAAAAAAAATCAGAAAGAGAAAAACACCAGATTAATAACTAAGAATTACATTTCCAGTGATAAACAACACAATATATGACAATTATGCCCAGCTATCAGGTTGATCCAAAAATAATGGCCGATTTTTTAAACTTTCGAATTCATCTGCTTCATATGTAGACCAATTCGATTACAATGTGTATCCATTTATTTAAAGCAAAAATCGCATTCTATCAAATTTCACACAAAAATGGTCTAATTGCGCATGCTTCAGCTTTTTTTGAAGGCTTATCCCCTCAGAAACGGGAAACCTGTTTAGCCTTCAAATTTTTAGCCAAGGGGGATTGAAAAGGGTTGATTGAAGCATGGCGGATGGAGGCATAAAATGATCAATCCGCTGAGAGCTGAAGCTATTTTTTTTTTTAAGAACTCATCTTTTAACTACTAAACATGCATATTCTTTCGCGAAATGTTAAAAAGAGATTGGATACAGTTATATTTATAACCAATTAAAATTTCAGGGAGTTCGAAAGATGAGATTTTTTTTATGGGTATATTAAAGGAGCCGACATGAAAACAAACAAACAAGCGAGATGAAAACATTTATTTTACAACTAGATAACAATATTTTTTCACGAAATTTTTACACGAGCTGTTAAACCATTTTATTTATAACCAATAAAGATTTCAAACAGTTGGTTCAAAAAGAACTTTTTATTTTAAAACTATGAAACGACCCCACTTAAAAAAAAAACAAGAAAATAAGCGCTTTTATCACTAAATATCAATATTTTGTCGCGAATTTTTCATTTTAAAATATAAATTCATACAAAATCGGGTTAAAGATATAAAATAATAAAAACTTGATGTTGTTTTTTTAATTTATTATAACGGGCCCGGGCAACGCCGGGCGGGTCAGCTAATAGAAGGTTAACTCAAAATATTTAACACATGACAAGTTTGTTAAAGCTACCGTAGTTTTTAATCACTTAAGAGTGATACAAATAGTATGTCGTTAAAAGTAGAATTGCGTGAGAGTTTGCATGATATGCATTTATGAAGTGCAGTAAAACATGCGTTCTGTAGAATATGGTGTGCAAATCATTTATCTTAAGGGTAACTCAACAGAATTCATTCACATAATGGTCTACTGTAAAATTTATTTGCAGCGTATTTAAGTAATGTTACACTCTTTCAAAAACAATAAAAAATCATATAAATTATTGTGATGCACTACAAGATGCATACTCTAGAATATGACATGTAAAACAGTAATCGTTCATTTACAGCGGCACACAACAGACTTTGTTTGCAGTATTGTCCACGAGCAATAAAAGCTGGAAGCGTGTTTTAAGATGTGGTATCCGTTTTTATATTAACTATATTTTTGCATACAACTTGATGTGTGCAACGTCTACGGATCATATACACAGGTACACAAAAGAATTCGTAAGTATTACTGTGCAGGAATGTGAATTGCTTAAGTGTGTTTTTTAATTGCTAAGATAATATAAAGTCCTGTAAAAAATCATTCGAGAGCATTTCCGCCTATTGGTGAAATTACCGAAGGTGAATTTTCAACTGTATAATGCGTTTTGCAACTTAGCTCAATTTTTATAGAATATGTAGTGTATATACAGATTTTTGTAGAATATAAATAAATTCATGTACAAGCTACACAAAGAACCAAACGCATTATCGGCTACGGAGGGTAAACTACGTTTTTAGTTGTGTTGTTCGTTTTTTTCCCAAAATGAAATTCTAGTTTATTAAGAGGAATATATAATAATCAGTAGATATTATTAAGAAGGTGCTGTGGAAAATTATTTGAATGCATTTCCGTCTATTGGTGAACTTGCCGAAGGGGAAATTTTCAACTGTGTTTGCGTTTTGCAACTGAACTAAATTTTAGCACGCTATATATAGGGTTGGGTTGGGTTGATTATTGACGGCCAATTATCTACACATGGGATATAGGCCCAGGGGGAGTGCCCTTCGTGGGGGTCTTTCTAAGGGAACCTAACCCGTATTTACACATGGATAAATCCACGGCTCGAAGAAAACCACGAAAACTCCGAACGATTAGGCCGACGGGCGCGATTGGGATCGAACCCAGCACCTCCCGTCTACCAGCTTCGAGAGCACAACCTCTCAGCCACTGGTGGGGCCGCTATATATAGTGTACGCTACGTAGTACATATTTGTAGATCATACAGGAATACACGTAAGTAATTGTGTGCCTTTGCGAATTTAGACCATAAGTTTAGGAATCTGGTTTTAACATTTTGAATACTGAAGTTCCACTAGACCAATTTTAACACAATTATTCAAATTGGTAAAGAAATCATATGAGATGTAATTTTCCAACTGGACGAAAAATCGTCCAGTTGGAAATTTACATCTCATATGATTTCTTTACCAATTTGAATAATTGTGTTAAAATTAGTCTAGTGTAATCACGTATCCAGTGTTTACTGGAGTTCCAAATTACCTGCGATTTATTCTGTTGATATCAGACCAGATGCTATGATCAATAAAGTTAACTGGATGAATTAGGTCCTCCATATTCGACCGGGATAGCTCAGTTGGTAGAGCATGGCAGCTTCAGCCAAGAGATTCCAGGTTCGAATCCTGGCCCGGACATTTTTCGTCCAGTTGGAAAATTACATCTCACTGAAGTTCTGTTGCAGTATTCTGATAGTTTAGGAAAGGGTTTCATAATCTAGGTTTGACGCATGATTTTGTTTATTGTATTTAATTTAATATAAAATACAAGTCAAATATTTTTGAAAGAAAAATGAAAAATTCTGTAAATATGTTCACTTAAATTATATTTTATAATGAAAATAAATTTATTTTTTTCTTTTCTTCTTATTTATTGCAACAGACTACAATTTTATATATTTTTTGTAACAATTTTGTGCTCAAAAATAATTAAAAATTCAAATTGTAAATATTCATGGACTAATAGAAAATTGCAATGCAGTGTAACTAGCTTATTTGCTATGCATTAAGGTATTTACATTTGAAATTCGACATTTTTTATTCGACATGCGATTCCCTGGAAAACAACAACTAAAAAGAAAATTTCACTAATTCGAACTGAAAAGAAATGAATGAAATTTCTGCTGTTTCGAAAGTTTATTTAACAAAGCACTTTTTGAAAACTATTTTTTTTTTCGTTTTAATTCAGAAATACAATATTAATTTATTAAAAATGTAATTTCTTAAAAATATTTAAAAAATTATTTTTATTCAAAAACATGTATTATTTTTTTTTAATTTTCGAATCAAAATTCAGTGTTTAAGATGTTTTAATAAAACTAAATTAGTAAACATGAATAATTTACTTCATATGTAACACGTATGCTAGTATAACATTAAACGTTGTATCAAGTGTTTTGAATTTTTTAAATAAGATATGCAACAATGTTTTGACAAGGATATCTGCTATTTGGTTTAGTGGGTGTCTATAATCATTATATTTAATTGAAAATAAAATAGTGTCAGACTAGTTTTCGAAATAAAATCAAAGGGTTCTATAAAAATGCTCAGTTGTAACATAAGGTAAAGCCAGGAGAGATTGCGCACAAAGAGGATCGGGGGGAAGGAGTAGACTCCGAGCGTAGCGACTCCATGTAGTTGTTCAACAGCAGTAGTGGAGTGTCTACTTGATAGTGAGCATTGTTTGTTTCGAGCGTCTAGGATAGACATTGCTATTTTGTTTTGTTTTTCCAATGTAAGTGCTTGAATTTTCATAACTGATCGTCAGAATTTCTATATAATGCCAGTATTACAAAACATTTTAAACTTAAACTATTTCTTATAAGCTACTAACCTAGACTAACGGTGCGAATACGAATAGTTCGTTTTAGAAGCGGCCATTTTTAAATAAAAGGTCACACAATGTCTCCTACCGAAATTGGAGAGATTGCGCTTCTGCTACTTAGGAGAGAGGGCGCATTGTTCCCATTTGTTTCCATGCAAGGACAGATTACGCAGCTTATTGGTAAATTTGAATAAATTACAAATTACATGTAAAACATAAAAATTAATCAATTTTGAAATAATTTTTGAAAAACACATAATTATCGAAACTAAATTTAGCAATAAATTAATTTGCTATAAAATACTGGGCAATGAGGATGAGTGTATTGAATGTCTGGAACTATACCGGGAGACAACATCGACCAGTGACAGGATTCAATGTATTACTTGAGGCCGGTGGTTGCACGAAAGCTGCACCATTTACAACAATAAGTGCATCGATTGTGGACGACGACAACTTCGGTCTGCAAACAAAAAAACTTTGAAATTATGGAAATGAAAATGGACTAATTTCAAGTTAAACGTGTTATCAAGTAACTTAATGTTATTTTGTAATCTTTTCTGGGATTGTTTTGTTTCTGATTCTTTTTTTTAATTAAAATATTTTAATTGTTCTTAAAATTATTTTTTTTTCCTGATTCTGCAATCATTAGGTTGATACATTCACTCCTAATACAATAACATTTATACACAAAAACATTACAACAATGTCATTTAATTGTAATTATTATTGTTAACAATTTAATTGTAGTTGTTATTAGTAACAATCTCTCTTATCCGTGTGCGCAATCACACCAATCCTGCAAGGACAGATTGCGCAAAATAGCTTTCATTGTTTTATTACAACTGTTCTATTAAATTACAGTTTAACAACAAAATAGCAATGGAATTGCATAAGAAACAAATGAAGTCAAAATTATTCATAGATAGTTTAGCAACAAATTAATATTTAGATATTTTTTATTATTTTGTTGAATTGTGCGCAGACTCTCCTAGCTTTACCTTACCGGTTGCGTCAAAAGTTCATTAAAAGTTCATTAAAAAGAAACAAATGATGCTAAAAAATTGCGGTTTGCAAGTATGGGAGATCGGAATTTCCTTTTAATAACAAAAAAAATTGTTCAAAAATTACCGGTTGATGGTGCTGTAGGCGTAATATGAAGCAGATTTATGCAAATCAGGCTGTCAGTAAAAGCACACAATGCACGCAGATTCTTCATTCGATGCCAGCAGTATGCCATCGTTACTAGATCAAGTGCATTAAAATCTTATATGGAATCGGCAACTGGCGCATTGCAAAAATTCTGTACGACAAATGAGCGAACACGCTAAAGGGGCCTGCCTGTTTAATGTGCTGGAATACTGAAGCTTGCCAGATGTTTCGCTGAAATGAGTCATTTACTATAAGCTTAATTTACATGCATTTCATATTATGCATGCCAGTTTCATCTATAGCTAATTATTTACCAAAACAGGTATGTTTTTGTTATTAAAAAAAATCCGATCACCCTCTCATCCCATTGTTGCAAACCGCAATTTTTTAGCATCATTTGTTCTTCCCGGTATATTTGAATGAATAAATTTAAATAAAAGTCAATATATTCGTGCAGTTCTTTATAAGTATTGCAATAGCTTTTAATATTATAGGTTTTTTGTAATAGATTTTTACGGATATGTATTTAACAATTTAAATTGTAACAATTTACGAACTGATAAACAAATGTATTGCATTATAGATTGCTTATTTCCTATACATGGAAATATTTGCATTAGATTTTTCTTGAGGAATTTTTTTGGAATCGAAGGTATAAAAGTTTTAACAGCAGATTTGGCGCATGCATACAAACAAATAAATTCTGGAAATGACTCCTGTTTTAAAATTCTTTGGTATTTGTCATCTTATAGGGAACGTATAATTTTTATTTTTTTATTTAATCGTATATTAATTCATGTTCAGCATTAAAAAAATAAATTCTAAAACAGTTATATGCAGATTCAAAACACAAGTACTTTTTTAATATTACGTTTTAAAATTTCCATACATAGTAAAGTATTTTTGCGTCTAAAGTACGAGGGACGCTCCAAAAATAAGTTTCGTCATTTTTTAAAGAGAAGATGGTGCGCCAGGTAAAACAAAAAATCGCCATAAGAGTCCACACCCGTTCTCGACAGAAGGAGCGTCAACGGAGCAGGAATGAGGCATGCGCAGAGTGCCGAAGAACAGAGAGTAGCAGCAGGCCGGCGTGCCCCCCGATGTTATTCGAATACAAATCTCAACAAACTCATGTCCACCATTCGACGAAGAGACCAGGGCGCTTAAGTGAAGCGCTACGACAAATGTCTTAATGTCGGTGGCAACTATGTCGTAAAATAGTGCTAGGTGTATAGATCATGATGCCATGGTGGTGTATTTTATTATTATTACTATTTTAAATAAAGTTTCCGTGTGAAAAATAAACGACGCAACTAACTTTAGGAACGTCACTCGTAATAAATGAATAGGAAAAATTTACTTGGCGGGATTCAATCATTATTTTACTTAATTGAATAAAAATATTAAAACAAACTATTTTTTTTTATAAAACTAAAATGTTCCATAAAAATAGTTATTTTAATAAAAAATATATAAAAATTAATTAGTTTAAAATTAATTTTTTTTTTCAATAAAAATGTTTGCACATATAATTAGAATATTTTAAATGTAAATATATATATATATATATATATATATATATATATATGCAATTTATTTAATTTTATTTATTTATTTATTTAAAATATATATATATATATATTTCATTTGGGCAGTAATTTAATGTAGTTTCTGGTTTTTATGAGTCGCATGGATTGAATTTAGGACTACTATGGGCGGTTGTCAGGTATGTCTTTTATACTCTATGATATAAGTTGGAACAAATTTTGGTCTACCATATAGTGTTTATTGTTGTTGTTTTGTGCTATTTTTACAGTTTGGTTTATAGTGTTGATATTTAAATTGTTTTATAGTTTTTTTTTAATTGTTAAGTGTTTTTATAGTGGTTCCTAATATTGGTTTTTGCATATTTATTTTGTGGATTTCCTCATGTCTCTCGTCATCTCTCTACGTGAAATTACGCAATGTATATTGGGTGCTATGGTGTATACAGTTAAACTGGGATAGACTGGAATATTGTTTTAGTGGTTGTGTTGTGGTATGCATAAGTTATTTCAAAATATAAAATTTAAATATAATGAAAAGTACAAAATATGGTAATAAAGATACCGGCAAGATACGGAATTTTATGAAATACCGTAGTGCCCGGTCGGATCCTGATTACATGGTGGGGATCGGATCGTTAGAAAGCTAGCATGCAAATAGTGTTTGTAGAGGTTCTGGAGTTTTAAGGAGTATAGCTTGTGAGGGTGATATTGTGGATGTTTGTGAGACGAGGGGGAATGAGGAGAGAAACAGAAAAGAAAAAATACAAAAAAAGAAAGATAATGTTACAAAAATAAATAAAAATAATGGTTTAAGTTATTCGTTGTGTGTAAACAGTTGTGGTAGTAAAAATAAAGGTGGAATGAGGTGTAGGACCAGATATATTTATAATCAAACTTTAATGAACAAGAAAAAATATGATAAGGATGGCGTAGGTATTGGTAAAATGTATAAAACAAGATGGTTTTACAATAGGTGTTTTGAGAGAGTACATATTGGAGAAGGTCTTAAACTATTCAAATGTAGGGACAAAAGATGTAAAGTGTGTCCTTGTGCTGATATAGAAAATGAGGGTGAAGTGTTTGAAAAGAAATGTATAAAATTCTGTAGGGTATATAACTGTGTATATAAATTGAGGTGTAATGTCTGTAACCAGATGTATATCGGGCAAACATTCACTCCAATAAATAAGCGAATTAATAATCATAAATCGGAAATAAAAAATCTTAAGACCAAAAAAGAGGACCAGGAGATTGAAATTACTCATTTTGCTGAGCACGGAGTGGACAATGTTAGAATATCTATATTAAAAATTGTCCCAAATAAGTTAGAAAGAATGATTTGCGAAAAAGAAATGATGATCAAATATGGAACGGTATACCCGTATGGTTTAAATGTTATGTTTAATCAGAATGTCCTACAGAATTTTAGAGATGGGAATCTGGATAACTCTATTTATGACAAAATAAAACATGATATAAGGAAAAAGCTTATCAGTAGTGATATTAAACATAATATCAATTTGAATACTTCTAAAAATCTAAATACTTGTAAAGAAATAGAAAAATCAATATTTAATTGTGATAGTAATCGAAGAGAAAATGACATTAAGGAAATTATATTTAATATAAAGAAGAAATTGATTCCGGACACTTTAACAACTTTACAATCTAGCACAAGAAATGTTAATAACGATTTGGGTTTGGATTTATTGCGGTATAGAATCAAGAAACAGGATCTACAGAGATATTGCAATTTAAAGAACTGTCACAAAAGTACGGAAGAAAAGATCTATTTTATATTGGATTATCTGGGTAATTGCTATAAAGGAGTTAATTTTGATAAAATTTTAAACAAGTACAATAATCTACTACCAGTGAATAAAGTAAAAATAACTAAGGCATTTAAATATGATCAGCCTTTAGGCCGTATTATGTTTAATTATAATGGATATGCAAAAGACCTAAAGAGGGGTATTGATGAAAGTACATGCAGTTGCAATGATGGAGAATTTATTAATTATATAGATAAATACTATGGACATGTTATTACTGGTAATTTACAGATTGTAAAAGACCAACAGCTGAGAAAGAGGATGGAATATGGCACAAAATATAGAATGAAACGAATTATAACGAAAAGTGCAGCCATTAAACGGTTTACAACTAACATAGATATTTTTATACAAAAATTGACTTATAAATATAGCTTACCAAGTAATGTTTTTGATGAGTGGAAATTCTACATTTTAAAAGAGTTAAAGAGAGAATATGTTAGAGATTGTGACGGAGTGTCTCAAGAGCATTATACTGGGTTAATTAACTCTATTAAAGAACTTCAGAGTAAATTTATAATTACATATGTCGATAAAGCTAACACAAGTTATGCATTAATCTGTAAAAAATTTTATGGTGAAATATTAAATGAAAGTTATAATAATAGCGATAACTATGAGCTGTTGAAATCGAGAGTTTCAGTGATGGAAAACAGGGTTAAGGCACTATATAAAAAAGTTAAGTTAAAGCAGAAAAGTCAAACTTTTCCATATCTTGTTCTAGTGCCAAAGTTTCATAAAAAACCAGTGAAATTTAGAATTGTAACTTGTGGGTATGGTTCATACCTAGAGTCTGCTAATAAGAAATTGTTGGGAGTTTTGAGTGGTGTGTTTGATAGAGTGTTGAGTACGGAGTCCACATTTATTTTAAAAAACAGTTACATTTTATTAGACAAATTGAAAAGATATCAAAATATAAAGAGTTTCTTTGCATATGATTTTGCAAACCTATACAGTACAATTAATCTACTGGACTTAAAGGAAAAGGTTATAGATTTTTATAATAAAAACGGCAATATAGATAGCGATAAAGATTGGTTTATTAACTTGTTTCAATTGGTAGTGCAAGAAAATTACTTGTATGAGGGGAGCAGAGTATTTAAACAGATCCGTGGAATCCCAATGGGGGGGGAGTTACAGTTCAATTTTAGCTGACATCTACTTACATATATATGAGAATAACAATAATTTAAATATAGACATATTGAGTTATAGGTATATTGATGATGTTATAATAGTTGGATTAAATAACGAAAATGTAAACCTAGATTTTAAATATTATCCAAATACTTTAAAACTAGAACTCTCCTCCCGAAATATTAAAAACATCAATTATCTGGATGTGAATTTAGTGTTGGAGAATGACAATTTAATAACAAGGGTTTACGACAAGAGAAATGATTTCGATTTTAAAACTTTAAAAATCTTCAATTTTGAATCGAACGTGCATATTTCAGTATTTAGAATGTATTTACAAACGGTTTAGTTCGTATTGAAAGGTTATGTTCAAGATTTGGCGATGCGGTTGGCGAGTTCATGGAGTGGATTGACATGGCATTGATGCAAGGTTACCCTGTGAACTTTGTAAGGAGAAACACGATCAATTTTATAGGTAGAAGTAAATATAGAAATGAAATGAATTCATTTTTGAATGCTAAGGGTGGTCTTGATCAGTTGTTGGATGGGTTCAGATAGAGTTGGTTGCTGCTGTGTGTAGCTTGGTATGTTAGTTGATAGTTTGAATTATTTTGTCTCGGCAGGAGAAGGGGGACGTTGTTAACGTAAAAGCCGGTTTTAACCCTACAGCGCATGTTGTTAGCCATGCCCTCCTGCCTTCAGTTTTAATTTTCCTGGTATTGATTTTTCGTTAGTATTTTTAATTTGTTTTTTTTTGTTTTATAGTTTTAATTGGTTATAGTTTAGAGTTCAGTTGATAGATTGTTATTTGTTTTTGGCTATATAGAGTGGTTAATGTAAATGTATAATTGTGTTTTAGTATATATATATATATATATATATATATATATATATAATTTATTTTATTTATTTATTTATTTATTTTTCCAAAAAAATGTATATATGTAATTTATTTTATTTATTTATTTATTTGTTTTGTTATATTTATTTTTTTTAAACATCCATCATATATATTTAGAAAATTTAATTATATGCATTGATGAACTGAAAATAACCTATAAAGGCTCCAAACTAATTGTCGTTTAAATTAGTACAAAATATTGTGCGCAGCAATTAGCTTTTAATTATTTTCGACAAGAGGAAAAAAAATGGGAAAAAAAACAATTGGGTAAGTGTGATCGAAGATCGTACAAAGGGTTTCATTTAATATTCCTTTCAAAACACTTTATCCTTTCTTTAATAAATCCAAATAAATTTCGGTTACGGAAAAAAAAAAAAAAAAAAGTCATGTTTTTTATAAAGTAAAAATTTACCGGTCTATTTTTCTCGTTTTTTTTTTTTTTTTTTTTTTTTTTTTTTTTTTTTTTTTTTAAGCGATAGCGGGCGATAAACGCTATTATGCTCTCTCATAATAATAATTGTCATGTGGACTAAATGCGATATAAAAAAAAATCTATTTCAGAATTAAACATGTTGTATACAGACCTTCAAAATGTTAAAATATGCCAATATTTCCATAAATAGGTTTGTATCATGATTCAATACGTTCCTCAAACTCATATGATGCAATAATCACTTGCTGACGTCATATCTACTTGCTTTCTCTATTACTCATATTGATACTATCTTTATATTATTCTAAAACATTTGAAAAAGTCCGTTACACTTCCAATATGACGTCAGATTAATTTTATTTTTAATTTTCTAATGACATCACATTAACCTGCTTTCTGTACTTACACATACTCTTACTCCATGTATTATTGAGAAATGTTTGAAAAATTCCGTTTTATTACCAATATGATGTCATATTAATCTTTTTTCAATTGATGAAACGTTTATTTCATTTTTCGCGTGGAAATCTTTCAATAGAAAATTAATTACTGTAGAAAAAAAATTTATTGTGGATTTTTAATTGTTGGCAACTGCTATAACGAAAAATATTAAATTTAATAGGAAAAGGCTGTTAGATTTTTGTTTTTTCATATCTCTATATTAAAATAATACGATTAATTTAATTTTAGGATTTTCAGCTTCATAGTAGGTATTCAGTTATAAGTACACAAAATCTCAAGTCTGTAAGTTATCTAGTTCCTGAGAACCGGCTCTGTGATGGACAGACAACGTAGCGGGACGAATAAGTAATCAAAAAATGTAATCAGTTATTGATATGCATGAATACGTATTTGCTACGCAAGTAAATGCTTGCGTTTGAGATATCTTCGTGACAACATATAATCTGTAAGATAGAAAAACCGGTATAGTAAACGCATGAATAATACGAAAAAGTCTTAAAATATATCCTTTTTTGAAAGTTCATTTTACAAAGCAAATTTAATATCTGTCATCCTAATGGGGGCATTTTTTTTGTTTCGTTTTGAAAAAGAATAAAATTAAAAAATATATATAATTTAACAAATTACAATAACCATAGGAGAAAATTCCGAAAGCATAAAAAAAATGCCAAGGTTGCAGTTATGATTTCGCCAAGATCATCGCAAAGCTTATGTAATCATCCTATATACACATATATATATATATATATATTCCAAAAACTCCATTACGTCACACGTGCCATATACGTCATTTTACACACATTATTTACGTCTTATATGCCATATATACATCATATACACTTCATATATATACATCATATATGCATTATATATGACTATAACTTGGCCACTTATGTCAAGAAATATTATATATATATATATATATATATATTATTATTATAATGCCATACATGCTTTATAATTTGGCGATTAATCTTGGTCGCTTGGCGATTCATCCTTGGGGGCCGCTATAACACGATAGTACCAAATTTCTACTATATTTTTCATATCTGATAATTTGCATCTATCTTTTTTGTAACTTTAACATTTTTGTAACGATTTTATGCATTTCTATTGCCTATTCAAAGAAACATTCTTCTAAAGTTACAGAATTTCGTTAAAAATTCTTCTAAAGTTACAGAATTTCGTTAAAAATTCTTCTAAAGTTGCAGAATTTCGTTAGAAACGCTTAAAAAAAAAGAAAGTGATGACGTCAAGAGGTCCATTCTCGACCGAAAGCAACAACCATTTTCCCAATTGTTAATAAAAAAATCTAAAAATCGAATGCATTTTTTTATCAATTCAAACACAAATTGACAATTGAAATTATGATTTAAAATTAGTATGAGAGTAATAGTTTTGATTCAACCTAATAAGTAAACATGAACAATTTTCTTAACGGGATTCAAATACTATTTTGCTTTCACTGCAAAACATATAAAAGTAAACTGTTCTTCTTCCTTTTTTTTTTTAATAAAATCAAATCATTCCATAAATTAATTCTTTTAAATTATGTTTTTGAAAGAAAAACATAGTAAAAAGACAAATTTTTTTAGGAAAGATCGATAAGGACAATCCTAATAATATTATAAATCCGATTGTGTGCAAATGTTAGGCTGAAGCCAGCGACAAAATGGATCATTTAATGATCCTGTATCTTTGCATATAGGTTGATTATAACCCTCAAATGAACATAGGCTGTTTTTTTGTTTTTTTTATTCAAATATTGTTCTTAATCTTTCAAAATGTCGTTATTTTCATAGAGAATAAATGGACATTTTTTTGTATAATATTTTAAAACGATTAAATTTACTTTACCGTTGCTAATACTTTATCGTTGCCAAAACTAAATCAAACCACGGAATAATAATGTTTAGTTTCAATTGAAAAATTTTCACGTGAAAAATGAAAATAAAAAAAAAGTAAAGTATTAAAAAAAAAGATTAAATAATATTATTAGAAGTAAAACGTACTTTTTTTAGTTTTTGATAGTAATACAAGGTTTCAATATGCGTAACCATAGGAAACAGGCGAATATGACGTCATACATCGAAAATAAAGCGGATATGCATTGATGGTGAAATAAAATGATCTTGCGTTTTTCTTTACTTTTTTTCCTTTTTTTTTTGTATGGTAACAATATTTGGCGTTTTACCGTCTGCGCACGGCTAATATAACTATACCGTATTTTTTATTTAAATTTTTAAAAAAGTAAAGAAAAGTTTGAAAAGAAAATGGTTAGCAAATGTCAATAATATGCTCCGCAAAATTATCCATGTCGAAAATGATGTCATGGATGGCGAAAAATAGTTATTTAATTCTTAAAACTAAAAGAAATAACTCGATTACCTAAAAAAGAAAATGACGAATGTTAATAGTTTCATTTTTGTTGATAAAACCTAAAGATTTAATATTATTTCGTTAAAGTAACGTAATTTCCCCTATGCCAGTATTGAAATTAATTGCATGGAAAAGAAAATTAACAAGTATTATGTCATTGAAAAAGGATTTCTCTGGGGAAAAAGAGACGTCATATTTGAAATAAAACGGGAATTTTCCAATATGTTTTAAAATAAGTGTGAATCAATTCCTTACATTAATAATACAAGGATCAGTAAGTATAGAAAGTAGATGAGTTTCACGCCATATTTATAACGAAAAACTTAAATGTTTTTACGTGCGGTCGTAATTATATAAATACGTAGCACCTATTGTCGTCGTCTGGTCCGTCCGTCTGTCTGTCCGTTCGTCCGCAAATAACAAAGCAAAAACTAATCAACCGAATGGTTTTAAATTTAAGATATATTATCTTTGCAGAATTTTGTCGAGACATTTCAAATTTTATGAAAATTGAATCAAAATTTTAGAAAATATTTATAAAAACATTTATTACGAAATTTGATTTTTTTTTTTAAATCGGTGCTTTTTTGTTATAGGAGCTTCTAAAGGTTTAATCGTCAAGCAACCGAGATACTTATTTTATTACAGAAATCAATCGGCAGACGATATAATTCATTTAACAGAATTAAAAATCATCAAGATCTGAATATTTGTATAACTAGCTATAGCACGAACGCACCTCATTTGTCACGTTTGACATACAATTTCCAACTTATTTTATCTATACTGATTACTAAGCATGAGTATCCATTATATACAGATGAGAGTTTTCTGCTAAAAAGCACATCATAATTTTAAGAAAAGGAAAATGAACACGAATCTATTATATTAAAATCTGACCGTGTGTTTGTATTTTGCAACTACCAGACTATAGAACGCAACGCGATTTACTTAATACCGGTTATCATTATTCCGTGTATGTAACACAAATGACATTTTTTTTTTTTTTTTTTTTTTTTTTTTTTTTTTTTTTTTTTGTAAATTTTAATGAAGTTTCTCTGAAAACGGAAAGTAAATTACTCCATATTTGTGTATAAAAAAGGAGAAATAAATCAGATCAGTATATTTTTTAAACCATTTTCTTATTAAAACTGAAAAACAAAATTTATTTTCAAAAATAAAAACATATTTTCACATATTCCAACTTCAGGAATCAATTTATTCTGGAAAACAAAAATTGCCTGTCAACATACTGTCATTTAGAAAACAAGATTTGTTTCAGCTATACATTAAAACCAAGGAGGCAGAATTGATTTAGAGAAAAAGCATATACTATTTCCAATTAATGTTTTTTTTTTTTTTTTAAGGATGGCTGTTAAAACGTTTCACAAAGGCGTTAAAAGTAAAATTGTTTATCAGGTAAAATTGACATTTGTTTTTACCCAATTCGTCTATTTCTACGATTTTATTTGGCCCTCCTTTTTGCATTGGTTGCAATTTCATTTTCGCGATTATTTAGCACAAAATTTCACTTTTTTAAGACTGAGTTATGTCAAGGTCCCTATAATAAAAAATACCGTATTGTCTCCTATGAAATGTGATAAATAGTTAGTTAATTATTAACGTTTATAATTATCGGGAGTGAAATATTTTGCTTAATTAATGTATTTATTCTTCTTTTAATGTTGCGTGAACGAAGTCACAGGTAACAGCTACTATATATATATATATATATATATATATATATATATGTAATCTGTAATGTATTGCACAAATTTTAAAATCAAAATATTTAAAAAATGAAAGTATAGTACAAAATGTTAGCCCGCTAAAATTATAATTGTAGATTTCTTTCATTAAATCTTCTAATCTCATGATTTAAAAAATTGTTTTTTTTTAATTATTCATAATAAAACAATTAACTTTTTCTTTTATTTTACCATATGGATTTCAAATATTTTGTTTTACACTAATAAAGAATACAACTTATAAACTAACATTTGAAATTTGCTCTAATATGTTGTAGCGTAAATCAGATTCTTTTGTAAATACTATTTGCTATGCATGAAAGTAATTTCGTTTGAGATCCCTTGATGACATACTTTATTCCATGAGGAAATAGAAATCAGAAAAAGATTTGGCGTGTGTGTGCGTAGTAAAAGACTTCTTCTATTTAGAAATTTTGTTTTTAAAAGCACTTTTTGTAAACTGGCATCTAACTGCTAAATTTAGAAAAAAAATTAAATCAGATATCAATTACTCATTTAACAAGTGCGCAAAATCGCGCATCAGGTATAGATTATGAAACACTTTCAAACAGTAACAAAATATTACTAAGAAATACCGTTTTTCATGCATTGAAATGAGATAGATAAATGAGCAACTAAAAAAAAATAATAATATAAAAAAACATAACTCAGTAAAAACCGATTTTTAGTAATTGCTGTCCATACGCCGTAATGTGTGCGAATTTGGTCCTGCAGCCTTAATTTTGTGAATTGCACCGTAAGGGTCGCCCCCCCCCCCCCCCCCCAAAAAAAAAAAAAAAAAAAAAAAAAAAAAAGCTGAGCAATTGAAAAATATTTGGAGAAGTTTTGGTCACTTAGAACATAGTGGTAAATTGAAAGATCAGAAACTCAGAAAAATTAATACAAAGACTTCAATTCTGAATCATTTAAAGTGGGATACATGCAGTAAAAAGCATTTTTTCGCAAATTTTTACTTATCGGATCTTTACCATTTTTCTTGAGAATATAATACGGATGTCTAAATTCATGTTAAGCAAATAGCTGGAAATTTGATATTTTAATTAAATACAAAGCCCCTTTATTTACTTTTTCTCTGATGATTCAAATAATAATTATGTACGAACGCCGACTTAATATATATACCTATCATCCAATAATTAATAGTTATACGCAGTCACAATTGTCTGGATATTTTATTGTTTTTACACTATTTTATTTAATTTAACTTGGTTCACGTGTTTTTCAGTCATTCACTAAGGAAGAATTCTAAAAATTTATGTATGCAGATGTGTTTCGGATGACAATGCTAAATTTTCATATTTTTAGAACTTTATTATAAATTAATAAATTGATTTTAAGTCATTTTTCCGTTAGTTGATCGCAGGTGATAAAACGCTCAACAGTCTTTATGTTTTTAATTGTATACATGTTACAACAACAATTGCGTTAATCGTGCATCAGTACACATTCGCAAAAATAGGTAAAATATATAGAAACTACCCGAACTTTAATAATTTAAACACTAAAAGTAGAAAATAAAATATAAATAAAAAATAAAAAGTATAAAAATTAAAACATTCTACACGCGTGTAATAATTTCGATCTATTTTATATAAGCTACACACATGCAGCTAAATTTTCCTTCTTTCAATTTTGTTATTTTTAAAAAAAATTACAAATTTTTTTGCAAGGTTTCCTTTTTTCAATTTTGTTATTTTTAAAGACTTTTGCAGCAGTTTTTACATGGTGTTCTCCTCTAAATAGCTTATCGCATTTTTCACTTTTATGCTGATTATATTTGACACATCCAAGGCATTTCTTAAGTCAATTGTAATTACAGCGTTTCACATTTTGATAAATATTATTTAACAGAAAGTTATTTTACACTTTTATATACGTCATGGATCTTACATTGATAATAAATAACACATCTTACATTGATAATAAAAACTGCAAACAATTGAGCATATTCGATAGAGCTATATATTGGATTGTAAACTACATGTAAAATTCCAACCATAGGTGCTCGTGTAACTTTTCACATGTAAGGTCAAAATGTATGTAAGGCTTCTAACAAAATTTAAAGGTTTACAAAGAGACAAATAATAAAAAAATCTAGGAAACGCTAGTTTTCGTGTAATTTTGAAGAATTTAGGTATAAAAATAAGTGATTTTTAATGTTAAAATGAAGGTAAGTGCAATTTTTAACTTCATGTTCTTTATAGTAAGATTAAGAAGTACTGAAACATAACATGTTACTTGGAACTCGGCGCAGATTTTAACTATGCTTTGGTGAGCAGCAAATTTTAATTCAGCAGCTAACCTTATCGTTATTACTACATTCACACATGCTTTTATGCCACTAAACTTTCAGACTAAATTCTGAACTTTACCTTGCCGTCATTAAAATAGGTATAGTTCAAGACGTATAATTCGCCAATGGGGAGATTTGTTTCTGGAAACTCGGTAAAACTTATAAATATGTGTTTGTAAGATTGCAGTTTTATTAACTTTAGTGATCGTTAAAGTTATGGCTACATTCTACATGCTCTTATGCTAGTAAGATTTTGGATGAAATTCATATGTTCGCATTAAAAGACCTCTCTTGTCAGCTAGATAATGACATGTAACTTTTTGTTGCTTAATAAAACATCTTTGATACAATCAAAGGTGATTCGAAAACAACAACGTGTATGTTGAGACCAATAATTACACAAACATGAACTATGAATCTAAAATATCTATGGTAACTCCACTTCACTCTACATGGGTAGTAACAGTGTAAAAATACTTATTTAGAGAGATAAAGGATCTGGATGTGTGAAATCAATTTAAAATGGAACCATTAAAATAATGTTAGAAAATAAGCATACATATTGAAAACCAGTTGTACATTACAAAATTTATTCATAGAAGATAAAAATTGTTGATGGAGTAAAACCGTGTGGGATTTATGCAATTGCGTGTGTTGCGAAAGCCATAAATTGAATATCTGAGAGATGTTTTTCGTGAAATGAAAAATGCATATGTTTGAATTTATTGATTTTACAAATGAAAGAAACCTTTAATATTGTAACTTACAACTCTGTGATCTGAACACTCTGATGAGAGAATTATTTTCAAATTGTCGAAAAAAATATACATTAACTAGTTTTGAAATTAATTATTATAAACAAAAATTGATAGATTTTTAAAAATCTAACAATAAATACAAATCATAAAAACGAATTTCATATGTGTTTTCAAATTAAAAAAAAATTATTATTATTAATAGTTACTAAATAGTTTCATTGTAATCATTTAAAATTTTGATACATAAACCAAAAGTAGAAAATTATCAAAAAAACAAATATTGGTCATGTTATTTCTTAAATGCAAGAAAAGAAAATTTTAATGAAAAACTTATAAATGCAGAGCGTAAACAAATATGTCAAACGCAAACATTCCCAGAAAAATATTGTAGAAGAAAATGTTTTTGTCATCCGTAGATGTATTTTACAAATATTATTGAAATTTATTTGAAGTTTATATCGAATACAAGATTTAAAATATATTATACACAGTTCTGTAATGCAAGTTTTGGAATAGAATAGAGAAAAATATTTACTACATTTTTGAAGACTTATATAATTTCAAAATTGCATATAATTTGAGTTTTTTACCCAGTAGTAAAAGCGTTGCACTTTAACAATAAAAAACTTAAGCAATACGTTTTAGGAAAGGAAATTATAAGATTAATCTCTCAAGATGCCTCAGAAATGAAGATGAACATGTTTTTTAAAAATAAGAGAAACTGAAAGGCTCACAAAAATCTCCTTTAAAAAATGTGCATAGGTAGAAATATTTCTTTAACTAAGGGGAATTCTATAAATCTTCCAGAATTTTCATAATAAAAAACTTAAATAAAGTATTTATCTTAATACTAGGGGGCCTACCCCCTGCGAGCTACGCTCGCCAACCCCCGCTCAGACTTCAAGACCTCTAAAAACATGACAGCGTGCTTTGTTTTAAAAATATTGGTAAATCTGTAATTGGGTTGCCATGCTTTTAACGTTTTAATGGGGCATTTTTTGATTATCATGGCCTCATACACAGCTGTTGCAACAACTGGCGAATGTTTTCGGGATTGATAAGTAAAATAAATTACAACTTGAAAACCAGCTTGTTTAAAATGGTTAGGTTTAAATTGCGGCTACCTCTCGACTTTTATAACAACGATCTGTATTCTATTCTTCCTTTGCGTTTAAGAATGCGAGAAAAATTCCATCTGCTTGTGAATAACATTAAGAACCACGGTATTGAAAAGTACTATGTTATAGATATTTTCAGTAACAGGTTTTAATTTTCTCTCTATTTTAGTGCACCTGCATGCATATGTTCATGTTATTTTAAATATGTAAATTATTTATCTTAATTAATATGTACATACGAATTTTCTAATAATTATTTATCATACAAAATTAATTAAATATTTTGTGCATGCATGCCTGCATTTATTTGGCATCAATTGATGAGATATTTAAACAAATTTGCTATCCGCGATAATTTTACACCATGTGTCACTTGAATATTGTCCATAAGAAAATCGGGTACTTTTCCAGTATAGGATCCTTTGCTTTTAGGTTTGGCGTAATTCGAGCTTCAAAAAGGGATAGATTCGTTAATATACATAGATTTGTTGCCAAAATTTATTAAAACAAACCCAATGAACTTTTGGTGCTTTTCTATTATAGGGGTCTTGACGCTTTTTTAAAAAGCTTGGCGCAATTCGGGCATCAGAAAATGAGATTTGGTGCCAAATGACATAAACATAGCCATGGAAACAAATTCGACGATTTTTTTGTTTATATACGTATCTTAATTATACTTATATTATTATTGTTTTTTCTATACAAATTACTTCTGATTATATATATAATAGGATAAATGACATTTTACGCTAAACAAATTGTATAAATATTGAAAAAATGCTTCTGTATACGAAATGACAAAGTGAATAGGTTGACAGAAAGTATGTTGCTAAATTTTCTTTTCCGCCAAGGCTATTTTCCCTATTTCGTCAAGGCACCATATACTGGAAAAGCACCGAATAAATTAAATTAAATGCTGACAGACGATTGAATCCTGACGATAGAAATGTGATTTTTTTTTTTCAAATTTTCCTGAACAACATAATTTAATCACAATCTTGTCTTCATTATCGATTGAAATAAAAGATAAATTCAATTTCAATTTGAAAATGACGAATAAAAAGAAATCAATAATCCCTATCGGGATCCTTTTCAATTTTTTCCCTTTTTTGTCACAAAAAACTGAGTAATTAGTTGCCATCATTACAGAAATGTCATTAAAATTAGAAAAAAATTAATATCTCGAAAACTAATTCCAATTTCAAAATTCTATTACCAGTTTTGACATCCGCGGATTTTTATGGACAATTGGTATTAATTTCACTATCAAGCGTTTAATATTTTATTAAAAATAGCCCTGAAACATAATCAGTCGTTTAATCAGTCGTTTCATAAAATCGTTTCATAAATTCGTTTCATAAAATCGTTTCACAAATTCGTTTCATTAGGATTTTATATATATAGGGTAGATAAATGCTGGACGATTACACCATGAAACAGTACTACATTAAAGACGTGAGAATAAAATATCACATATTTACTAAATGGTGTATACAAATGTGAAATTTAAAACTTAAAAATATCTTAAAATCAAATTAAAAACATCAACGTTTCGACCAACTTCTATGGTCATCGTCAGAAAATAGTTGTAACATTGCTTCTAAAGTTTCAAAGGCGAAAAAACAAGCCCAGATATTTTATCCTCACGTCTTTAATGATGTATTTATCTTATTAAGATTTCAAAATGAATTCTTTAAGTTTTATGCATGATGTAATAATAAATTTAAAAAAACTGTTGAATTAAATTATATTCGGACATTATTATTATATGTTTTTATTCTTATTCATATTTTAGAGCTGAAAATCATTGAAATTTAATTACAGATTTTTAAAAGTACAGAAACATGTAAATTAATGGCATTGGAACATTTAATTTTAGGAATTTCTTTATTAGCCATACAGTATATATATTTTTTTTATATAAGCCAAACTTAAAGCCATCGATTTTCCTATATATGCACGAATTATTAATTATTATTTCATAATTTGCAAATTTCATTTATCAGTATAGATATATCAGATATTTAAAAAAAAAATGAAAAAAAAAAATACGTCATTGCATATGCTAATAAAGTTTAAAATATCATATTACCAGTGCAAATATTTAAAGTACGCTATTTCCAGTACGAGTTCTTGCGAAATAAAAAACATTTTACATAAGTGCATATTACTTACCAATCATATGTAGTATAGGGTAAGTCTTGTAATCGTTTTGAAAATCGAAAAAAATTTTTTTAACGGATTTACACGTTTCAGGCACTAGAGATTCCGAAAAATACAGTTTTAGAAAAAAAAAATGCCGTCTGTAAGTCTGTGTGTGTGTCTGTAAACGCTGTATCTCCAGAATAATTTGAGATAGGGACATGAAAGTACGTCATAAGGGGAAGAAGCTTATTGAATTTCAGTAACTTCGATTATACGGAACTATTTTTTTCGGACTCTCGAAATATTCGTTCTGATAATCGTTCGAAATTGCTTATTTTAAGGAGTTAATATAAAAGACAATAAAAAAAAACACAAATTTTGCATAAAGAATGAAGTCGATCGGATAATGAGTTGCCGAGATATTTGTAATCTTATTTTCCACGCTCTTCGATTTTTCATGACTCTGTATTTCATTCAAATTTCAATTCAAAGATGTATTTTAATTGGAAATGAGACGCTTAATTCGACGCAGTAAACCGTTAGTTAATATTTTTATCAATTTTGGAGTTATAAGGATATTTCTCTTACGCAATTCAGTAAAAGAGCATTTAAAGTTTATGATGTCATCAAGCCACGATTTTCTTCGAATTGTAATGCATTTTATAAATAGTTTACACATGTTTTATTTTCATATTTTATATTATGCATATCCATGATGGGTTTATGTATTATGGTGGCCCCCAACGACTAGTTTTGTATTCTAATGATATCTGTGAAACAAAAGAAAATGGGATATAATACGATAATGACAAACTGAATAGTATTGAGGCGATCTCGAAAACAACGGACTTACGTCGAAAATAACGGACTTACTTCTTCTCTTACGGACCTCCTTCAAGACGTGGCGAAAGAAATCTGAGTAGCAGACAAACAAGATTGAATACGCGTATGTGTGCACCAAATACAATGCTATAAAATTTCGCATTGTAATATTGTCTTGAATAATTTCTGCCTTATTTTAGATCTGTTCAATTACACATTCAATAAATGAACAACAAAGGTTCAGCAAGGCCTAATTTAATAACTGTTAATAAAAGGATTACATAAACAGACTCATAAAAATTCTAACTTTTTCTAAACATTTAAAAAAAAATATATTACAATTATGACGTGAGTATAAAATATCACAATTTACTAAATGGTGTAAAAATGTCATAAAATTAAAACAAATAAACATTAAAATCAAATTGAAATCATCAACGTTTCAGCCATCTTCTATGGCCTTCCTCGGGAAATAGTTGTTACATTGCTTCTAAAGTTTCAAAAAAAGAAAGACAAGCCGTCCACAAGTTAAAAAAGTTCACTAGGTTAACCATCAACCATCGTTCCAACCAACCATAAGCAGAAAAGATGCAGAAGAACCGTCTAATGCACAAAAACATAAAAGTTTGAATGAATTACCGAGGAAGAATTCCCTGGCACTACCTGTCGGTTAAAACAAGAATAAACTAATCTCCAAAACTAACCCCTACACTAACCCCTCTTGTTGATTTAATAGTTAATGTAGAATCTGGTAAAATATCTCTTAAGAAGAAGCTTTTTCTTAGAAGTAAGTCGGTCCTGAGCACTTTGAAACTATGGGACGTAATGGCATGTTGTTTTTATGATCTTTTAGCCTTCCAATAATCCTAGGGATAACAGCTAATTTATGTACTTTTATAGTTTTCTTCATAAACATAGGCCAAGTTCCATTTTTAATGATGTAATTGACCTTATATTTGATTAAATTAATTGGATCTTTTTTAACTTCTATTTAATTATAGAAAAAAGAGCATATAGTTGATATTAATTATAATAGAAAAACTACAGCCCTGGCAAGATTATATCAAGAAGAAACCATCCAAATAAATTTCAATGAAAGTAAAATAATATTTCCCTCCAGTCTATACTATCCATCCATAATAAGAGAAACCATAGAGATACTAATACGCAAAAATACAATACGTAACGATGCGGCATCTTTTAATTTACCGAAACTGTGGCTCGAGATACCCCATGGTCACAGATATGAAAATAAACAACCAAGTAAAAATAAAAGGTAACGTGCGAAATTTTTAAAAAAGTACATGAAAATAATAACTTCAAAGCCCGTGCAATTATGGAATATTCTTATTTGTTTTTGAAAATGACTCGGAGGGAGTCGAAACTGTCAAATAACCTAATACAAGTTATTTTAATTTGTATTATGTTGTTAATTTACACTTTTTAGCATTTAAAAGAAATATATTATTACAAGGTGTTATAATTTATTATAGTGTTAGATTTATTTCACCAAATATGTGGCTTGGTACTTTTTTGCCTCGACATTCATCTGTGATCGGTAGGAACAGTATTTTGCATTTTAAATAATAATATAAAAAAGGGTATTTACTGACTTATGATTTTTCTTTATCAAACGAATATAATCCGTGAAAAAATTCACATTGTATAAACATATTTATTCCATAATAAGCTGAGGTGAAAGTTATCTGAATTACACAAAGGGTAATAAATGGCGCACAACGAGACGAGACGAGTCAGATCTGCTCTGTGACGGCACGTCACGTGTTTGAGTGTTTAAAGCAGGCCTGTAAGAGAAGAATGTTGTTGTTTTTTCGCGATGGCCCCAACACTATCCCTAGAAAATGTGTGGAAAAATTTACCTTTTATTTAAATGTGATTACCCGTTTCCACCAGAACAATTCTCTTAAAAAAGAAGTAAAATTACAGTATATTTCTTATAGTCCAGTATTTTATTTTATTTTTTGAAATAACACTTATGGAAGTTTTTTAATTCATCTTATGGTTAATTTGGATTGAGTTAACTTGATTCTCAAATAATAGCTCATTGGTTAATGTAGCCGTAATGATTAAGTAGCCGATGACGTTTTTGTATTGCCTCACTGTATATAAACATAATATATCAGTACTACAGAGAAAGTAAACAATATCAGATTAAAAAAAATTGTTACAAAGATATTAATTATTTATATATTGTATAGAGATTCGGAACTTCTATTTAAATACTCTAAACGCTGATTTAAAATGTTTTGCTTAGTTCTCCTCATTCTAATACGTAACACGCTAGTTCACAAAAATCTGCAGCGTGCTATTTCATGCAACAACTATTATATTACTTCAGAAATTGGACACCATATTATTGGTGTGCCTTTATACATAAAAAAAGTGATGACATACGCATAAGGTGGTTTGTCTACGGTAGCGCTGCTCATGGTTGAATTTAATAACGTATCCAAGAAGCCACTGTCATTTTCCGGATTGTTATCCTTCACGGGTGCAGGTGGCATCATTATATATATATATATGTTTGGTTTTTAAGCTGAAAATACTTTATTGTCGGAGGAAAAGTAAACATTATCTGCGCGTCAAAAAATGTAGCAAATTCCCACCGATAACCATTACAAAATATTTTTGTAAATAATCCCTCACTAATATTTAATTATATAATGAAATAGCGAATATTAATATAATTATTACTTTTTCAAACAGCCGGAAAAGTAAAAGATTTTTCTTTTTCATTAAAGTTCAATGAGACATAAAATGAAAATAAACGTACCCAAGGACTTAAAATATTCAAACCAAAAGTAATTCCGTTGAGGTATGGAATGACTACTTAATTCTACTACATAATTAATTAATTTTACTACATAATTTTTAACTTTAAAACATAATTGTTATAGTCCAAGTGCTACACGACAAAAATAAGGTGAAAACTGCACATCGTGATACAGTTATACCGATTGCTCAGTATCTACTCTATATTAATACAAAGCATATAAGAAGGGAAGGCATCGCGGAATATAAGCACAATTCAAGATGGCGGCCGTTATTCAAAATGGCGTCATTTTCGGGAATTAGTGCAATTTCGTTCCTATTCATCGCTTAAAAGCATATTTGATAGAAATTTCGATGTTTTTAGATAAAAAATATTACAATTGAATCCATTTGGACACTACACTGTTAACTAGTATTTTAAAAACACAAATTGCACAAATTGTGCTTATTAGTTGCTAAAATCAGTGTAAAAATTGTTTTAAACTCATAAAAGAGCTAAAATCCTACATGTTTCGGCTTTAAACTTAAAGCCATCATCGGGGAAGAGGAACAACACAAACGACTACTGATCTTTTAATTTTCGACACGAGAAAATTGAAATCAACAATATGGAAAAAATTAAATAAAATGAGCGGGCGCTCTCTGTTGCCAAAGAGCGAAAAACAAAACAATGAATTAACAAGGGGTTAAAAATGTATCCCATAAACTAGGTATGTTGAAAGAAAAGTTATCATTACAAATACAATCTTTTCTAATTTTAATTTCCAATGATTCCCTGATGGCGGCTTTAAATGGGTTATTGAACCTATGGATAATTCTTGCTTTATCGAAATTAATTACAGTATCATTATTTTTAGCGTAAAACCGGGAGAGTGCAGTGGATAACTTTCCAAATTTTATGTCGTTTTTATGCTCTTTTAACCTTTCCAAAAACTTTCTTTTAGTCATACCAATGTAAAAAATTATACTATTATTATTTAAGTTAATGGGGATTTCATAAACACCTGCGAATTGATCAGGGGGGATAGGATCTAATTTACATGAAACTAAGTCAACCAATTTTCTGGGAGGGACAGCAATAAGATGGATATTGTATTTACGGAGGGCCCTTTTAATCCTTTCAAATATAATAAGTCCCTATGAGACCTATTGTTTCTAGGTGTTCTGGCCCAACATATTTTATTGAAAAAGCTTTCGTTATATTCCTAAAATTAATTTTACCAAGTTCAAGCAAAACTGTTCAGTCAACAGAAGATTTTATCCATAAAATAGAAAATATTCAGATTTCTAAAGGAACTATTCTAGCTAGTTTAGATATTGTGTCTCTTTACCCATCTATTGATACAAATGAAGTTGTACAAAATATTAATTTGGAAATTGATAAACAAAATAATTTAAGTGATAGGGTAAAAACATCTCTAAAGTCAGGACTTAACCTTATCATTAATAACAACGTTTTCATGTTTAATAAGAAATTTTACAGACAAAATAAAGGAGCACCTATGGGATCTCCTATTTCCGGTCTGTTGGCTGAATTTAAACTAAGACCGATGGAGGAATTTATTTTTAAAAGTTTGAATTTAACACCAGAAGTTTGGCTAAGATACGTGGACGATATCTTTATCACATGGAATCATGGAAAGCAAGAACTCCTATCTTTCCTCTCAAAAATAAACGAAATAGATGAAAATATTAAGTTTACGTTGGAAATAGAAGAAAATTCATCACTGCCGTTCCTGGATATTCAATTAATTAAAGATGACAACAACCTAAAACGTAAAGTCTATCGTAAACCGATGAGAAGTAACACAATAATCCCATTTAATGCCTCTACAACTTTCACTTATAAGATTGCTGCCTTCAATTCATTCATCAAGCGTGCTTTTCTGGTTTGTTCAAGTGAATTCATCCAAGATGAATTTAATTTTATCAGAGATATCGCCATTGACCATGGTTTCCCCGCTCATCACGTACAGAAAATTATAGAAAAATTCAATGGCCATTTAATTCAGCATCCTGTCCCTAGAAATAATAAACCAAACTATCGTAAATTCCAATATATACCTATTATATTTGAAAGGATTAAAAGGGCCCTCCGTAAATACAATATCCATCTTATTGCTGTCCCTCCCAGAAAATTGGTTGACTTAGTTTCATGTAAATTAGATCCTATCCCCCCTGATCAATTCGCAGGTGTTTATGAAATCCCCATTAGCTTAAATAATAATAGTATAATTTTTTACATTGGTATGACTAAAAGAAAGTTTTTGGAAAGGTTAAAAGAGCATAAAAACGACATAAAATTTGGAAAGTTATCCACTGCACTTTCCCGGTTTTACGCTAAAAATAATGATACTGTAATTAATTTCGATAAAGCAAGAATTATCCATAGGTTCAATAACCCATTTAAAGCCGCCATCAGGGAATCATTGGAAATTAAAATTAGAAAAGATTGTATTTGTAATGATAACTTTTCTTTCAACATACCTAGTTTATGGGATACATTTTTAACCCCTTGTTAATTCATTGTTTTGTTTTTCGCTCTTTGGCAACAGAGAGCGCCCGCTTATTTTATTTAATTTTTTCCATACTGTTGATTTCAATTTTCTCGTGTCGAAAATTAAAAGATCAGTAGTCGTTTGTATTGTTCCTCTTCCCCGATGATGGCTTTAAGTTTAAAGCCGAAACATGTAGGATTTTAGCTCTTTTATGAGTTTAAAACAATTTTTACACTGATTTTAGCAACTAATAAGCACAATTTGTGCAATTTGTGTTTTTAAAAAATATTATTTGTAACACTTTACAGCACAATCGAAAAGTATTTATGAATTCAGTTTGCCTGTTTGTCTGTCTTTCTGGTCGTCTCTCTAGTCGCTCATTAACTAAAAAAAAAAAAAAAAACCGGATATCTAGATAATTAAAATATGGTATTGTAGTATACCGTAACAAGTTCGGTATTCATTTTCAAGTGTGCATCATTCATAGTTCCTTTACAGGGGCAATCAAAAGTATTCGGTTACATTATGATCTGTAGACGAAAATCGCTTGCAATGTGTTTTAATGATATTATACTCTTTGTAACATATTTAAATTAATATACATCAGTGTGGTACAGTACAAGATATTTACTGTAGAATAAGCAGTGCATAGCAGTTTTCGTTTATTTACAGGGTCTCACAAAATAATACGGTTACGTTACATTAATGTCTCCGAGCACATTGCCTTTATAACTTGTGTATAAATTTTATAGATCATCAGCTAAATCGATTGTTATTAAGGGAGGTACTAGGTATGAAATAACTGCAATTTTTAATAATAATATCCCTATTGGTCAGTATCTTGTTTATATTAAAACAATGCATATAAGAGAGGCATAATGAAATGTCTTAGGAATTTAAGATTTAGGCTGTTATTCAATTTTTTTCGTTTTCGTTATCTAAAAGTGTCTTTGATGTCATTTTCAATTTTTTTAATCACAAATTTTCTTTTTAATATCAGAAATATGCTTAAAACGAAACTAGTTCAATTATTAAAGTATTTTTTACTGTATAGTGAGTAAAATGAATGGAATAAATAAATAATAAAAATGCATTTTACTAATGCCTTACTTATACATCATGTTAAAAAATGAATGCTACATAACAAATGAATGACATAAAATTGCAGAATATGGAAACTTTAGTTTGTACCATATTATTTCTCATTCACATTCGTTTTAACAGTTGCAGAATAATGTGCAAGAAAGACCAACCTTTCTACAGCTACACTTATTTTTGCAGATTTCGCACATACATTTTATTAGTTCTTTACTAAGTTAGTTACTAAGTTAGTTAAGAATCTGCAATCTCGGGCAGCTCCGACCATTTTAATTTCCATGAAAAATTATCCAACCACTATCCCCATTTGTTTGGAGGGGGAGGACATACTTCCCGCTCATGTGCTTGTCCCCAAATGTGTCCAGCTTGGAAAGCACTCCGCAAAATATATTGCTCGAGTGCACCCTTGGTTGGTGGAAGATGTTCAATAGGACGATTTTTTGTCATAAACAATTTCTGTCTAGCACCATTTACACTTATGCTGTTACATGTTGAACAGTACAACAATACTACGAATTTTTCTAAAATATTTAGAATATCGTCAGGTATGGAAGTTTGCGGTTTTGATAAAAATGAAAATACGATAGTAGCATCTTTATAGAGAATCCATGCCTTCCAAGCTGACTTTTTTGTTTTTCCTGTGAAACCAGGATTACTGTCGCAGCCTGTGAAAGTATGGAATCCTAGTAACGACATTCCTTTTTCTTTTCCAATTGCGGCAGCTACAGTATGGACGAGAATAAGTCTGTAATTCTTCCCTGTTCCAAATGCAATCCAAACAGTTTGCAGGTGTCTATCTGACAGAGTAAATAAATGTGCAATTGCTAAAACTAATACATCAGTATCTACAGAGCAGATAACAATATTTTTCAATCCGTTTTCTGCCATATCTTTGAGGTGCAAGATTATCCTTGTATCAGCTTCTTCATGACCATTTCAAGTCATTCCAATTAAGGAACTTAGCGCAATTATTTCTTTTAACTTCTTCACCTGAAGTGGTTATAACTTGTGTATTTTTTATGGTATTTATAGCTAGTGTTCCAAGAAGATTAAATAACTCATCTTTATTACTTAAATTTCTTAAGAAATCTTACCAATTTTTAAGTAATTTGACATGCGATAGCACTTGCCGCCTGGCTCTTGCACCTCTTTTTTGTCTGGTTTCACCTTTAATGCTTGGTGTAATCTATCTATCCCATATCAAATCTATTCTTTGGAAACTAAAACTCTCAATGTCATTATATAAATGGGGTTGAAATCGGTTAATGTAAAAATCATTAAAGGTTTTTGAGGACTAGTGAGACTTTAAAATGTTAATAAGAACTGGCCCATCATAAATTAAAGCATCGCATGTTCCTGGAAAGGTGTTTCTATTCTTCTCAATAGTTTCTTCTCAAATACGTACTAAATCACTTTTATGGCTGTGTCGAAATTCACCGTTACTGGAAAAAGCAGAAGAAAATGGTTGATTTTCATATTTGAAAAATTTTTGCAGATCTAACTGACGATTCTGTGCAACTATTAAAAGCCTGGAAAATAGCTGGACGTCTGTTTTTAAAACCTTTAGGGTTGCATTTTTCTGGCTGATGTTTTTTGCCGGAGTACTAAAGAGAGAAATTTTGTTTTTTTTCAGAGGCTGAAATAGTGATGAGGAATTAGCATGAAAACGTAAATGGTACAGATACTGACACTGAATATTTACAAAATTCATCTTTATCACGCGTTTCAGTATATAATCGTGCATCGCGCTATAAAACTATATATAGAACAAATCTTTCATAAACAAAAATCTTTTCATTTCAATTGTCAGATTGATCGTCTGCGCACCAAAGAGTCTGAGAGTAGAGTAAGAAATCGCAACATTAAAATGAAATATGTTTTGGAATTTTGGAACAAAACCTTATATTGAATTGCCTCGTCATCAGAATTACATTGTAATAAATACATAAATACACGCTACATTGTATATTTATATAAAAGAAAATGTTCATATGACAATTTGCAATTCTTTCATATCTAGAAAACACACATTATATAATTAAAAACGCGCATAGACAGCATTGTGCTTATTGAAAGACCTGTGACCGTATTATTTTGTGATCCCCTGTAAATGAACGAAAACTGCTATGCACTGCATATTCTATAGTAAGTATCTTGTATTCCACGGCAATGATGTATATTAATTTGAATATGTTACAAAGAGTATCACATCATTAAAACACATTGCAAGCGATTTTTGTCTACAGACCATAATGTAACCGAATATTTTTGATTGCCCCTGTAAATGAACTAAGAATGATGCACACTTGAAAATGAATACCGAACTTGTTACGGTATACTACGATACCATATTTTAATTATCTGGATATTCGGTTATTTTTTTTTCGAGTTAGTGCGCGACTAGAGAGACGACCAGATAGACAGACAAACAGGCAAACTGAATTCATAAATACTTTTCGACTGTGCTGTAATGTGTTACAAATAATATTTTTTATCTAAAAATATCGAAATTTCCATCAAACATGCTTTTATACGATGAATAGAAACGAAATTGCCCTAATTCCCGAAAATGACGCCATTTTGAATAACGGCCGCCATCTTGAATTTCCCGCACTTTCCGCGATGCCTCCCTTCTTATATGATTTGTATTAATATAGAGTAGATACTGACCAAACGGTATAACTGTATCACGATTTGCAGTTTTTTCACTCCTAGCACCTGGACTATTATGCAAATTAAATATTATAATTCATTATTGTTTATTTTTTAAGACTAAGACATTCATCTCTCTTATTCTTTTATTTTATGAACTAAATATTTTAAAAGTTGAATAGCAATGAAAAGGTAAAAGCTATTGAAGTTATTTCTACAGGAAATTAATGTGTGAATTTGTGAATTTCTTTAATACACTTCCCGTTTTAGTTCAAAATAACACTTTTAGATTGCGATTTGCTGTTTCTATTTGTTAGAAGGCTTAAAAAAGGAGAATTATTTAAATTATCTTTTCCGGATATCTAAACTACTTTCTGAACGCATAATCATAATTTAATTAATATGCAATTATTTATTAAATAAAACGTATTGTAAAAATATATATATATATTACACACTCTGTTTTTTTTTTCTACTTTTTATTGTTTAAAATATTTCGTTTTTGCAGTTTCACTGTCAGTTGCTATTTTGGCAAGCGTGATTTGACGTATCAATAAATATTCTGGTGTGGTAGATAACAAACAATTGTAACCATAAAGGATATTTGGTGACTTATCACTTGCGGTGGGTTAGCGGAAAATTGCCTCAAAATTATTTTATATCTCTACTAGGGGGCCTACCCCCTGCGAGCTACGCTCACCAACCCCCGCTCAGACTTCGAGGCCTCTAAAACATGACGTGCTTTATTTTAAAAATATTGGTAAATCTGTAATTGGGTTGCCATGCTTTTAACGTTTTAATGGGGCATTTTTTGATTATCATGGCCTCATACACAGCTGTTGCGACAACTGACGACTGTTTTCGGGATTGATAAGTAAAATCAATTACAACTTGAAAACCAGCTTGTATAAAATGGTTAGGTTTAAAGTGTGGCTACCTCTCGGACTTTTATAACAATGATCTGTATTCTATTCTTCCTTTGCGTTTAAGGATGAGAAATTCCATCTGCTTGTGAATAACATTAAGAACCACGGTATTGAAAAGTACTATGTTATAGACACTTTCAGTAACAGGTTTTAATTTTCTCTCTATTTTAGTGCACCATCATGCATATTTTCATGTTATTTTAAATATGTAAATTATTTATTTTAATTAATATGTATATACGAATTTTCTAATAATTATTTATCATAAAAAATTAAATAAATATTTTGTGCTTGCATGCCTGCATTTGTTCGGCATCAATTGATGAGATATTTAAACAAATTTGCCATCCGCGATAATTTTACACCATGTCATGTCACTTGAATATTGTCCATAAGAAAATCGGGTACTTTTCCATTATAGGATCCTTTTCTTTTAGGTTTGGCGTAATTCGAGCTTCAAAAAGGGATAGATTCGTTAATATACATAGATTTGTTGCCAAAAGTTATGAAAACAAACCCAATGAACTTTTGGTGCTTTTCTATTATAGGAGTCTTAACGCTTTTTTAAAAAGCTTGGCGGAAAAAACCAAGCAGGATAGAAAACCAAGCAGGATATTTTATTCTCCTATCAGTTGGGCAATTATTATTTTATATATTCGTTTCAAATATCCGAATTAGTGATTTTATAAATTAGTTTAATTAAATTTTACAAAAAAATAACAAAATGATAACAATAAATAATAATTACTATTAATTCATCCCCCCCCCTTCTTTTGCGTTTACATAAATGACGTCATTTGGACGAATTTATTCAAAATATGTTCAGTTTATAAATTAAATTAAATGCTTAAAGACAATTGAATCCTGACGATAGAAATGTGATTTTTTTTTTCAAATTTTCCTGAAAAACATAATTTAATCACAATCTTGTCTTCATTATCAATTGAAATAAAAGATAAATTCAATTTCAATTTGAAAATGACGAATAAAAAGAAATCAATAATCCCTATCGGGATCCTTTTCAATTTTTTTCCCTTTTTTGTCACAAAAAAACTAAGTAATTAGTTGCCATCATTACAGAAATATCATTAAAATTAGAAAAAAAATAATATCTCGAAAACTAATTCCAATTTCAAATTCTATTACCAGTTTCGACATCCGCGGATTTTTATGGACAATTGGTATTAATTTCACCCTCAAGCGTTTAATATTTTATTAAAAATAGCCCTGAAACATAATCAGTCGTTTAATCAGTCGTTTCATAAAATCGTTTCATAAATTCGTTTCATAAAATCGTTTCACAAATTCGTTTCATTAGGATTTTATATATATAGGGTAGATATTAAAAGAAAAGTAACCGCCGCCGCTGTCAATGAATTTTTTATGCCTTGGGGACTTTCTGGGCTAATATCAGAAAACTATTGCATATAAAAAGGTGAAAATTGGTAGTTTTATAGAGAAATGTTCGACACACACACTGAAGCAGACAGTTTTTAAATTTAAGAATTATTTTAAGAAATATTTAATGTCAAAGTCGGTCAAAATATTTCTCTTAACTAAGTTTTATAGGAACAAAAACTACCCATAGAGATTTAAAATTATTTTGAAATAATATAGATGATAAACTTACAAAGTGCAGTGTGTAATTATTATTATTTTTTTTAATTTGATCAATCTTTCTAAGGTTATTTAAAAACATTTTATTTTAAATTTCACCAATTTAATTTAGATTTATTTCATATTTCGAAAAAGCAGTCAAAATTTAAATCGTTGCCAATTTGTAAAATAGCGCAAAAAATAATATTTTCTTTCAATTAAAAAAAGTATATATCCTTGACAATTTGTAAAATAGCGCACAAAATAATATTTTCTTTCAATTAAAAAATGTATATATCTTTGACTATTATTAACAGAAATAAAACTTTCAAATAATAATAAATTAATGACGTGTTAAAAGCAGTAAATGGAGAAAATTACATCATAAAAAAATTTACTTGCGCGTGAATATTAAAAAGAGAAATAAAACTTGAAAATAATAATTAAATTATTACGCGTTCAAAACGTTAAATGGGGAAAATTACACTATATTTAAAATGCTCAAATAGAAATGTTTCCAAACAGTTTCAAATGAAAAATATATTTACACGGGAGATTCATTTATTTCGACGCAATCTTTTATCTATCGTTGCAAATTTTAAAACAGCATAAATAATAACATTTATCTTCAATTAAAAACTATACTTTTACATTTAGTAATAGGAAAAAAATCATTGATGAAAATTACGTCATATTGGAAACGATACATGTAAAGCGTCTCACTGAAAACGATTTTTTATACCATCGTCAAGTGTTTACGTAGCGATTTTACACAAGTTGATTTACAAATGTTTAATTGATCTTATTTAATCAATCACGGAAACAGTTTTTAGTTGTTACGACAGAAGTTAATTCGGTCTTAAAATCCTTCTTTCAAAGAAAAATGAATGGAAGCTCGATAACAGAAGATCGCCACTGGTCTTTTAACTATAATCCAATCTTCCGTAATCGTTTTAGAGCCGATCAACTTAGCCTGTTTTAAGTGATTGCTGTGTCAGAATGGGGGTTGGCGAGCGTAGCCCGTACGGGGCAGAGTCACCCCTTGTTTAATATAAAGAAGCCATTTATTGATTTTTTATACAAATAGAAGTAAATTGTATATAAGAAAACAATAATAATATATGTATAAAAAATTGTTGATATATATATACATTTATTCAAATTGTGATTGACTTTTCTTGTATCTTTTACCATTTTATTTATTTAATATTTTTCTGCTTTTATCTTAACTTATTTTGTATTACTATGTCATCTCTAATTTGCTGTTTCAGTAATTTGTTTTTTGAATTTATTAATTATTTATTAACTTAAAACATTCTTTATTCATTTACTTTATACCATCTTTAAATAGGTGTTTAGATCAGAATTCAACAGAACTCTTTTTTTTCTCCAATTCCATTTTACTATCAGTGTATATCTAAATATCATTTTATTCTGCTGGCATCTTTTATCATTTTAAATATTTATCTTCTAATTTTCTTTAAAACTAGCGCGTTAAAGCGTGTTTTTAGAGTTTGCGGTGTACGATTGGTGAGCGTAGCTCATCGGGGAGATCCCCCTAGTTACATTAAAATTAAGTTCTAAAAATATTAAACTGGTATATTCTGATCGAAAACACATTTGGGAGTAAAGTGTTTGTACTTGTGGCACATCGGGAATTGGGGGGGAAATCTATTATAAAATTCTTTCTTTACACATAAAAAAAGTTGAGTTAAGTAAAAGAGTGTAAAAAAAGGCTGTTTTTTGTATTTTGTAATTCCTATTAAAAAGTACCTAGTATAATTTTGTGTCATAAAAATCTGCATCAAAGTAAATCAGATTCGATAAAAAACAGAAAAGTTTAGAAAACTCTTAGAAAGATTTCTGATAAACAATTTTTCTCGAATTTTCATACATGAATAGCAAGCGTAATGCTTGAATCAAATTTTATTATTTGTTTTGTGGTTTGTCAATAGTATGACATATTTATCATTAAAAGTATTAGTATAAAGCCCACATTTTAATAAAAAGTTACTGCAGTAAGAACAGTGTTTGCAAAAATTTCTTCTTTTTAAATCATTTGAAATAGTCGTGAAAAATATAACAAATACAATCTGTTAGTATCGCATTTCTACAGTGAAACATTTATTTTCACAACTTAAATTATTCATTTATCTTATATGCATGCATATGTTTTGGAAGTATTTGAAAACATGTGAATACGTTTTTTTTTATATATTGGTTTAACAAGTATCTTCTTTCATTTATTTGAATGAAGATATTTTGTTACTACTAAATCGTCATACTTTATTTAATGGATTTTATGTATTTAAATATTTTTAAAAAATGGATAGAACTGTTACAATATTTATTTTGCTTGTATGTTAAATTTATTAATATATGGAATAAAATGTAAATATTATTATATATATTTTTTTCTTTTTATGAAATAAACACTCATAGAAAATACATCCACATTTCTTATATCTGAGTATTTTATCAATATTTATAGCATGACCAGAAGAGAAATTAGAAAGAGGCAGTAAATAATTTCTTTTGAGTTGAATGTTGTATTCAAGTATTAACCCTCTGAAAGTTCTGAGGGCTTTTCAGCATTTTCATAAAAATGCTCATAAAACTTATGTAAATTTAAATTTTCTTTCCCTGTTTGTTTCTAAAATACGCTTCATATCTCTTTATTTAACATATATCCTAGAATACAACTCTATTAAAAGTATTTTGTCTACAGCCGATTTAAGTTGCTTTGGGGAAGCCGAAAAATAATAAACCGCTTGGTGGAACCCTCTAAGCGGTTTGCCCGTATTTTTCCGTTTACCCCCCCCCCCCCCCACACACACACACACACAAAAAAAAAAATGAAAATCGGCTGTAAACAAAAATATTTTTACCAAAATTGTATTTTAAGATATATGTAAAATAAAGAGATATGAAATGTATTTTAGAAACAAGCAGGGAAAGATAATTTAAAACCATAATATTGTTATTAAATGTAGAAATATCCAATCTTGCATTTACTTTAGATAAATGAAATCATTATTCTTGACCGTTAAAAAGTATAGTTAAAAATAATTCAAAATAATTATTTGATCTCTGTACAGTGTTTTTGAATTAAACATATTATACACAGTATTTAAACTAAATGACCACACACAGATCTAGAATTGCCAGAACATTTTAAAATTCAATAAGATGTAAACGGTGGCAGTTTTTCACGTTTCTCTAGCACGACAGAAATGTGTGACGTAAGTAATTGCTATATTACGTTTAGTTGTTTAAGATCCATGTATTATCGACAGATAATACTTGGATATTCACTGTGTCGAATTGAAATAGTATTCAAAATAACCTTTCCTTACAATTTGAAAATACATTCTATTTTCGGGGCGTATCAATTGCTAAACATAATGCCGGTGGACAGCCGAGTAATTTTTTTTTTCAATTTTATATAAAGTATATGGTGGCAATTGTATACTAGTTACAACACCAGTAGATTTGATGATCCCTTAAACCATGCTCGGCAAAATATGCCAACTCTCAGTGAAACAGGAATAACGAAATATTTGAAACATTAAAAAGTAGAAAATATACGAAAAAAAAGTGTAATATATTTTGAAAATATGCTTTAATTAATTAATAGTTACATATTAATTAAATTATTATTATATGGTCAGAAATCAATTTAGAAATCCGAAAAATATAATTTAAATAATGTTTATGTTTTTCGTTCCTGTTGCCATATCTTAAAAATAGAAACAGGGTAAAAAATTATGTATATTTTTAAAATAAATTCATTAGCTATCTTTTTTTTTTTTTTTTTTTTTTTTTTTTTTTTTTTTTTTTTTTTTTTAAAGCGGCGAAATTTGCATAATCACGTTCCGTATTCATGCAATCCATGAAATCCATGCAAATGAATGCATTATATTGAATATATTTTTTGAAATATCATGAATTGTATTCTTGAAATTAGGTGTAATTTTGAAGAGAATGTAAAGAAGTGTTAACTCTGTGTATAAAAAAAAACTATTTTTTACTTCAAAACATTTTCTGAAAGATAACCATGTAAAACAATCCTTGTTTTTTACATTACATTAAAAAAAGTGACTATATTTTTTAACAATTTCAAAAATGACATACTGCAGTAATAGGAATTATGTTAAATATTCAACTTTTTAAAAACGTCTTGCGTTATATCTATTAAAAAATTTCTATCCAAATGCTTTATAAATAACTCTAAAAATAACACAACCCACATCTCATGACAAATGAATAATGTTTATGTAGAAAGACAGATTGAACATGTTTTAGTATATCTTTTTTAATAACCTTTTGTAGTATTTTATATTACTAAGGATATTTCATATAATTCATATTTCACAGAGGCAGATATTGAAAAATGAATCCTTCTAAACTATTTCAATGAAATATATAGATAGACATTTATTTTATTTCATTCGTCTGCATACTATATGAATTACAAAGAAGGATGCGTGTTTTAACATTTTTCTTTTGATATATAATTCAGAATTCTTATACATTTTAGCAATATCTTCGTAAGTAATATTGGGTTTTGAATATTAGGAAACAATTCCAGTAAAGAAAGAATTATTCATTGCAGTAAATATAAAATGAGATATAGACTGTAAAAAAATGGTAATGACAAAAAAATGTAAGCTATATAGTGAAACTAATTTCACTTGCTAATAAACTTGATAATTAATATATTCACTGCACTGAAAGAAAATACTTTGCCAAAAAATAAATTATGTAAAATTTTTTCATTTTTGGAAGCTTGTTTTAAAGTATAATTGGTTTTCCTTTGTAATACTGTGGAACAGTATGTGAAAAAAAAGTGAAGAAATCAAATCTGTTGAAAAAGATAATGTTAAAAGTACTAATATTAGTTGGTAAGATTTAAATCAATGTCCTGGCAGCGATTTTTCAAAACGTACATTGACCAAAAAGAAAGAGAGAGAGAGAGAACCATCCTATACATTTTAATCACCAAATTTTCATAGAAATAAAAAACAGAAAAATCCCTTCAATCGAAAATTATGTCTTCTTTGAATTTATGTTGAAAAAAAATAACCTTAGGTGTCGCTTCATACTGAAATTTTACCGAACTCTCAAATTTTCAATGCGAACGTATAATTTTGTCATCATATTGGAATTTTTCAGAAAATGGTTTTTTAGGATAACAAAAACAAACCGTTTGGCCAAACAGGTAAAGAATTATGAAAGTTTTTATATAATGATTGGAGCTCCTAATGTTAAATTCATTTGTAATAGCTCCAAAACATATTGAGATGGGATAGTTTATTAAGCAGAACTACTACTAAATACTCTGTAATGTTGAAGTTGCACATTCGAAGCTTCTAGAAGTGGATTTCCGTTAAACAACTAAATTTTTCTTTGAAAGTTTATTTAAAAAATTTGTTTTTTTTTAAATGAATCTTCAAAAAAGTATTAACTGTAAAGTATGAATTTTTAACAGAAATCTATTTCTTGAAGCATCAAATTTACGAATCTAAAATTACAGCTCATTCAGCCAAGTAGTTTTAGGTGCGTTCCTAATTATATAAATACGTAGCACCTACAGTCGTCGTCTGGTCCGTTCTTCTGTCTGTCTGTCCGTCCGTCCGCATATAACAGCGCATAAACTACCCAACCAAATGATTTGAAAATTTAATATATAGCATCTTTGCAGAATTTTGTCGAGTAATTTCAAATTTTATGAAAATTGAATCAAAACTTAAAAAGATGTTAATAAAAATATTAAGCCTTGCGCGGCAGCGCAAGGCTTATTTATTTCCAGTGTGACATCCTAATGTTAATTTAACACAGGAAATCCCATTGAACGAGTTAATTTACTAGAGTTTTTCCCACTTTTTGTACGCGCTTCCACAAATTTTCTTCAAAACACCTAATTCTGTAAAAAAATAAATCCTCCAATCAAAAAACTCTAAATGTAGTAAACGTGGAGTCTTTAAATTAAAGTCCAAATACTGCTTAAAGTGATAAAAACATAACACGGAATATTTAAAATAATTAGCTAAAATTTGGCACGCGATGATCGATAGATTGAAGAAGCAATAAAAATAAAAACAAATAATAATTTTTCACGTTTCCCAGTTTTGGCCAATTTAAGCACCTGCTAGCCTTGGACATGCGATCTCGTGGTATATGTTTACTATTTCAAAAATATGCGAGAATATTGTATTTATCTTTAAGATCCGAAGATGTCACTAATAGTTGTGAACGATCTACATTAAAAAGGTATTTTAAATATTCCGTGTTATGTTTTTATCACTTTAAGCAGTATTTGGACTTTAATTTAGATGTTACTGTCTTTATAAAAATTGGATGAATGTTCGATATTTACTTATCTAGTGATCCTGTGATGTTACGAAATGCGTTTTTAAATTTCTCTCTTAATCGATGATTACTAAAATTCAACATGGTGAAAAAATGCAATTTTTCTGGTTGCAAGAGTGATGCACGATACTTTTACAAAGACTATATGCTGGGAGTTTTGTTTTTCCCTTTTCCTAAACCACAGAAAAACTTGAGTAAATGTAACGAATGGCTTTCTGCTTGTGGTATAACAAATACAGAAACGGTGACTAGAGATTGGCATTTCATTGATTTAAATGGCCCAACTGAAGTGTATCCTAACCCTATTCAAAGAGTATCTCTGTCTGAACCGTTAAGTGATACATCAAATAAATATTCACGATATTATCGAGGAAATCCTGAAATTATCAAAAATAAAAGAGCCGCATACTATAAAAAATGTAAAAGCCAGATACAGAAGCGTAATACTTCATATTGTTTGCGAAATAAATCAAAGGCTAATAAATATAAGCTAAAATACTGGAACAAAAAATAATACTCAAATCATAATAGGATTCTCACCTCTAAGAAAATTAATCCTTCAAGATATCGACAGCTTGCTTTAGTGAAAAATCTGCTAAAGAGTTATAAATCAAACATAGTTCAGTAAAGCAGAAGAACAAATATTCAATTTGTAAAATCTCAAATAAAAGCTCAATTACTTGCGCGTAAAGCTATTCATACTAATAATGTTTTGTATGCAAAGAGTTTATCTGCTTCAGAAAATTTTTCAAACAAATGTCAACAGATGTTATTAAAATCAACTCAAAATATCACTGCAGAAAATTTATGTGAAATAATTGGTGGCGAAAGAATTCACAACTCCAATGCAGAACCCTATTTTTGGGAAATAGCATATCACCCATAATAAAAGACAAAAAAAATGACTTGGTATATGCAGAACTTCTCAACAGAGTCAGAGTTGGTGAAGTTACTCCTGATGACATCAAAGTACTTGAAACACGACTTATCCCTAATACTGATAACATTGAAAATGTAGCGGATTATGACTTTGACCTCGTGAATCAAAATTTGAATCCAGTATGTTTGTTACCTACAAACAAATTATGCATGGAAATAAATTCTGTGATGCTACAGAAGGCTAAAAATAATGTTATAGAAATTCATGCTGAAGATACTATTAGTGGTTTTCAGGAAATGCCTCGCACAGTAAAGACACAATTGGAAAAATTAAAACAAAAATCATCTGATACAGCTGGTTTAGAGTCAGTGATTTTAATTTGTGAGGGCTGCAGAATTATGTTGCGTAGAAATCTTTCTATAGAAAAAGGTCTGGTCAATGGTTCAATGGGTACTGTTAAAGGCTTTAAAAAAGATTCATCAGGAAAAATTATATCAATATGCATTTTATTTGACAACCATGCTACCGAAAAATACATTGAACGAGTAAATGTCAAATTTGAAATTATGAAAAATGTTTATGTTAAAAGATCCCAATTCCCCATTGCTTTGTCATATATGGTATAACTATTCACAAAAGTCAAGGAATGAGCCTGAATTGTGTAATGATTAACTTGGGTCCTAACATTTTTGAAAGTGGCATGTCTTATGTTGCTTTATCCAGAGTCACAAGTTTAGAAGGTTTACATCTTCTTAAATTTGATGCAAGTAAAGTTTATGCCTCACCAAATGCTATTAAGGAATATAATCGTCTTAGAAAGGAATACAGATATGATTTGCCACAATTAGCTGTATGTTCCAGAAAATACTCTGAGAGTAAAATGGTTGTTTCATCTGACATATCAGTAATTGTTAGTGAAAAAAATAATAATAACCATATTACTGATTTAAATTACTTTGTCTTTAAAGGCTTTACAAATACAGATCGTTCGTGTTACGCAAATGCTATGTTGCAAACTCTCTTCTGTATCCCAGAATTTGTTTTAAAAAATCAGAAAAGAGTTATTGATCCTGGTCCTACAACAAAAGCTTTGAAACAAATATTCACTACTTTGCAAAATCCACAGATTGAAACCGTAGATACAATTGAAGTCAGAAAAACACTTCATGTAAAGTTTCATGATGGTACTGATCAAGACCCGTTAGAATTTCTTGATTACCTACTGGAAAATTTGTCAAAAGAAAATGTCAATGCCATAGATCTTTTTCAACTGAAGCAAGATCTTTGGGAGAAATGTAGCAATTGCCCAAGTTATCGAGATATATGTATTAGTACAGAACCATTTAATGCATTTATTGTGAGATTTCCACATGACTTTAATAATAGGGAAGATGCAGTTGATTTCAATGATCTCCTAACACGATGGCAGACTGAAAACATTGCCTGTGTTCATTGCAAAAACAGAACTAAAATGTGTCAAACTCGATTAAATTCTTGTGGAAAATATTTGTTTGTGCAACTAGCCAGATTTTCTTCAACAAATGTCTCTATGGGTCCGAATAGAACTTTTAAAATTACGTGCCCTATAACAGGATTTTCAAACCAAAAGGTTTTAATAAATAATATAACCTTTAAAACAAAATCTGCTATTTTACATAAAGGAAAGTTCATTGATTCAGGCCATTATATAACAATGGTGCATTCAAATGAAAACGAGATCAATAAATGGACTGTTTGTGACGATATGAAAATAACAGATCGTACACGTTTTGTAAAAATTCCTGCAGATGTTTACATTTTGCTTCTACAGAAATGTTAAATTAAGAAATTGTCAATATAAGGTAAAATATTAATTCAGCTACAAAAAGAAATATTTTGCTGAAAATTTCATCCTCCATAACTACACATTTTATAACAAAATCAGAATACAGTTGTTTCATATATGCTCATTATTATTTTTATGCTTCTTATGTGATAAAACAACATAAGATTTTATTAATAGCTTTCACACACGCTTACTAGTGTCTCTTTCCAAAGTGGTTGCAAAGGTATTTTACACGATGGAATAAAATTATTTGCAAAAATGAACATGATTCGTTTATTATTATCATTATGAAGATGAGAAACAATCCGTTAAAGTCCGTTATATACATTTTTTTGTTAAAAATTACTTTTATTATTTTAATTGTTTACAGAATAATCAATGTTTGAACTGTATATTTCATATTACCAATACTGATTTTGATATGTGCAGTCTTTTACATACTTGCCTCGTTTGAATCTTATCTGCTTCATATTAAATTGTTATTAAAAAACTTGAGATATTAAAAAAAAGGAACTTGCAAAGCAAATTAAAAAAATAAATTTATTTCCATATTGTTAAGCCCGAGAAGGGACAGATATTAAAATTATTTTATTTAGTCAATGCTACAATAATGTTGTATTTTTATATTAAATCTTGCTCAGTCTGTTTAATCTGAAAATTTAAATTTAAATTTGAAACATAATATTAAAGCAACTTTAAAACATTTCATTTAGAAACCTAAATAAATCTTTAACTTTTTTTTTCAGTTTTACACGCATTATGCAAAATTTGTATTGTAGCAAATTCTAACAGACAAGAAACATGAGAAGTTCAAATAATTTAAAAAGTTGAAGATTTATTTTGATTTATAAATGAAATGTTTTAAAGTTGCTTTAATATAATGTTTCAAATTTAAATTTATTTTTTTAAGATTAAATAGACTGAGCAAGACTTAATATAAAAATGCAACATTATTGTAGCATTGACTAAATAAAATAATTTTAATATCTGTCCCTTCTCGGGCTTAACAATATGGAAATAAATTTATTTTTTTAATTTGCTTTGCAAGTTCCTTTTTTTTAATTTATTAAGTAATTTGATTTTTTTTTTAAATTAGTACTTCTTTGTTATAGCAGCTTTCGAGGATTAATCGTCCAGCGACTGAGATATATCATTCTATTAAATACTATCATACGTAATTAATTCAATGATATCACATGATAGATAATGATACTAGGTTGCCAGGGTGATTACGTCCTATTTAAAATGGAGTCACATTATTTCCGTATTGCTGAATTTAAAAACCGAATTTGTATACTAAAATTGTTTAATTATGGCAATCCTATAATCTACAGACAGTTTTTGGATAGATATTTCCGCAGAAATAGATATTAAATGGAAAAAAAGTCTAAATATGGATTTCAAATTCTGAAATTTTCAATGCTAGGCTTAGGTTTTCCATTTGCATTTTCAGTAACTGTCAACAAATTATAAAATATTGGCAATTTAAAATGTAATTTTATTACGGAAATTAATCAAATCCTAATAACAGCCGATATAATTAATTTCACTGAAACTAGTTATAGTACGAACGCAACTCATTTGTTATGTTTGACGTACAATTTCCAACTTGCTAAGTTATGTTTAAAAAAATATCTGTTTTGCAACTCTTTCAATTGAATTTAATGTTACAAATTCTAAATTTTAAACCTTCATAATTTCTAAGGAACTACTCCAAATAACTTTGTTAGGCACAATTGCATTAAATCCTAAATTGGATTGAATCCTAAATTAAGGAAGATGTAATTTACAGAATGGCTATTTTCATTTTTGTGACACTTTAGAGGACTCTTTATTGTGTTCTCTTTAATTTCTCACACTACAATATTGCTCACTCGACTAAGTACTACCATATAAAGATTAGCTATATACTTATGCTACAAACCGCCCAGGAATCTAAAAATAATTATTGGTTGAATTATATGTACAATATATATTTTTTAATTATTACTGACCCAAAAAACAATAAAACAACTTTAATCATTTTCTCCAAAACTCAATTTTTAAAAATATATTTTAACCATGAATTTCTTAGTTGTCTAGTAGTGCATTATAAAAAAACAAATTCCATTATAAATTTAATTCGAGAATCCATGAAGCTCATATTCTCACTACTCTGAGAAAATCCTCGTAGAGTGCATCTCATCACTCAGAAAATGCATGAAAAATTTACCTTACCACGTGCTACACTTAAAAAAACTAACTCTACGAAACTCTGAATGACTTCTAAAATAACTTTCTGAATCTAAACACGCAATGGAAAAATTACGATTGCGAAACTTTTTTCAATTTTGTAGCTAGAAAAATTTTCCCTTTTATAACAGAAAAAACTAAATACCTACTCTGCGGTTTTCTTCAAGCCGAACCAAGCTAAAACCGTAGATTTCACAAAAAACTTATCTCTACCTAAATGCAAAATAGAAACTTCATTTCACTTTATATGGGGTACAATGGAACAGCACTTTTTGCTGCATAATTCAAGATCTTGAAATGAAATTAAAAAAAAAATGACAACATATTTGACATCAGACATTTAAACAACTGTTCTTCTGTATTACTGAAAAAAGAAACATTGTCGAAATACAATATAGTATGCTCGCTTTCTTTAAAACAAATCTCAATCTCATTATACGTAAATACAGTTTTCACAGACATCTTTTACAAACAACGCATTAGTATACTCCTTTCTCGGACAATGCGGTATTTTCCCAAAATAACCACTATCGAAAACGCAAAACGACACACCAGAGATAAATTAAAATTTATTAGTATTAGTAAGAACTTCACAACTCACGTGTGAAGCACTTCTTATTTCCTACACGTTCCTACCTACGACGCATGTGTAAACCACAAAACTGAAATCATAAATTTCAAATTCTGAGCTGTTTGCTCGCTTAACAAATTATTATATTTGATTAATGTTTGAAAGTTATATAAGACATTTTCTACAAACATATAATACAATATTTTCAATTACAATTTAACAAGCAATTTTACAGAAGACATAAAGACGATTAGACAAAAATGATGGAATGTAACATCGTTAATAGCAATTTACCAAACAATTTTTAATCCCTTTTAAGAAAGACATTGTATGAAACCGCTGGAAAATTCGAAAAAAATGTCCTAAAAGTTATACAGTCGAACTCATTATTACCTTTCATATTGCTGAAAATTTTACTTAAATGTAAACAAGTTGGAAATTATACGTCAAACGAGACAAATGAGGTGCGTTCGTACTATAGCTAGTTATATAATTATTCAGATCTTGAGGACTTTTAATTCTGTAAAATGAATTATATCGTCTGCAGATTAATTTCTGTCGTAAAATAAGTATCTCGGCCGCTTGACGGATAAACCTCGGAAGCTCCTATAACAAGAAAGCACCGACTTCTTTTTAAAAACATTAAAATTTCTTAATAAATATTTTTATTAATATCGTCTAAAGTTTTGATTCGATTTTCATAAAATGTGAAATGTCTCGGCAAAATTCTGCAAAGATAATATATCTTAAATTTCAAACCCTTTGATTGGGTAGTTTTTGCGTTGTTATATGCGGACGGGCGGACAGACTGACAGATGGACGAACCAGACAACGACAATAGGTGCTACGTATTTATATAATTACGAACGTGCCTAAAAAGGAGCTTGTTCACATAATTAGAATGTCTGGGAACTGGCTGGTTTCATTCTAGCTGAGGAATCCCGTATTTTGTCCCGGAAGGTTCGGACAAAATAATTTTCATCATCACAAAACAAAGCATTTCATATGGGGAGATTCCTGTCAATTTCATGGCCTTGAGTTTTTTTCGATATGGGTGAGTCCGGCCAGGTCAGGGCTCATTTATGTACTGTTGATGACTAGACTACATTCTAGGGATGTACTGTAGGGATGTACTGTAGGGATGTTCGGGTTCCATCTAAAGTGACTGAAGACAGCAATGGGCGTTTCCAAAACTCGTCTCCTCTTATAAGTGCTGGATTACAACTTTCAGAAGGATTATACATAACCCGCTACTTTTGCAAGCGTGTGCCATAACGGAATTAGACAGCTTTGAAGAAGTGTTCGTAGTTTTTTTTTCTGATAAGGACGTTTATAGTTCGTAGATTTATTATGGAGCGTAGGAAATGAACGATGTCAGGCATCATATGAAATAGTTATGCATGTTTTAGTTATCTTTCTGTGTTTCTTTCAACAGAAATGGTTGAATTGAATCTATTGAAAAGAAGAAAACCTCTGTTAATCTGCTAGTCTTAAACATAAACAACATTTAAATGACTACTCAGCTTTCAAATCGTTTGTGTTTGTTCTGCATTTAACGAATTTAGAGAAAAAATAGGTTTACATTTGCATCCATACATATTATATATAATGGGAAAATGACTCGATTTTTTAAAAATAGAAAGTTTCTAAATCAAGAACCTTCATAATTATAGATTCAGATAGTGCTCAATTATATCCATTTAATATATTTTAAGTTGTTTTTCTTCTTCCTTTGCAAACGCAACCAAATTGGGTAAAAAATATATCAAAGCAAGATGGAACGAAGAACAAAAATAAATGCTAGGTAGATCCTACCATGAAGATATTTTTTCCTTCTGAAAATCAATTTTAAATCTAAAAATCAATCAATAGCGATATTCGATTTCATAGTTTCTGAATAAGATCATCTGCCATATGTTTGAGATTGAAAATGACTTCGGGAAAATGTTTGAAAATAAGAATATGAATTTGCGTATAGCCTGAAAAAATATACGTACCTATAATATAGATGTTAGATATGTAATACAAATATATGTTTAAAACGTAGGTTATATTATATACATTGTACATATAATTAATATATATAAATTTTAAAGCATTCTAAAACGTATCACTGTTTTATAACCCGACAAATTTGACATTCAATTTAAAAAGTCCTTCCGGCCTGTGCCAGGAGGAAAAGTTAGCTTCCATAGTCCATGTTTTCGAAAATTCAATTCATTTTACTCCAACATCCGAAGCTAAAATGCTTAGAACTCGATTATAGGAGATTTAATGCCGGTTTTCGTTAATAATGAATTTGAATGCGAATTTCAGCATGAGAGTTATAGCATAACAAATATCAGATTGTTTCAAAATATCAGCAGTTCTTTAATTTCCAACTACCACAACTCAGCCATTTTTACTTTCTTCTATCTTTACAAGAAGAAAGTATTGGATTCATGAAAATTTTCGACTTCCGGTTTTCGACGGATTTATTCGTTTTAGAAGGTCCCGAACACGATTTGATTGTTTTTAGAAAATGTCTGTCTGTGAGTCTGTCTGTCTGTCTATCTGTATGTGACAAAAATTTTTTGGGCGCTCCATCTCAAGAACTAATGCTCGGAATTTAATAAAACTTTAGATTCCGTTAGTCCATGATATAAATTGGTGCTGATTAGATTTTGGTAAAAATCGCCAGGCAGGTGGCGCTGCTATGCAGCATTTTTCGCGATTTCTGCAATAGCTCTATCTCAAGAACTAATGCTCGGAATTCTATAAAACTTTAGAGTCAGCTAGTCTCTGATAAGTTGGTGCTGATTAGTTTTTGGTAGAAATCGCCCGGCAGGTGGCGCTGCTATGCAGAATTTTTTGCGATATCCACAATAGCTCTATCTCAAGAACTAATCCTCGGAATTTAATAAAACTTTATATTCAGTTAGTCTCTGATATAAATTGGTGCTGATTAGTTTTGGTGAAAATCGCCCAGCAGGTGCCGCTGCTATGCAGCATTTTGCAGGATTTACACGATTTTAGCGATAGTCATATCTCAAGAAATATTGCACGGAATTTAATAAAACTTGAGTTTCAGTTAGACCTTGATATAAATTGGTGCTGATTTTTTTTAGTGTATGCGAAACCTGTGTGAGATAGAAGAAAGTTTTGGGATTGACACATCCAACTAGTTTAAGATAAATCCAAAACAAAAAATGTTCCGGAATCCTTGTATTACGATCTAACACTTAATGGAAACAACTTTTTCAATTTATAATTTTTTGTACATTTTTTTTTTATTTTTTAAAAAAAAATAAAAAAATAACTTGCCGTCATTTTGAAACAAGATGGCGTATTAAGGTGGTCAACGAACTCGGTCGAGACCTTGGTATATTTTATACACATGATCAGTCACATTCATATCGGTTTATAAATACGAGAGTTGCAGCATGACATACGTCAAAAAAAAATATATATATATATATATATATATATATATATATATCAACATTTGAAAGGAGGGTGGTTTGGGGGTCTGGGGGTCATGATCAGTGAAAATATACCAATTTTTTTTTAATTGCTTTCCTCCGAACGACTGCAGTATGTAGCTTTTTGTAATGAAAGCTATCTAAAAATCCTGCAAAAAACAGTGTGTAATATATTAAATAAATGTTAGATTGTTTGAATGTCTGTTATAAAAATGAATTCTTTTTTTCAGTCTTTGACAATGCTTCAACATTCACATTTAACATTACAAAAATTCTGCTGCACTTTACTGTATACTTTCAGGTTTCTTTTTGAAATACAAATCCTTTCAAATCTTGGACCGACGAAGACCCGACGAAAACATTTTATATAATATAAAAACTTTTTAAAATGCTATGTTCTCTGAATTGTTCAGATTTCGTGATTTTTTTAGTGCAGTAAAATATCTTATTGTACAGTTGATCATGCACTAAATATACTAGCATAAAAAAACATTTGCGTTGGCATAGATAATTCAAGTTTTACATTGAAATCCGGATTTCTATTTCCAAGAATATTTAAATCGAACTTAGAAAAAAGATATTCTGTGTTCAAAATTTATTCATGTAAAAAGTAAATACAAGTTCGCTGAAATAAATTAAAATACTGGTGGTTGTGTTTGAATAAATATAGAACGAAAGAAACACATTTTGTCTAGCCCTCTAAGTGTTTTGCCCGTATTTTTCCGTTTCCCAAAAACAACTTAAATCAGCTCTAGGCAAAATTTTTTTTAACAAAATTGTATTTTAAGATATATGTAAAATAAAGATATAAAGATGTGTATTTTAGAAACAAACGAGGAAAAAAAATATTATTTTAAGTTTTACAAATATTTTTATGAAAATACAGGAAAGCCCTCAGACACTCAGAGGGCAAGAGAAATTTTGCACGATATTTATTAAATATTCTATTCCTTAAAATGTTCCATTTACCGTTATGTTTTATGATTAAACTTAGCATTTATGAATGTTTATATCTTTTATACAGAAAAACAATAGCGTAAATGTTTTTTTAGTTTATCTAAAGCTATTTCGATTGTAAGAATGGAAAAATTATCCTTTATTGCTATGTAAAAATATTTCGACAAAATATATTTTAGCTTCAACAAAATATTAAAAAACATTATTTCAGCTGTACATCGCATATTGTTATGACAACATAGATTAATGATTTTATCGATGTAACTATTTGCAACGTAAATGCTTTGTTCTATATTTAAATATATAATTTCACACATAAAAACTTTATGCGCATAAAACTGTTTCTAATATATGTTTAATCTTTAGAAAATAAACTTATAAATATTTTTAAGGTTAAATGAAATCTGCTAACTTCAAAAGTTCTACCTTTGTTTTATCTTTATATCACAAAATCTAGTCCAATATGTTGGAAGCAGGATTGGATATTATTTATCAGAGTGGCAACATACATACAACACGTAAGGTTAGTTTGGAAGTTTTTTTCGAAACTGTTGGAAACCATACTACGAAATTTGTGGAGATGCTCACGACTGACTCCTTCACTGAACAGTGAATGCAGCACTGCTTGGTGATTTTCACATCCCTGTGAAGTCTGCTATTTGGCAATTTATCTTTAGGACTGGCGAATATACTTTTACTTTCTAATCTTAAACGTGTTTACAGCGTGTCACTACATTTATCATTTTTTTTTCAAATTCTATTAAGTATTATGTACATTTTTCAAATATACTTTTTTGTCAATTACTTTAAATAATAATAATAAAAAAAAAAAACATGCGTTTTTGAAAACAAAATGGGTAAACTACTGGACGCCTTCTTGGCACGCCCCCCTTCCCCCTAAACTCTGCTTTACGTCAGACCTGCGTTCTTAGCTTGCGTTTAATATCGTCATTTTTGTTTGTGCAAAGGTTGGTAAATTTTGTATATTGGTCTTTTTTTTTTCTTACTAATTTACAAAATACTCTTAGGTATGAAAAAATACACAATTTTAAAGGATGAAAACTTCAATATATTAATTCTGCTAATTTGATATTTATCTGTTACTAAAGTTTTAACATGAAAATATTTCTAGTTTAAGTTTAGGAGATGTTTTATTTCATTTTAATAAATGTTCATTTTAATTATTTAAAAACAGCTGAAATGAATTTTACATTTAGTTGTTAACGTTTAAAATTAAAATGTTATTTTGTTTAACAAAATTTAAATAAAAATTTTATTTAACCTAATTATAAATAAAATTTAATCTAAATTTATTAACATTTAATTTAATTATCTAATTAACAATCAACTGGTAATAAAGATCAACTGATCCTTATTAAGTGACTTAATAAATATCAAAGCAAAACTTTAAAAAAAAAAATTATAAACACAACCGGCGTATTTCATCACCAAATTATCGCCAAGATGCAACCGAAGAATCAGTTGACGCATGCGCTTTTTAATGAAGGAATCGCTATATCTAGTCACTTTTGAGATTCTCCTGGTGTAGTTTGGTCAAAACCGCCAAAACTAATCGCCAAACAATGATTGTTTTCTCATCTGAATAAGCATTCATTACTTTGGCGAAAAATGCTAGTTCTTGAAGTCTGTGTTGTGGTTTATATCCCTGTATTGATATTCCGATAAATTTAATGCACTTCGGGGAGTTAGCGGGAATTTTGTACTTCGGGGAATTTTGTATGAAAATATTTTACACAATAACCGTGGGATGAATCTTGTTGAAGAGTTTGCAAAATGTTATAAAATGTTTCTTGTAACATTATAAAAAAAATTAAATATTGGAATTTAAAAAAACTAACCCCGTTTTAAATAAAATAAAATAGTATTTGTTTTCACTTGTCAATAGCACTACATAGTCTTGTATATTTTAAAACCATTAATTTTTTTTATTTATTTATTTATTTATTGTAGGAATGATATTTTGTTTTAATTTCACACAAATTCTATTAGTTTCACTAATACATTAATATTTGATTCAAATCAATCTGATGAGAAAATGAGATTTTATCAGCAGTATTAATTGTGCTAAACGTTATAATTTATTCTTTTAGCGTCTTTAATCACGTAAGATTTTAAAGAATTTTAAAAATAATAGTTTTTATTTATTTATTTATTTAAACCTTTTCAATGGTAATTGTGAATTTCTTAATCATGTGAGTTCTAACTGTAGAAATTATGTTCATATTTGATTTCGCATAAATCCTAATATTTTTACTGTTATAATGATAATTTTGCTATAAAAAAATGTCACCAGAAAACAAGATATTATCAGCAGTATGAAATATGTTAAATATTATAATATAAAGTTTTACTTCAACGTTTTTAATCATTTTAGATTTTAGAAGTTTTTCTAAATAATAGATTTTCAGAAGTTTAACAACTTTTAATTGTATATAAATTACACTTTTCGTAACTTTTTTACAGACACTTTTTGAATCTTCGGTAATGTTTTATTTAATTCGTAAAGAAATTGGAATTTTTAGTTTTCTATTACATTTTTATGCCTATATAAATTCATTTCATAAACTAATGTATTACTCATGAATAACCATTTTATTTAATAATTTCGCAAACCACTTAGACTTCAGTTAAGCAGCGAAATATTGCGACACGCAGAAAGCTTCTATGCAATGACGAAATTGCTGTAAGTTCAAGGTTTAATGAACAATTATTAATTTTACCATTTCAATGTTAAATGAATTATAATGTAATCGTGTTAGGTTTATTGAAACGCCTGGCGATAGGTGATTACAGCAGATTTTTAGTAGTAGTAATGCATTCTAATAATAATCATTAATTTACGATTTGTATATATAACGAGAAAGAAAAATCATGCGTAACGCATAGCTTATGAAACACTTTCAACAATACCACAAAATTGTTATGAAATATTACTTGAAATTAGAATCTGAAAAAAAAGATTAAAAAAGACATAACGCAGGGTAAAACTACCATAAGAAATCACCGTACCTAGACGAAGAGTTTTTGCATCTGCCTCTGTCTCATCTGTAAAATTTTATACACACCACAAATTATGCTGAATACATTTACAGTTCAGTTACAAAGAGCGAACAGTGTTGAAGAGGAAAAACAGCTAGGCAGATGGACAGACTGTCGAACCAAAGTAATAAGCATTTTTCAGTTATGTACTATACCTTTGTATACTATTAAAGTGACAAAAAAATATTATTAAAGCGTTTAGACACTACGGCAGAAAGAGTAATGAAATTCTGTTTTGAATTAATATACTTAAGAGAAACTATGTAAGTTTCGTACGTTTGTACGAAGCATATTTTTAATATGCCTTTCTGCAATTGCAATTTAAACTTCGTTATTTATCTTGCACATTGTAATTTCACAATAATAATTATTAATTGCGTATTTTGTAAATAAATGTGTAATTGATGAAAAAGCAATAAAGAAAAAGTAATATTAAAACGTTTCCAATATAATGTGCATCATAGAAAGTGCCGTTCATTAATTTTATTTTTGAATAACCTATTAAGGAGAGACTGTAGAAGATGGGGATAGATAAAAAGTATCATAATTTTAATTTTCTTATCTTCAATCACACTTTATAATGCACATCTTATCTAGCAGAGTGTGTTATAAAATAAAATAAAAAATATTTGTGCATATAAAGTTTATAATTAAATGTCTAAATGAGGAATTTGTCCAATGAAAATAGACTGCAATAATAGTGAATAAAACTCATTTCAAATCCATGGTACATTACAGAAATGATAATTTATTTACATCTTTTTCTATAATATAGTAAATATTTAAAAATCATGTATGATGCGTTTTTAGAATGACATTTATCTTAACAGTGTATTATAAAAAAGAAAAAAAAGAAAAAAAAAGAAAAAGGTAACCTAAATAAAATAAATTACTTTTATTTTTGTTTCCTAGCTTTAATCACTGTTGTAGCTGCCATATAGTTAGAATTATATAGCTCCCGTATTTTAGCACGTTTTGGCTCAGAAATAATTCCATAGTTGCGATTATATAGATACCAGCATAACTCTTGTTTTACTTGTTTGCTCAAAAAGTTCAGTTCGTGCGAAAAGCTTTTATTTGCCCCTGGTTCCTGTTTATTTATTTATTTATTATTATTATTATTATTGCACAAACAGAATATTTTGCATCTTGAAGAAAAGTCAGTAATCATGATGTACGACTTAGAAATTGCTTCAAAATTGCATTGTCATCAACAATGAACTCCTGTATAACAATTTACGGAAATTGTTTTCACAAAAGTGGGTTAAAAAGCGCTTCCAAGATTTTGCCCAGGCAAACAGACAACAAACGAAATTAAACAAAATCTTGTAATAACAAGAAATATGATAAAATACATTTACGTAACATGCTTTCAATTCAATATTAAGGCATTGAATATACATTGTGAATAATAGTAGATTTCATGGAAATTTCGAACAAAATCGGTTCGTCAATTATGGGATTTCAATCAAAAACGTAAAAGCCAATTACGCTACTGGACCGGATTCCTGAGGAGGTACTGCCCTGAAAGTACGTACATTTGTTTTGTCATTGACAATGAACTATTATTAAACATTTAAGCAAAATTGGTTTATTAGATATTCAATTTGAATCCCAGTTCAATTTGATTCCAATTTGAATCTGCTCTTCATGATGAACGGTCCAGATAATACAATGTCGTGAAAAATTAAAGGAAAAACTATAAAAAGTTAATTTACGTTTATTCCATTACGTGATGTCCAATGACAAGCTGGTTTGTAGTTCAATTTTACGATTATGCGAACACCAACGGTATTCAACAACGTTAGACAGATATGCAAATTTGATTACTGTTTCGCTTATGAAATGTAAAACACGTCGCTGAGGAAGCATCTGACGAATTGTGAGAAATGGCGTTTAGGTGCGAGAATGGGAAAAGGAGAGTAAGCTTGCACTCTGCTCAGCGATGTCCACATGTCTAGTGCATTACTTCTCTACGTGTTACTAATAGTAGTAAAAAGTGAAATAAACTTTCCCCCACGCCTCTTTATCTTATAATTCCTGTATTTTTACTTTTTTTATTTTTTACTTATTGGAGAAATATAATATTCTGCATCTTGAAGATATGTCAGGAATGCCAAAATAAAGATATTTTGCAAGTGTCATGCTTTTAAATCCAAAATCTCTCTCTCTCTCTCTCTCTCTCTATATATATATATATATATATATATATATAACGCTATCGTACGCAGCAAAGAAATCGATATTATTTGTTAATTGTTTAATGGCAACACCCGAATGAAACGCATCTTATTGGTTATTGTGTGAAAGTCCTTTGGCAGGATTTTGGGCGAGGTAAATCGTGTTTATTTACGTTACGCTCTTTCTCTGCAATTATGGAGCTTCAAAATATCAATAGAAATGCCCGTAAATCTCGGCGAATTCATGAAAGTAAAGAAGAAGCCGAATTAAGAAGAGAAAATCGAAATAGATTGGATCGAGAACGCCGTCAAATACAGAGCATAAGCGATCGCCAAAATAGGCTTAATAACCGTCGCATGCACGAAGGCGTTGCTTCTGAAATCCAATTTACTGATTTAAACGTTCCGCAGCATAACTGTGGCACTTTGAGTGAAACGTGCAATTTCTGCCAAGCACTGTAATGGAAATACGAATTAAACAGCAGCAAGAAGTTTACAAAATGTTGTCATGACGGTAAAGTAATTTTGTCTCCCTTATCAGAAACTATCGATTTGATAAAATATTTGTTGTGTTCAACCGTAAGAACTTCCCTGACCTTTTCTTTCTTTAAAAGTAAGTGTAATAATTTTCCTTGACCGTTTCATTTTTTAAACGTAACTGTTATACTTTTGAAATTTTAGCTCTTATTTAATTTTTTACAAGTTTTTGGTACAAATAAATATTATTCAGTCTTTTTTTATGAAGTCCACTCCACTGTTATATTTTTCAATGAGAGTCTGTCCGCGCAACGCCGGGCGGGTCAGCTAGTCATTTAAGTTACACGAGTTTGTATATTTGTTCCTGTTAGCTTATCCTGAAGAGTATTATGTAGTTTAAAAGCTACATAATCGAGCCGAGAAAATTTCGGCGAAGAGAAAATGAAAATAAAATTTCGGTATACTTTCACCGATAATGACACCCATACCCCCAAACTAACCTCCGCAAAATGTTCATATATATATCATCATCATCATCATCATCCGTTTTCAATCCACTGCTGGATGTAGGTCTCCCCGAGATTTTTATATTGTTTCCTGTCTAGTGCTTTAGTCATCCGATTAACACCAGCCACTTTTCTGATTTCGTCTCTCCATCTTACGTGAGGTCACCTTCTTGGTCATTTTACATCTGTGGGATACTACTGTAGGGTGTGTGTGCTCCATCTATCGTCTTGTATTCTTGCAATGTGCGCAGCCAATTTCCATTTTATCTGTTTAATTCTCTCAATGATTTCAAAAACTTTCGTCGGTCTTCTTATCCAATTTATTCTCTTTCTTTCTCTTCTGGTTATGCCAAGCATACATCTTTCCATACTTCGCTGTGTTGTTTGTAATCTTTGTACCATCCATTTTGTTAGCGTCCATGTTTCTGCTCCATAAGTTAGTGCAGGCAAAACACATTGGTTAAACACCTTTCTTTGCAAACAAAGAGGCATGTTACTCTTCAGAATAATATTGTTCTTCCCAAAAGCACTCCATCCATTTCTTCTTCTTCAAATGATTTCATTCATGATACTGTTGTCTGATGATATTTCTTGTCCAAGGTACACATAACTTTGCACTTCTTTAATCTCAGTGTTGTTCAATACGATTTTCATTTTCGATGCAAATGAATTGAACATCACCTTAGTCTTTTCCAAATTTATTTTTAATACCACATTAATGCCAAACCTTTTAGCAGATTTTCTATGGCTTGCTTTCCGATCGACATTCTCTTAGGGTAAGTCTGAATATTATACGTGAGTTAACACTGGACGTCCACATTTTTATTTAAATTTATAGGATAAATGTTTTTGTCGTTTTTTAAATGAAATACTAAACTTATTCATTTCCTATTAAGGTTAACATTTCCATGCTGTCTTAACCTACTAGGCCCAAATTATTTGATTTTTTCTAGGAAAGCACTTATTAATTAAAATATCTTAAACTTATCATATATTAATAATTATATTATTGAATAAGGATTAATTCAGAGTATTTAAATATACTAGATTCATTTTGACACAAATATTCAAATTGGTGAAAAATTCATATCCTAGTCTCGCGAAAAAGTCCGGTCCGGTACAGGTTCGAATCCTAGCCCGAACTTTTTCGTCTAGTTGTCAAGATTACTTCTCATATGATTTCCTTATTAATTTAAATGATTGTGTCAAAAAGTAATCTAACTTTTTCGTCTAGTTGTCAAGATTACTTCTCATATGATTTCCTTATTAATTTAAATGATTGTGTCAAAAAGTAATCTAATGTAATAGCGTTTCCAGCGTTTACTGGACATCCCATTACATGTGATTTATTCTGTTGTGTTGATTGAGATATCAGAGCAGATGCTATGATCATTAAGGTTAACTGGGTGAATTAGTTCAGCTATATTCGTCCTGGATGGCTCAGTTGGTAGAGCATTGACAGCTTCAGCCAAGGGATCCCGCGTTCGATTCCAGGCCGGGACTGTTTCGCCCAGTTGGGAATACTACATCTCATATTTAAATATAGTTTCATATTATTCTGTTGGAAATTGTACCTTTAAAAAGTAAGTAATATTAAGGTATCAGGTACTTTCTTACTTTTCCCTATTGGTTTTTATCACAAAGGGATTGTTCATCTAAATAAAATGTGTTTGTTAAATTTAATTATGGTATTTACGTTGCGAGAATATTGGAACGATCGCTGGGCCACGTGCTCTATTATAATTTAAGGATACTACTTGATCGTGGCATATTTACTTTTCTTAAATTTAAAGGTGCTTGAAAAACTGCATTCACCACAGGTTCCAGTTCGCTATGTTCTCCATAAAACTTTGATCGTACACTTAGAAAAATAAACTAAACAAGCTTACCGAAATTCATGAAGACCACGTGCGTCCGTGAATTATGCTCATCTTGTTTTCTTGCAAGTCGTGACATGGTACGTCGTGTGCCGTGAATTTGAAAAAAAGGAAACACAAACAAAAAAAATCATCTTGAAAAACTATTTTTAATTTACTTTACGGGACATGGGAAGTCCCTGGTGCGACTCCGGGGAGTTGGGAAAACCTCTCACGAAAACAACCTACACCGCTGGCTGCCCTAACGTAACTGGAGAAGAGCGGTTGGTGAAAAACCGGTTCCGCGCGCTTGGCGACGAAAAACCAGCAAACCGCCAAAACAGCCGCGCGCGCCGAATGCCAAAAGAGCGATAAACCTGTCGTGATGACATGCGAAAACATCGGCCCGCGGTTCCGATAGAATCTGCATTCCAGCGAAGGGTAAATTACTGAGCCTATGTGGAGAGCAACCTATCAACCGATCGTCGTGATAAAATCAAAACACGAACGATGCGTTGGGAAGAAACGAACTATCTCTATAATAAAACCGTAAGTCATGTGACTGTCATCAACAGTTCCGGAATGTCCGTTTCAATTTTTCATATGCCAGGCGGCCATTTTTATTAAAAATTATTTTTTCGAATAAAACTTCATAAATGTGACATTTTTAGAAAGATCGTTTAAAATAAATTAATATTTGAGAGATGACTTACGTTCAATTATGTATATATTCTCCAATAACTTCAGTTGAAATTAGCTTCGCAGTTCAAATTCTCTATCCATGAAAGTAAAAAAAAAAAAAAAAAAAAAGATTCATTCGTCGTGAAGGTTTAAAATATTAAACCATTAAACCATGGAGATAATCGTTCGTAAAGTTAGTTTTCCATGAAAGATTTTTTGGAGCGCTGCCTGGTGTCAAAAAAATAATTCGTACCAGTGACACAATCAAAGTTTACCATAATTATGTGCTATACAACTCAACTTCATTCTTTATCTTTTCTTGATGTAAGCTGAATGTAAACAAATACAACTCATGTAATGATATTTAATGAATCAAATTTCGAAACAAATTGTCAGTTAATTTGGTATTTATGTATTATACGTGAAAGGAAGAGAGACCACCGAAAATGATTGTTAATCACCAATCATATTTACCATTATTAATGACCAATCGCTTTCAAAACAGTAATTTAATATACATTTACAAAATACATAACATCATTAAGTACTTTTGTGTTATTTGGGCGCAAATCTCGCCAATAGAATATTTAAAATCGCCAATACCAGCTTTTATTTTTCGTGTGTGCAAATTAGAAACGATACTTTAAAAAAAAAATCAAATGTTCTGATGGAACAGCTGTCGTAGACGCACCGGGGCACTATATTAACTATAGAGTTGCAATATAGAGAGAAAAAACGGGTTGCTGTAATTAGAATTATAGGCAGTAATGTTGGTGTGACATATTTACGTGATTATCAAAACTGGCTTCCAAAAGTTCAATGTTTCACCAAACCATACTCGAAAATTACGTGTTATAATATGCACTCTGATTATGTCACATTATTCAAGACGTTTTAAATGAGAATAATGATAGATTTTCTTCTTGATTCTCCCGTAATCAAGTCTACAGCCAAAGTTAGCGAGAAACAAACAAACAAACAAAAAAATATTGGCAACAATATGGTTCAGTGTAAATGGTGGATATCATTAAAGACTTTCACAAAATAGACTTCATTGCACCAAATCGTATTAACTAAAATACGCCATTTGGCAATGGATCCAACTACGGAAAACTACTTAATATGTTTAAGAATCTCCTCATTAGCAAGCATATTGCAACTGATAAGCAAACGGATATGAAGCATAAATGCTTAAGTTGGTTAAGCGGTTTTTGTCAAGAAAGATGAAATACATAACAAAAAAAAAATATGCGAAATGCTACCATGATCGAAAAAGTTTTTGATTTGTCTATTAGAATCTTCCGGTTTGGCGAAGGATTACGGAAAAAAAATAAATTATGAATAAAAGTAATGTGTTACAGTGCTTAACATACATTTAAGGGAGACCAAACTGGTCGCCAGTGGCGGCTAGTGCGTTAAATAAAAGTTAAGAATAAATGCCGAAAAAGGGAAATAAAACATTAATTAAATTTTGAGGGAAAATATTAGAATTAATAATAAAAATACGGAGTTATACTCTAATAAAATGACGACATCGCGATACGATGAGAATGTAATGAAACTTATCATGACATACACCCGAAAAACCAGAAAATTTTGAAAAATTTTAGAAGGCAAAAATTTTCGAAAGAGAATTTTTGAATGGATGAAAATTTTACAAAATTTAGAAAAAAAAACAATGGAATCAACACCAGGTAATGCATGGGGTTACAAAACAGACTTACAACAAGTCGTGCAAACCAAACAATTCACATAATATCAAAAGTAAATTAAATATATAAAAATGACAAGTTGAACAGCATACAGGTAATTATTCATGCAGAAACTTTCTTTCTCAATTTACATAAACTATGATACACATAAGTACATAAGGTTGTATATAACAATATACTCCACCATTGGAAAAAATTATGTTGTTATTCTTGAGACTTAAATATTTTATAATGGTTAAAAGAATTATACTATCACATTGAAATATAGCAATATCACTGGTAAATATTCTGTCAACACATACATGAAATACAAATGAACAATTTTAACCTGAAACATTACTGATATATATAATATTGCAAAAGTATAAATTTTGTCTTGTAACAAGAGAAAAAAAAACGGCTACCAACATCGATCATATGTCAATTAATATGGATGAAAAAAATTTCTTGTAATACAAGAAGGAACTTTATGAACACTTGATTTACAATCAAATTGAAAAAACATTTTAAGAATGGTGAGGGTAATTAAAAAATGGACGTGACACATGACGTGTGTACTATAACGCTGAATGAAATGATTGTGAAAACTATCGCAGTCCAAATAGCAATTTGTATAAATGCCGCATAAATAGCAAATAGCATAAATCAGGAAAAACAATTAAATTGTATAAAACTATGAAGTAAAATATATGTTCACGCATACATTACTACGAATTCAAATATAAACAGAAATGAGACAAGTATTGCAACACAGGATTGAGTAAAAAAAACTAACTTCTCAAATACATAGCATGTAAGACAAACATATAAAAATGAATTGAATTGAATATAAAACTGAAAAATTAAATATAACTTCCAATAGTTATCTTAACTAGTATGTGAACCCATGAAACAAAATGTTGTTGAAAATAAAATGCATTTAAAATGGAATTAGGTGGAATGCAAAAGAAAGTATGAATGAAAGTGATGACCATATGCTGTACAAGAATACAAGTAAGTAGAAATTTATATACATATTTTATCATTACCATGGTAATATTATTCAATAATTATATAAGTGCACAGGTAATATCTCAAAATGAAATTTAAGGTAAATTTTAAACCATTTGCAATTGCATAAATTAGGATACACATATTTCACAAAGTAGCTAGCATAAATATGAAAATAGGTACCTAAATTATTAAACACATGTGTAAACGGCACAATTAGTCAAGTACTTGATAGAAATTAATTAAAAAAAACATACAAGGTTAAATGTAAAAAAAAAAAAAACACAAGGGTAAAAAAAAACAGGATAAACATAAAAGGACAAGGACAGGGGAAAATCTAAGAGTTGCAACTCATGAGTATCTTAGGGGGAAATAGGGAAAAAAATACACAAAAATTATTATAACACTTTAAATATCAAATGATTGAGAAAAAAAATTGTCAAAAAGACAAGTACCAGTCAAAAACAATGTACGATCTAATACATTGAAAAAAAAAAACAGGTAGGACCAAAAATTTTAAGTCACACTGTTAAGTATACCAAGTAGATATACACATTAAACTTTTCATTAGCTGAAAAGGAATGATTAAAACACAAAATTTATGTAAGGAAATTGAGCATTAATTTGTAAGAAAAGATAAAAAATTACAGATGTATTGTTTCAGGAACCACATCAACAGAGAACAAAGTGCGATTTTACAAACCATCATTGCTAGCGCGATTAACAGCTATGTCGGATGTTGATTGGTCAGTTGCCCAAGACAATGTAGGAGGGGCTCAACGCGTTTGAAGAGGATATTTTTTATTTAGTTGACGATTCATAAAAGCCTCAAAGGTTCCATATTCACATTTGTTTTATTTTTAATAATGCTTGTGACATATTAAACGTGACAAACAAATATTATTAACTTAATCCATTTAAAAGAAAACAATCCATTTTATATACAAGCATAATTTAATATGAAACAGGTCGAATTAGCAATCACATACTTCCACTCTTGCATTATCTTTTTAATAAGAAAATGAAAACTAATATTTTAACTGAAATGGTGAATGAAAAATAATTTAAATTTGTAGCAGCTTGTGTAATTTTTTAAGAAGGAAAAAACTATTCGTTTAGGATAATTTAGTGATATATAAAAAACCTTGATAAAGGTAAAAAATAAATATTACTGTTTTTTTTTTCCTTTTTTTTTTTTTTTTTTTTTTTTTTGCATAATAATAAATTTTAAATAAAATTTACATAATTACATTTTTTCTGTAGAAGCAGCACTTATTTTGAATTTTATTAATAGAATTTACTCTAACTAGCTGGAACTAAAAGAAACTTAAATCAACATATTAAACTAATATTTCGAAAGAATGAAATTAAGTAACGCACAAAAAATTAATAAATGTTTATTGTCATAATTATAATTGAAGTAAAAGTAAAGATAAATTTATCAAGCTGTTATTAACCTTTTGAAGTGTTTCATAAAACTGACATATGGTTAAATTGGCATATAAATAATGCAGTTTTATCCTTTTATCTTTAGGGGGGAGGGGCCGGCGGTGTGTTAATCCAAAGTTTTTTTAAACCATTGCTTTAAAGCAAAAGAGCATAAAATACAAAAATTTTCATATAAATTATTTATTTTTTACAATAATTATTTTTTTAGTTTCAGAACAAATAAAACATTGCAATTTTTTATGTATGCACAGAAAAAAAAGTGAAATAAAACTTATTCGGTAATTAAATAATTCAGTTAGCTATAAAAAATATTAAAAAAAATCCTTGTATTTAAAAAAAAATACAACGCACAATGTATAATCAGTTGTATAATCAGTTCAATGTAATCAGTTTTGAAGTAATTTAAGCATCTTATTGCATGACCTAGCCAGTATTCAATAATTAAACCCTTTCCTGCATGGTAGCCTCTTTATTAAAAAAATTCAACACTAAGAAAAAATATGAATTCTAAAAATATATTACATTAGACTTTTCTTATCAAAATTGAAGCAGTAATAATGTATTTGTTGTATTTCATACAGCTATAACCAGAAAAAGCTAATAACCCCACCGCCCCAAAAATACCTTTTGTTTTTGTAAACGCACTCCCCCCCCCCCAAAAAAAAAAAAAATTAAAATTAAAATTAAAGATATATTAAGACAAAATAAAATAGTCAACTATTTTCATGTTCCTATAAACTGCTAACTATTTAATATTAAATTGCACATAATTTTTTCCCTACATTATGATAAACTTAATTTAATCACTTATACACAAAATTGAAGCAATACTTAAAAAAAAATAAATATCAGAATAAAATTTTATTTTATAAAAATTATTTATTTTATTTTATAAATTTAATTTTATTTCAAAAATCTTCATGATTCAAATTAATATTCAACGACAAATATCCTTTTTTTTAATTATAGCTTTAAAGAATTCATGCATACGGATACATAAGAAATAATATTGCGTATGTTTAAATAACTATTATTTATGTATATGCACGATATTGTTTTTTAAAAATAGAAGGAATTTAGATTATTACATACTTTCTATATGCGAAATTGGTTCCTAAAAGGACACAATACAACTGCCCTTCCTCCCACTTCTCTGTATTTAAATATAAGTTCTAAAACTATTCAAAGTACCATAACAAAAATACAACATTGTTGCGTGTAAATAAAATAAATAAACAAACAAATTTTTGCCTTTTAATATTCCCGAATAATAAGAAGCATATTCGTCCACCACAGAAAGGAAACTTCCATTAAAATAATGAGGCGAATATTTATTTTATAGATTCGATGTAGAAAAAATCCATACCATACGAAAGCAACGTTTCCTGACAATACACCTTTTAACTCCTCCCCCAGCCGCTTCGTAATCATGTTTCAGCCAATCGTCATTTGACGTAGCACTTAATCGCGCTAGCAATGATGGTTTGTAAAATCGCGAACAAAGTATTTTGAAACAAAAAAATAAAGTTATGCTTGAAATATAGGTAAAGTTAAATACGAACCAGTTCTTGTAAAAAACTCTGTTACGAAGGAACAGTTCATGTTAACACACCAGTTCGTGACTTTAAAAAAAAGAAGATCATTTCGCATGAATAAAGTTTCTTCAGCGTACCTCACATTTTTTGTTCTCAAAACTTGATAAATCACAAGATGATGACTGCAACACATTCTGTAGATGAAAACAGGTAGGAAATTTAACAATTTTTAAGTTGGTTGAATTTGCTTATTGTGAGTGATGATTTGTGACTGACAAAAGCCAACAGTTGTCGAGAAATAAATCTTGACAGAGCCACTCCATTGGACTCTACGGAAGACTTTGACAGACACAACACTTATAATTTAAATTGATGAGATTTTGGATGAGGAGCACTGAAAACTTGAACACATTGAAATATTTCTATTTTCTGAAGATTTACTATATAACTATAGCCGCACTTACAATATATAAAGCTTTATTGCCTCACAATTTTTGGCAAATGCAAGGTGGTCTGTCCTGAAGTTATGATGTTGAGATTTATTATATCTAACACAATTATTACATTTGGGGGGTCTTGTACATTTGTTGGTGTCGTGTGCTTCACTACACCAAGCACAAATCTTAGCTTTTGTGCATTTTGCTGCAATGTGGTTGAAACCGTGGCAATTATAACATCTAATGACTCAAATAAATCTTTTCACTGTGCATATTTGGTCCTTTATCTTGAGAAATTTTCTGTTTGTGATTACCTTGGCAATATGATGTGGGACTTCAACTACAAAATTAAATTTATTAGAGTCCTTGCGTTGAAATTTCTTTACGAAATTGATAGATGGGATTTCGCCTTCAATGACATCGCATATTGCTAAAATGATGTCTGAAGTGCTGCAATTTTCATTTAAATTATAAATTATGAGTTTGTTTAATTTTGATGACTGCTCATTTAGTGAACTGTCCATACAAACTGTAGAATTTAACGAACAGTTTATGGATGAATTGAGATTGTGGTTCACACTCCCGCATGTAGTAGTATCACTGGACAAAGTGTCTATGTGGTCTGTTTGCACTGATTTTGTACTAACATTATGATTACTATGCAGATCACATTCTTCCACTTGTGTCTCAGCATCATGCAGAATGGGGGTGTGTTCTTTTTGGCTGCGCAGCCTTTCGATGAGTTTTTGGTTTAGATTTTTAAGGTTGTCTTTCTCGCTGATTACTTGTGTAATTTCAGCTTCTAAATGTTTGAACAATACCGTAACCGGTCGGATAGAAACTTCTATTGATGTTAGTATAAATTTTTGAAATTCTGGTGTAATAATGAGGTTTTCAGGTGAAGAATACTTATCAACATAGCAATGTATGTCCTTTTCAACAGTGCGATAGAGTTCAGCTGCCGTGTCTGAGAGGAGCTTAAGCATAGGCATTGAATCCAAGCTTATGTTTGGAAGTTTGAAAGTGTAAATAAATTAAAAAAACTATAGTAAAAAAAAATTTGACTGGTACTGAGTTACGTTAGGCAGCCCGGTGGATAGGAGAGAAAAAATCACAATGAGCACGTGAGATGATTATATTTAGTCCTAAAAAGGTTGAATTTGAATATAGAGAACGTTGAGTAGTCAGCACAACATGTAAAAAAAAATCTTCCTTGGAAAAAAATCACTATATATCAAACGTTACTCTTGTTGAATTTTTTTTTTTTTTTTTTTTTTTTTTTTTTTTTTTTAATAACACTATAAATCAAATTTCTTGCTTCTCTATTTACTGATATTATTTAGTTTACTTGAAATATTGATGAAATTAGTTAAATCTTGCATTTACTTTAATTTTATATGAATTTAATCTTGAAGATGAGAAAAAAAATTGCCGTTATCGACGTATTTTGCGATGTACTATCACACAAAAATGGGAACAGTGCGAGGAGGTACACGGCTCCATATATCACAAAAGGGATTGTTCATCTAAATAAATTTGTGACATTGAATAAAATGTGTTTGTTAAATTTAATTATGGTATTTACGTTGCCAGAATATTGGAACGATCGCTGGGCCACGTGCTCTATTATAATTTAAGGATACTACTTGATCGTGGCATATTTACTTTTCTTAAATTTAAAGATGCTTGAAAACTGCATTCACCACAGGTTCCAGTTCGCTATGTTCTCCATAAAACTTTGATCGTACACTTAGAAAAATAAACTAAACAAGCTTACCGAAATTCATGAAGACCACGTGCGTCCGTGAATTATGCTCATCTTGTTTTCTTGCAAGTCGTGACATGGTACGTCGTGTGCCGTAAATTTGTAAAAAAGGAATCACAAACAAAAAAAATCATCTTGAAAAACTATTTTTAATTTACTTTACGGGACATGGGAAGTCGCTGGCGCAACTCCGGGGAGTTGGGAAAACCTCTCACGAAAACAACCTACTCCGCTGGCTGCCCTAACGTAACTGGAGAAGAGTGGTTGGTGAAAAACCGGCTCCGCGCGCTTGGCGACGAAAAACCAGCAAAACGCCAAAACAGCCGCGTGCGCCGAATGCCAAAAGAGCGATAAACCTGTCGCGATGACATACGAAAACATCGGCCCGCTGTTCCGATAGAATCTGCATTCCAGCGAAGGGTGAATTACTGAGCCTATGTGGAGAGCAACCAATCAACCGATCGTCGTGATAAAATCAAAACACGAACGATGCGTTGGAAAGAAATGGACTATGCGTTAAATAAAAGTTAAGAATAAATGCCGAAAAAGGGAAATAAAACATTAATTAAAATTTGAGGGAAAATATTAGAATTAATAATAAAAATACGGAGTTATACTCTAATAAAATGACGACATCGCGATGCGATGAGAATGTCATGAAACTTATCATGACAGTTTTTGAAAGCTAAGTAGATAACTTTTATTTTGGTTGAAAGAATGCCTTTTATTTTACTAAGATGATTTTATTGATTTTTTTATAATTTAGTATCGATATTTACTGGCTCTATGATTACTGTTTGCTTGAAAATTGTTAAAATGTGTTATAGAATATATTAAGTATATAGTCATTTAGAATTTTTTTATCTATTTCGATATTTTATATAAATTGTATTTATTTATTATGTCCTTTTTGTATCAAGCGCTCATAATATTAGATTGAATTTTATTTATTTTTATTGTTTTAGTTTTATTGCTCCATAACCGTTTGCAAATTATGTAATCATATCTATTGCAATGTTATTCCATCATTGAAATAAAACTAGATTAGTTTAATCATTTTCTGTGTCTTATTCATTCATTCAATTTATTTGTTAATTTAATTTAATTACCAGTTTACGGAAAAAGAAGATTCTTTTAAGTTTAGAAATATTTTATAGATATATTTAATATTTCTAAAAACTCAAATAAATATTTTAAATTCCCTTGCATTATAACATTAATACTAATTGAGAATATATTTTGTATTATATTAAAAAAAATCAAACTTCAATATATTTTGAAGTATTTTATAAAAAGTTTAAAGTACATTCCATTAATATGAATATATAAATAGATACGTAAAGAAATAATTTTGTTATTATATATTTTTTGTTTTTTCATTGTTTAGGATTTTTAGTGAAAATAATAGTAATATAAAATCTAAATATAGTTATGTAATTTTGAATTTTATGTAAAGAAAGAAAATATTTATATTCACATTCCTATCTGAAAACCTTTTCTACAAATGAAAAATATATTTAAAAAAAATGCCATACAATATGAAGGTATTGCATTATAAATACGACGTAAAAGTAAATTTAATTTATGAATAATATCTTTAAAATATTTTCGTTATTTTTTTATATATCATATATTTTATGTGCATATGTGGTGAAAACATATAAAGGTCACTCACATAGGAAACGAGGTTTGAATTTATGTAATGTTTCCATGCAATAATATGTATGATTATAAAAATAAATAAAAAAATGGAATATAATATTTTCATTTATTATTTCTGAGTATATCTGTGACTTTGTATGTATGTATCTACAAAAAATAACTTTTCAAAAGTAAAAAAACAGCCAAGCTTTAAAAAAAAAAAAAAACGAAAGTTGTGGCTAAAAAATGGTGTGATATCAAATTTCCAAGCTTTTATTATAGTACTTATTTAACTTTTTTCCATTAAAGAAGTTATCTTAAATATAAGTCGAGTGCTACGTATATGTTAATAGAAATCGTTTTCTCCTGTACTAAATACATCCTAACGTGTTTCTGAAAATTAATTTTTTTTCAAATTATGCATGATGGGCTTGGCGGCCATCTTTCCATATTATACACAAAATTCTAAGCACCCATATCCGTAGTTAAAATCCGAAGTTCAAAATTGTAACTTAAGCAAATATTTTAATCGTTTCGTTTTCGTTTTCGGTTATAAAAATATTAGTCTTCCTCAATTTATCTGTTCGTAGTTAAAATTTGAATTTCGACATTGTTATAAACATATTACGCTTTTACTTTAGAAATTTGGGGGCTTAGAAATATGGAAAGATGGCCGCCAAGCCCATCATGCATAATTTGAAAAAAAATTAATTTTCAGAAACACGTTAGGATGTATTTAGTACATGAGAAAACAATTTCTATTAACATATACGTAGCACTCGACTTATATTGAAGATAACTTCTTTAATGGAAAAAAGTTAAATAAGTACTATAATAAAAGCTTGTAAATTTGATATCACACCATTTTTTAGCCACAACTTTCGTTTTTTTCTTTTTAAAGCTTGGCTGTTTTTTTACTTTTGAAAAGTTATTTTTTGTAGATATCATTTCTTTTTTTTTAAATAGATTATACATAATATAAATAATCTACTCTATGAAATTAACATGAGAATGCTATGTAAAATTACATTTTACTTTCAGTTATTGTTTAAAGGGTTAACTAGAAATACCAGTAGATTTTTCAATTAAACTAATTACACACTTAAAAACAACATATTAAATGTGGCTTGTTATAATACTTGTTATCCTTCGTTAAAAAATATCACTGACTAATCCATGAGATGAGTAAAAATGGAATATGTACATAGCGCTTCAGCGCTGCTTTTGAAATCAAACGTGATATCATGCTCTTTTATTATTAGCATTAAATCCCATTGATTGGCGAATCTTTATAAAACGTTGTTAATGGTGAAAAGTAGAAAAATATCTTAGCAATTTCTTAGATTTACATTATTTTATTCAATTAAACACTGTACTCTTACAATAAATTTAAATGGAAACTTAACTTCTAAAACAAAAACAATTTAACAACTGGATTCCATTAATTTATAGAAAAATGACGTCAAAGGATCTCAGCCTGCGAACGAAATGCTTGTCCTTTACCGTGCTTTTATAGAAATAAATTAATCACATTCAATTCCATTTCGAAAAGATTTTTTACGTTTGGAAAGAAATTTTAAATGCCGATAACAGTTAATGTATACATTTCAGAAGGTACCTATTCCCTCAAAATATATTTTTTAAAAGATCTCTCTAAAAATGTGAATTTTATATATATTAAAAGCATGAACACTACGTCTGATTACTTTATTTTACAATATTATAAGAATACACATTTTATCAGAAAATTAAATGCACTAAACCAACATGAGTGAAAAATTGACCTGCGCCAGGACTCGAACCTGGGACCTTCAGCGTACCGTGCTAAAGTTGTACCACTAAGCCGCCCAGATCGATATTCTAACTCGGCAATTTCTCATTCTTATTCCGATTGGAAACAGTCATCGGCTACAATTTGCAGTCACATTTAATTGTCTGATAAAATGTGCGTTCTTATAATTAGGAAGTTTTATTAAAAAAAAAAAATCTTCAGAAAAAATGGCTGACTTGCAGATGAAATTTGATTTGATTAACCCGTAACTGATTTGTGCTATTATAATACAGATGGTACACGGTCGTTGGCGGGGTTTTATCTCTGTTTTGGCATAATTTTTTAGTTGCCAAGTTAATTAACAGTTTTTTGCTAATTAAGGAAATAAATGTATTTATTTTTTCACTGTATTTTATAAAAGCACGTAGATTAGGTTATTACTTGTCCAAAAATGCAATCCTTTTTCATTTCTGTCCTATATTTAAATCTGTAGGTTGTTTGAAAAAAAAAGTTTGACGAAGAAAATAGTGATCATTTTAAGTAACTCGACGTTTTTAAAAAAAATCTATATCTCTGTTTATAAATCCCTTATGAAGATGAGTTTGGTCTCAAATTGAAGAATTTCCTCATTAGATGTTTTTAGTTTTCGTTTTTTTTTTCTATGACGCTTGGTTCATTTGGTATCTGATATTTTAATCTGGCATGTTTGGTCGATTTAACATTGCGAAGTTGATTGCTGTAAGTAAGCAGTAGCGGTCTAAAGTCCAGTTCTTGGCGTTGTTTGTTTGGCGCTTTTTTTTTTAGCTTGGCTTGGCAGAGCGACCGCCCTGCTTGATTCATGAAGGTTTTTATTTTTGTTTCTCTGGTCATAATCTGTAAAGAATTTTTCATAAATAATAAAACTTAATTTAAATAATATGAATAAAATATCACAATCCTTTTCATTATTCCTGAATAGTAATAATTCTGTCATAATGGAATAAATAATTTAATAATAAAGTTATAATCTATGTGAAAAAAGCAATTTTTTTTCTTTTTGTCTAAAAATAATAAAGAAAATGTACATCTAAAGCATATTTATGTGAAATTGTAGTATTTGTGTGTGATTTTCGATTTTGGCTAGCAGACTGAAAATTGAAGCATGCATTCAACAAAAGTCAATAATCAGATATTGGTTGATTTGAAGTAAACAAAAATATTACGTCTGAACATATTTATATTTATATTAAAATCATTAAAATTACAGACATTACAATACACTTTCATAAAACATTAAAAACATATTAAAATTGGACGTTTCGGATTTACATGGAAAATCCCTCTTCAACAACAACATTTTACTTAGCATAAGTCATAGTTCAAAAATATCAACAAATAGAAAATGCAACGTATCAAAATTTCGAAGTCAAAGTTGCAGTTATAATAACACCGAGTATTCATTCGGGATTGCATCTGCTTCATTAAGAGGTAAATCTGTAATTTTCGTATACCATGCTTCTAAGAAAGTACGAATTCTGTAGTCAGATAGAAGTGCAGCAACTACAGAACTCGTACTTTCTAAATCGTACTTCTTTAATAAAACTCGTACTTCTTTAATAAAAATTACTTTTATTTTTCCTTTATTTAGACTGCAAAAATGTATTGAAGAGTTCTTTTTTCAATTTTAAGAAATTTATAGTTAACTAAACATAAGTCTAAAATAACTTAGTTTTATCAGCTTTTCAATATGACAGTCTATTTACCTAATTTCTAATGTATAGCTTCTTTTAAAATTTAAATTAAAAAAAATACAGTACTTAATTTCAACTACAATAAAACTTTTTAAAACTTTACGAAAATTTATTTTTAAAATGTAATTGGTAAACGAAGAAAATATTTTTTTTTTCTTGGGATTATTTCTATGAACCACCAAGAAAAAAAACTGTTTATTCCCAAATTAATCCTTTATACAAACATTACTGTGATGAGATGGAGAGTGGCTATGAAGACATATGATTACAGAAGCTTTATAGTTTCTTGTTAGAATATTTTTACTGGTTAATTTCTTTTTCTTGAAATTTTTCATGCGTCGTATAAATAAAATATCTAATTTATAAGTTTGATCAAATGTCAGGTTTAATTTCTTACCTGATTTTCACCAGAAAATAATTAAATTTCTTAAAGAAATATTAAATCAATTTATTTTTGAATAATGTTTATTTTGTATGCTATAATTAAATATATAAATTATGTTGCAATACATAGTTAATAAGCCATGCCACGAATTGCATAAGTATTTTTATTATTATTATTATCCTAGCATTTTTTCTTATGAGTTTGACCAGGTAAAAATTTATTTTTACCTGGTCGTAAAAATGAATTTATATAAGGTAAAGCCAGGAGAGATGGCGCGGTCGGAGAGATTACGCACATAGAGGTTCGGGGGGAAGGAGTAGAGTGAGCGTGCAGCGAATCCAAGTTGTTGTACAACAGCAGTAGTGGAGTGTCTGCTTGAAAGTGCACGTTGATTGTTTTGAGCGTCAAAGATAAAGCATTGTTATTTTGTTTTGTTTTCCCAAAGTAAGTGCTTGAATTTTTATAGCTATTAATTATAATTTCTATACAATGTCAGTAGTACAAAATATTTTAAACTTAAACGATTTCTCATAAGCTTCTAATAGAGACTAACAATGTGAACATCAACAATGTGAATACAGCCGCGCAATCTCTCCTACCGAAATTGGAGAGTTTGCGCATCTGCTACTTAGGAGAGATGACGCATTGTTCCCTTTAGTTTCTATGCTAAGATAGATTACGCAGCTTATTGGTAAATTTGCATAAAAAATGAAAAAGGAAAATGAACTAATTTTATGTTAAATGTGTTATCAAGTAACTTAATGTTTTTTCTAATCTTATCTGGACTTGCTTTTTCTGATTCTTTATTTTTTTTCCTTTAATTAAGATTTTTTAATCTTTTTTAAAATTATTACCTTTTTCTGATTCTTTAATAATTAGGTTGAAATAGTCACTCCTAATACAATAATATTTGTTCACATAAACCTTACGACAATGTCATTTAAGTGTAATTATTATTGTTAACAATTTAACTCTAGTTATTATTAGTATTACTCTCCTACCCATGTGCGCAATCGCACGAACCCTGTAAGGACGGATTGCGCAAAATAACTTTCTTGGTTTTATTACAACTGTTCTATTAAATTGTAGCATAACAACAAAATAGCAATGGAAATGCATAAAAAACAAATGAAGTAAAAATTATTCATGGATAGTTTAGCAAAAAATTAATATTTGGATTTTTTATTGTTATTCTTTTGAATTGTGCGCAGACTCTCCTAGCTTTAACTTACGTTTACAAGACCGACGCACAGTGGGAGATTTACTGATTCTAGCTGGCCAAAAGTCAATTAAAAAAAAAATCCTAGCATAATTTATTTTTTACCTGATATTGCTTAATAGTTGGGGTGTTGTACCCTGCGAATGGTTTTGATATAAATATAAATGTATGGTCCAGAGACTAATACAAAGATGGTGTTTCTTATTTTATGTATGAATCACGTTTTTTGAGTATAGTTGTTTAATCTGTTATTTCAAGTAGAATAAAAAATAGTGTTACATTATGGACGCTTCCGACCTAAATATGGACTTTGTTTTATCTGATTTATGTGCATAAATTTTCAACAGATCAATTTTTAATTCACATTTAATGTCGCAAAGTACTCTTTATTCTTCTTTTTTAAATTGTCATGTTAAAATGGAAAAAGTTATATTAAAAAGCAAGATAAAGCTAACTTCTGGATACCATTAAATAGTTTAGATTATTACCATTTCGATAAATTTTAGTTTGTCTACATCTATCTGCATCCCTAGGTTTTAGAATTGTTTTTACCTTATTAAGTCTAAATTAATATTTTTTGAAATATTAGGTCAAGTACCATTTTTCTTTTATCAATGTCACCAGGATTTAAGTCAATCACACAAATAAAATTTTGAACCATTATACAGCAGCAACAATCTCTGAAAAGGTAAATTAGGTTGAAAATGTTTTGTATATACAGGAAAACTACAATGAAGAACACATGAAGTTTTGCAAGCGCAAAAGTTTAAATGTATGGCCCAATTTGGCCGAACGTTGTCAAATGTATGTCGATTTCATGACAGATTCATATAAAATATAATACATACCGGCAAATTTCAAGTGGTATCGAAATTGGCCCAGAAAATTCTCGAAATTCACTTTGGATATGGAAAACATAATGTAGAACTTTCTCCATTGTGTCTTATGACAATGACTCCCACTATTTACATAAAGTTCTGCAATGTAGAGGTAAGTATAAGTATACAATTACATACATTCATATATATACAGAGTTGCCAAGTCTCCGGCTTTTTGCACACCACTATTTTATTAGAGAAAATGTTGTTTTTTTAAATCGCATAGTGCTCCGATTAAATAAGTCAACTTTTTCTGTACTAAAATACTGGTATCCAAAAAGCCGGAGACTTGGCAGCTCTGTATATATATATATATAATGCCCTTCTGTCCGCTTTGGACATTAATCATAAGAAACTGCAGAGGTAACGAATAAACATTTCTGTGCCTGTAGACTTAATTATGCAAGAAAGTTCCTGAGAAAATCATCTAACCAGGAAATTCTTTTATATAATATTATCGACTTCAAATACTTTCTTAACTAATAAAAATACAAAATAAAAATTAAAACAACTCTTTTTTTTCTAAAGACAGCCATTGTGTTGTTAATTTTTCAAGATAGAAGAAAAGGCTCTATATTCTGAGAGCCAGAATGAAGAACTTCAATCAGTTTCCAATTCAAATTAACCATTTCCGAAGAAACTTTGATTCAAAACTTAATAAATTTTGTTTAAATGTGAGTTTAATATATCATTTATTTAAATAAAACATACAGTTCAAGAGAAATAAATTGGAAAATAATTTTGGCCAGCTAGAATCGACAAATCTCTCACCGTGCGACGTTTACAAAACCGTTTACAAGACCGACACCATCTGCGGGGACCGGGGCTGCCAATTTTATTTAGATATTACAAAAAGCAATTTCTGTTTTTTAAAGTGCAATAAACGAAATACCGAAATAGTTTTTAGCTCGCAGGCTGCAAAAGCCTGAGAGGCAATGTGCCCGCAGGTCCTGTATGTACGTACATAAAGCGATAACACTTAGATAGAAATATCCGATTTGCTTCAAATTTTGTATATAGGTTTATTGTAATAAGGCGCTTCCCTGATGAGTTTTGGAGGATCATTGGTTAAGTATAAAGGTGAGAACGGGGGGCTAATTCCTCCTCCTTCATTTAGATACATGGATTTTTTATTCATAATTTTCCGATTTTCTTCAAATTTGGTATATAGGTTCATTGTGATAAGGATCTTCCCTGAATAGTTTTTGGGTGCATTGGTTAGGTATAAAGGGGGAAACAGGGGGTAATCCCCACTTTAATTCAAATATATGTGTTTTTCATACAGAATTATCCGATTTGTTTCAATTTTTGTACATATGTTCATTGTGTTAAGGCGCTTCTCTGATTAGTTTTGGAGTTCATAAGTTAAGTATAAAGGGGGGTGGCAATGGGGGGCTACTCCCCCTTAATTTAGATAAATAGGTTTTTCATGCACAACTACCATATTTTCTTCAAAATTTATATACACGTTCATTCTGATAAGGTGCTTCCCTAGTTTTAGGGATTCATTGGTTAAGTACAAAGGGAGGAAACGGGGAGGGCTAATACCCTCCTTAATTTAGCTAAATGAGTATTTCAAGCAGAAATAGCCTGGGAGCTCAATGCCATCAGTTTAACTGGGCACTTTTCTTTTTTTCAAATACCTTGTTTTATGTTCCTGAACCAAATTTACCAGAATGCACATTTTTTTTGTAACTTGCATGTACGCGTAATTTCTAAATTTTAAATTTATTATTTTTTATCTTTTTATTTAGAAAAAAAATCTTCTTTATTGTATTAATAAAATTTTGAAAATTTTATATAAGCAAGATACATTTTGGTTTTTAAAACATAAAAATGCTATAAATAAACAATTTTTTAGGGATAGTGTAAGCACAAGTCTGTCAAGTGTAATTAGATACGAAAAGCGTTCTTTTATACACAGAAATTTTATGTAATAATGCGAGCAACCTACGATTTTCATTTTTTGCTCGACAAGTTTAAAACCTCTATGACAATATTTATCCCCCCCCCCCCCCAACATTATGATCTGTAAAAAATATGAAACAAAAGAAAAAGCAAGTATCTATTACCCTTAAAGAAAACTTTATCTAACAATACACATGTTTTACTGCACTTTATGCGAAATAAGGATTGAATTGTTTTTGAAATATACCTAATTATTATTTATAAGTACACTATTAGTATTTATTTATTTATTTTTTATTTTTTTTATTTTTTGTTATTTATTTATTTTTATGCAGAATATAGCATTTGCGTTTTTTAAAAGAATTTTTTTTCATTCTCAATATTCATTTTCATAAAAAAATATATTATTTTATAAAGGACATTATGTTTAAATGCTGTCAAAAGTAGCTGAATTTGAAGACATTTACTATGTTTTGGAAATGTACTATATTTCATTTCTTATTCATCAAAATATCTTACACCTTCATTTCATAAACTACAAAAAAGTATTAAAGATGGACGTGTACGTACACCGTTCATTAATCTATACTAATATTATAAATATACTATATATTATACTATATATACTAATATTATAAATATACTATACTAATATTACTAATATTATAAAGGAGTAAAGATTGTTTTTTGTTTGTTTGTTTGTTTGTTTGTTTGTAGGAGGTAATCTCTGGAACTACTGAACCGATTTCAAAAGTGATGGTGGCAAATTGATGGTGACAACCCCTGCTCCAACATAGGCTATATTTTATGTCGGTGCCACTACGCCAGGGGGGTGCACGAGTGAAAAACGTTCTAAAATTGCGATCTTTTCTATAGTGCAGCAGCTAGAAATTTGAAATTTGGCGTTGTAGTTACTTATAAGATGTAAATGCTCTCTAAGAACAAAATTTAAAAAAAAATCGAAATTTAAAAGGGTGAAATGAGCAAAAAAGCGTTCTAAAAACATTCTAAATTACAATTTCTATGAATCTCTAGAACTAGCGAACCGATTTGAAATTTGGCGTTGTAGTTACTTATAATATGTAAATGCTCTCTAAGAACAAAATAAAACAAATATTCGAAAATTAAAAGGGTGAAATGAGCGAAAAGCGTTCTGAAAACATTTTAAATTATAATTTCTATGGAATCTCTAGAACAACCGAACCGATTTGAAACTTGGCGTTGTAGTTACTTATAAGATGTAAATGCTCTCTAAGAACAAAATAAAACAAATATTCGAAAATTAAAAGGGTGAAATGAGCGAAAAGCGTTCTAAAAACATTCTAAATTACAATTTCTATGGAATCTCTAGAACTACCGAACTGATTTGAAATTTGGCGTTGTAGTTACTTATAACATGTAAATGCTCTCTAAGAACAAAATAAAAAAAATTCGAAATTTAAAAGGGTGAAATGAGCGAAAAGCGTTCTAAAAACATTCTAAATTACAATTTCTATGGAATCTCTGGAACTACCGAACCGATTTCAAAAGTGATGGTTGCAAATTGATGGTGACAACCCCTGCTCCAACATAGGCTTTGTTTTATGTCGGTGTCACTAACTCCAGGGGAGTGCAGGAGCGAAAAACGTTCTAAAATTGCGATTTTTTTTATACTGAAGGAGCTAGAAATTTGAAATTTGGTATTGTAGTTACTTATAAGATGTAAATGCTCTCTAAGAACAAAATTTAAAAAAAAATCGAAATTTAAAAGGGTGAAATGAGCAAAAAGCGTTCTAAAAACATTCTAAATTACAATTTGTATGAATCTCTAGAACTACCGAACCGATTTGAAATTTGGCGTTGTAGTTACTTATAATATGTAAATGCTCTCTAAGAACAAAATAAAAAAAAATCGAAATTTAAAAAGGTGAAATTAGCGAAAAGCGTTCTAAAAACATTCTAAATTACAATTTCTATGGAATCTCTAGAACTACCGAACCGATTTGAAATTTGGCGTAGTAGTTACTTATATGATGTAAATGCTCTCTAAGAACAAAAAAAAAAAAAAAATTCGAAATTTAAAAGGGTGAAATGAGTGAAAAGCGTTCTAAAAACATTTTAAATTACAATTTCTAAGGAATCTCTAGAACAACCGAACCGATTTGAAACTTGGCGTTGTAGTTACTTATAAGATGTAAATGCTCTCTAAGAACAAAATAAAACAAATATTCGAAAATTAAAAGGGTGAAATGAGCGAAAAGCGTTCAAAAAACATTCTAAATTACAATTTCTATGGAATCTCTAGAACTACCGAACCGATTTGAAATTTGGCGTTGTAGTTACTTATAAGATGTAAATGCTCTCTAAGAACAAAATAAAAAAAAAGTCTAAATTTAAAAGGGTGAAATGAGCGAAAAGTGGTCTAAAAACATTCTAAATTACAATTTCTATGGAATCTCTAGAACTACCGAATCGATTTGAAATTTGGCGTTGTAGTTACTTATAAGATGTAAATGCTCTCTAAGAACAAAATAAAAAAAAAGTCTAAATTTAAAAGGGTGAAATGAGCGAAAAGTGGTCTAAAAACATTCTAAATTACAATTTCTATGGAATCTCTAGAACTACCGAATCGATTTGAAATTTGGCGTTGTAGTTACTTATAACATGTAAATGCTCTCTAAGAACAAAATAAAAAAACATCGAAATTTAAAAGGGTGAAATGAGCGAAAAGCGTTTTAAAAACATTCTAAATTACAATTTCTATGGAATCTCTGGAATTATCGAACCGATTTCAAAAGTGATGGTGGCAAATTGATAGTGACAACCCCTGCTTCAGCATAGGCTATATTTTATGTCGGTGTCACTAACCCCAGGGGGGGGGGGTGCAGGAGCGAAAAACGTTCTAAAATTGCGATTTTTTTTATACTGAAGGAGCTAGAAATTTGAAATTTGGCATTGTAGTTACTTATAAGATGTAAATGCTCTCTAAAAACAAAATAAAAAAAAATCGAAATTTAAAAGGGTGAAATGAGCGAAAAGCGTTCTAAAAACATTCTAAATTACAATTTCTATGGAATCTCTAGAACTACCGAACCGATTTCAAAAGTTATCGTGGCAAATTGGTGGTGACAATCCCTGCTCCAACAGCCTCTTTAATAAAAAACTATGCGTTTCTGACGACTGGGTTTTTCGTATTGTTTTTCATAAATTGTAGCTCGAAAAGTATTTGTCAGAAAATTGTTAGGCAAACTGCGTTTGAAAGGTAAAAAATTGTATTTTTCTTGATATAAATTTCAAATCTAATGATTATGCCATTTTTCAAATATTGAATTTGAAAAATTACCAAATTTCACAATGGAGTACCATAGTGAAATCTTCATGCGTAAAAAGATAATGATAAGGGCGACGTGTCCTGGCGTGTATATTGGCTATAGCACGAGTCACAAATTATAGTAGCCTTATTATTCTGTTAAAATATAAAAGTGAATTATGAAATGTCAATATTTTGTTGGATTAAAAGTTCGTTATAAGAAATTGACGAGCGTAGCGGGCGTAGCTTGCTAGTATACAGAATAAAATTATAAACAGCATATAATTGTGCTTGTACTTTGCTCAAACAGTATAAAATGGAAACGTTAATACATAGTTAAAAGCTAAATTATTCCAACAGTTTCGGCTAAAATTTTACAGCTATCCTCAGGTACATCAAAAGACTAAACTCGCATAAAATCTCTCATAAATATTCTTGACTGTTCCTATTACAACGTCAATGGTCTCCAGCATATTATGTGTTTTTGTTCCCCCTTTTTAGGGTTTCATTCATCTCACGAAACCCTATTACTCCCGCTCCGTTTGCTGTCCGTCACAGAGCCATTCTCAAAAACTATATAACTTACAGGCATGAAAATTTGTGTACTAATAGCTAAATACCTGCTATGAAGCTCAACATATTAAAATCTGAAAAAATCGTATTATTTTAATATATAGAGATAAAAAAACTATATTCTAATAGACTTTTCCTATTAAATTTAAAATTTTTCGTTATAGCAGTTGCCAACATTTAAAAATCCACAATAAAATTATTTCTACAATAATTAATTTTCTATTGAAAGATTTCCCCGTGAAAATTTAAAATGAAATAAAAAGTTTGACCAATTGAAAAAAAGATTAATAGGACGTCATATTGGTAATAAAACGGAAATTTTCAAAGATTTCTCAATAATACAAGGAGTGTGAGGATGTGTATGTGCAAAAAGTAGATTAATATCACGTCATTAGAGAATTAAAAAGAAAATTAATCTGACGACATATTGGAAGTTTAACGGATTTTTCAAATGTTTGAGAATAATACAAAGCGAGTATCATATATGAGTAATAGAGAATAGTAAATATATGAGTTTGAGGAACGTATTGAATCATGATAAAAACCCGATTATGGAAATATTTGCATATATTAAAATTGTAAGGTGTACAATATGTTTAATTTTGAAATTAATTTTTTTTTACATATCGAATTATCTTCCTTAATCTGTGGGCAAGGTTAGCTCCAAACATGGGCGTTTGCTAGCAACAATATAGTTTAAAATCAATGTAAATACTTTTAAAGAACTGTCACAAAAAGTCTCACTTTTTAAAATTCGCAAAGAGGCAGTATGACCTGGATTGCAGAGGATTACGCAATAGGTTTAAATATCTATATTATATAAACTATTTTTTTTTAAATATTGCATTTAGTCCACATGACAGATATTATTATGACAAAGTATAGAATAAGTAGTATATGTCTATACAAAGTATAAAAATGCCGGTTTAGATATTCGAAAAAACGAAAAAATAGACCGGTAAATTTTTAATTAATAAAAAGCATGACTTTATTTTGTTGCTAAATCAAATTTATTTGGCTTTATTAAAGAAAGGATAAAGGGTTTTGAAAGGAATATGAAACGAAACCCTTTGTGCGATCTTCGATCACACTTACCCACTTGTTCATTCTTGGTTTCCCTTCACTTTCCCTACCATTTCCCATATTTCTCTCAAGCAATAAGCTCTTTCTTCTATGTCCCTGATGATGGCTATAAAGTTTTAACTGAAACTGTTGGAATAATTTAACTTGTAACTAAGTTTTAACGTTTTCATTTTACACTGATTTAGAAAAGTACTAGTACAATCATATACTTTTTATATTTTTAATATTTATACAAAAAATGTTTTGAGAACTTTTTTCAACTTAATTTACACTGTTATCAATTTAATATAAAAACTTCAGTAACGTAGTTTTATCAGCTTTTTAATATAACAGTCGCTTTACCTAACTAATAAATTATAATTTATTTTAAAATTAATGTATAAAAAATATAAAATAAAATAATCTACAATAAAATTTTTGTGAAAATTAATTTTTAAAAATGTATCTACTAAACGAAATTCTTCACTGGAGCAAAAACATATTTTATTCTTTCAGCAATGTTTTAGTGCACTTCAAAGGAAAAACACCCGTAAGGCATGGTGACATCACGGCGACGTCACTGTGAAGTCACACTGTGACTTTGTGACCGTCGTCGTGACGTCAAGTGACGTCGATGTGAAGTCACCGTGACCTAAATGCGAGGTCGTTATGGCCGTTTTCAAGGCTTTCTGTGACCTCACAATGTGACTACTTTGTGAAGTCACCGTGCGACTTCAATGTGAAAAATGTGACGAATCTGTATCGGATAGGGTAATCAGATTTTACCCGAATCTTATACGGATTGTTCGGATCAAATATTTTTTATGGTTCAAGTTTGTGACGTTTGTGACTACACTGCACCGGGTCGGGTGACCAGATTTTACCCGAATGCAATCCAGAAACTTCGGATCGATCTTTTTGGATTTGTTTGACTAAAGAATAGATTTAGATTAGTTGTCGTGTGACCTGATTTTCGTGAATCCGATCTGACCCGAGTCGAGTATAATGTTTTTACTGTAAGTCTTGTTCGGGATAGAATCTTGCATACGACCGAGTAATCAGATTTTAAAAGAAATTGTTTTACGATACAATTTCTGATGTCGGCTCGGATCTACACTGTAAAAAATGACCAATGTTTCTTATTTTATGAAAATATATTATAACCACGAACGAAAATATAATATAATCTTCTGAGTTATCCGATATTCCGAATAGCGTGTTCCATTGTCTTTTGAATCCCCAGAAACCAATACATTTCCAAAATTTAAAGAATTATTTATAAAAACAAATTATTTTTAGCTGCCCGTATTTTTCAGAAACGTTTCCGAAGGGTTTTTATAGTGTATTAATTAGTGTCCTCAGCCTGGAATACCTGTTTTTCGAATGCTATCAATTCTCAAGTAAGCTTTTTCATGCTCAAAAAATATGTTTAACAGACAAACATGCAAAATTAACAGCGTTAACAATAACATTAAAATTAAGATTATATCTTTACTCTTTCATGTATAAATTAACTTATGCAGCTTAAAACGTGTACTTGTGAATGGATGACATTCGAAAAATAGGTATTCCAGGCTGAGGACACTGATTAATACACTAAAAAAACCCTTCGGAAACGTTTCTGAAAAATACGGGCAGCTAAAAATAATTTGTTTTTATAAATTATTCTTTAAATTTTGGAAATGTATTGGTTTCTGGGGATTCAACTCAGAAGATTATAATATATTTTCGTTCATGGTTATAGTATATTTTCATAAAATAAGAAACATCGGTCATTTTTTACAGTGTAGAGTCATGCAAGAATCCGGTTATATACTTCTTGAACATGATTGAATGTCTACTTGAACATGAATGATGGTTGACTGTAACTATATTTTGATTCAACCCGTATTTTTACCCTAACTCAACAACAACTACAACAAAAAATATGTAGGCCCACAACCCGATCGAACCTGATAAATGATTTCGGATAGATTCGGATAACAAGATTTCATCAAATACGGATAAGATCGACGATAAGGATTGGATCGGCAATCACTTAATTTTATGCAACTCGTATTCAAATTAAAACTTTGTATCTGATTGGGAAACCGGCTAATGTAGCCGTTAAGCAAGAAAATTATAAATGTATAAAACGCATACTAATATAAAAATAATAGATGAATCCATTAAAAATTATAATGAAATTAAATATTTCAATAATATGAAATTCTATTGTGCAAATAACAACTTTTTAAATTAACTTCTACTTCCATTTGTTTTATGTAACCACCAAAAATATTGACAATAATTAAAACTATGCTATTTTGCTGTTAAGTATTGAAGTTTTTAAATGTGTATACTTTGCCACATTTCTCCTCGTTCAGTATCACGAAACTTTCTGACACATTTATGAACAAATTTTTAAACGCATGGCACTTTCATGCCTGATTATTAAAGCGATTTGGAATGAATAGCGTTTTTCATTTTTAGATAAATGAAATACTTAAGACCAATTTTGGTCACGTTTTTCCCGTTTCTGACGCTGCGCGTCGGAAATTCGGTTCAACACACCGACTTTGATAGTGTTTTCTGAAACATCTTCTGTCAAAAATGGAAAACGTCATTCTATTACATATATTCTGAATAAGAACACATGCCAATTTCATTTGTTTCTGAATAAAAATGAATTTAGAAATTAGTTATTTAGAATTTGATTACAAATTTAATGAAAATAAAAGTATAGATTTTTAAATAAGCATTGTGAAAAATTTATATTAGGAATCTATTTAAATAATAGATCTACCTATTGTGCGATATTATTAAATAATAAACATTGTATCAAGCAATAAAACATAGTTTTTGATAGAATACTAAATGCAGAACTTAAATATCAATTTTTACTATAAAAAAATTCGATAACACAACAGGAAAAATTACCTTAACTGAATAGCTGTTTTATTGTTTCATCAATATTCATTATTTTTGTGAACCCAATATTGACATATCTTGACAACTAAATTTATAATGCGTTAAATTGTCGCAATTATTTCAAATATACCAGAAAATTTTTTCTCAAAACCTCCACTAGCTAAGAAATTTTCAAATTGTAAATCAAATATTAATAGTTTTAAAAATTGCAATGTTTTTAATTATAATGAATAACTATGAAAATTGAACTGAGAAAAGCAAAATATAAATAAATTCTTCGTTAGAAATAACACTTTACATTTAGAATATATATTGTTAGTAAATACTTTAAGCTTTTTTCCAAACTCTCTATTTAAAACGATTTAAAACATTAAAGACAAAATTTAATACAAATGATTTTTTAAAGAAGATTTAAACATCTTAACTTTTAAATAATGCACTATTAAATGTACCATTACTAAATATGCACTATTAACAAAACTTTCTAGACATTAAAAGTTACCTGCTATCTATAAGTAAAACCTCCAGTTCTAGGGATTAAGTTTTAATGGTCGTTGACTGCTTCCTTTTCATTGAAAAATGAGACTCAAATCCACTGCTTTAATTTTCAAAGTGGTCCAGCAGAGGTGTATTCATAGATCTGAGATATCAAATTTCACGCAGACCTTATTGAACGGATCCAGCTAGACACAGGGAGAGGTTAAAATGGATGATTCACTTTAAAACGTTAATTTACTTACACAGTATAAGTTCCACAATATAATTCTACAAACTTAAAAGAACACAACACACTCTAATCCGCCGTACTTGGAAATGGAAATAATCGTCTGCCCTCAGTATCTGCGATCCTGATCTGCGCAGTGTTGTTTACCACAAAGTAACATCTAGCAGGTGTTTCCAGAAAAAGAATAGAAAGAAAACATTTAAATAAAGACATTTCAAATGCTTTATAGTTTATATGGCTGACAAATAACTTCTAATGAAGCTATAATATTCTATTTTTATATGAGAGAGTTTAGTATTCTTAGAAATAAGCTGTGAAAATTTAAATTTTTATATATTTTTTAATCAGTTGCATTTGCTTTAAGCGTCCAAAGTAAACATAAATTTTAAATAAAAATTGAATTAATAGCCTTTATAAAATAATTACGATATAAATATAAATACTATTCTGCAATCAGATTACCTAAATACGATTTTTTCATTTTTTTTACACTCTACTGAAAAGAGCAATATATTTAACAGAGGTGATATCTTATTAAGCACTGACCAGTTTTGGGATAAATTGCTATAGGAATATCATATACTTTAAGACATATTTTTAATTCGTTTTTGTTCGGAATCGCATGAAATTGGCTGGTGTTTTTATTCAGAAACTATGTAATTGAAAGATGTTTTCCATTTTTTAGTAAAAGCAGAAGATCTTTCAGAAAAGAATGTCAAAGTTAGCGTTTTGAACCAAATACCCGACGTAACAGTGAAATAAAAGAGAAAAACCAGTCGTCACGTGACACGAATTGCTTATAACTCGATAAGCAATTTATTTATCAAAAAATGGAAAACTCATTTCGATTCCAAATTGCTTCCATAGTCAGTCCTGCCCATTTTATGCTTTTGTGTTTAAAAATGAGTCAGAAATTATGTCAGAAAGCTTCGCGTTGTTGAGCAGGTCAGTTGAAAACCACCTTAATTATTCAGTACAAGGAAAATCTTGAACGCGTTCGACGATCACCCCAAGCAGACAGTGTTGGTGTCGAACTCGCAAAAATGGTGTCCTCACTTTTTAAACAGAAATCTGTTGATTGGGTTGAGTGGCCACTCAAAATAATTAAAGATTGGAGATTTTAAAGAAATATTTTTAGTATCACAAAATTAGCAAATGAGTTCCATGCGGTAGTGGGAAAAAAATTAAATGTTTGTATTTAAAATGCTAACAAATCTCTAAATTGCTAACAGTTTTATTAGAATGGGAGATCTATTTCTGAATTACTTTCCGCCAAAACTTTCCTACGTCACTAAATTTCTATTTAAGGATTTTTACCTGTGTATTATATAGTATATTTTGTTAAATTTCATGAAAATGGTAATGATAATTGCAAAAAATTACCTGTCTCATATATGTAGACATATATTTATTTATTATTTTATTTTGGAAATACAATATATTTAAATAATGTGTGACAATGTTTTTATTAATAATTTAGGTACATGACATAATTCAATTCTATATTTTATGAGTTTTTTTTTCCAAATTCACTCTCTGATCACACCGTGAAGTCACAGAGTGTTGGCATTTTGGTCATAGGTTTTACGTGACTTATGTGACTTGCAGTGATGTCATTGCAACGTCACAAAAATTTTTAAAGCTGTCAAAAAGTAATTTTCTTCATGCCATAAGATGTTCTAAAGTTTATTTTAAGTTTTCTTTCGATCTTCAAGACGTTCACATTTTGGTCACAGTGTGACGTTACAATGTGGTGTTATTTTGGTCACAGATGTGACGTGACGTACGTGACTCACAGTGACGCCACAATGACGTCACTGTGACTGTGCATGCTATGCGGGCAATTACTCCTGTGAAGTATGGGTGTGGGTGGTTATTATACCATATTTTTAAAACGGTTTCAGTAGTTAATTTTTTCATATTTTGTTATATTCATACACACGTCTCATTATTGGATTAACTAATTTTTAGATATCTTATCCAATAATTAGACGGTTTATTTTGTATTTCAAATTTAAGATTTTGTTTTTTCTCTAATCTTGCATTAAAAAGAAACCTTAATGGATAAAACCCCTGTAAGTGCAATATGCATAATTTATTATCTTTTTCTATCTATACAAGAAAAAAATATTGGTTTCGTGAAAAATTTCGATTTCTGGATTTCAATGGATTTATACGTTTTAGAAGGTCCTGAACATGTTTTGACTATTTTTTGGAAAAGGACTGTCCGTGTGTCTGTGTGCCTGTGTGTATGTGACACAAATTTTCATGGTGCTCTAACACACGAAGTACTGCGTATAACAGGATAAAATTCAATACGAAATTCTATCCTTACGTCCACCGTTGTTGTTGACATTCCAAGACGGAGTGTCGTAAATCGATGCTTTGTTTGGCTTATACGATATTTTTTTTTACTTAAATTTCCCCGAAACATCAAATTAAAAATCATCATGATAGGAATACATTTTCATTCAATTTTAAGTGCGGTCATGTAAGTTGGGGTGCCAGAATTCCACAATTTGTTCGAAATATAGAAGAAAGTTTCGTGATGGCTACAAAATACTAGGTATACTTTGTAACCCGTCATTTTGCACTAATAGAAAGATACTGAATATTACTCAGAAAACTCTAGAAATAATTGCCGAAACGTCAGAGAAGGTTCACAGTGGAGACGCGAAAAATTTTTGGTTTCCATCTGTCTGTCTGTTTGTTCCACGACAACTGCCGTAAAAAACGTTCGATTACGTTGATTTTTTGTGGGTATGTTGGTGAGGTACCCGGAATTAACTGTATAGTTTTTAGATATATTTGGTTCATTTGTTCGGAAAATATAGAACATTTCTTTTTAGGTCATAATGCTTTCCTATGGGGATGCAGACGATTTTTCAAATTTCATTTTTATCTAAAATGAAAAGGGAATATTTGCATAATGGATTTAGACGTAAAATGATGAATGCTAAATTTTCGACATGGATTTCCAATACTCTTAAAATTTTGCCGATAAATTTAATAGAATTTAGAAATTAATTGCTTAAAATATTTGAAAATGTTTTTGCATGTGTTCGGAAAATATAAACATCTTATTTTCATATTTGTTACAATTTTTAAAAGCGTTTATTTTTTCTTAGCACTTTAATTTATTAGTTGCTTAGCAACCGTATTTCAAAGGGTATAAAATAATAAAATTCAAGGGACTCGCACTATTTTAGTGATTTTTTTAAAAATCAAAACGAATGTAAATTTAATGAGAGTACGGGGGGATGAATACCTATTTATTTTAAAAAATTAAAAGAATAATCAGTTCATCAGAATTTCAGAATATCATTGTATAACACCGTGTTTAATTTAATAATTCTAATTTCTGGAACATTCGAAGAATTTTATATGCTTATAAAAATGCATTCAATTGAAAATAATAATTGCGGATTGTACGATGTTAAATGATATCAAAAATGAGATTTAAAAAAAATGACTTGCAGAGCTGACCTTGAGACTCCTGATCTGCAGATTTACTAGTTTAAATCCCAGTTACTGTGTAGAAATTAATACGATATTCGCCATAAACAATGAGATTAATAAACATTAATTGAAGGCAGTTTTATTTCGACATTTTTAGCATTAAAACATTTTATAACAGCTAATCGTTATAAATATGAGAACACGCATGGAAGACAATGTACGTTGCCATTCGGTTGCACTAAAAACTGTAAGTTAAAATTTAAAAATTGAGCTTTAAGTGATATGTTACAACATTATTTAAAAAAATACAAACAAAAATCAAGTACTTTTCCGTTTTAATTTCTTATTATTCAATTATTATTTTAGTGTTTTCTTTTATGAATGAATAGCTAAAGTACCCGACGTTACCCGGGATTTTAAGAAGAATTGTTTAGAAAAATCAATTTAAAAATTAAACATACAGTATAAAACAGACAATAAAAGTAATCCGTCAAAGTGTTATACACATGAATCAAATGAAAACCCAATATAAAAATGTATAAATTTTCATATTTGGAAAATTCAAAATTTCTATGAACTTTACTTTAAAAATATTTGAAATCTTTATTTCATTTCTTCACTAAGAATGAGCTCCCGGGACCTTACCATTTGTGAAAATTCTAATATACACATATACACACATACACACACGTATATATGTGAAATAGATTTAAAAATAGCGAAAACTATTTCAAAGAACTTAAAAAAAAATTGCCAATATTTCCATAATTGGGTTTATATCATGATTCAATATGCTCGTGAAACTCATATTACGTTCTATATTCAATTGCTGACGTCCTATGCACCTGCTTTCTGTTCTTATATTTGTGTTCTTTGTATTATTGAGAGCTCTTTGAAAAGCTCCGTTATACATCCAATATGACGTCATATTCACCTTCTCATTAATTCGAGAAAATTATTATTTCATTTTCATTTTTCAAGTGAAAATCTTTCAATAGAAAATTAATTATTGTGGTAATAATTTTATTGTGGATTTTTAATTGTTGGCAACTGCTATAACGATAAATGTTTAAATTTGATAGGAAATTGTTGTTAGATTGGGGTTTTTTTAGTAATTAAAAATTAACTATAATTTATTTAATTATAGTTAATTTATATAATTCCGGATTACTTATAGTTGCTTACGTCTGTACGTAGAATTTCACGATTCTTCTTCTAAACTGTTGATTTGTAGTTGTTGATACAGACAGACAAATTTTAATTTTTATATATTAGATTATTATTTTTTCTATTTTATACCTTGAGCAAAATGACCTTCTTCTGAATGATACATTTTGTGCCATTTCTCAAATTCATAAAAAAATATTTTAACTTCGGAAGTTTATGAATTATGTAAGTATAGGTAATAACTCTATTTAAAGGTATTTATTTATTTATTTTTGCCAATTTTGATTTTTAATAGTGTGAAATCCTATTTCGTTTTTGGCAGAGAACGTTTCGCCTGAATTGTAATGGCGCTGATTATTACACAATAGACCATTATTTTTGTATATTTAAGATTTTTGTTTGGGCCTTTTTAATTTGGGTTCTTGTTTTTGTGCAGAATTTAGTATGTTTGGTATTTATATTTTAAGAAATTTTGATTTTTATGTAAAACATGAAAATACTTCATTCACCTATTTTCTATGTTTTATGATTTAATTTATTTTTCCCGTGTTTGAAAATTCATCTCTACACTTATATGAGAAATATTTCCTAATGTAATAATGCAAACATGACTTTAAATGCTAAAATATAGATATTTTTTTTTCGTATTTTGTTAATTTATTTTTTCATTTCCTATTCATGAAAATACTTTCCAAAATCATTTAAAAACTTGCAAGATTTTTTTTAAATTTTTGTCTACCTTTGAAACAATCTATATCGTGTTCTAATACAAGTGTTTCTTTTTACACAAAAGCTTAAATAAGTGATGTAGCGTATTATCTTGTATATTATCTTGTTATTGTTTTATTATTATTACGTTATATTTTTAAATCCGTATGACATAAAAAATCGGCGAAAGCATTTAGAATGAATCAAATCTTTTATTGTTCCCATTAATCTATTTTACAATAGAAAATAACTATGATATTATCTCATAAGAAATATGTGTTAAAAAAAGATATGATATTAATCATATTTAAAAAGTAATTTATTATAAAAATCTTTATAATAAATTTACACGATTAATAAATTAACACAATAAAGTAACACGATTTTGTGAGATTTTTTAAAATGATAGTTTATCTATCAAACAAAAAAGTATTGCAAAACAATAAAGTATATGTACAATAAAGTATTATTGCTTTTTTTAATTTAAATTTTAATATTTGTAGAAAATGTAACAACAATAAAACTTTTCAGACTTTATAAAAATTACTTTAAAAAAAATACTGAACATGAAGCTTTTAGAACGAACCCATGTTATTTTCTCTAGACAATATTTCTGTTACTACAAAAAAAAAAAAAAAAAAAAAAAAAAAAAGAATTTTGTTCTCAAATTTATTTTTTATACAAACATTGGTACGATTGGAGAGTGGGAAGTTATGAAGGCGTCTGATTAAAGATACATTATTCGATTCCCTTGCTAAAATCATTTCAGTAGTAAAATTTTTATATTTCTTTTATTCTTGCATGCGATGCATTATTAAATCAACTAACTGCCGAAATGTGAGTAAAGGCTCACTGTGGAGAAGCGAAAAGTTTTTGGTCTTTGTCTGTTAGTCTGTTTCACGGTAACTGCTGTAAAAAAAACGTTCGATTAGGTTGATTTTTGTTATCTATGTTAGTGAGGTGTCTGTATGTAGTTGTATAGTTTTTAGTTAAATTTGATTCTTTCGTTCGAAAAATAAAGAACATTTCTTTTGATGTTATAATGCTTTAATATGGGAATGCAGACGATTTTTAAATTCCATTGTTAACTATGGCACATTTAAATAATGGATTTAAATGTGCTTAAGGATGCTAAATTTTCGATATGGAGGTCTCAAATACAGCCAATACCTTTGCAAATTTGCCGATACATTTATTACAATTTATAAATCAATTGTTTAAAATATTAGAATTTTTTTGCATCTAATCGCGAACTATAAAACATTTTATTTTCATATTTTTTATGAATTTTAAAATGTATTTTTTTTACTTTCTTAGCAATTGATTTCAAAGCGTATCAAAATAATAAAACTCAAGTAAATTGCATTATTTTGCAGTAAAATAGCTTATTTTCGGGAGATTTTTAGTAATTAGTTGAAATAAGTGAGGATTTATTTGGAAAAATGTTCTCTTTTAACTACTTTAGAATAATCATTAAAACACAACTTCAACACGAAAATTATAAAAACGTAGGACGCGGTTTTTGGATTCAAGTCTCGTAGTAGGAGTTTACATTTGCAAAAGTATATTTCTTACATGAGATGTTATTCATTATCTGCAACAGATGTGGAAGTGGATGTTTCGCCGTTGAAATGTTAGTATACTTAAAAAAAATCATACATATAATGATAAAATTATCTCATGTACAAATCGATACACCTATAAAAAAATATGTTTCTTAATAATTGTGCACAAAAATAACTGACCTATTTTCATTATTTTCTGAGATATTCTTAATAGAAAGTTCTATTTATCTGATTTCGTTTCGAGAATGATGGAGGGGAATTGGGAAAAACATAGATACTCCGTATCACCTATGTTGCATTATTAAATTAAATATCGTATAATCTGCGGATCAAACAATCATGTTTATACACACACACACATACATATATACAGGGTGAATCTAAACTCTTGGTCAAAATTTTAAGGGGTGATAGAACACATCAAGACAAACAATATTAAATAGGAAACTAAGGGTCCCAAACGTCCAAAATTTCAAATAATTATAAAAAACGGAAAAATTGGTCGATTCGTTTGCGGTTTTCGCTATAACTATTCATTTTGTCAGTATTTTCTTAAAAATAAATTTTAAAGATAAAGTTCCAAAAATGCCGATAGAGGGCGCTTTAGACTTTGGAGTAACGAAAAACTATTTTTTACCGTTATTTTTTGTATCTCATTAAATGCTTTCAAAAGCTTAGACTTAAACTTAAATTTTGAGCTCAAAATCTGAATCGTTGGGAGTGATTAAGTAGCGCAAACTGAACTGCGTTCAGAAGTTGAAATTTGAAACACCTCCCTCTCACCCCCCACTCCTGAACACAGTTCAGTTATTCCCGATCTTGGTGTCGTAGACCGGGCAAAAACAATATGAGTTGTAATTTTCCAACTGGACGAAAAATGTCCGGGCCAGGGTTCGAACCTGGGATCTCTTGAAGCTGCCATGCTCTACCAACTGAGCTATCCCGGTTAAATCTGGAGGGCATAATTCAACCAGATTCAACCGGGATAGCTCAGGTGGTAGAGCATGGCAGCTTCAGCCAAGAGATCGCAGGTTCGAATCCTGGCCCGGACATTTTTCGTGCAGTTAGAAAATTACAACTCATATGATTTCTTTACCAATTTGAATAATTGTGTTAAAATTAATCTAGGCAGAAACTACTACCCCGTACACGTAAAATAAACGATAGAGTAATGACAAAATTAAATAGAAAATTTATTCATAACAGACATGAGCAATTTCACCGCGCAAAATAAAAAGAAACAATTTGATTTATGCATGTAGTGCGCAATATGAATGAATGTTGACACGTAGAAAATGGTGCACGCATAATGTTCGTGAGGAATTACAAAACTGCTCGAAAGAGTGCCCACCAGCAACGATGCAGGCCTCACGCCGCCGGCGGAGGGAGTTGCGAACATTAGTGAATACCCCGGGCATCTCCCGGATATCCCCTGCTACGACGGCAATCGTCGCAACCAGGTCCTCGTCGGAGTCGATGGTAAAAAATAGTTGTTCATTACTCCAATGTCTAAAACGCCCTCTATCGGCATTTTTGAACTATATCTTAAAACATTATTTTAAAAATTAATTTTTTATTTAATTTTGTCATCGCTCTATCGCTTATTTTACGTGTACGGGGTAGTAGTTTCTTCCTGGTCTACAACACCAAGATCGGGAATAACTGAACTGTGTTCAGGGGGGGAGGGGGGGTTCAAATTTCAACTCCTGAACACAGTTTGGTTTGCGCTACTTAACCACTCCCAACGATTCAGATTTTGAGCTCAACATTTAAGTTTAAGTCTAAGCTTTGGAAAGCATTTAATGAGATACAAAAAATAACGGTAAAAAATAGTTTTTCGTTACTCCAAAGTCTAAAGCGCCCTCTATCGGCATTTTTGGAACTTTATCTTTAAAATTTATTTTTAAGAAAATACTGACATAAAGAATATTTTTAGCGAAAACCGCAAACGAATCGACCAATTTTTCCGTTTTTTATAATTATTTGAAAATTTGTACCCTAAACTTTAATATCGCCTATCTCCTTCGGAAGACGTTTGGGACCCTTAGTTTTCTATTTAATATTGTTTGTCTTGATGTGTACTATGACCCCTTAAAGTTTTGCCCAAGAGTTTAGATTCACCCTGTATATATTAATAATTAAAGTCAAATATTTACAGCTATCTGGTAAATTACATTTTATAAAATAAATTTTCTGGGTCGAAACATGGTTTTTTGTTACGCGGATTATACGCCGGAAATTAGGATAATTTATTGATTATCCAATCAGAGACGGCTTATTGTATTTTGCAAATCTCAATTTAAATTGCTTACCAAAATTTTGTCAGAAAAACTAAAAGCCTTAACGAAAAGAGATTTTTACGCACAACACACGTTTAAGTATGCATTATGCAAAAAAGGGAGTGCAGCGTTTTTGCATCTTATTTTCTTACCTTTATTCTAATATTAATACTTTTATCAATATGATAAAAATAAAAATGACAAATTCATAATTAAAAACGAACCTTATTTTATCCGAATCACAAAAAATATATTCTTTTACATTTTCTTGGAAACTTTTATGCGTCGCATAGCTAAATCTTTGATGTCTAATGGAAGTAAAGGATTATATTTATTTTCTTTAAAGGTACATAAAATATGTTACCAGAATTTTCCAAAAAAAAAAAAAAAATCCTTACAATTTTTTATATAATTTCTTTTACAAAAATTAAACGATGTAGCGTATTTCCATATTAACTTATTACTATTTTTTTGTTAGATTACAGCTTTTAAAAGAATATGACATAACGAAAATGTCGGATGTAATTTGAATGAATCAAATCTTTTCTAGTATCCATTAATCGTTTTTACAATTGAAAATATCTATGATGAAATATCATAAGAAATACGTAATAAAAAATTACATGATATTATTCACATCAAAAACGCTCTTAGGTAAAAAGAACTTTTGGAAATTTATAAGTTATATTTTAGAAAATATTAAGTAACTCTATTTTATTGTGTTTTATAAATAATAGTCTATTTAGCTTCCTCCAAAATATACATTTTTTTAACATTTAAATTTTCATATGTGTAAGTAAAAGGAGACTATAGTAAAACTTTGCGAAAATTACTTCTAAAAAAGCAATTACTTAACATTAAAAATATAGAGCAAACACATTGTTTTTCCATATATGAGCCACAAATAAAAAAAGTGTCTACTTCCAATATTTTTTTATTCAAACATTAATACGATTAAAGAGTGAAAAGTTATGAAGACACCTGAATATAGAAGCATTATTACAATCACTTATTAAAATAGTTTTGTTGGTATTTTTTTTTCATATTTTCCAGGATTCGTTCATGCGTCTCATAATTAAATTAGCAAATTTACAGATTTTTATTCTATGAAAGCAGGCTTTTTTATCTTTAAAATGTCAGATTTAATTTATTATTTTACTTTATTTTACATAATTTTAACAGGAATAAAGAACCCTGATGAAAAATTCTATGTGCTATATTTATATGTTGCAGCAATTTGTGTTACATAAACAATGAATCATTTTGGCATATCAGCTTGTTGTTGTTCTATTACAGTCCTTTTGTGAATATTGGAAGGAGCGACATCTTTGATGAATTAGTTAGAATGAATCTGATATATAAAACCAAGTTCTAAAAAATTATATTTAAAATGTAAAATATAAAAAAAGTAATAAGAATTCAGTAAAACTTCTTAAACTTTACAATAATTTTAAAAGTAATTACTAAACTGTATATATTTTTGAGAGAATGATTTTTTTCTTCTCGATGTTGTACTTCAGTAAACTTCAAGTAAATAAAGTGTGTATTCCGAAATTAATTCTTTATTCAAACATTAATATAGTGATAGAACATTGTGATGAATGATGATAAAGGTACCTGATTTGAGTCACATTGTTATAAGCTCTTACATTTTTTTTGTATTCTTTCCTCTGTCGCGCTAACAAATTTATTTATTTATTGTTGTTATGTCCAATCAAGGCTTCGTTTTATTGTTCAGACGTCAATTTAAATTTCTTACAAGATTTTCACCAGAAAAAAAAAATGAAAATCCTTAATGAAAATTTCTTACAAATAATGTAATAAAATCACGTGTTAACGTTAAACTAAAGATGCGATTAATGCTTAAAGTGATAAAAACATGTTTGATGCAAGCAGGTGAGTAAAATGGTTAAACTGCAAACGAGGAAATTATTCTTTTATTGCTTTTTACTTACCCATCATACGTAGTATAGGGTAAGTCATGTAATAGTTTTGAAAATCGATTTTTTTTTGACGGATTTAGACGTTTCAGACACTGGAGATTCCGAAAAACATATTTTTAGAAAAAAAAAATTGCCGTCCGTCTGTGTGTCTGTGTGTATGTGTGCGTGTCTGTAAATTCTCTATCTCCCGAACAAATTAAGATAGAAATTTGAAATTTTTTTATGTAATTAGTATGTAATAATGGGAAGTAGCTTATTGAATTTCAGTAACCTCGATTATCCGGAACTATTTTTTTTTCGGACTCTCGAAATATTCATTCTGATAAAAAGTACATAAAAATTTTCGAAATCGTTTATTTTAAGGTATGAATATAAAAGACAATAAAAAAAACATAAATTTTGCATAAAGAAGGAAGCCGATCGGATCATCAGTTGCCAAGATATTTGTAATTATATTTCCCACACTCTTCAATTTTTCATGACCCTGTATTTCATTCAAATTTCAATTTAAAGATATATTTTAATTGGAAATGAGACGCTTAATCCGACGCAGTAAACCGATAGTTAATATGATTATCAATTTTGGAGTAATAGAGCATTTAAAGTTAATGACGTCATCAAGCAAGGATTTTATTCTCAATTGCAATGTATTTTATAAATAGTTTACACATATTTTATATTCATATTTTATATTATGCATATCCATGATGGGTAGTATTACGGTGGTCCCCAACGACCAGTTTAATATGTAAATTATCTCGTTCTAAATTTTAGGTAATTCAAAAGAGGCTTATTCATTGCATATGCTCTCGTTTCGCAAACATATGTCTATTGATTCAAGGATAATGGATGGGGAGTGAATTCTTAATGGAAAAACTATTTTACTATTCTTGAAATTAATCTTAATTAATTAATTAAGCATAAAAATTACTCTCTAATCATATGTAGTCAGGCCAAAGCTACTTAGTTAAAGCCGATTTTTTTCTAAATGCAACACACGTTTAAGTACTTGCTATATGGAAAAAAAAATGCAGCGCTATTGCATCTTAGCTTTTGTTTCCATTGTTATAATATTAATATTTTTATGAAACGAGAAAGAGAAAAATATCATTCATAATTTATAATGAATTTTTAATTAATTTTTTTCTCTTACCCATAAAAAAACTTCACAAATAAATCCTTATCATAATAGAAATGATATTTTATGTCAGTTGCTGGAATTAAAGTATTTGTAAGAATTCTATTTACCTGCATATGACTTTGGTAATTAATTTCTAACACATTCTAACATAGGTGTTAACTCTATAGTTGAAAAGTGTTTATCTGGCCGTAATTATATTCGGAATTTCATGTAATTTTTTATATGTTTTTGAGGTTTTCATAGAAAATTCGGAATTGAATATGAACTATGTAACATTTATAGTTCATTGACAAGAACACATGAAATAATTCAGTTACATTATAGTCCATGGGGAAAAATCGTCCGCGGTGCCTTTTATTAATGCTACCCTATTTTAAATATAATGATGTTAGTATGCATCACCGAGGTTGACAAAAACGTACTTACTTGAGAGTATAGAATAAGTAGCATTTATAGTTCTTTTACAAGGAAACATAAAATATTCCATTACGTTATGTTCTAGGGAGTAAAAAAACGTTTGCATGGTCATGTTTATAATGTTATGATACTTAAAAAATAAGAAAAATTTAAATGTATCACTAAGGTATGCTCAACATTTTTTCTATAGATTATGGAGTGCGTAACATTTATAGTTCGTTTATAAAGACGCACAAAATAATTTGATTACAGGACGGGCAATGAGCGAAAAAAGTGAAATTTCTTAATAATGTTCTGTTGGTGTTGGTGAATGTTTCATAATCCATGCATGATACAGGATATTTTTCGTTCTTGTCAATAATTGGAAGGATAATATTTATCCTTCTTCGGTTTTGGCGAGGATTTTAGCCTTTGTTATATGAAATGTGATGATGCAGATTATACACTTCAGACCGATGTTTCTCAATTTTTATACCGCACAGCACACTTTAAGCCATGATTAAATTTCTGCGGCACGCTAAAATTATGCTGCAGAAAAGAAACTTGTGAAAGAAACGTATGCCACTTTTTATTTATTTGCGAACACAAAAAACATCCATCGAAGTTAAAAAACTGAAAACAATTTATTATATATATATAAAAGTGGAATTATGCTGGAAAATTGATACTAAAATAATTAAAGTTCGCTAACAAGAATACACTTTACTGAAATTAATATTAAAACCTTAAAATACATTTAAAAATACACGACGTTTCGACTTTATCGTTAAAGATATATTCTGGGGTAGTTAACTGAAATTCAATTAGAACACTCTGTGAATTATTTACGTGCTTGGGTGGAAACACTGACACAAAGCAAACCTACACAATCCATTAAAGTTTCACTGTTAGCATCTGAAGACACTGTGCCATCTGCTGGCAAAACAATATTTCAATTCGTTAAGTCTAGAACAGATTGTATATTAGATACTTTTCCGGTATAGGGGACCTTGGCATTTTTTTTAAAACTTGGCACAATTTGGGCATTAGAAAATGAGATTTGTTGCCAAATGATATAAACATCTATGAAACAAATCTAATGAACTTTTATGCTTGTTTATATATAAATTATACATATATATGTGGCTCCCGAAATTAATCATCCAAATTTAGATGCCTATACCATATGTAAGCCCAAGGAATCCGATCAAAGTGCAAAATCATGCAGGCTAAGCGCTATTTTTTGAGCTAGCTTCTGCAAGCCCAGATTTCTAGGACGATGGCTTTGAATCTCGGACACGGAGAGGACGTCTCTGTGGGCCGCGAACTTTTCATTGTTTAATTGGGGCGTTGTCCTTTTTTAATAAATTCGCTTTGCTATTTTAGCTATCTTATCTACTATACTTAAAAATTTAAATGAATAATCTTGACGTATCTCATCTGTAAATAGTCATCTTGTCATTTTGTTATATTATAATCAAGAAAGAAATTAAATGTTTAAATTAGTCGTAGAAGTATTAGAATATGTCTTACTGAATTAGACTCATATTTCTTTCAGCCTTTTCGTTCCCACAATTTATGGGGGTTCGGCCAGGATCTGAATGGCTGGACTTTAAAAGGAATTTTGAACTACGAGAATTTTTTTTAATTGTTGAATTTGACAAACTGCTGGACTTTGCCACAAGACTGAACGAAAGTGTATGATGTATGCGGGCTTATGGACCATTGAATCTTATTTTATACAGGGCGGTATTCTACGATCGTCTATGTGGCGCTGACCTGTCATCTTGCAAGATGAAAGAAAACCCATAGTGTATTTTTTTATGAGCTACGTTTTCGCGATTGTCAAGGAAGCTCCTACTGATTTTGTAAAGAGCTATTTTGTCGCGAGTGCTATTTTTTTTATGAAAGAATGCTCGTAGTGATTTTTTATGCGCTATATGTTTTCGCGAGTGTCTTCGATTTAAAATCATTTGATTAAAGCACGAAGAGTGCATCCTTTAGATAGCACCAGGTTAAAGTACCTAAATGGGGAAACTACTTTTATCTTTATTTTTTATTGATAATTTGTTTATGGCATGAAACATGGATTTACACATGTGGAAGTAAGTGTCCTTTTTTATAAATATATATTGCATTGAATTTAACAGGTAATATAATATTGAACTGACGATTTGAAAAAATAAATGGATAATGGCCCATCTAGCGCGCGCCAAAAAAATCGGATTGAGATTTGGGTTTAGTTGAGTTAATAAGGATTTAGTTAAAAATCTTCTGACGGGAATAGTTCATGAAAGGGAAGAATAAAAAAACAAGCTTCAACTTAAAGAAGCTGAGGAACTCGCATACGAGCTTAAAAATGTTGAACTGGAAATAGCTGCAAAAAAGAAAATAGATAGCTGCTCAGAACCTGCTAGTCTCGTTAAAAATCCCAATGTATTAAAATTAATAACCAAATATAATAACTATGAGGAAATCGATGTTTATCTTACACTTTTTGAACGTCAAATAAAGCGTCTAGGCGTCGGAAATGAAAAATTGGGTTACTTATTTGCTAGGATTGCTGCCGTTGGAAACAATTAATATAATAGGGCGGAAAAAGACGAATTGTCCAATGATTACGATTACGTGAAACAATTACTCCTAAAAAGATTTAAGCTCAGCCCAGAGAAATTTAGACAAAAAAAATATCCACAAAACGTCGGGGCTTGGGGTTCGGCCTCATGGAGAGACTTCCTTTGAACTTACCAGTTTTCTTGAGGAATGGCTCACAGGTCTTGGAATTTTAAGTTATGATGATTTAAAAAGCATTTCGGTAATTGAACAACTACGAAGGAAATTGCCATTGGAATAGAAGGAACATTTTCTCGATGAAATCCCTAGATTTTCTAAAGTTGCCGATTTTATAAATAAACTTGATGATTATGAAGCGGCACGCAACAATATTAGTAAAAGTTCTGAAACGAAAAGTCCTAATACAGAGGAGAAAAGGCGTTCTACTCAAAACGTTGAAAACAAAAGTTTTCACCGGTACAATAACATACGCAAAATAATAGATATAAAAAAACCCATCTTAATAATCCTAGAAATAACCCCAGTCCCTTTAAAATAAAGTGTTTTTATTGCAATGAATATGCTTCCCACAAATCAAATCAGTGCCCCGCAGAAAAGGAGGGTCTACTGGTTATGGACATAAGACGGACCAGAGTACTTTAAATTATGCGAAAACAGTTAATACAGCTAATAATAACTTTTATCCCTTGGACAAAATTATCAAAACTATTTAAATTAAGGGGGGGAAAGTGAATTCGGTGGTCGCTTCAGGCTCTGATGTGACAATGGCCAATGATAATTTTTATAGAGCTCTAGGACGTCCTAAATTAAATAAAGATCATGTGAAGTTGACGAGAATTAGTGGTAACGGAGTGAGCCCCACTGGTTTCTTGTTGTTGTTGTTGTTGTTTGATGAGAACATACATCTGACTTGTGTGCTTGACATCAAGTGACCGCTTATAAGTCATCGTCAATATACAGGGACGAGATAGCCACAAGGAAATTTACAACACCAGAGAGTTACATCCGGGAGCTCCACAAAGTGTGTGCAATGGAGCTGGCGGGAGTCGAACCCGCCCACCTGACGCCTACGCTCTCAAGCGATTAGCGGAATGGTGTCTTAACATCTCGGCCACGGAGGCCCCACTGGTTTCTTCAATACTGATATTTCAATTGATAACATTATTGAAAATTTTAAAGTTTATGTATTGAATTATTTGCAATATGAAATGAACTTCGGAAATAATGGTTTAAAGAAATTTTTCAATATCGCATGCTGGCCTAAAAGTTACGGGTAAAAGAAATAATGAGAAAAATTGTTTGGTTAACCTTGTGAATGTTGTTCCTTTGAACATTTCAAAGTCAGACACTCCTTCTAGCCACAAGAACATTCCCATGACGAACCCAGATTCCCCAAACATTCCCACAACTGAAAATTCTTTAGCTTACACTCCTAAAATTGAATCTGTTTACTTAGCAGAAATAGCGAATTCCGTTAATGTAAATAAAATAGATATAACGCACATAACTAACTGCTCTATAAAAGAAGAATTAATTAACTTAATTGAGAATAACAAGCCTGAGAAAACTAAAAGTGTCAATCTGAAAGTTAACATAATACTAAGCGATCATATACCAGTTAAGAAGCGACCAAGGCGGTTAGCATTTGCAGAACAGGCATTTGTCGATAAACAAATTCAGGAATGGCTAGATCAAGGCATTATACAGGAAAGTCGTTCGAGTTATGCTGCGCCAATTGTTTTAGCAAAGATAAAAAACGGAAACCTGAGATTATATATCGACTATAGAAAGCTGAACAAAAAGATAACTAAGAATAATTAACCCCTTCCAGTGACAGATGATATTTTGGACAATATCGAGCAAAATCAAGTTTTTAGTACGCTAGATTTGAAAAATGTTTTTTCCACGTACAGTTTGATGAGGGTAGTAAACAATTCGCTTCGTTTGTTACAAGTTATTGTCAGTACGAATATAATTTTATGCCATTTGGTTTATGTACAGTTCCTCAGCAGTTTCAACGATATATATACGCATGTCAAAAAGACTTGATCAGGTATAAAACTAGTTTGGTGTAGTTAGACGATATAATCGTTCTTGCATAATCTGAAGAAAAGTTGAACATGTATTTCAAGTAGTATCCAAGTACGGCTTTGAATTTAATTTTGCTAAATGTCAATTCTTGAAAACAACAATCGAATTTTTAGGAGAGATAGTTGAGACCTAAACAATTCGCCCTTCAGAAACATTAACTTTAGCCGTTGAAAAATTCCCTGAACCACAAAATAAGAAACAACTCCAGAGTTTCTTAGGATTACCTGGTTATTTTAGAAAGTACACCGCTGATTATGTTCGAATCGCTAAACCTTTAAGTGATCTTCTAAAAGCGGAAAACGAATTTAATTTCGGACAACGTTAAAAGGAAGCTTTTAAACTCTTGAAAAATAAATTGTCTAACAAACCAAAGTTGCACATATTGAGGCGAGGAGCCGAATCGGGATTTCACACCGACGAAAGCAGCTCGGGTTTTGGAGAAATATTGTTACAAAAAGACGATAGTGGTAATTTACATCCCATCCATTTTATGAGTAGGAAAACAACACCTACTCAACCCAAGTATAGTAGTTATGAATTTGAGGTTTTAGCAGTCATCGAAGCGTTAAAGAAATTCAGCCTTTCACACAGTCAAACAGTAGAACAGCATTTTCCATCCAAAAGCATCAAACGAATAGTCCATGGTTGGCAATTACATCCAGCAGAAGAAACATCACATCTCCAAGTAAATACAGAACGTAACACGTACACACCATCTACATTGCCAACATTTTTTACTGATGGATCTCGAACAGAAACCGGCGAGGCATCAGCTTACTGCGTCACGGAAGGTGCCTCGATCATCACCGGTGGGCCTGCAGAATGGACGACAACACGGTATATCAAGCCGTGCTATATGCCATCCTCCAAGCACTCGAATGGATACACGAACAAACTGACACAACCCTGCACTGGATATATAGAGACAGTCTGTCTAGTCTGCAGGCAGTTAATTCCCACAGAACCAAACACCCACTAGTTCTTGATATAAAGAAAAGGCTATTAACTATCATAAGCCTCGCACGAATTGGTCATGTGTCCGCACACAAGTTCATATTTGGCAACGAGTTAGCGGACACTCTAGCAAAAGAAGCTACAAAAAAAACCAACATCGTTCACCACCTTCCACTCCAGACTTCCTTCCATCCATGATTTGTTTATGTATTTATTCTGGACATTTTGTAGATTTATATTTTTGTTTAGTGTAATTTTTAGGGTTTATGGTATTTATAATGTTTCTTAAGATTTACACATCTAACTTTAGTGTGTTATGATTTAATGCATTTTTGTATTCGATATAGGTTTTCTTGTGCACTTTTTGTGAACAAAATGCAACGCACATTATATTAACATTTTAATAAAACTTTATGATAAAAAATCAAAGAAGTGCTTCTGCATATTAAAGTTATATTCTATTATTAAATCCTTTTTACTTACCTATCATACGTAATGTAGGGTAAATCGTTTGTAATTGTTTTGAAAATCGAAAAAAAAAATTGACGAATTTACACGTTTCAGGCACTGGAGATTCCGAAAAACATATTTTTAGAAAAAAAAATTCCGTCTGTCTGTCTGTGTGTCTGTAAACGACCGAACAATCTCCCGAACAAATCGAGATATAGACTTGAAATTTGGTGTGTACTTAGTATGTAATAATGGAAAGAAATTTATTGAATTTCAGTAACCTGGATTATCCGGATTTATTTTTTTCGAACTCTCAAAATATTTGTTCTGATAAAAGGTATATAAAAATTTTCGAAATAGTTTATTTTAAGTTGGGAATATAAAAGACAATAAAAAAACATAAATTTTGCATAAAAAATGAAGTCAATCGGATAATGAGTTGCCGAGATATTTGTAATCCTATTTTCTACACTCTTCGATTTTTCCTGATCCTGTATTTCATTAAAATATTTCAATTCAAAGATACATTTTAATTGGAAATCAGACGCTTAATCCGACGCAGTAAACCGTTAGTTAATAGGATTATCAATCAGAGTAATAGAGCATTTAAAGTTTATGACGTCAGCAAGCCACGATTTTATTCGAATTGCAATGCATTTTATAAATAGTTTACACGTGTTTCATTTTCATATTTTATATTATGCATATCCATGATGGGTAAGTATTACGGTGGCCCCGAAAGACTAGTTTTTAGGAAAATGAAAAGGGGAAAAATGGCGAATACATTATTTAGGAACCTTTTAATTTATTTCAATAATACGTTATTAACCACCTTTTTGTGTGTATCGTGTGTTGTAAGAAATAATGTGTAAATTTAGACTTTTAATTTATGTAATGAGAAAAGTTATCTGTTAATATTAATTTCATATTGTATAAGCAGTCATTAAAACATTTTGAGTTCTCATTAACTGGAGCGATAACACATTAATCAAACATCTATATATTTTATCATGGATATCAAACTAACAATCATTTATCTAGTCATTTATCATTTTATTTTTAAAAAAAACAAACAAAAGTTGTTCTTTGTTTGCATTTTGGATAAACTTACAAATGCATTATATAAAATTATGGAGTATTAGTATTTTCATAGGAAACATGAAATATTCAAATTTTATAATTTAAAATATTTAATTGGTTATTAGGAGAAGCATCTGTTTTTTAGATATCAAATAACAACACACCGAATAAAAAATAATGCTACGAGACACAGTAACCTGCATACCAATGTTTAAATTCCCTCTCATTCATTAAATAAAGAATAATATCTGATATCTAATAGTAAACTATGGCTTCCATTGCTGTAATCGGAAAAAAATTAATGCATTTAATTTATTATCTTATTTCGTTTCACGTTCAGAAAACGTTTTCTACATTCATTTAGTAAACTACAAAGAATGCTACGAAAGCTTTTATTTTTAACGTCAGGATTTTTGTAAATAATTTATTATAAAACACTTTAGTAACTTAGTTTTATCTGTTTATAATTATGTAAGTACTAAAATATAATTTGTTAAGCAAATTAAATTTAAATTGTCAAAAAATCAAACTACGCTAAAGCATGTCAAACTATATAAAAATACTTTTTTAAAAAACTAAATACTAAAGAAAAGATGTCGAACAAATAGGGGGAACTGGGGCACATTGATGCATGGGACACCTTGATACACCCCCTCTACTGCTCACAAGGTCATTACAGGAAGTTTCCCAACAGCTCCAAAATATGGCGCTAGTGTACACAACTACCTACAGAACGTCTTGGCGTGATTCAGTAGTTTGATGAAATGAGACGGGTGATTTAGTGTTTTTGTAGGTAAAAAGTAAATTTGAGTTGTACAATTGCAGTGATATTATACAGCTGTTCCAGTATTTTCAACAGGAAAGAATACCCTCCCTGGTAAGTAAAAGCACTCTTTATCAGCTCTTCATCCTTTTTTGTTAGGTAAATTATCAAGCTTTGGATTTGAGATTCATATTATTCAAAATGGCTACTTGGGGCACATTGATACAGCCTATGTTGGGGCACATTGATGCGTATCAATGTGCCCCATGATAGCTGCTAACAACCTATACTAATTTTAGTTCATTTTTTCATTATCTTTTATTATTTTTTTTTCTCGTATACTCCTTAATCCAATGATTTCCGACCAACAATTTCTAATATTAGTTTTTATTGAAGTAAAAAAGCTCCATTATTGTATACTAGGAAATTTAATAGTACTTTTGCAAACATTGATTGATTTTTAATTTTTCTTATTCCATGGTTACCACAACGATTAGCTTTTTAAAAAAAAAAAAAACGAGAGAGCTGAAATCAACGAGGATGGCGTATCTAAAGCTATGAAAGCTGCTTTAGAGGGAAATTTGTCAATCCGGAAAGCTGCAGTCATGTTCAACACCAAACCCGCTACTCTGCAGCATCGTCTGGAGAAAATGAAAGCAAGAAATGGTGAAGAATGAGTCAGAGGTCACGTTCTAAGTATTCCTCTCAACAGGCACTTACCACCAAACAAAAAAAAAAAAACAAGTGAATACCTTGTTAAATGCAATGAGTTGCATCACAGTCTAACGCTGAAGCAGATAAGGCCCCTGGCATATGAATTTACTAAAAAACTACGCTGTAAGTATCCTGAAAGTTGGAATGGTAATGAAATGGCAGGGTATGTCTGCAGATTTGTTCTTAATAGTTCTGAGGCACGTCAAACAAAATACAAATTCGTCAATAGAAAACCTACTGTGGCTATGAACCTACTGAAACCTACTGTTGCTGATATAGTGTTGCTATGTGATAATCATGAGTCACACATTTCTATTGATGCCATTGACAGCTGTCGTGCAAATTGAATAATTTGTCATTCCCCCTCAAACACCTTTCATAAACTGCAACCATTGGACGTAGCAGTGATTGGTCACTTTAAAGCAAAGCTGAAAATTGGCAACGATTGGCACCTGAATAATCCGGTGAAACACCTATCAATTTATGACATTCAAAAGTTGGCTAAACTTGCAAAATTAGAATCATTCACTCCGGAAAATATTATGTCTGGTTTTGAGAGGACAGGCATAGTGCCCTTCAACATTTCCTGACTCTGATTTTTCTCCCAGCACAGTTTTCATACCTCATTCTCACTCTGATACAATTGTTGTCACACCCCCTCACACAGACTCAGCAACTCCCTCAACTGTCTCTCAGTCACAAGGTAGCAATGTTCCACAAAGTGCTGATGCTACCCAGACTCCATGGCCAACTACTTGTTCAAACAAATCTGTAACTCCAGAAGACGCACGACTTTACCCAACAGCTATTGGTAGTAGAACTAACAAAAGAAAAGGACGGCAACCTGGTAAATCTCGAATTTAAACTGATTCTCCAGAGAAGAAAATGGCTTTTCGACATGAGAAAAGTTCAAGAAACAACCTACAGCACAGTAAAAGAATAGAGACAAAGAACTGAAAAACGCAAAAATGCTGCTGGAGATAGAAGACACCAAACCTTTGAAGCGACAGACGAAGAAAAAGAAGGTGGAAGAATTATATTTATCAGATAAATCTGAAACACCCTTAGGACAATGGTGTGACTCTACATCAAATGATTTCAATCTAAGTGACCTGCTAGGTGAAGAAGCAGATACTTTGGAAGATGATACAATGTAAGATGCAGATACTTCTGACCAAAATATTGTTGATTATGACTTTGTTATAGTGCGGTTTGCAAAAAAGAGATCGGTTATTCACTTTGTAGGCCAAGTTACACGAAAAACTGATGATGGTGACCATCTTGTCGGGTTTATGAACAGGAAACCTGGTAACTTTTTCATTTTTCCTAAGGAAGAAGATAATTGTGGGGTTGAATTGCCAGATATAACAAAGTTGCCCCAGTCAACAACCAGACAAGGAACAGCAAGAACATCAATTCGTTATACATTTAATTTCGACTTTGATCGCTTTAACATTCTTACAAATAAATTGTGGGTAATCTGAATTTCTTTGAATAAATATAAAATCATTTGCTAACTTATTTTCTATGGAAAATATGCAGTAGCTGTTATATTTTCACCACTTTTCCCAAACGTATCAAAGTGCCCCATGAAGTGTATCAATCTACCCCGGGGACGGGGCACACTGATACAAATGACTTTTTTTAGTTTTTTTTAAATTGCACACAGAAATACTATATAAAACAATGATTGTGCCTGTTAATAACACACTACACTAGTTTTGCTGACATCACATGGAAAAATAACTTGAAATTTTTGTTTTCTGGGTACCAAAAAAATTCTCAGAAAAAAACCGCCTCAATGTGCCCCAGTTCCCCCTATATATTTTTTCTCTCTTCTCTCAACAGTATTTTTGTAAAATGAAAAAAAAAAGAGTGTGTACTCTTTAAATAATTTTTATTCAATTTTTTTTTCCGAAGAGAGGTAAGATGTTTAAGAAATCCCCGGATTACAGAAGCATTATTATAACTTATTTTTATAATATTTTTACTGTGGTTAATGTATCATTCTTTCTTACATTATTTCATTCTCCGCCGTATTAAATAAAATAAGTGTTATCCAATCAACCAGATTTTTTTTTTTTTTTTTCAAACGTCGTATATAATTTCTTCCATAAATTTTACCAAAAAAAATCTTTAATAAACATTTTTATCTATGTGATATATGCATGTTATGTTGCGAACTATGTTAGAAAAACAATGTAGCGTTTTTGCATATTATAATGCTATTTTTTATCTTATTTTTTTATTGTTTTTATTGAATATAAAAATGGCAGAACTGGCGGATATATTCTATAGAATGAAAGATATTTTTCTTTCTGCTTTAAAACCCAGGCCCAACCAGTGGCTGAGAGGTTCTGCTCTGAAAGCTGGTAGACAGGCGGGGCTGGGTTCAAACCTCTGTTGCGCTCGTCGACCTAACCGTTCGGAGTTTTCCGTGGTTTTCTTCTAACCTTGCCGTAAATACGGGTTAGGATCAATTAGATAGACTCCCACGGAGGACACTCCCCCCTAGGGACTATATGCCTCGTGTAGGTAATCGGCCGTCCTAAATAAGCCAACCTGCTTTAAAATATTAACTTTACAAAACAATTTTGATAATATAAACTATTCTTCTTTGGAGTTGAAAGTGCTTTTATCATGAAATGCGATTGTAATAACGGGGATAATAACACAGTACACAATTGATATCTAGACTTTTGTTCTGGATTTTTACTTTTCACTTTCTTTGTCCAAGACACGTTTTTGCATGGATTTATTATTCATTTATAGGGCCATATAAAACAATTGCGTTACATAATGGTAAACGGTGAAAGACAGTTAGTAGAATATTATGTAAAACGATTTCTAATATAATGAAATTGATATACATTACTGATTTTTACTACAAGATGCATGGTATGGAATATGATGTACATACAATTTATTGTTCATTTACATGAACATGGAGTACTGTCTATTAACGATAATTACTGGAAGTGCGTTTTCGATTAAGGTATGCATTTTTGAGATTAACAAAATTTTTGCATACTACGTGGTGTGTATAAATATTATAGATCATATATAGTGCTACTCAAAAGAATTCGTAAGAATTGTGGACTATGATCGTAAATTGCTTAAAGGTGGTTTTTAATTCAGTTATGCATTTACAAGCCGAACTAGATTTGTATACTGAGAAATGTTTATAGAATATAAATAAAATCATATACAAGTCCACGCAAAGAACTGGATATGGCTTACTATGGATGTTATTTTTTGCAAGTGTGATTTTTGTGGTTTAAGCGTGTTTGAGCACGAATTAAATTTCAGCTTAGTATGTGGCGTGTATAAATACCTGTTTGTAATATACAGGACTGTACTAAAGAATTCCAGTATCTTTCGTCTACTGGTAGAAATTGTTGAAGGTGAAGTTTCAACATATTATCCGTTTTCCTCCTAAAATAAATTTCAGTATACTATCTAGAATATAAACAAATCTATTGACCAAATGCAGTGGTACCCAAAAGGATTGGAGTTATTTTTTGGCTATGGGTGGTAATTACTAAAATCTGGCTTACTAAACTGTTTACTTAGGTATTTTATTTACATCATTAAATTTAGCTAAGTTTTGTTAAAGTATTCTGCAAATGTTGAAAAGTGTTTCATAATATTTGCTTGATGCATGATTTTTCTTTTTGTTAACAATTTCCAACATAGTTGAAAAGTGATTTTGAATTCGGTTTGTATATCAGCTGTCTGTCTGTCCGTGCTCTTAAATGTATTCGGAGTGCCATGAAATATTTATATATTATTCGAAATTACTATAAAATGTTTAATATTTAAAAAGTCCTTCCGGCCTGTACCGGGAGGAAAAGGTAGCTTTCCTATATCTTCGTTTTAAAATTTTAGCTAATGTTACACGAAAACAGCAAGTTAAAATGCAAAGAAACAATTACAAAAGATTCGTTAATACTGAATTTGAATAAGAAACTCGCCAAATTATTGAGCAATAACCAAATTGGCTTCATTTATGAAGACTTATTTTGGTCGCCAAATTTGGCGATATTTCGCCAAATGTCGCCAATTTTGCCAATGTAGCCAATTTTGGCGCTAACGGATATGAATATATAGTTTTATGCGTATGATTGGGAAAATTATTACAACAATGAAAGAAAATAATTTGTGAGTAATCGCGTTAATGTGCTGTTTTGTTTCAAAATGTCAGCCACCCTAGAATTTCAAACTGCTCTATCTCAGCCATTTTTTAAGATAGAGGTAAACCAAAAAATGCTCTGGAATCCTTGTATCGAGGCCTAACACGTAATTAAAAAATAAATTTGAATTTTTAACTTTTTTGTATATTTATTTTAGTTTTAAATTTTTAAATGGCCGCCATCTTGAAACAAAATGGCGGATCAAACTGGCCAACGAACTCGGTCGAGACATTGGTTATCTTAATACACACAATTAGTTTCATCAAAATTGATTTATAAATACGAGCGTTATCGTATGACATAGGTCAGATATATATATATATATATATATATCTACATTTGAACGGAGGGTGGTTTTGGGGTCTGGGGGTCATGATCGGTGAAAATATATCGAAAATTTCCGGAACTGCTTTCCTCCGAATGGCTGCAATAGGTAGCTTTTTACTTTTTTGTATTGAAAGCTACCTAAAAGAAGTGTGTAAAATTTACAGTTCATTTACACAAATATTTCAGTTACGAGGGCAGTTTGATAAGTCCGTGACTTTGAAATGAAAAATCCAATATGCATACCAAAATGTATTTTATTTTTCGACATAATCTCCTTTTATAATGATACACTTTTTTCAACGATGTTCTAACTTTCTTACTCCTTCCAAAAAGTAAGATTTCTCACACTCCTCAAAATAGGCATTTGTGGCATTACTGATCTTAGAATTAAAAAAAAAAAAGTCTCTTTCCACTAAGCAATTGTTTTAAATTTGGAAAGTTAAAAAGTCACTGGGGGCTAAGTCAGGAGGGTAGGGAGGATGACGGAGCAATTCGTATTGTAATTCAACCACTTTAGCGGCTGCGGTTGAAGACGAGTGCGTGGGCACATTGTCGAGATGAAAAAGCACATTTTTCTTGGACAAATGGGTCAGCTTTTCTTTCAATTTTGCCTTAAAACGGTCTAATAAATCAGCATAATACTGTCCGGTGATCGTTTTTCTTTTTTCCACATAGTCAATGAGGATTACTCCCTTTCAGTCCCAGAAAACTGTGGTAATAATCTTTCCGGCCGATGGAACTGATTTTTCTTTTTTTCGGAACACGTTCATTAGAAGAAGTCAACTGTTTAATCTATTCTTTCATTTCTGGTGTGTAGTCATGTATCCATGTTTCATCAACTGTAACATAACGGCTCCAAACGTCGCTTGAATTGCGCTCAAACTTGTTCAAACTTTTCTGTGAAATGGTTACATGAGTCCGCTTTTGACGCACTGTCGGCAATCGTGCTACCCATCTTGCTGATAACTTTTTCATGCCCAAATATTCATGCAAAACATTGAATACGCGTTCATTTGAAATGTTTACCTTCTTAGATATCTGACACACTTTCACACGGAGGTTTTTTAACACGATATAATGGATTTTGTTGACCATTTCGTCAGTCGTGATCTTAATTGGACGTCCAGAACGTTCTGCATCTATTGTGCTCCTGCAGATTTCATATAGAAGCACAGGTCGGAAAATATAAGAAATGAGACGTATTGCCCTACAAATAGTAAGTGAATGGATCAGCCGGTTCCAGATGCAAATATCCTACACAAAATGTAAAACGCTAAATATAAGAAGACACAAATATCTCAAAAGTGATCTGATATGTAAAATAGACGCAATCACCATAAAATCAGAAAATACAATCTCCTATCTGGGTATAACACAAGATGTGACTCTTTCATTCCTCCCACATCTCAGAACCAAAAGAATAGAAATAACAACAATAGTACAAAATTTCCTAAAATTCGCATCCTCGTCAAGAGGAGTCTTAAAAACTATCCTAAACCCTGGTACAACATCATACTTGAAACAAAAAATACCTACGCAGCAGCAGTGTGGTATGAAAAGCTTCAAAAAGCCCACGGCCTTGAATTATATCATCAATACAGGCCCAATGCCACCTCATGATAACAGGTGTCTACAAAAGAACCTCCACAACAGCACTCTACGTATTACCGGTCACCCCCAATCTATTTAAAATAAAACAAACTGAAACAATGGGCAAGGTGCTACGCCTAGGAGTACCAGTGGGAAACAACTGTCCAGACATTTACGAACTAAAATCGATAAAAAGTCACATAAACTACTCGATAACCTATTACAAATCCTTAGAAGAAGCAACACCACCAGAAATCAACATCCACACAGATGGGTCGAAAAGAGATGAAGGAACAGTGTACGCTTTCTGTGCCTATAAAAATGACAACATCGTAAAAACTCACCACACACAAATAAACCCGGAAAATACAATATTTAAATTAGAACTCCTTGCAATCCCAGACGCGGTCACATGGGCCTCATCCACTTCGACCCAAACGTTTGCTATACATACAGACAGTCTTTCGAGTCTCATGGCGCTGGAAGACATCTCCTCCAACACAACAATAGTCTCACAAACCATCAAGCAACTACAAGAAACTCAAAAATCACTATACTTTGGGTCAAGAGCCACTCTGGTGTAAGAGGAAATGAAAGGGTGGACGAGTAAGCAAAATAAGCCATAAAACTATGAACAACGACAATAAGAAATTCGTACCCCTTTCTCCATCACACCTAAAACGCATACAGAAAAAATCCAACTACTTAAGAAATGGCAACAACTACGGGATCTGAAACTCACAGGAAGGTATACCTACTCGCTCCGTCCGAAAGTAGCAAAATACTTCCTACTACACCACAGAATCCTGTACATCTTCGCATCAAACCATGGCCCATTTCCTCACTACCTGCATACGTTTTTCAAATCCCCATTCTCCCGCTGCACATGTGGAGCCTGCGGCACATTACTCCATTTCATCTTGGATTGTCCATTGACGGCAACACTGCACGTAAGGAAACCAGTCTCACGCCCTCTGTCGAACTGGTTTTATGTAACTCAAAAACAACCAAGAACCTTGCAAAACATTACAGACTGCATTTCCCTCATGGAACACAATCAACATCTATCCCAACTCCCCCCAGTGGACTTCTCCACGGAAGAGGAAGACTAATCAACGATCTCTCAAAAACTCAAAAAAAATTAACCATTTTTCAAAAGCATAACTAGAACTCCAAGTTTCCACCAACCCCCCCCCCCCATCCACCGTAAACTCTTAAAAACAATCCTAAACAGTGTAAAAAGAATATTACGTCTTCAACAAACATTCCTCATCCATAGTGAACTCTTAATCATAACAATCAACAGTGTAAATAGAACTTAAGTATGATCTGACTACAACCATTCGTTGTGAACATTAAATCATAAACTCTGATGAACGTATCTTGTTCATGACAATCAAAAGGGAAAATATGACTTAAACAATCATGTAACTAGTACCATCCAATGCGAACTCTAAATCATAAACTTTTATGAACTCACAAAAACTCAGCCTAATGTGAACTCATTGTAATGTAATTATGCAAAAGCCTAATGGCCTCGTTTGTAATTTTTTTTTAAATAAACCATATAACTTAAGCCATATGGTGGCTTCCCTGCTTGGTTGAATTGAATTGAATTTTGCTCGTACAGCCACAACAAAGTTCCGAAAACCACTTGTGAACCATACCATGTGATGGAGCAGAGTCCCCATAATATTTTTGCAACTTTTCTTCAGTTTCGGAAATTGTTTTTAAGCACAAAAAGTAGTGTTTTTTCGAAACTTGAAATTCTTTTTTCTCCATAGTCAAAATAAATACGACAACAATCGTTTGCTTTAGAATCCAGTGGAACACAATGTATTTAAATTATCGTCTGCAAATTGCACGAATGTTACCGCAGATAATAATAAATTGAAAACATAATAATAAGAGTTTGATCAGACCGCCACCTTTTCTAAAGTCACGGTGATATCAAACTGTCCTCGTACACTATTGTCTATGATGGAAAATCGTTTCTGTGCATTTTATTGATGTTACGATATTTCAAAAATCGTAAGATTTTTTTGCATCACGGAGATGAACTAAAACTTGTTTTCTCAGAAATATAAAAAAATAGCATTTCTAGTTCGTTCATAGGGACGCACAAAATAACTCCATTATATTTATGATCTACTGGGAAAATCGTTTGCAGAGAATTTTAATGATGTTATGATACATCAAACGTAATGTAATCACTGAAGTGCACTGAAGCGTGGAGTATATAGCATTTATCGTTCATTTATAGGGGTACACAAAAGAAATTGGTTTCAGAACTGACCATAATAGAAAATTGTCGGTATTTTTCCACTGTGTTAAACTAATAGTTTTATAAACTTAACTAATTTTGAGAATATTGACACGTTTTTGCTGCATGAAAGAATTTGAACACATTACCAGATATGGACAGTATTTGCTGCAAAATGGATTTTTACTAAGTTATGTGTTTTTTTATGTTGCTTCTTTAGATATATCATTTCGCTGTATGGGGAAAATGAAATTTCTTAATAATATTTTTCTAGTGTTGGAAAGTATTTCACAATTGCTGGTGCATAATTATTCGTTCCTGTTAGTTAAGTATTTGCTATTCAAACAACGAAAAATATGTACTTTGTATATAAAAGAAAATCTTATAAAAATTCTTTTTAAATCTTATACAATTTAAATACAATTTTAACACGTCAGCACACGTGCCCCTTTCCATTACGTTACTACACGCATGGGATACATTTTACGCCAATGGGTTATCTTCAGTCAATTTCCCCTCCGGTTGGATTATAAACAAAAATTTATATTTTGAAATAAACTGTAAATCAATAAAGAGCATAATTTAACTTAAAATAAAAAGTTAATTTGTATTTAAAGCAAAAAAAAAATAAAAAAACATAAAATATAGCACTAAGATTTTTTTATGCATATCACTACTTACAAAGCTTTTACAATCCAAATTCAGCCATGAAAATACAAAAAAATATAAAATCCATGTATAGAAACTGTATGTGCAACAGTTGTTAACGTTTATAAGAACAATTTTATTATTATTTGCATTGCATAAACACTTGCATTAACATTTTCCTGTCATAATGGTTACGTTATAACACGCGTGGGGTAAATTTCCTCCCACGTGACATTTTTATAACAAAAGAATGAAAAATCCACAACTGGAGGTAAATTCTTTTTGGCCACATCTTGATATCTTTCAGCTTGAAAGGTACTATAAAGCTCATAATGATCACGAACGATTTTCGAATATTTTATTGTAATAATTGTGAGCTGGGGTAGATTTTATCCCAGCGCGTCTGCTGACGGATTAAGGTAATTTTCTATTCTTATAAAATGTCTTTACATAGAGCGCATTGTAATGCATAAAAACTATTTTTTTTAATTATTAATTAAGAAATGAAATATATAATTTTTGTGTTTATTGCATCATGCTACGAAATAATTGACCCATATTTTTTTAATAATTAAATGTAATGAAAATTTTTCATTATATTTTAAACATTTAAGTACTGTATTGCAATTGTTCATTTCCTGTATATAAAAGAAATTCCCAATAGACGAAAATACTTTTGGCTGAAAATTTTTAGCAAACGTATACCTGCAAGTGCGGAGCATAGTGTTTTAACAAATACAATTGCAAGTAACCATTCATATGAAAACTCCTACAAAACTGCAAAGTCCTTCAACAAACGATTCATACGACTCAAGTGTTAATAAAACGACCTAATTTTCAGGATATGCGTGCTATATTTTAGCAACCATATATCCTGAAATGGTATGTAGTGCGTTTTAGTATTGATGAATACAAATATAGTTAAACTGTGCTTTGAGTAGTTATATTACAATACAACAATTAGCTCATACACTTACAGTTTTAAAGCGACCTACTTTTTAGCATATGTTTACAACGAACAACAATTTATCCTTGAATTGCATGTTTACGTTCATACTACACGAATCATTTCAAAATCTCAAGGAAGCTTTACTGAATCATGTCGTTATCTATTTCAGAAACTTTTAAAAATAAAATATCAAAGAGTTCTCATACTGATATTGAGATAGGTTTATAGTCATTCTTCATCTTTTATATCTTTACTATTTTTGTGTTTTGTATCGTTTAAAAGTTTAGAATGTTTAATAAACATTTAACATTTATATATTAGGGTGTTCCTTGTTGCTGTTGACCAATATCTAATCCCTAAAACGATAGTTTTAGAATTACGGTAGCAATTGTTAAAAATGTTTCAGAAGTTTTTTATCATGTGAAAACCCACTTGCGTCAAAATAGTTCATTTTAAAAAAAATATCTAATGTCTTATACGGAAATAATTTCTGATATCTCTTATAATTCTTTGAATTTCTTATATTTCTGTTTCCTGTAAGTTATATTTAAAAAAAATTTTCTTCATGTTTTTGCAAGTAAAAGAGTAAAAATTTCCTTTCTGTAAAACCAAAATTTCACGAGTAATATTTGAATTTTCCTAGCACTAAAAACGTTTTTTTTTTAATTCTTAGTGCTGGAAAAGCTTAAAAGGTATGAAAGTCGGAGTATCATAACTCCGCAAGCTTGTGCCGTGAAAAAAATGGAACTTTCACCTGTTAAAGGTTTCGAAACGTTTCTCTAAGTATATCATATAGGATCTAGCGACCGTATAAAAAGTTAAATTTTTTAGCGTTTTAAAAAGTGTTTAACTATTTAGATATAAACAGTTTACTTATGATGAAGAAAAACATTTAAAATATTTTTACTGTTAGAGCTGTACATCTAAAAGTAACGGTTTAAGAATTAGCTATTGGACAAAGATAAGAAGTAATACTATGTGTGTGGGTGGTGTGAAAAAATCAAAATATCTATTTCCGATTCGCTATAGCATGAAAAAGTTGTCTATGACATTATACAAAGATAAGAAGTAATACTAATGTGTGTGGGTGTTGTGAAAAAATCGAAATATCTATTTCCGATTCGCTATAGCATGAAAAAGTTCTCTATGACATTATACAAAGATAAGAAGTAATACTATGATTGTGGATGGTGTGAAAAAATTGAAATATCTATTTCCGATTCGCTATAGCATGAAAAAGTTGTCTATGACATTATACAAGGATAAGAAGTAATACTGTGTGTGTGGGTGGTGTGAAAATATCGAAATATCTATTTCCGATTCGCTATAGCATGAAAAAGTTGTCTATGACATTATAGGAAGATAAAAAGTAATACTATGTGTGTGGGTGGTGTGAAAAAATCGAAATATCTATTTCCGATTCGCTATAGCATGAAAAAGTTCTCTATGACATTATACAAAGATAAGAAGTAATACTATGTGTGTGGGTGGTGTGAAAAAATAGAAATATCTATTTCCGATTCGCTATAGCATGAAAAAGTTGTCTATGATATTATACAAAGATAACAAGTAATACTATGTGTGTGGGTGGTGTGAAAAAATCGAAATATCTATTTCCAATTCGCTATAGCATGAAAAAGTTGTCTATAACATTATACAAGGATAAGAAGTAATACTGTGTGTGTGGGTGGTGTGAAAAAATCGAAATATCTATTTCCGATTCGCTATAGCATGAAAAAGTTGTCTATGACATTATAGGAAGATAACAAGTAATACTATGTGTGTGGGTGGTGTGAAAAAATAGAAATATCTATTTCCGATTCGCTATAGCATGAAAAAGTTCTCTATGACATTATACAAAGATAACAAGTAATACTATGTGTGTGGGTGGTGTGAAAAAATAGAAATATCTATTTCCGATTCGCTATAGCATGAAAAAGTTGTCTATGACATTATACAAGGATAAGAAGTAATACTATGTGTGTGGGTGGTGTGAAAAAATCGAAATATCTATTTCCGATTCGCTATAGCATGAAAAAGTTGTCTATGATATTATACAAAGATAACAAGTAATACTATGTGTGTGGGTGGTGTGAAAAAATCGAAATATCTATTTCTGATTAGCTATAGCATGAAAAAGTTGTCTATGACATTATACAAAGATAAGAAGTAATACTATGTATGTGGGTGGTGTTAAAAATTCGAAATATCTATATTCGATTCGCTATAGCATGAAAAAGTTGTCTATGACATTATACAAGGATAAGAAGTAATACTATGTGTGTGGGTGGTGTGAAAAAATCGAAATATCTATTTCCGATTCGCTATAGCATGAAAAAGTTGTCTATGATATTATACAAAGATAACAAGTAATACTATGTGTGTGGGTGGTGTGAAAAAATCGAAATATCTATTTCTGATTAGCTATAGCATGAAAAAGTTGTCTATGACATTATACAAAGATAAGAAGTAATACTATGTATGTGGGTGGTGTTAAAAATTCGAAATATCTATTTCCGATTCGCTATAGCATGAAAAAGTTGTCTATGACATTATACAAGGATAAGAAGTAATACTATGTGTGTGGGTGGTGTGAAAAAATCGAAATATCTATTTCCGATTCGCTATAGCATGAAAAAGTTGTCTATGATATTATACAAAGATAACAAGTAATACTATGTGTGTGGGTGGTGTGAAAAAATCGAAATATCTATTTCTGATTAGCTATAGCATGAAAAAGTTGTCTATGACATTATACAAGGATAAGAAGTAATACTATGTGTGTGGGTGGTGTGAAAAAATCGAAATATCTATTTCCGATTCGCTATAGCATGAAAAAGTTGTCTATGATATTATACAAAGATAACAAGTAATACTATGTGTGTGGGTGGTGTGAAAAAATCGAAATATCTATTTCTGATTAGCTATAGCATGAAAAAGTTGTCTATGACATTATACAAAGATAAGAAGTAATACTATGTCTGTGGGTGGTGTTAAAAATTCGAAATATCTATTTCCGTTTCGCTATAGCATGAAAAAGTTGTCTATGACATTATACAAGGATAAGAAGTAATACTATGTGTGTGGGTGGTGTGAAAAAATCGAAATATCTATTTCCGATTCGCTATAGCATGAAAAAGTTGTCTATGATATTATACAAAGATAAGAAGTAATACTATGTGTGTGGGTGGTGTGAAAAAATCGAAATATCTATTTCTGATTAGCTATAGCATGAAAAAGTTGTCTATGACATTATACAAGGATAAGAAGTAATACTATGTGTGTGGGTGGTGTGAAAAAATCGAAATATCTATTTCCGATTCGCTATAGCATGAAAAAGTTGTCTATGATATTATACAAAGATAACAAGTAATACTATGTGTGTGGGTGGTGTGAAAAAATCGAAATATCTATTTCTGATTAGCTATAGCATGAAAAAGTTGTCTATGACATTATACAAAGATAAGAAGTAATACTATGTATGTGGGTGGTGTTAAAAATTCGAAATATCTATTTCCGATTCGCTATAGCATGAAAAAGTTGTCTATGACATTATACAAGGATAAGAAGTAATACTATGTGTGTGGGTGGTGTGAAAAAATCGAAATATCTATTTCCGATTCGCTATAGCATGAAAAAGTTGTCTATGATATTATACAAAGATAACAAGTAATACTATGTGTGTGGGTGGTGTGAAAAAATCGAAATATCTATTTCTGATTAGCTATAGCATGAAAAAGTTGTCTATGACATTATACAAGGATAAGAAGTAATACTATGTGTGTGGGTGGTGTGAAAAAATCGAAATATCTATTTCCGATTCGCTATAGCATGAAAAAGTTGTCTATGATATTATACAAAGATAACAAGTAATACTATGTGTGTGGGTGGTGTGAAAAAATCGAAATATCTATTTCTGATTAGCTATAGCATGAAAAAGTTGTCTATGACATTATACAAAGATAAGAAGTAATACTATGTCTGTGGGTGGTGTTAAAAATTCGAAATATCTATTTCCGTTTCGCTATAGCATGAAAAAGTTGTCTATGACATTATACAAGGATAAGAAGTAATACTATGTGTGTGGGTGGTGTGAAAAAATCGAAATATCTATTTCCGATTCGCTATAGCATGAAAAAGTTGTCTATGATATTATACAAAGATAAGAAGTAATACTATGTGTGTGGGTGGTGTGAAAAAATCGAAATATCTATTTCTGATTAGCTATAGCATGAAAAAGTTGTCTATGACATTATACAAGGATAAGAAGTAATACTATGTGTGTGGGTGGTGTGAAAAAATCGAAATATCTATTTCCGATTCGCTATAGCATGAAAAAGTTGTCTATGATATTATACAAAGATAACAAGTAATACTATGTGTGTGGGTGGTGTGAAAAAATCGAAATATCTATTTCTGATTAGCTATAGCATGAAAAAGTTGTCTATGACATTATACAAAGATAAGAAGTAATACTATGTCTGTGGGTGGTGTTAAAAATTCGAAATATCTATTTCCGTTTCGCTATAGCATGAAAAAGTTGTCTATGACATTATACAAGGATAAGAAGTAATACTATGTGTGTGGGTGGTGTGAAAAAATCGAAATATCTATTTCCGATTCGCTATAGCATGAAAAAGTTGTCTATGATATTATACAAAGATAAGAAGTAATACTATGTGTGTGGGTGGTGTGAAAAAATCGAAATATCTATTTCTGATTAGCTATAGCATGAAAAAGTTGTCTATGACATTATACAAGGATAAGAAGTAATACTATGTGTGTGGGTGGTGTGAAAAAATCGAAATATCTATTTCCGATTCGCTATAGCATGAAAAAGTTGTCTATGATATTATACAAAGATAACAAGTAATACTATGTGTGTGGGTGGTGTGAAAAAATCGAAATATCTATTTCTGATTAGCTATAGCATGAAAAAGTTGTCTATGACATTATACAAAGATAAGAAGTAATACTATGTATGTGGGTGGTGTTAAAAATTCGAAATATCTATTTCCGATTCGCTATAGCATGAAAAAGTTGTCTACGACATTCTTAAGAAAAGTTTTTAAACCGGATAATATATGGGTCGCCAAATGAAAGTGGCACTACAGTTGGTTTGAGAAATGGTTTAATGGTATTAATATAAATTAGTGTACAAAAGAAAGAAGTAATACAGACGTAACAGATAGGCTAGACAAAGTCACCTTATAGGTTGAAACAAGTATCCCAGTTGTCAACGAGACGATGAATACCTTGTTTGAAGAAGCTGTTGGGTTGGTTGTGGGACCAACTTTCAACGGCAGCTTGGGCTTCATTATCGAGCAAATCGCCGTCCCTTCAGAGCTTTCTTGAGTGGACCAAAGATATGGTAGTCACAGGGTGAGAGCTCTGGGCTGTAAGGGGGGATGTTCGAGGGGGATGTACTGCCTCTTCCCCTACGAAACTCCCTACAACATCGGAATACCGATCTGCGTGACATACACACTGCAAAAAATGTTGGTCAACAATTATGGTACATATACTGGCAACTTTGTGACCAGTATATGTAACGTAATTTAAATGGACGGTACATGTACCGTAAAATATTTAAAGTATATGTACCGGCTGCACTCCCCCCTCTCCTCAGGCCTGCAGGCATTACGTAACAATATCTAGAGCATCACTTCAGGGGTTGCCGTTCACCGAGGCGGGGCTACCAGCTTTTTCCTCACTGAAAAATAATTATTTTACGGTATAAATAGCGATTTTTTACTGAAAAACAATCATTTTACGGTATAAATACCGTTTATAATCAAAATGGCACATATACAGTTTTTTACGCTTAATATACCTTAGAAGTACGGCACTCATACCCTAAAGAGTGAAAACGGTACAAGTAGCGTTAATTTACTGTACGTGAACTCAAATTTTACGAATTTTTTTTACAGTGCACTCCGTGCCATACACATTTTGCATTCGACTATAGATTTCACTAGCACTCACTTTTTCCGCTGTTAAAAGTTGCACGACCGCGCGTTGACACCGTTTGGAGGCATCCATGATGCATAAAATAAATCCGTTGCATTATGATCTATGAGTAAAATCGTTTGTGGCGCATTTATTTAAATTGCCTTTTTAGATATCTCATTTCATTGTATGAAAAAAAAATAGTCCATTAATGTTGGAAATTGTATCATAATGTATGTATTATGCATGATTTTTCGTTCTTGTTGGAAATGTCTTAATTGTTTTCTAAAAAATTGTTTCAAATGTTGAAAAAAAAAGGTTGTCAAATATTTAAAAAATATGCTCCCACAGAATGTGAAACCCACAGAAATGAGTCAGAATATAAACTATATATGTTTTTCCTTAACATATAATCTAGCCAAGTTTTTAGAAGAAAATATAACGGAAAAGTAAGAACAAGAACGAAAAATCATGCGTCAAGCATAGATTATGTAGCACTTTCCAACGCTTCTAAAATAATTTTACAAATCATTACCGTTTAATAAGCTGAAAGATGACATCTAAGTAAACAATTTGGAAAACGCATAACATATTTAAAAACGTAATTTCAGGAATTTTCAATATATACAATATTCGGAAAATATCCGAATACTTTTATGTAGCCCTGTATATGATCTATAGATTTGTATATATACATAGGATGCTAAATTTTAGTTTAGTTAGGAAACGCGTAGCACCGTTTAAATTCTCCTTCTGGAGTTTCTGTCAATAAACGGAAATGTGTTCGCGAACTTTTGTGCTGCCCTGTATAGGATCTACAGAATTTATACACACCACGTAATAGACAAAAAGCTAGTTAAGATTAAAATCGCGTTTAGTAACTTAAAACGCACTTCCAGGAATTATTGTTAACAGACAGTAGAGAATTATTTTGTGTGTCCCTGTAAATGAACGATGACTGCTATACACACACTATTCAGTAGTAAGCCTCTTGTAATGCACCTTAGTAATATATATAAACTTCAATGCGTTTAAAATAGTGGAACATTATTTAAATAAGCCGCAGACGATTTTTCTCCATAGACGTAATGTAACGGAATTATTTTGACTGTCCCTGTAAAGTAACTCTAAGTGCTATACACCTACTATTCCATATTAAGCTTCTTCTAATGCATCTTAGTGATCTATATAAATTTCAATGCGTTTACAATAGTGAAACATTTTAAAAATAAACCGCAAATGATTTTTCCCCATAGACCGCAATGTAACGGAATTCTTTTGAGTGTCCCTGTAAGAAAACTATAAGTGCTACACACTTCAGTTGAAATAGGGAACGTGCCATAGATAACGACAATAACATATAAAAATTGCAGAGCAATCCGAGCATATTTACGGGAGTTAGAGCACGGACAGACGGCCATACGGCCAGACAAACCGAAGTCATAAGCACTTTTCAACTAGGTTGGAAAGTGCTAAAAAAGGCTGAAAACCGAAAATCAGTAACTGGTGAAAACTAACTCTTATGTAAGTCAAATTTTTGTACTGTTTTTTTTTTTTTTTTCTTGAGAGCAATATTCTAAGACTGCATTTTTTAGTTGGGTTTTCATACCTATGTATAGGTTTTAAATATTTTATAATTTTCAATATTTTCGTCTTGTAAATTCAAAATTTGTATGTCTCACAATCGTTGGTACATTTCTCTTCTGTAGGCACTGCAGGAATGAGAAACGTGGGATTACTATCGCTCAAATTCCAGTTGGGAAGTTAGTGGTGTTTCATTGTATGAATGTCCACACAACCAACGTCATTACAAACAATATTTGAATAAAACGCAAAAAAAACTTTATAGTTGCAGTTTTTTTGGTGTACATTCAATGACATCAATCTATTCTACTTGAAAAAATGCAAAAGAAGGGATATTGAAACACAAGTTTCGGCATTTGCACATCATATGTGGCCGTTGTCTGAAAATAAAGCCATTTCTTCACAGTATGGGCCGAGACCGAAATGAAATTGTAACAAACTTTAAAATTTTCTACATGAACATCCAATTTTTAAACATATTTGGATTCCTTGTTAAAATTATCTTTAGTATAACAAAACGAAGTCATTCGGTAAAATAGTTTAGGAATTATAAAGATGTAATGTTTAAAACTCCTAATGTTAAATTCCTTTTTAAAAATCGAAAATAAACTTAAATGTTAGTAGATATTTTAGCATAACTCAAAAATTACTGTAAGTTTGAAAGCTGTAACTTTGAATTCGCATGTTTAAAGCTTCTATAGAGAGAAATGTCTGTTACAAATTTCGTAAGTTACAATATATAGTTGATAAACTTTTCTTCGAAATGAATATAACGAAGGATGTGAACTATTCCTTATTACATAGCGTACAACCAGCAGTATGAAAAAAATTTCAGACAGGAGATCGATTAGTTAGATATTTAGTTAAAATTACATATATTATGAAATTATTATACAATAATATACAAAATATTATTATACAGAAATGCATGTATTGTAATATATATATATATAAAATCAAAACCTGTAAAAAATTTTAAAGCAAAATTTAAAATTAAACTATAAATTACATTTCTTGCCAGAATAGCGAACTTAGAGGGAGTGAGACCAATTTGTGTAATTTCTTTTAAATTTGATGTAAGTATACCTTAAATAAAAAATAGAATATATTTCTTTTAAAAGATAAAAGGTACAAATAAACAACATAATATACAGTAAAATAACTTTTAATAGATAGTTGGCATGTTTCGGCTCACTCAGAGCCAGTTTCAAAATCAAATGCGAATATTGTATGATTTATATTTTATTATACAATATTCTCATTTGTTTTCGAAAATGTCTCAGAGTGAGTCGAAACATATCAACAATCTTATAAAAGTTATTTTACTGAAATTATGTTGTTAATTTACACCCTTTAGCATTTGTTAGAAATATATTATTACAAGGTGTTATAATTTATTATATTAAAAAAAAAAACAAGAACGAAAAATCATTTGCCAAGCATAGATTATGTAACACTTTCCAACGCTTCCAAAATAATTTTACAAATCATTACCGTTTAATAAGCTGAAAGATAACATCGAAGTAAACAATTTGGAAAACGCATAACATATTTAAAAACGTAATTTCAGGAAATTCCAACATTTATTTCCAGCATATACAATATTCGGAAAAATATCCGAATACTTTTATTCAGCCCTGTATAGGATCTACAGATTTGTATATATACTACATAGGATGCTAAATTTTAGTTCAGTTAAGAAATGCGTAGCACAGTTTAAAATTCTCCTTTTGGAGTTTCTGTCAATAAACGGAAATGTGTTCGCGAACTTTTGTGCTTCCCTGTATAGGATATACAGAAATTATACACACCACGTAATAAACAAAAAGGGTGTTAAAGGTAAAATCGCGTTCAGTAACTTAAAACGCACTTCCAGCAATTATTGTTAACAGACAGTAGATAATCCTTTTGTGTGTCCCTGTAAATGAACGATGACTGCTATACACACAATATTCTACAGTAAGCCTCTTGTAATGCACCTTAGTGATATATATAAATTTCAATGCGTTTAAAATAGTGAAACATTATTTAAATAAACCGCAGACGATTATTCTCCAGAGACGTAATGTAACGGAATTCTTTTGACTGTCCCTGTAACGTAGCTATAAGTGCTATGCACACCCTATTCCCTATTAAGCTTCTTGTAATGCAACTTAGTGATATATATATCAATTACGAAGTGTTTGAAATTGTGTAACATCATTAAAATGAACCGAAAATGATTTTCCCCGTAGACCGTAATGTAACGGAACTCTTTTGAGTGTCCCTGTAATAAAACTATAAGTGCTACACACTTCCGTTGAAATAGGGAACATGCTATAGATAACGACAATAACATATAAAAATTGCAGAGCAATCCGAGCATATTTACGGGAGTTAGAGCACGGACAGGTGGCAGACGGCCATCCGGCCAGACAAACCGAAGTCATAAACACTTTTCAACTAGGTTGGAAAATGTTAAAAAAGAACTTAACATACTTTTCCGACTGAGACGTTAGGACATGTTTCTTATAAATATTAATGCATTTTGCTTTTATAATGAGGAATAAAGTTTTTTTAAAGCAATTTAATCTTTTGAACTGTCACTCACGTGTTCACTTTGTATCAGTTTGTTTGTGTATTAAAATAGGTATAGTGAAAGTTGCTGGAGTTTTTGACAATTTTTATGAAAACAAATAATTTTTAATAATAGAATGCATAATGTTTCAAAATTTTGCCAAAAATATTTTTTTTTAATTTCTCTAATATTTTTTTCAAAAAGAAAGGTAAGTATAAAATAGCGTTAAATATTTGTAATAGTGATTTGAATAAGAAATAATCCTAAAGGTGTCAGTTACTGGAAGTTTCACCCTCCTTGTTTTTTTTTTTTAATCCGCATTGTACATTTAATAGAAATGAAAAACTTAATATGTATTTAAATTTATATTTTAAATACAGTACTATTTTATGCAATATTAAAGTACAATTTAAAAAGGAGCGAGGAAGAAAAGTCTTGTGTTAAGCATACATTTATGAAACACTTTGCAACGTATACAGAATACTGTCACGAAACTTCGAAGTTTAATAAAGTGAAAGAATATATCATAAGTAAAAGATTTTAAAAAGGATAATACACTTAGAAACACACGTTCACCGATACCGCCCATAGTCCGAAAGGTACTCCAATTATTTTGTGCAGCCATGCACATTATCATTAGATTTGTACATATATTGCATAATTCTGTCCAGTAAGACAACACAAAACACTGTCGGGATGTCACCTGCCGCAGTTTCCGCCAATAAACAGAAATATACACGAATTTCTTTGTACAATATTGTATGTTATCTACAGATTTTATACGAACCACATATTAAGCTAAAATTTAATTCAGATAAAAATGCATTACGCAACCAAAAACCCTCTTCCGGAAAGTATAAATAATAGATCACAATGTATTCAGTTTTTTGGCGTTTCTGTGCAGAGGGAATAATTTTTATTCTACAAACATAATTTAGTGTACTAAGTATAATTTGACTAGAAAATGCATAACACAAATAAAAACAACCAGTAATGAAGTCACGCCCGTAGGCTGTACTACGATCAAATTCTCTTGTGTAGCCCTGAATATGATTTATAGAATTTACGCTCAACATTCTGTGTGTAAAAATTTAGTCAGACTGTAAAACGCAAACCTAAGTTGAGAACGTTTTTCGGCAATTATCGCTCGTACACAGTACTGTAACTGAATTCTTTTCTGTGGTCTTCTAAATGAACGAAAAATAATAGGAACTGTATATTGTATTTTAAGAATCATGTAATCGTGTATATATATACAGGGTTATTCTAAATGATGGACTCATTTTCAAAAAATTGTATTTATTAAAGTACAAATCCAAAATGAACAATCTTTATTCTAATGAAAAGAGGAAGTTTCAAAGTTTTTTTAAAGACATTATAAATGTTAAATGTGCCCACCGTTTTCTGCACGGCAAACATCTACGCGATAGCCAAACTCGTCCCACACACGAGAAAACGTATCTGCTGTTACTGAGTGCACGGCTTGTACGCGCTGTGTACGTCCTGTGTACTTCCGCCGCTACCAACAACTCTGAACGATCTACGGAACCGTATCACTGCTGCCGTGCACTCAGTACCAGCATATACGCTTTCTCGTGTGTGGGATGAGTTTGGCTATCGCGTAGATGTTTGCCGTGCAGAAAACGGTGGGCACATTTAACATTTATAATGTCTTAAAAAAAAACTTTGAAACTTCCTCTTTTCATTGTTATAAAGATTGTTCATTTTGGATTTGTACTTTAATAAATACAATTTTTTAAAAATGGGTCCATCATTTAGAATAACCCTGTATATATATATATATATATATATATATATATATATATATATATATATATATATATATATATATATATATCAAACAAATTTTAAAAAATTTCGCCGTTGACATCATTAAAACTATAATTCTGTGTAAATCCCATTATTCTAAATTATTTTCTCGCTCCAGTATTTCGATTGTCAAAATTACATCTAGCAAAATATAGTTTATTCCAAATTCATTCTCTTAAAAAAGTTGCCTGATAGATGCTCTATTAAAATTACGCACTTTTATTTCTTTAAATAAAATGCATCCTAGAATTTAATTCTTCTAAAACACAAACCTCCCAGCTAAAAATATTTTACTCTTTTGAAATAACAACATATGAATTTCTTTTCTTTATTTTTTATTTCCCTACGATTCCTGACAAAATATTACTTCTCAAATTATGAAAGAGTTTAGTCTCAATGTAAAAATTATTTTGGAATATTGCCATACTTAATAAAACATATGTATTTCTTTTCTCTTTGATCTTATTTATTCGGAGGAATTAGATTTCGAGTTTATTCTAGAACATTGGTTTGGCGCGCTTTTTTCCAGCTTACGATAAGATTACTTCTATATTAACGCGCCGAAGGAATTAAGCCGTGAGCGTTGATTGATCGAGAGACTTCTTAGTAAAAATGTATTCTGGAGCGCTCAGAAAATGATATACGGCGTTTTCCCGCGTTTTGCGGCAGAAGGTTCCGAGATTCGGCGGTGTATGCGGCCCCGACATGCCTGCCTAATCATCATAGAATGTTCTCCTTGGTCGCCGGTAAATTCGAAAAACAACTGTCTTCTGTTTTAAGATCCAAGATGTCTTCTTACATTTAAAATTTAATCATCAAATAGAGTAAAGCCTAATCAATTCATCTTTGACTTTTCGATCAAAAGTAAAAAGGAAATGGACTGCTTCTTATCTGCCTTCTTTTATATACACATGAAGTAAGACTCGGTGCTCGCCTGAAAATTTCCTGAGGTGGAAACCAGTGCCTGGAGTATGAATCAAGTGAAATCGTGACATATATATATATATATATATATATATATATATATAATGTAACATGATTAAATTACTCTGCAAACGATTTTCCCCAATAAATCATTATGTAATTGAATTATAGGAAAGAACGATAAAAGCTTTACCTATCAATATTCTAGAAACAGCATGTTTTAGCGCACCGTATAAATCCATATTAGTTTTACTATGTTTGATTTAATGTAAAAAGTTTAAAATATACTTATTGCAAACGATGATTCTTCATAGACTACATTTTAATGTAAATATTTTGAGTGGCTCTGTAAACAAAGGTTATAAATGCAATATACTTTCTTTTCAATAGGGAACATGTAATATTAACTCTAAATAACACATAATGGTACTAATCCAGTATTTCGTTGACCACTTTTCATAACAAAAAATTATCGCCAAACTGTAATGCCAAATAAACAAATGGGAGAATGATGCCATTGGAATAGCAAAATAAATAAATAAATAAAATAGAAGAAATTTGGAAAAGCCACACTCACCAATGTGTCAATAACTATCAGTAAGCTTAAACAAGAACGAAAAATCATGCGTCAAGCATGGATTATGTAACACTTTCCAATGCTTCCAAAATAATTTTACAAATCATTACCGTTTAATAAGCTGAAAGATAACATCTAAGTAAACAATTTGGAAAACGCATAACATATTTAAAAACGTAATTTCAGAAATTCCCAACATATACAATATTCGGAAAAATATCCGAATACTTTTATTCAGCCCTGTATAGGATCTATAGATTTGTATATATACTGCATAGGATGATAAATTTTAGTTTAGTTAGGAAACGCGTAGCACAGTTTAAAATTCTCATTCTGGAGTTTCTGTCAATAAACGGAAATGTGTTCGCGAACTTTTGTGCTGCCCTGTATATGAAATACAGAATATATACACACCCAGTAATAGACAAAATGTGAGTTCAATTTAAAATCGCGTTCAGCAACTTAAAACTCACTTCCAGGAATTATTGTTAACAGGCAGTAGAGAATTCTTTTGTGTGTCCCTGTAAATGAACGATGACTGCTATACACACACTATTCAGTAGTAAGCCTCTTGTAATGCACCTTAGTGATATATATAAATTTCAATGCGTTTAAAATAGTGAAACATTATTTAAATAAACCGTAGACGATTTTTCTCCATAGACGTATTGTAACTGAATTCTTTTGACTGTCCCTGTAAAGTAACTATAAGTGCTATTCACACCCTACTCCATATTAAGGTTCTTCTAATGCACCTTAGTGATATATATAAATTTCGATGCGTTTCAAATAGTAAAACATTATTTAAATAAATCGCAAATGATTTTTCCCCATAGACCGCAAGGTAACGGAATTCTTTTGAGTGTCCCTGTAAGTTCTACACACTTCCGTTGAAATAGGGAACATGCTATAGATAACGAAAATAACATATAAAAATTGCAGAGCAATCCGAGCATATTTACGGTAGGATGGGGAACGGACAGACGGCCAGACGGCAGACGGCAGACGGCTGACGGCCACACGGCAGACAAACCGAAGTCATAAACACTTTTCAACTAGGTTGGAAAGTGTTAACAAAAAACAAATTACAATATATTAATGAAAACAGAAAAAAAAAATCTTTGGTATTTATTTATTTGCATTATTTTTCATAATTATGCCTCTCAGCTTATGAATAAATGCTTGTGACGTCAGTTGAAACTGATCTATTGCATGTAACTATGCATCGCTACATTTTTTTTCAATGCTTTTTTCCCGTTTAATATCATGGCACCGCCGCCGTTTAAGGGCGGAATTGCTATTATAATTAACGGAATAACTAATAAATCAGTAAAACGTAATGAAAAATACAGGTAAATGTCGATTTAAAAACCACTTGACGGCATAAGAAACACCTAAAATGCTTCTGTCATCATTGAATGGGACTGCATTTTTGGCGTTAAATCCTATAGTTTGGCGATAGTTTTTTGTTATAAAAAATGGTCGACGGAATAATGGAGAAGTATTCACATATTATTAACATAGAAATCGAAGGATATTTACGAGAATTAGAGCGTTAAAAGTCAAATGGATGGGCGGACAGACAGACGTGTCGAATTCTTAAACACTTTTAAACTTTGTTAGAAAATTAAAAAAATATATATATATATCATCAATTCTTATATTTTACTTTTTATTTACTCTACTCATAAGTATATTCAACTTTTGAGAGTAGAGTAAAATAATAGTCAAAAATGGCCAATGTTCTCAATTAGAAACACAACAACAAGTATAATATATATATATGTAAGAAGAAGATATGTAAACAGTTGATTTACTGCAATTATATGAACGACTAGACGCTGAATAATAAAATATAAACTTTAATACAGTCCTAGAGAGATAACTCTACAATACTTTACTTATAATTTCTTCACAGCTAATACACTTTTCGCCCAACATATACAATATATTTATTTTCCAGTATGCCAACTATGCCTAACAGCGCCTTTACTGGCTATTTCTCATTCCGATGCTTGCTTCACAAATAAAAATTAGAAGACTGGCTCTTTTTCAATTTTGAAGATATTCTGATCTCGCGATCTAAACTTTTATAACTCGTGCATTTAAATCATGGATAATAATAGTACTAGAGCGTCAGTTAATTTCACGATCATGCACGTCATAAAGGAAATGAAGTGTATAAACTGAAATCCTACAAATATATATATATATATATATATATATTTAAAAATATATATATTTACGTACACCTTCTTTAAATATTTCATATTTTGAGGAATTATATATATATATATATATATATATATATATATATATATAAACTTATTGCAAAAATTAACCATTGATATATATATATATATATAATTATAATATCTATGAATTTCAAAAACATATCAAGTTCTAATATCATTCTACTAAAATCTACTAATATATATATATATATATATACATATATAGATAGACAGCTATTTCAAAATTTAAGTGAGTTTTAATTAAAATATTAGAATAAAAATCATACAGAAGTGATCTTAAAATATATATGTATGTGTATACAGTCTGTAAAAGTTTGAATGCTATTTAACCATTAAAATAATGTGCAGTTTAGATAAACGCAATATTTTATTCAGTATTGTTTACATTAGTTCTAAGCGAGTCTATAAAGTTAAATATCAGCTGAACTGTTGCAATTATCACATTTAGATCGTATTTATTCGCCATTGAAATTTTCATTAGCATACAGGTTATGTAGGAGTTCAGTTTATAAAATATTCATTTATCTTAAACTCAAATAATGCGAAATGAATTAAAACTACTTTAGAAACTCAAGTAAACAGTTTTAGTGCTTTCAGAACTTGTAAAATTTGAAAATGAGTTTATCTTTATTTTCTTCTATCTTTACAAGTAAGTACGGGATTCGTGAAAACATTTTAATTCCTGTTTTCGACGGATTTATATGTTTTTGAAGGTACTGAACACGATTTGACTGCTTTTAGAAAATATCTATATGCGAGTCTGCCTGTCTGCGTGTCAGTATGCGACAAAAATTTCATCGGCGCTGTATCTAATGCACAGAATTTTATAAAACGTTAGATTCAGTTATACCTCGATTTAAATTGGTGATGATCAGTTTTTTGTTGAAATCGCCCAACTGGTGGCTCTGCAACACTCTTTTTTCTATTTTCGCAACAACTCTGACTCAAGAACTAATACGCAGATTTTCATAAAAATTTCGTATTCAGCTAGAAGTTGTCATAAGTTATTGCTAATTTAATTTTGGTGTAAATCACCCAAAAGATGGCGCTGCTATGTTACATTTTTCAGTATTTACACGATTTTAGCGATAGTCATATCTGAAGAACAAATGTACGGAATTTAATCAAACTTCAGATTCAGCTACACTGACATAAATTGATTTTGATAAGGTTTTGGTTTAAATCGCCCAAGAGTTGGCGCTGCTATGCTGCATTTTTCAAGACTTTCTCGATAGCTATATCTCAAGAACTAATGTACGGAATTTAATCAAACTTCAGATTCAGCTACACTGGCATAAATTGATTTTGATAAGGTTTTGGTTTAAATCGCTGAACAGTTGGCGCTGCTATGCTGCATTTTTCAAGACTTTCTCGATAGCTATATCTCAAGAACTAATGTACGGAATTTAATCAAACTTCAGATTCAGCTACACTGACATAAATTGATTTTGATAAGGTTTTGGTTTAAATCGCCCAACAGTTGGCGCTGCTATGCTGCATTTTTCAATACTTTCTCGATAGCTATATCTCAAGAACTAATGCACGGAATTTTACCAAACTTGATATTTTGTTAGACCTTAACAGAAATAGACCCTTTTTAGTTTTGGGTATACCGGGTGAACCAAAAGTTCGTTAAAATTTTAAAAATTGATAAAAAAGGAAGAAATTGTGATAAAGGAGTGCGGTTTGGAAGAAAGAGCTCAAAAAGTAGTCGGATTTTTTTAGCAGCAAAAAAAAGTTTTAGTTAAAAAAGTCACCTGTAGATGGCGCTAACATGTGACAAATTCAGCAGAACTATGCAAATTAATCCTGCAATAAAAGACCGGAATACACGAGGATTTCTCATTCGCTTTCAGAATGTTAACATTACCCGATCGAGCGTTGTTGGTGAAGTTGTTCTATTTGAACGGAGAGTCAGCAACTGTTGCATTGCGACAATTTCGCATGGCGAAAAGACCGAAGACGAAAAATTTGGTCTGTAGGTCATGTTGAAGAATTGTTTTTGAAAGAATAAATGGATGGAGCATACTGGTGTCCTGTTCATTGTGGTTCAGGTTGTCAGCGCCCTCTACCAGTGACATTTATAACTAAAAAAGCCCTTTCTTGCAAACCGCACTTCTTTATCATAATTTCTTTCTTTTTTATGAATTTTTAAAGTTTTAACGAACTTTTGCTTCCCCCGGTATACCACCCAACAGCTGTTTATCACAATTTCAGGATAAAGATGGCCATTTAATTTTGTATGCAGGCGATTTGATTTATATAGAAGAAAGTTTTGTGATGGCTACAACATTCCAGTTTAAAAATTGATTCATACTAAAATAGAATATTTGGTTGTCGAATTTTATTTTAATGTTTTTATCATTGTTTTGCTTTAAATCACATTACATTTTACAATACTAATAAAATTTCTTCACATTATATTAACTTGTTGAATAGAACTTTAAAAAATAACAATAAAGACAAATCACGCGCCACGCATAAATTATGAAATACTTTCCACCACTTCCACCACAAAACGAAACTTTATTTTGATTCGAAAAAAGTAAATATTTAAAAGGAAGCTGTAGAAAAAGCAAAACATAGTGGAAAACACAGTTTTAGCATTTGGCGTTCACAATCGGTAAAATAATCGATTTCATTTGTGTAATGCCCTAAGTACGATTTATTAATTTTAATACATATCTCTCAGTATGCCATAATGTAATTCAGCTAGAAAATGCAAAACACAACTGGAAACGCACTTTCAGCTATTAGCATACGTAACGGCAATGCCCCCGCAATTTGTTTCTATTAGCTATTCGTATGAATTTATTTATATTCTAAAAAAGTATTTTATTATACTAAAATATATTTCATTCAGAGAAAAGGATAACATAATTTAAAATACACTTTATGTAATTCATGCCGATATACTTAATTTTCAACTCTGTATATGAACAATAGAATGTCTGCTTACTATGTATTATAGCTTACTGCTTACTACGTTCAGTAGTTAGCGGAAAAACGCTTATAACAACTGAAAATGCCCATTCAGCAATTACATTTTATACACTATACTGTACACTATACACTATAAACTATACTTTTGAGTGTTCCAGTAAATAAATAATAAATAATATTCACCCCACATCTTGTCGAAAACATTTTGTAGTGTGCCACAGTAATGTAAATAAATTTCATTAATATGTTTGAATTAGTGTAACATCATTAAATAAAACAGAAAATGACTTTCCTCAATAGACCGTAACGTAAAAGAATATTTTTGAGAGCCCTGTAAACAATGATTACACACGCCATTTTCCATAGGGAATGTCTCATAGTGATCCTCAATGATATATATCTATGGCGTGGCAATTCACGTATATTTACGAAAGTTAGGGCACAACCAGGTAGACGAAAATTCGCACAACACATATTAAGCTAAAATTTAATTCAGTTACAAAAATTGCTATTTACACATGAATGCAGTATGCAATAATCTTGTTAAACTTAAATACTCCAATCAAAGTTGTAAACGTACTGACATCAATTATCCCTGGACTACAGTCTTTTAAGCGGAAACTTTTGTAAATTACTGTAAAAGAACGATAAAAGCTGTACAGTCTGTACTCTACAGTAATCATATTGTAATACATCTCATTAACATAGACAAATTTCATTACGTTTAAAATAGTGTATAATCATTAAAACATTTTAAACTGATTTATACAAATAGGCCATTTTGTAATGGAAATAGTTTGTATGTCCCTGTAAATGAACGATAAAATACTAGGTATACTATACTCTACAATATGCATCTTGTATTTCACCATAGTAACGTACATAAATTTCAATATGTATAAAATAGTGTAACACTGTTAAAATTCACAGCAATACATTTTTCACCCTAAACAATAATGTAACGGAATGCTTTTCAGCGTGTCTGTGAACGAAATATAAATGATACATACTTCGTTTTCAAAAGGTATCATGCCATTGTAAATATCAGTAATATATAATAATTTCGTTGAGATTGAAGTGCTATATTTACGGTAGTTATAGCGCGGTCAGATGGAACGACAGACAGGCACACGAACCGAATTCATTAGCTTTTTTCAACTGCGTTGGAAAATGACTACCCTTTTTGCAATATGCTTGTTAAAACAAGAAAGGACAACATGAAACGAGAAAAATCATTAAATATGTGAGTGTTTTTCATTATGTATTCTACATTAAAATTAATTTCATTTATGAAGGAAAACTTAAATATCTCTTCGATGTTTGCAAAACTATATGTGTCACTTGTGAATGTTATTTAAAATTTAATGCAAATCATGTAATATATGGCTCTAGGTTTATATTATATTACTATGCAATAGGTTTACTCTAATAAAATTTGAATCTATCCACGTCACAAAAGAACATTTGCATTCACTATTAATCACTATTAAACTTACTTTGTATATATATTATACATATATATATATATATATATATATATATATATATTATTGATATAGTCGTTGCTTCTTAAAACACAACCTGCACAAAAATTGTAGTTTTTTCATAAATACTTATGCTTAATTTAAACAATATAAGAAAGTTCTGTTTTTTCTAATTAGCAAAACCTCCTACCACAATGTAATCAATGATTTACAAACATATTTAAAGTCTACAAAACAAATGTTTTCTTTGTAACAAAGATAAAATAAATTTGTATACTTATTTGTAGCTTGGTTAACGACAGCTTCAATTAGCGACTTACTTTGTTGAGGACGACTGGCTATACGAAGGAAAAAAAGGTTGATTAAAGAGTTGAACTCTTGATATTCTTCGGTTATTCTGTGGCGTAAATTTATTAAAATGAGTCGCAGAGAGGTACCCAGTACTCAAATACCAAAAACAAAAAAATAATTGTCATTATTATTGTAAAGGTTTCAGGATACTACCTACGTCAATATGTTTACAGTTATAGTAAAACTGTAGTATTTTGGAAGAAATGACGCTGAATAAGAAATTTACCTAAAAGAAAAAAGGAATAAAATATTTCTTGGTCACACACTGATGAATGATAGGTTAACTGTTTTTAGCAAAGAATACAAGTAGAGACTGCTAGCTAAAACCATTGCTCATTTCCCACTAAGATAATCCCCGAGCACTCAAAAATTCACTGTCTCTAACTCAATCCTGTGGTTTTTGGATGTACAACATCCAAATCTCGGTTACAAAAATAGCCATTTAGTGACTGAATTCGCTAAAAGTTTTAACCAACTCTCAACGTCTATCTTCCGCAGAACAGCCTACCGCTAATATACATTTTCGCTATGGATGATGTATTTGGCTACATAACCAGCAAAGACAATACAAAGTTTTGGTAAACTTGAAGGACGTTCGAAATGGTGTGATGAAATTGAATCCATTTAAATTGCAAGGTCACCAGAATTAAAGAAGTACTAGATGGAACCCGTCAAAACTTGACGGAAAAAAATATTATAGCAATATCATTAAAATAAGCTTCTTTATTATTTAAGAATAGTGCAAATGAAACAGTCTTTCAAATATTTTATTTTAAAAGTTTTTTCCTCAGTGAAATACAGTGCGATTTCCAATGCAAACTCCAAACAAACAATCCGTAAACAACTGTGTAATGCAAATCAGTTTGACATTACCGCCATATTCTCTACGGCAAGAAAGAAAATTTCATGGACCTATGAAGTATCATACAAATAGTATATTCCTACGTTCATCTCATATTCAGTAAATAAAAGAACATAGTAAATAAAGCACACATCTCCCCCCTATCCCGCCTGTGATAATGCAACCGAATGAGCTCCTATGAGCATGTGCATTGCATCTGCCCAAAAGCACCGTAGAGATTCGACGTTAAAAAAAGTTTTAAAATGTTTAAATTAAAAAATTTTAAATGTCTTCTTTAATCATTGTTCATTTCAAATCCATATTTTCTAAAACGCATCCATTGTTTTAAAGTAATCAGACGAAGAATTTTTTTAACAATAATAAATCAATCTTCAGATGAGGGAGATTTTTAATGTTTTCAAGTGTAATTTATTTGTATAGTTTACTCAGTCCCTTTACATAATCAGGATGATTATCCCTTTACCATCAGAGTCGGGGATCTTTTAACTCTTGTACAGTTAAATACCCAATAGATCTTGTTAAAAAATACAATTCGTAGCATATTCTGATGCAACATATGCATCAGCGGATTCAACATATCGATTTTATGTTAAACAAAAACTCAAAATAGTTGTTTTCTTTTTTGCAGATTTTAGTTCAGCGCCAAAATGCTCTATCTTATGGATAATCTGATCTTAAGATTTATCAGGCTTTATTATTTTTTTTTCACTTTTTATGATGGTTAGAGAAATCTATTTTCAATTGTGGCAACTTTCCCAGGGGCTATTTTACATTATTGAAGCAAACTGATGGTCATTGTTAAGATAGAAATGAAAAACATTTCATGCTTGAAAATTATTTAAAAAGTCGTTAAATTAAGCGGCAGTTTTCAAATAAATTTCAATCGAAAGCCAATCTTTTCTTTCTAATTCATGTTGTAAGAATTAAAATTATAAAATGTAGTAAAAAATTGAAATTTGTAGTATTTAGAAGTGATGTAAGCGCGATGAAAGCTAAAGCGATAGCGCCTTTTGTTGTCATAACCGTTATACATTTCTAAAAATTGCCACTGTGTTCTCGCTGGCGTCCAAAAGTAGACTACCATTTTTTGACATCGAAAGAGAATTTCACAGTGAAAGAAATATGACTTTGCCGCTAATATGGAACTGTTAAATGAACTCATAATAAACCTACCAAAATAATTCCTATAAAATATTAGCCTTGCACTGTTTATTCTAGCTAAAAATACAATCATTATTTCAAGTTCTTTTTTTCTACCATAGCACTATTTTTAATAACGTTAATTTTCCTGAAATCCTTTACTTTTAGGGATTTTTTATATTAAAAAATGAAATCTTCTAAACCATAATTAAAAAAAAAAAGTAATTGGTAACATGCAATCAAGATGAAGCAATCAATAAAGATTCCAATTCTAATCTTTATAATTAAGAATGCAAAAATCAGTTAAAATTACGTCATGCTGACACAATCATATACATTTTTCTCTTTAGTTTTATCAATGTTAAAATGCATTTCAAGCTAAACACTAGGACTTCCCTCAAAGGGATTAGTCTGAGTGATATTGCTGAGAACATAGGGTTAACAATTACAATATAAAGAAAAAGAGCAAATTAAATGATAGAATTACAAAATATCATATATAAATTCATATCCACTGTTAAAAAAATAGAAAAGAAGTACCGTTAATCAGATGTGTTGTCATAATTTTTTTTAACATGTGGCAAAGAATCTCATTTTCTTAAGCGCGTATTGCGCAAAACTTGAAAAAAAACAAAAAAACGCCGGATCTCTTAAAACGCCAAGCTTTTTAAAGTTACGTAATTGGATTTGCAGCCAATAGATTATTCTATCAAGCGTGGCTTAACGCAAATTTAACTTCATTGTTGCACCTTTGTTTGTAAGTGAATTTAAAATTTTTCTCCCTTGATTATATAGCTATTATCCGTATAACTGTTTATAGACACTCTTACACTTCAAACCACATTGATAGCATGCTTTGCTACAAAACAGATTGCAAAACTATAGTCTAAAATACTATTAAAGTATACAAAAAATCTTTCGATGACTTCTGTAAAATAACTTTTACATTAACTCCAAATATCGGCAAAATTGAAAAATTATATATATTTCAAAGTTAAGCTTAACAGATACTTCTTGATTATTCTCTAGGAGGCTCTGACCCCTGCGCCTTTACTGCGCCAATCCGCAGACTTTTCTTTTGCCTGTCTGTCTCTCTCTCCACAATCTGTCTGTTTCCCTATCCGTTCTTCTGCCCGTCTCTCTAACCGATTGTCTATCTCTCTGCACGTCTCGCTACCTGTCTCTATATTTCTCTACCGGTCTCGCTACCCGCCAATCTATTTCTCTAACCGTCTGTCTATCCGTCTAACTATTTGTATGTCTAGCCGTGTCTCTATCCACTTCGCTACCCATTTGTCTATCTGTCTCACAACTTGTCTATCTGTCTCTCTACCCGTCTGGCTATACGCCCCTCCACCCATCTTCGTACCCATCTACTGTCTCTCTACTCGTCTGTATACCCGTCTCACTATCCGTCTGTTTTTGTACCCGACTCTTTACCCGTCTCGCTACCAATCTCATTACCCGTCAGTCAACTCGTCTCTGTACTCATCTCTCTACTCGTCTCTTTATCTACCACGCTACGCGTCTCGCAACCTTTCTCGCTACATTCCTGTCGCGTTCTCTACCCGTCTCGTGACCCATCTCGCTACCCCTCTGTCAACCCTCTTTTTACCTTTCTCTCTAGCCGTCTGTCTATTCGTTTCGCTACCCGTCAGCCTACCTATGTCGCTACTCCTCTCTACCCATCTCACTACCCGTCTGTCTACCCGTTTGTTTACTCGTCTTTCAACCTCTCGCCACTTCTTCCCAATATTTAAACAATTTATTTAATATACAGAAGCCGTTTATCAGTTATTAAATGCAAACTGAAGTAATTTATCTAATAAGTGTAATCAGATGCACTTTTTTTAAAAATACATACATAAACCTGAATAATAATTCATCAGTTTTGTGTTCATAGTTGTTTATGTCATTTGACAGTAAATCTCAACTTCTTAAACCTGAATTGTCTCATGCTTTAAAAAAAAACACAAGGTCTGTATAACTGCAAAGTATCCTGAGGGCTATATTAGCTACATGTTATTAAGTTAAGTGAAAGTTTCGTTATCGCGTTTGTAGAAAATTGCTCATGTCAGACAGCGTGGCTTAACGCCATTTTAAATTCATTACTGTAACTTTTTTTTGAGGGGGGGGGGGTAGGATTTTAAATATATACATTTAAATTAAAACTTTTGCCTCCATGCCATTAGTGTTTTTTGTATTATTAACTAATACCTTGTAGACCGAGCTTCATTTGAAACAAATGTAAAAGACTTCTTCTACAGTTTTTTTAGGAGAAACTTTCGTAATTGGGCCCAAAGCCAATCGGAGCATTTAATATCATTATTGTGACTCTTATAGAGTTAAAACAATATTGTTGCTAGCTTTATTCTTGTTTGAGACCAGCCTTGCCCGTGTGTCTGAATGGGGAAAAGTTTCGTATTCTATGTCGGTTGGCGAAAAAAATTAAAAATGGTGCCAAAAGGTAGTTTTAGCATCTTACAAAATTTTTCAAGAGAGCGGTAAAACATGTTTTTCAAATATTTACAAACATACGTTTATTAAAGCATGTTTTTATTAAAGCATGTTTATGAAAGCATATTAAAAATTTAAGCACGATGCAAAAATAAAATTTTATCGCCATATTCGATATTTTAATAAGTAATGAAAATACATAAACGAACTTATTTAACAAACCTAAGAGGCATTTTTGTGATAAATATTTGTTATTGTCAGGGGGGGGGGGGGTAAATTGTAAACAATTAATAAACGGCTAGTAAATAATAAATAGCATTTAAAATCTAAAAATGGAGAAGTGGTCCGTATAAAAAATAAACGCTTGATATATGTAATTTTTTTTCTTTTTTAATATTTCCGAAGGCACAGATAAAAAGGTAAAAATCTCTTTTCCAAATGCCAAATAGAAAATATACAAAATAGAATGCCAAATATACAAAATAGAAAAATATCTGCAAAAAAATATATTTACATAATACTACATCTGCCAAAAAATAAGATTTAGAAAAAGAAAGCCAAATCCTGCAAATCCGAACAATCACATCGAAAAACTTATCACCAAAAAAGAACTCGCCAAATCTTACGGCACAGGAGATGAATTTTTCCCTCTGAATGCAGAATATTAGTTTTTTTTCTTGTACAATGGGTGATTATAGTATAATTGTTTCATTTCACAATACTACATACCGTTTGATATATTGGTACTTTTATGTTATCCTGGCGCAGTTGATAAATCGCCAAATATTGTCCCTATAACATTTTCATATTGAATTCATTTCATTTAAATATAAACCTTTCACTCATTTAATTTAAAATACATGCCTTTCATTAATCCCATTTAAAATGCTAAAAAGAGAAAAAAAATGAAATAATGCCTTAAATCGAAACCTTTTATTTAAACACCAAATAATTTTTTTTTTAAATTTACACACGCGAAATAAAAAAAGCTTCTATTGCTGAGATTTGCGCCAAATCTCTAGTCTACTAAGTTATTGTGGGGTTTTTGTTTCAAACTGAAAAAAATCCAGATTAATTTTCGATTTCTACTAAATTGAAATATATTTTATTGTGCTGAATATTAGTGCGTGCATATTTTTTTGCTCCATGTACTCCATGAACTTTTCAATTCCGATTGTCTACGAAAATCTCTCGCCGGTGAAAATGACGTACGCACAAAATTTTCGTGACATATGTGCTTTAATTGTGCTTTTTTATCTATTTTTTTAATATAATTTCCAAACGGTTTGACATTTATTCTTGGTAATAATTAGACGTCGTTGTCACCTTTATAGGTACCTGCTCTAAAAATTTGAACGAAATCCGTTAAATATTTTTTGAGTTATGCTTGACGAAAGGTTTTAATATCCATCGTAGCTATATATGGGGCAAAGTAATACTGCGCTGTGTATGAGTCTTCGTTGCACTCAGACAATAACATAATTTTCACCGGCGCAAACTTTTCACACTTACTTTGTATATGTTATTTTTATGCGTAAATACCATGTATACAAATCAAAATTTATTTGTATTTAACTGTAATGAAAAATGGCATCAACAAAGTTATAATGCATTGCTCTATTGCAATGTAGACGCTTTCAGTCGTGACGTCAATCATGACGTTTTTCTTGGAAACTAACTCCAAACAAACGGTTGCTATGTTGTATTTTCTATTATATTTTATATATGTAGCTATATCTTATAGCTATATCTCACGGTAAAGTGTTTCAATACATTATATGTAGCGGCAAATTTTTTTTTACGATTTATATTTAATAAGAAATGAAACATAGCAACCGTTTGTTTGGAGTATCCAACCAAAACGTCATCACTGACGTCACACAGAAAGCGTCTATAAAATAAACCCAATGAATAATACTCCCGTGACATCACAATAAATATGAATTTTTATTTTCTTATAAAACACGCGGATAAATATTTTTACCTAAATTTAACTTGCAAATTAAAAAAATCGGTCTAAAAGCCACGTGCTTTTAATATTATTTCTCTATTATCTCGCAACCACAGAGTTCAGAAAATAAACTATGTACCTCGCAACAGTGAGCGTTAATCCGATTGCCGACTTTATGACGTCATAAGCAGAAGAAAAAGTTTAATTGAAAATTACGGCTAATTAATTAAATTTTCGAACAAACGAATGCACGATAACAAATCTGTGTCCAAATGTCTTTCATTTAAAAAAAGAATGATGTAATTTGATGCAGTAGTTTGTTCTCACGGATTGTCGAAAGAAATCGCTTAGCGTTTTAAATACACTGCTCAAAACAATTAAAGGATATTTGAAGTTTTATATAAAATAAAGATATAAACGAAATTTTTTTTGCCGAAAATAGAAGAAGAGAATCACAAATGCAAATTTTTCTGGTTTTCAAACTGTGGAGTATGCAAATTTTGAGTTCGACGTCAAAAACGTCGCTTCAGCGGCAGCGAATGAAATTTGACTTTCAACTGGATAAAAGAGAATGAAGACAAGGATGATCGGCATTCAGTGATTGCTTTGTTTCGATGAGTACGATGTCTCAGCGAAGTCATTTGACAGATTCAGAAGCTTGGAGAATTGTTGGTAGGTTAGAAGGGGGCCAAACTCAAGCCGAAGTAGCGCAAGCCATTGGAGTGTCACAAAGTGTCATTTCCAGGATCTGGAACCGTTTTTTGGAGAGTGGATGTGCAGGCCGAAGACCAGGGCAAGGTCGTAGACGGGCAGCAACGCCCAATGAAGATCGGTATTTAGCGTTAACAGCTCGGAGACACCGAAACATGAACGCTACTCTTCTCCAACAACACTTTCGTTCGGCTACAGGCACACCGATTTCAACTCAGACTGTCCGAAACCGGCTCCATGCTGTAGGTCTGTATGCTCGCCGACCGATGGTATGCGTTAGATTAACATCAAGGCATCGTCGCGACCGCAGGGAGTGGGCAACCGAGCATGTCAACTGGAGGAGAAATGAATGGAGCAATATTCTGTTTTCTGACGAGTCCCGTTTTTCTGTGCATCCGGATAATAGGCGTATTTTCATCTGGAGGGACCGTGGCAGTAGGAATAATGCTGCGTTCGTGCACGAAAGTGTCAGATTTGGCGGTGGAGGAGTGTTGGTGTATGGTGGCATCTCCATTGACGGGCGCACTGACCTCTACATCATTCGAGATGGAGCTCTGACTGGTCGCCGATATAGGGATGAGATCCTCAGACCTATTGTAGTCCCTTACGCTGCAGCAATCGGAGATAACTTCATTTTAATGGACGATAACTGCAGGCCACATCGTGCAAACCTGGTGGAGGATTTCCTTTTCGAGGAAGGAATCGTTCGAATGGAATGGCCAGCGTGGTCTCCAGACATGAATCCAATCGAGCACGTTTGGGACGCTCTAGGAAACGAGTTTCTGGCCGCCAACAACCCCCACAAACTCTCCAAGAACTGAAAAGAGCTCTTCTGGAAGAGTGGGGAAGAATACCCCAACTCGTCATTAATAGCCTCATTGAGTCCTTGCCTCAAAGGTGTTCAACGTTGCTGGCCGCCCGTGGAAACCTTACCCCCTACTGAAAATGATTTTCTTTGAAGAAAACACCTTTTCTTATTCTTTTTTTCTCATATGCACAAATTGTGTTTTTTTCCTTTTGTACACAAATGCGCAATAAAATGCATTTTTTTCTGCCAAACATGTGTAATTTATTCTCATATAACCTACTATGTCTGTCGACCATGTATCAATCAGCTAAAAAGTTTCCCAGATACAAAATCCACCTAAAACTGCAATATCCTTTAATTGTTTTGAGCAGTGTATATAGATTTAATATAAATTCTATAGGAAGTTTTTTACAATACAGATTTAAAAATAGTATGTCACAAAAATTTCTTCTATGTAAATATAAATTTGTATTTAAACATATTAGCAATTTTGTATTTTTTTTTAATTGTGTGCATTTAAACTGAAGATGTAGGCATCGAATTTTACGAAAAAATTCATTGAATTTCGGCATCCCCTCTCACATGTCTACACCCAAAATTGACTGACAATGTATACCCATATTTACGATTTTAAGCGTGATATTTCGTTGAATTCTGTGCATTTAAACTGGTGATATAAGCATTGTATATTTCGAACAAATCATAGAATTTCATCACTTCCGCTTAGATGAAAGCAAACAAATGTGAATTTCCAGTTATTCGTATCACGAGGATTCTAAATTTGATATTTCTTTGAATTCTGCGCACCTAAACTGGATCGATATGCATCGCATAAATCGAACAAATCATCGATTCTCTGAAACCCCTATTGAAGGATTTTGCTCCAAAACTATGCACCAGCTCACATAAGGATAGAAAATTAGAGTTCCGACAGAATCTGTGTCACATACATACAGACTGATACACAGACTCACTGATAGACATTTTCTAAAACAGTCAAATCCTGTTCAGAACCTTCTAAAATGTATAAAACTGTCAAAAATTTTCACGAATCCAATATTTTTTTCTTGTATAGATATCAACGAAATAAAAAAAAATAGGCCTTGACAAATTTTTGTCATGTTCATTTATTTAAAAACTCTAAACCGAACCCAAATTATTCTTCTGGAGAAAACTAGTAATTAAAAATTGTTTTTATGCACACTTTACTGTGTTAAAGTATTTTTTATTTCGTATATAAAACATAAATTTTAGTTATTACATTTTTAAGGCATTTTAAGTGAGTGTTATCGGCATTTTTAATATGTAGTTTGGTTGTGGAAAACGGTCGTAACAGATTAATAGATTTTAAATTAAATTTTACGGGAAATTACGATTTGGAAGGTTTTAGATAACGACGGCCCTCCTGAAACAAATTACCGTCGTTAACTATTCAAATATTGAAGTTCTACATATGTATTGTAGTTTTCGATTTTTGGTATTTCACTTGAAATTTAAGCATACATTCAGTAAAAGTAAATATTCAGATATTGGATACGTTTGATAAAAGTGCGTCAGTAATGTGAGAAAGCAAGATTATTTTAAATATTTTTGAAAATATTATGTTTATATTTGTAAGGGAAGAACAGTATTTAAGAAAGCTACTTTGTGAGGTTTGTTTTCTACATTTAAGTGATAAATGATTGTTTTCAAGGTAATCTATGTTAATATAAATATAGAGAATACAATTTGTTGTGTTATTAGGTTATTTTAAAGTTAAATTATGTTTATATAAATACAGAAAATACAAATTGTTTTACACTAGAATAATTTTAACAGAGTTATTCAAATTGGTAAAGAAATGATATGAGTTGTAATTTCCCAACTGAACGAAAACTATTTGTTGAACTGTTGTTGAAATACATTTATAAAAATACAGAAAGTACAGTTGTTTTACAGTTAAATTATGTTTAGATAAATAAGAAAATACAATTTGTTTTGTTTTTTAGATTGTTTAAAGTTAAATTATGTTTATATAAATATAGATAATGCTCTGTTTAGTTGAAACAGTGATAAAATGGCATCATACTATAATTCATGATTTATAAATAAATTTCTAATACCCGATGCAAATAGAAATTTTTCTTCTGTTTGTATAACGATAGTAAAGTAAATATTTTTCTATGGTATACATGGATGAAATTTTGTATGTATTGATTCTACCGTGACACCAACAAAAGTAAATATACAGATATTAGATGGGTTTAATAAAAGATTGTCTTTTTAATGTTCCTTGTGTAAAAATCGTAACTATCCCTTAAGAAAAATTATGAAAATGACATACATATATTTATTTGTGTAAAGAAATTTGGTATCTCTAATAGATTACAGGTTTTTTTTCTCGTCTTTATTTCAAGTGTATTATTGTTTAAAGTTAAGTCAGAAGTTTATTTAAATATAGAAAAATGCCAGTTATTTCTTACTTTTGTACTAGTGATCGAATGCTGATAAATGATTTCATATTGAACATATAATCTATCACAGTATCCATCGATGCCAACATCTCTTAATTATTCTGGAGTCTGATCCAAGACAAACACGTTTTCAACCGGATATTTTATGTAATCAAAAATTTTAAAATGAAAGGATCAGGGTCCATAAGTCTTGTTTTTGGCCTTTGAAATAAGACTAAAACTCGACTTTGTTATACGGACTTAATTATTTCACTTTTCAATATTAGATGGTTTATCATGTACGATTTCAACAATATTTTTTGCATTTTGTTCGTATTTATATGACTTATACAAGCTCAAAGTTCTTATTATTCGGAGTTTTTTATGAAAAATACGCAATTTCTTCTAATTATACCTCAATTATTTATATGAGCGCAATCGTGCAACACTTTCTTCTTTACATATATTATAAAATACAGCAAAATGTACAATATATGTAAAAATAAAAGTGTTGCAAAGCTACGCTCATAGTAAAATATTAAAACATATATTAAAAATTGAGGTAAAATTAGGAGAAATTGCGTATTTTTCATCACTACGAATAATACGAACTTTGAGCTTGTGTAAGTTATATAAATGCGACCAAAAGACAAAAAATTATGTTGAAATCGTACAGGATAAACATTCGAACATTAAAAAGTGTAATAATTAAGACAGTGCAACAAAATCGAATTTTAGTCTGATTTCATGGGCGAAAAACACGGCTTATGGACCGGAATAATTAAGAGATGTTGGCATCTATAAATATCCTTTTATTTGAGCAGTGAAAGTTAGCAAATTTATATCTATGACGTAAACGGTAATAAGTTGAATTATGTATATGTACTGTGGTGCTTTCTTTCGTTTTAGCCTCAGCTTTAGACTTGAACCATCATCCATGAAGAGTAAATATTTGGGTATTGGACGCGTTGAATAAAGTGTATTCTTTTAACGATTTTGTGAATTTCTTGTAGTCGTAGAAAGCGCAATGTCATATAAAAATAACATGTTCTAAGAAAGCATTTATGAAGATGATATGTAGGAAAAAGTAGATAAACTGTGTACTTAACGGTTTTCCTTTATTGACAAAAAGGGAGGGCGGAAAAATTGGAAAACCCCACAAAAGTGTTTTAGGATATCTTCAGGAAGAGTTTCAGCTGTTGAAAAACCACAACTGTTGCCAAATAGGAATTCTTCTGTACTTGAAACAAGTGGAAAATTGTACGTCAAACGTCACAAATGAGGTGCGTTCGTACTATAGCTAGTTAAATAAATATTCAGATCTGGATGATTTTTAATTCTGTGAAATGAATTCGATCGTCTTCAGATTAATTTCTGTAATAAAATAAGTATAATGGTCGCTTGACGATTAAACCTCGGAAGCTCCTATAACAAGAAATCACCGATTTTTTTAAATTCAAATTTCTTATTAAATATTTTTATTAATTTTGATTCGATTTTCATAAATTTGAAATGTCTCGACAAAATTCTGCAAAGATAATATATTTTAAATTTCAAACCATTCGGTTGGGCAGTTTTTGCGTTGTTATATGCGGATAAACGATGAGACAGACGGACGGACCAGACGATGAGAATAGGTGTTACGTATTTATATAATTACGAACGCACCTAAAAAGGTGCTTTCTAGGATCAACTGAAACTGAATCGAATTTTTGTGGCAGGGTGAAAGCGGGAAACAATCACAAATTAAGTTTTATAACTTCCAGTAACAAAAAGCTTTATTGTATTAAATGTTAATCAAACTTTAAAACACATATACATATTTTAAATTGAGTTTTTCAGGTTTTGAAGTGATTTTTAATGTTATTATATAATGGATTTCGCAGCTTTCACTGCTGGTATCCGCTCGTATCCATTCTTCATTACCTGTTGAGTGAAGAAACAATGTATTGCGGAATTCGATGCAAAAATCCATATGGTGCCATATTTTTCCCCAAAAACCGACCAAAAATCGACATGGGCGTTCTCCTGAATAACCGGAAATACACACTTCTACTTGGCATCAAAATATCGTGTAAAAGCTACGCAAAACAGTGATTTACTTTCTTAATTCGATCCTTCATGGTGTATTTATTTGAAGAGCAGAAAAGACGGTGAAAAATTTAAACTTTTGAGGTGAATTTATTTCCAAAATCATTGCACTGGAACAATGATTTACTCACTTCAAAAACCGATAGCACAGTGCAAGGGGACGCTAAAAGATGTAGTTAAGACTGGTGCTATGTCACGTTTTCTGATTGGTTGTTAAACCGAACGCTTCTTAAGTAATTTACGGTTGAACTTGGTGTCTTATATAATATCTATAAATTTCTATATGATCTATTTAATTTCCAAATATAATATAATATAATATAATGTATGTAATATATAATAGTATTATATATGATGTATATATATATATATATATATAATTAATATAATATTAATATATAATATATAATATATAATATAATATAATATAATATAACAAATTATATAATCTATTTTCTATATAAGATCTTATATCTTCATAATCCTCTAAAATACCGGAAATGTTTTAAGAAGCGTCCGCTTTCACAACCAATAAGAAAGCGTAACAATCCCAATCGTCGATTGGCGGTGGAGACGTAAATTATGCCGCTGTCCACAGGGCAGCACCCATCAGCCAGAAAACAGGGTACCGGGTTCGACCCTACTCTCTCCTATCTATCTATATAAAAAAAAGTCCTTCCTGGCTAGATGATCAACGCACAGCCAAAACTACTGAACCTACAAAGACGAAACTTGCAGGAAAAATACTTCTTAGTATGTAGATGCGCACTAAGACGGGATTTTCAAAAACTCCACCCCTAAGGGGGGGGGGTGAAAAAGGGAACAAACTTTAAAAAAATTCCTTAAAAATCGGGTATTATAGTTACGTGACAAATAATCACATATTTTAATGTATTTTTGTATGCTGAATCGAATGGTATCAATTAAATACTCATAAGTCAAATAGTTCGTGAGATATTGCACATTTTTCTAATTTGGCGAAGTCTTTGACGTCAAAATCTAACAATTCTAACAATACAAGTGATAATTTCTAAAAATACGTCCGTTACTATAGCAATGGAAGAAATTCAAATTAAATCTTTTTGTTTATTTTTGCAGATAGAAACATTAACTGCTGAATTGGGAATTGAATATTATTCTTACGGATATTTATGTAAATGTGTATCATTATTATTTCTACAAACGCCACTATTTAAAATAAAATATGATTGCTAAAATAAAGGGTACATCTCAATTATACCGTCGACCACTTTTCATTAAAAAAAAAAAAAATCATCGCCAAACATGAACTCCAAATAAACAAATGGAAGAATGTTGCCATTGGAACATCAAAATAAATAAATAAAATAAAATAAATTTGGAAAGTCCCCACTCACCAAAGTGTCCAGTAAGTTTTAACACAAAAAAAATTACAATATATTAATGAAAATAGAAAAAAAAATCTTGGATATTTATTTATTTACATTATTTTTCTTAATTATCCTTCTCGGCTGGTGAATAAATGTTTGTGACGTCAGTTGAAACTGATCTATTGCACTTCACTATGAAACGCAACCTTTTTACAATGCATTTTCTCTTTTAATGTCATGGCACAGCCGTTTAAGGGCGCAATTTTTATTTTAATTAACGAAATAACTAAAATATCAGAAAAACAAAATGAAAAATACAGGTAAATGTCGAATTAAAAACCGCTTCATGACATAACAAACACGTTTAACACTTTTGACGTCAATTGAATGGGACTGCATTTTTGGCGTTAAATCTTATAGTTTGACGATAGTTTTTTTTTAATGAAAAGTGGTCGACGGGATAATGGAGAAGTACCAAATAAAGTGTCGAAGGTCTGATTAGTATTATGTATTACTTCTTTATTTGTTTTCAGTCTTCAGCCATGTTTCTCTTTTACTTTGGGTAGTTATTCATACGATTTCCGGCTAATTTTCTGCAATCGGACACCTCGCCAATTGGCGTATTAGCCACAATGTTGAAAGCATCGTTTATGTTTGAAGCGAAATCTTCATGATGAGTCCTGTTACAGAAAATCATATCATCGTCTACTATGAGTATAAACTGCATATTCACATTTTAATCAGGTAATGTGTTTTGAAAGGTTTCAGCGTATAGTTATTCTACGTTGCTTTGTTATAGAGCTGAAGAGGAAAGCTCTATAATTATGTGAACCCAATTATTAAAGATTACTTAAAAAAAATTCTACTGAACAAATTTTAATGGAAGTGATTTTTCAGGTATGGTTAATGACCCTATAACATATCAGTCTATGTTGCTTAGTGATAGAGCTAATGGGAAAGTGATTGGGAAAGGTGAATGCAACTATGAAAGATATATCTACTATGTATTTAAAATGCAAATTCGTATTTCATTCCGACCGTTTATAATTTGAGTTCTGCTGTACGGACTTTGGTGGGATTTACACAGTTAGTTAGGCGATTTTGTGGGGATGGTTGGTACTTCTCTGGAGCAAAGTTTTCGTCTCCGTTGTGTTTTCTGAAGCGAAAGTTTGACAACGAATCCGATTACAAAAATCATATCATAATCATCTATAATATTTATAAAACGCAAATTTTTATTCCGTTCCGATCGGTTAAAACTCAGGTTCTACCGAACAGATTTTTATATGATTTCACTGTTAGTTAGGTAATTTGTTTTAGAAAGGTTTTCAAATAAAGCACATTGTTCTACATTGCTTATTTATAGAGACACGGGAGGAAGTAATAGATAAAATTAGGTGAACCCGATTATGAAAGATTACCTTTTTTAAAGTTTTACTGAACGGATTTTGATGGGAGATTCGCAGTGTGATAATATTTCAGGAATTTATTTTCTACATTGTTTAGTTATGGAGCTATGGGAGAATGTTGTCAGTGGTGTAGTCGTAAAAAAATAGAGCATATACTCTATAGACATAGGATATGTACTAGAGAGTATATATTATAGCTACGGACGATGTGCAGAATTTCGTCTTAAAAATTCCAGAAGGTTGACGGTGTATACCAGCATATACTTTTTACAAAATCCACGATAGTTCTATCAACAGGTGAAGAAGATTATGAAAGATACATTTATCTGTCAACTGTATACGTATAATGCAAAGATAATTTCGATCCTGCCGATTGTACCTTGAATTCTGCTGAATGGATTTTGCTGGAACTTGCACGGTTAGTTAGCTGAATTTTAAAGGGAAGTTTTAGTGCATAACATATCGTTCTATGTTACTTAGTTAAAGAATTAGGGTGCGGGGTGGGGGGGGGGGCATTTCTATAATCGGTTGAACCCAATTATGAAACATTAAACTTTTTTAAAGATTCTGCTGAATGAATTTCTATGGAACTTGCATTGTTAATTTTCCAGGGATAGTTTTAGTATATTGCATATCGTTATATCGTTCTTTAGAAATTCATACTGTAAATGATTAAATAAACGAGTTGGTATTTAACAGCCTAAATTTCGTTTAACACATTAGAAAATATCACAGCGTAATGGCTTTCGAATCGTTTTACACCAATGCGGAAGGACCATGAAGGTAAAATTCATGCTTCTTTAAAACGCACAATCAAATTCATCGATGTATTTCGTTTGATTCAAGTTTTTTTTGGAGAAACCGACCAGCGTAGCGAGCAAAGCCTGCTAGGTAATAATAATGGTTAATTTTATCTGCATATAAAATTCTATATTATGTAAAAGAAAGTCCTGAATTGGGGATCATCAACACACAGTCCAAACTACTGAAGCTACAAACACGAAAATTGCGGGGAAAATACTTCTTAGGATGTAGAGGTGCAATAGGAAAGTTTTGCTAAAATTCCATCCTTAAAGGGGTTAAAATTGGAACAAACAATAACAAAATTTCTTAAAAATCGGGTTTTATAATTATTTGTCAAATGATAACATATTTCAATGTATTTTTGCATGCTGAATCGAATGGTACCAAATAAAAATATTTCAACTCCAACAATTCGTGAGATATTTCACATTTTCGAATTTGGCGTTGCCCTTGGCGACAAAACCTTAAAATTTATTGCATTGATCGCCAAGTGATATTTTCTAAAATACATTCGTCATTGTTAAAGATCAAACAATACTTGGCGATTTATAAGATACTGGATAAGAAAAAAAAATCACCTGATATTTTGATTAGATGAAATCTCAATAATGCCAGTTTTCGGGCTCTTTGTTTTACCTTTTATGTTTGCTTCGGGAATTTGGAATTGAATATTATTCGGTATTTTTATGTTAGCTGAGTGCCAGTGTTCGCCAAATTTTTTTAATCTCGCCAATCCTTTTCTTTTTTTTTGGTAATCTTTTAACGTTAGCTAATAACAACTAGATATTATTTTAACATTGCGATATAATATCTTAAAAAACTTATTTAAAATAACTAAAATATAATCATAATAAAATACATAAACACAAACATATCAATACAAATAAAATGTCGCGCAAAATGTTCCAATTCAAATGATGCCAATTGAAGCAAGATTTGGTGAGTTTTTACTGACGCCCAGCAATATAAAAGTACCTATTATTCTTACGGATATTTATGTAAATGTGATTTTTAAATAAAATATGCTTGCTGAAGTAAAGTTTTGAGGGTCTGTACGGTTTCGATATTGCACATTTTCTATAATTCGGTGATGCCGTTAGCACCAACTCAGCAATATTTCTAACATTACAAGTTATAATTTCTAAAAATGCATTCATTACTATATCTTCTTTACTACCGCCACTGCAACCTATCCAGGGAGTCTCATCCTGCCACTTCAAGGCACGGCACGAGGTGCAGGGTAACCGAGATCCGAGATCAACAGCCTTATTCCTGAAATAATCAATATGAGGATCATAATTAAAGCCAGACAAATACTTAGTAGTCCAGGGCAATAATTTGTTATGCGATCTTTTTTCATATTTTCCTGTAGCTGTCTGACCAAAAGCGTACATTGTTGGATGAATGCAATTCACCGGTATATTCAGTTTGATTCAAAATTCGTTTAGAGAAACCGACCAGCGTAGCGGGCGAAGCTTGCTAGTGTATTTATAAGTGTAAGATAAAAAAGTTATTTGAGAAATGTTTAAAAGTTGAATAATACGTTTGTTTTAGATTCGAAAAAACAATTTGTTTTGAATACTCAAAATATTGATCAAATGCGGTGATCAATAATTTAGCAAAGTAATTAAAATGCTGCATGAAAAAGAAAACTTTTCGTATATTTCTGCAACAAATGTGCAGTAAATCTATTTTAAAAACCTTTATACATGAAATTCTTGATTCGTATTGAAGTTTTAGATTTTAGATACTGCATAAGAATTTCACCACGACGTCGTCAAAATATAAATGACAATTTAGATATTGGATGCATTTGGTAGACGTGTACTTTTTGTTTAATAAAATAAAGTGATTAAACCAGAAATTTTCAATTATCAGAAAACATTTTCGAAAAAGTTACTGCTAATTTATTTAAATTAAAAATGAAGCTTGTATTATGCATGTAATACTTTCATTTATCATTATTAAATTGACACACTCTTTTTATCATTCCCATAATGTTTCCTCATGCAGGTCTACGTACTTTCGCCCCCTTAAATTATTATTAATTTATATTAATATGTAATTTACATATTCTTCTAATATTTAAATTTTTCTTTTATTTATAATATTAACTTTTCTATCGATTCAATTTTTGTGTTATTTCAGTATATCCTTGTTTTATTTAAAGGTAGATGGCAACACTGCTAAATCTTTCCCAATTAATATTTAAAGGTAGATGATAGCGCAACATAATTTCTTTTTCCTTTTTTATTTTATCCCTTGCCAAAATATTTTTAGTTTGGCAATTTTGACAAGCGCATGGTTCACATATTTGAAACTGTGTTACAATAATCTTCTTTCTCTGTTTCACTGGTGAGTTATGCCTTTATCTATTTCGATTTCAAGGGTTTCGTTCATCTCATGAAACCCTATATAACTTACAGTCATGAAAATTTGTGTATTTATAGCTGAATACCTACTATGAAGCTCAAAATCATAAAATTTGAAAAACATCGTATTATTTTAATATATAGATATAAAAAACTAAAAATCTAACAGCCTTTTTCTTTTAAATTTAAACATTTTTCGTTATAGCAGTTGCCAACAATTAAAAAACCACAGTAAAATTCTTTCTACAATAACAAATTTTTTATTGAAAGATTTTCACGTGAAAAATGAAAATGAAATAAAAAGTTTCACAAATTGAAAAAAATATTAATGTGACATCATATTGGTAATAAAACGGAAATTTTCAAACATTTCTCAATAATACAAGGCGTATGAGTATGTGTAAATACAGAAAGCAGCTTAATACGACACATTAGAGAATTTAAAAGAAAATTAATCTGACGTCTAACATTTTCAAGGTCTGTATACAACATGTTTAATTTTGAAATTGATCTTTTTTAATATCGCAATTAGTCCACATGACAGATATTATTATGAGAGACTATAATAGCGGCCTTCGCCCGCTATCAGACCGGTTCAGATTTTCGAAAAAACAAGAAAAATAGAACGCTAAAATTTTACTTTATAAAAAAACATGACTTTTTTTTTTTTTTTTTTTTTTTTTTTTTTTTAGTGAAATTTATTTGGATTTATTAAAGAAAGGATAAACTGTTTTGAAAGGAATATTAAACCCATTGTGCGATCTTCGATCATTCTTACCTACTTGTTATATATTACAGTTGGATTTTGGTGGATCCGTTATTATTTTCTTTTTTATGGATCTATTATTATTTTCACATTCATTGGGAATTTTCGGTATGTTATAAGTGACATAATATCGTCATTTTAAGTCTTAATGCTGAAAATATTGGAATAAATGACGTATATTTACTATGAATTATTTTTTCTTATGATGATCCTCTGATGAATCCATAAGTTATTCATAGTATTTCATATTTGATTTTCATCTTTTTGGGTTCAATTTTGTAGTGTTATTTCATTTTAATTTTATACTGTGTAACACTGACAAAGAATGTAAATTAATTTTCACTTTGCTAAACAACGCCTAACCAACAGAGTGAAAAATGTGTCCAGACACGAGCCCGTACCCAGATAGTCTTGTATAGCGCACCATGTGCTTTACCATTTAAGCCATCTGGACGACATCCAGTCTAGCCTTTTTCCTTTATACGTTGGCAAGGCTGCAATTTCGCAACGCAAGTTGGAATATCATACATGAGCACACTACCCAGTGACGTACATGAGACAAATAAATTCCCAGGATCGGATAATATCTAATAATTTTTCTCATTAAATTTTTAGCTGGACTGAAATTGCGCGTAAATTTAATAACACTGACTGCCAGTGTCAAATGAAATCGCGCCTATATTCCAATTTTAAAATCCGTATATTATGTACATTTTAAAAACGTATGTACCTTAAAATCGCTGAGTTAAAATTGATGAATATAAATTCTGGCACCGGTGTTTGTGGCAGCCATGAACTTGCTTCTTCATTGATCGGTTGTGAAAGGAACCCAAGATAATAATGCGCACCTGGAGGTGGACGGTGGAACTAAAATCTGTAAGAGAATCGAAAACCAAGTTGAATGAGAACCTATTCCCGTTAAAATCCGACCCACAGAAACCGAGAAAATAATGCGCCATTATTTGTTCGAAAAGGCTAATTGTTTTATCATTAACCTAATTTTTAATTTCCAGCTGAAATTCCCTTCCTCTCTATTACCGCGATCATTAAAGAAATAATTATATTTCTCTGATAATTAGAACATAAGTAAAGAAACTATGCTAAAACAGACACCAGATGCCCCCCCCCCCTTCCCATCTTCTAAATTCAAATCCTTATCTTAATTATATATTTAAATTTTTGTTCAATAGATTTTTCGCAAAGTAAATGGAAGGATTGACCGGGAAACAGATCTATTTGTATTTCAGTTTTTAATGAAAGCTGACCTTTGTCTGACTTCCTCAGAATTTTTCCACTGGCGCCGTCAGATTTTTCCAGTTGTTTGCAAAAATACTTCTGACAAATTGGCCCTTCAAAGAAGAATAACGTTCCTCCAAAAATGTTTAAAATAGGTGGCGCTTGTGTCGGACAGTTGTATGAGTTCGTCTGCCTGAGTGACATTTTCAGTTTGTCTTGTGCAGGTGGCGCTACCTTAACACAGTTGTATGCTGGTAAAGGCAGAACCCTGCAACTTCATTTTAACACAATTTCGTTGAAATTCCTTGTATTTGCATCGCTACTCTGGTTTATTTAATTACTTCTGCGAAGACTTTATACAACCACCCAACCGAAAAAAGCGTATAGCGAGTTCCGTTTTGAATTTTATTTAATAACTGGAATAATTATTAAAAAATTAAAAATCTGAGTCTCAGGTGCATCAGAACCTGTCTTCGACTACCACAATCTAAATTTTCATGGTTCTAGGTATGCTAGATTTTGGTAGCCATCGCCGACACACACACACACACACACAGAAAAATTTTCTTTTATTAGTTTAGATTGCATATGATATAGTTATGATATTTTAATGTTACGTACTAATTTTTATTTAAATTTGGAAAATAAATCTGGTTTACTTTATTTAAAATCATAAAAATTTTGTTATACTATAATCAGCAATTTGATATTGAAATCCTAATCTATGACATAAAGTAATTTTTTACTGATTGTATGTGCAGCTAAAGCAAATTTATATCTAAAAAATGAAAACGTGAAGTTCTAGATGTATGTTGTGGTTTACAACTTTAGCTCTTGTGCTAGATAGTAAACCATGCATTGAACAAATATAAATATTCGTATATTGTTAAATAGTATCACCTTACTTTTGCAATGCGAGATGAAGTCGATATCGTTTTATAATAAAACGTCTGTGAAAGTAATATATATATATATATATATATGGTGAAACCCCCGGTAACTGAAACTTTAAGGATTCTTTCTTGTTCCAATCACTATTACAAAAATTTAAATCTATTTTATACTTACCTTTGTTTTTGAAAGGTTAGTAGAGATATATTAAAAAAATATTGCTGGCAAAATTTTGAAAAATTATACATTTTATAATTAAACATTATTTTTATTCATAAATATGGTCAAAAACTCTAGTAACTGACTGACAATATCCCTATTTTGAAACACCAATAACTGACACAAAGTGAACCAATAACTGACACTTTGCTTTAAAAATTAAAATGCTTTAAAAAACTCTATTATTTATTATAAAAACAAAATACATTAGTATTTATCATAAATGTAATAATTTTTAGTAAGTTATTCTGCATTATTAGTGATGCAGAGCACATAGTAAGAGTATATAGGAGTAATACTTAGTACTGCATTACTAGTAATGCAGATATCCAATAACTTACATTTATGAACCAGTAACTGACATCTGGTGTCAGACACCGGTAAAAAAAACTTAAATTTTAATGGTGTTTATTGCAAGATAAATTTAATTTTTTATTATGCACTTTTAAATTGTTCAAATAATATATTTCAACTTTCCTTAATATAACCAATAACTAACACCTCTGTTAGAGACTGGTCAAATGAAATTTTAGCAACCAATAACTGCATCCCCTCATTAAGCTAAATTCAATAACTATAAACCCTAAATCATGACCCTAATATATATCATATTATTCTTTAAACTAATTTTTAAAAGTATACTTTAAGAAAAATGTTTAGGATGGTTGCATTACAAATAGATAAAAAAAAAAAAAACACTTCTTTAATATTAGAAATAAGATGGTTGCTTCAAAATGGCACTTTTTGTATTCTCAAAAGTTTCTTCCTCATTGAATATGTTCTTAGCGCTCTAGTGATGAACAAATGGACTCCAAAATAAAAATAAGTGTCTCATTTACCACTAGATGACATTACTTTACAGAATTTTCCAACGAAATACTTATTTGAGTTAGATTTTTGCTCAAGTGTCAGTTACTGGTTCGGTGTGAATAATTGGGGGTTACCCCCTATATAGTTATTCACACTATTTAGTTATATATAAAATAAACAACGTTCTTTATATATAGAAAATAAAATCCACCTGTATTTAAATTATAATGATTTAATGTAAAGTCAAACTTTTATTTCAATATAGAAAATGCAATTTTTTTATATTTATTTTAAACAGTGATAACTTATATATTAATGGTAAAATAGGACTAATAATTTAATCAATGATTTTATATTGAAAATATTTTCTACAAAGCAAACTACTCTAACGAGAAAAAAATACATGATCTTCTATTTTAAAGCAAAAGAAAAGCAACTTTGAGTCTAAAACATCTGAATATCAAATAGTGCATTTTATAGAGCTTTTTCAATTTGACGAATGGACTTGAAATCGAAGCATGAAATAAACAAAAGTATACATATATGAATATATTTGATGAGTTTGATAAAAGTGTTTCATTTTCCCAACGCAAACAACAAAAAAATGTAAATTAGAAATTATATTTTATGAGAAAATATTTGCAAAAAGTTTTGTATTTATTTATATCTGAAAATCATAAATGAAGTTATCCAAAATTGTTTTTTCCATATCGCCATTGCAAGTATGATCATGTTAAAGACATTTCTTTATAAATTTGTCAGATAGTTAAAATTAGACAGTTAATCTTAGATAGTTAATCTTAGATTATATAATTTCTATTCTGAAAACGTGTGATAATTTTTGCGGACATTAAGCTGGTATTAACAGTACACTGTCAACTGCTTCTTATTATTTTTTCTTTTAAATAACTGGACAAAAAACTTTCTTTTGAATTAGGTAAACTTCGTATGTACGTCAATATTTTAAAATCCATTAATATTTAATTAAATAATTTTCTGTGTCCAAGATTTATTTTCTTGAACATTTGAAATATTTCTAGAAAAAACTAGAAATATAACTAATATATATTTGAATATAACTAGTTATATTCAAGGATTTTTTATTACTACAATACCCGTTTCTAGTTTCAATCATTTTTTGACATTTTAGTTTTTGTTAATACATTCTACCAAGCTGAAAGATTGCTTATAAAACCGAGTTTAATAATTTTAGAATTATGTTTCTCACATAAAAGAAACATATATCACTATATCGATTAAAACTCTTAAAACTCCAATAATTCATTACAAAAAGTACAAATTGTCGTATTGTGCATTAACTGTATTTATTGTCATACTATATTTCTGTGGTATTGAACTATAGTTCGGAGTGTGTAAGTTTTCCAATGTAACATAACTTAGCATCATGCATATAAACTGGGTGTTCAAATACTCGTCCTTGCACAGTTAAAATTTTGTTAATTTCACCTTTCTTTAATTTGTTTAAGTTATGCAGTTTGACAATAAATTAATTTAATTCACTTTATGTAACATTTTTATTCCTGCAGAACGAAATTATTTATTCTTGGTCTTGTAAGGTCGCTATTTTGTGTGTGGGAAATAAAAAGAGATTTTTGTATAATTGGATATATTTTTATGATGTTAAACAATATCCTACTAATATCTGAGTTATACCGCAATATAGAAATCTGAGTTTTATGAGAATATTATAAAATATCATCTAGAAAACACGTTTCCCTTTTTTTCAAAGAATACAGGGGATACACATAAATAGATCTGACAAGTTCTAAAATTGCATAACTAGAAAATCGTAATTGAAGTTGATTTTCTACTCAAAGAAAAGTAATCATGTTTGATGTCAGACATTTTTTTTCTACGTTACCAGGTTTTACTTACAAATGCCACAGAATAATTGTGCTACACAAAATATTACAAAACTTTAAAATTGCTCAAAATAGCAATGTTATTGCAAAAAGAAAGCCATTCTTTTAACAAGAAAATAGAATAAAACTCTACTTAATGTTACCTTAAACGTGTGTCCATTTAATCACTCTTAAGCTGCGATCACTGATACTATCAGGGTTCGGAAAAACTACTTTTTTATTGTAGCGAACTACAACTACAACTACTTTGTTGAAAATGTAGTTAACTACTACTACTTGTTTTAAAAAGTAGTGACTACAAACTACTTTTCAAAAATAGTCACTACTTCGCTACTTTCGAATTTTGTCAAAGTGTTTAATTTACATAAGAAATTGAAGACACGGATTAAATAGTAAAGCGACCCCTCTTTACATCACGTATGCCAGGACTTAAATAAATAAATAAATTCGACATAACTGAGGGTATTAAGAATTAATAAAGATAACATATAAGAAAATGTTTTGTGTTTATCTCCAACACGTTAATTTAATAAATGCCATAGAATAATTAAGAAAGATATTATAATGTATAAAATTGCAAAAAAAAAACAACCCTAAATGCAAACAATAAATAAATCTGTAAATTTAGCAATTCCGAATAATAAGAAGCCCGGTGTTAAAACATGAAGGCTTAATAACGAATACAAGCGTAAATGTACAAGCGTTTCCATCAAGAAAATTAATTCTTTTGGTGGGTTAATACTTGATTTCAATTTCAGCAAGCATCAGTGGAAAATATGTATGACATTTTGCGATGCATAGCTGCACTGTTAAAAATTTGCAGCAAACTGTCCAGTCATTTGACCGTTTTTGTAAAAAACGGTTACATAACCATAATTTAACTATATTCTGACAGTATTATTTCTCATTTTATGGTCAGAATATAGTTAAATTACGTTTATGTAACCGTTTTCTACAAAAACGGTCAAATGACTGGACAGTTTGCTGCAAATTTTTAACAGTGTGAGATTTGCCACTTCAATTCGCAAATTGTTGCAGAAAAAATTCTGCCCCCCCCCCAAAAAAAAAAAAATAATTTCGACCACGTGATTTGCAGAGTGGTACTTTTTTCCTCCTGAAGTAGCGTTAAAAGTAGCGTCGGTTCTCACTATAAACTACTGATTTTTTGTATCGCGCTACTCGCAACACTACATTATTCAAAATGTAGCACACTACACTACAAACTACTGTAAAAAGTAGTGACTACAGTAGTTTGGCTACATGTAGCGCGCTACTTCCGACCCCTGGGTACTATGCTATCACAGACAATATCAGCTTAGCATAGACAAACAGACTTTTCAGGCGGAAAACAGTCAGAAACGCAAGGTGCGCTAGTTCTCCTTTCATAAGTTCGTCAATGACAATCTTATTACTATCTGTATCTCCTACGAACAAGGCCCCATCAGTGGCTGAGAGGTTCTGCTCTTAAAAAGCTGGTAGATGGGAGATGCTGCGTTCAAACACCTGTCGCGCTCGTCGACCTAACCGTTAGGACTTTCCGTGGTTTTCTTCGAACCTTGCCGTAAATACGGGTTAGGATCCCTTAGAAAGACCCCACGGAGGGCACTCCCCCCTAGTGCCTACATTCCAAAAGTAAATAATGGGACGTCATAAATCAACCAATCAACCAACTTACGAACAAGTGTCTTGCGATAGACATCACATGACCATACTTATATTCCTGCCTTTTTACATCTTTAAATACGATTTGTTTAAAAAATACACACACACACACACATATATATATATATATTTGATAATATTGCATTGAAATGGAACTGTAATGTAAAATTTTAAGCACATTTTATCGTATTTAAATAATAAGTATTTTATTTTATTTATAGAAATACATGTATTTTTTAATAATATAAAAATTAACTTTAATTAAAATATTCCATGCATAACATTTTAAAATTAAAAAGTAGAAATTATTTCTGAAATAAAATATTTAAGTAAGCATTTTATTTTAAAGATAAAAATAAATCCTTAATTGTTATTAACATCAAAATTTATTTTTATTAAAAATATTCTATTTATTATGAAACATATAAAGCGACCGATAAAATAGTTTTAAATAAAAAAGTTGAAAATAAAACTGAAGTAGAATATTTCACCAGTACAATACCTATAAATAAAAAAGTTATAAAACAAACCCTCAAACAAAATATTTTAACCGATGACACATTTTAAAATAAAGATTTAGAAGAAGATCTGGGATTAGAACTCATGCTATCTCGACTCAAATGCATTGCTCTACCCATTGAACAACCAAGCACATAGCCGTTCTGTAACGAAACATTAACATATGTAGGCAAATCTGAGATATGAAGGCAGGATTCTAAGTATGGTCTCTTGTTGTCAGCCGCAAGACACTTCTCTCCTACGATATCTATCAGTTCGAATTACACCAATAAGAACTCTTTAAAGGTAGTTTTACTCCATTCTTAGACGTTACAGAACTTTATAAAATATATAAAAACGATTAATCGCCAAATGTTACTTGTGTTGCGTTCATTAATGAGCACCATTCAGTCTTAAGAATAAAACTATTTGCTGCGAGAATAAGTCGCTCGGAGGAAGCGAGAGGCAATTGCATTATATCAGATCGTATAGATGTTTCAAATCATATGTTTAATGTGTTAAAATTTTATGCCCAAACTAAATGACCAAAAATAAGAATTAGAGCCGTCGACTGCTCATAGCGTACCAAGATGGGCCGAAGCAGACCAGTGATTGTTTGAAGTACTAATAATAATCTTATCCTGTATCTTAAAATCATCTCGTAACTACCAATACAGTTTTACATTTTAACCAAATTAATTTTATGTGTAATGTAAATCTTAACTTGGCAGTTCATTTAAAAATGACACATGTAAAAACTTCATTATTTTATTTTATTTCATTATTGAAATTTAATAGAGGGTTCAAAAAGATTTCTAAAACATTAACACGTATAATGCTTCTGACAACGAGTAAATGGGACTGCGTTTTTGGCGTTTACTCTTACAGTTTGGTGATAGTTTTTTTGTTATGAAAAGTGGTCGACGGGATAATAGAGAAGTACCGTTTAATTTCACTACTTTATTGGGTGGGAGTTCTATATGCTGTGCCGGTTGGCATGATTGGCAAAAAAAACACAAAATGTTGCCAAAGGCGGCGTGACGTCACGTAGTACATTCCAGTAGTTAAAAATGCAACCCCAAAGGCTGAAGATCGCAACAACCACATCAAACATTTATCGCCAATAAGAGCCCACTAAATCTACAGGCACAGGATTTCCCTCTTTATTGTATAACAATTATTTGTTTTCTTATTTTAAGTATATATTTTTATTTTATTTTTAATAAAATAGTGTTTAAAAGTCTGTAATTTTCAAACGTTATATGTTTTTAAATGCTCATTTTCGTTTCAACATTTTTTTCTATTTTTTATTTTTTTATTTTTTTAAATGTTTTGATTTACGGGAATTTCATTTTGCGCCAACTATTACGCTTGGCGACAATGTTTTTGCATAACGGAAAAATACCGAAAAAATGATATACATTCAATAAATAACAAATCACAATGTTTGGCGCGGTTTGTAGACAACATCTGCTAGGTCAGGACTGAAATAATTGGCAAACATTTTGGCATGGTGTTGGTATAACGGAAAAGTACCAAAATGAAAGATACAGCACCAGCTGTACAGGAACGACTTAATAACGACGACATTGCAAACTGTTTGCCGCATATTTTACGTGAATTAGATGAAATTATGAGACACAATTCTTTTACACAAGCATATAAAATGCTTAGTGAGTTTGAACGTGAATAGCTGGAGCATGTTAGGCGATACAATTTTCCAATATATATATTTCCTCATTGTCGATTAATAGTATATGAGTATATTTATCAATTATTTGAAATGTAATGTGTAAACCACGATTTCTACCCACCGTCCTATAACGGGCATTTATGCTAGTAAGAAAATAAAAACGAATAAGCATGTTTGTCACGTGATTTATTTAATTTGAATGAATTCTGTTGCATACATAATAATAATATTTATTTAAACTTTCGTGCAAACGCGCGCGTTTGCTATGATAAAAAAAGAAAAGGAAAACCAATGTTCAACCGGAGCTTTACAACATAAATTCGATTTTCTCAGCAACCGTCAAACATACACAGATAAAAAAAATCTAAATTAAGTTTTACCAAAGGTAAAAGTAAAACAAAAACGAAGTTAATCCCCCAGTGGAACGTTAGGTACAGTTTGTTGAACTTTGTGTCTTCATTTTTTCGTTTAAAATTATATAAAAAACTACAGCAAGCTACAATAATTTTTTGAATGTTATCATTTAATTCGTCTCGTTGAGTTCTATCTTTAAAAAAAAAATCACTGTCGTAGGTCAACTGGTTCGCCAGAAATTTCAGAAAAACGCTTGAATTTTCTATTTCTTAAACATATTATAGCAAACGCTACCGCGTTTACTATGATAAACGAAAATACGCAAATTATGATTATCAGAACTATTACTTATTATAAAATATGACAAGGGCAAAATTGTAATGTTGTTTTGCCTGTAATTTTTTTAAATGCTAAAAAAACATGAAATTTCAAACATGATATAAAAAACTCAATTACGTATATGAATATAACCCTTGAAACTACTAATCATTATTTAATGTTTTAAAACTGCATTATATTTGTAGAATTATATTAATTTAAATAATGCTAATATTGCCTAGAAATCTGAAGCATTTGTGAACGGATATATAAGTTTGCGGTGGTGAGAAGTTTAATAAATGCATTGATTTTCTTAAAATGTTACGTGAACGAAGTCACGAGTAACTGCTAGTTGCATAGTATAAATTTTTTCGTTACTAAATGAATTTTTTCAATCTAATGAATATTGCAAGATAAAAAAAAATCATCCTGAATTACGAAAATTTCGATGAAATACTTTTTTCCATTCTTAAAAGATAAATATACTTTTATTATCTTACAGGGTTTAAGCTTTTTGAACATTCATTGAAACTATAAATTTTTAAATATTCATCAACACCAATACTTAAAAAAATAATAATGTTCTGGGCCGTATTATGGTTTAATTTTACTCAGCATATAACTGTATTTTTTATCAATATTTATATATGACTATATATAATTTATTATTTAATGAATATAACAATCTGAAAAAGTAACTATGATAACGCAATTATTTCTAAAAAAGTGATTAATCAAGCTTATAAATTGCTCTATTCATATTGATATTCAACGTAAAATAAAATAGGAAGTACCTATTCATATTATTTTTGAAAAATATAAGTAGTCATAAATGAAAGTTTAACTTTCCCACAATATTACGAAACAATAAAGGGTGTCCGAAAATTGTTGGACACATTGCAAAATTATGAAGAACAAGCTATGAACAGTGGTGGTTTTTCTAAGTCACGTATTAATAACATGTTTCCTAATGTTTTTTAGGTGCGTTCGTAATTATATAAATACGTAGCACCTATAGTCGTCGTTTGGTCCGTCCGTCTGTCCGTCCGTCCGTCTGTCTGTCTGTCCGTCTGTCTGTCCGTCCGTCTGTCTGTCTGTCCGCATATAACAACGCAAAAACTACCCAACCAAATGGTTTGCAATTTAAAATATATTATCTTTGCAGAATTTTGTCGAGACATTTCAAATTTTATTAAAATCGGATCAAAACTTTAGGAGATATTAATAAAAATATTTATTAAGAAATTTGAATTTTTTTTTTTAAATCGGTGCTTTTTTGTTAGAGGAGCTTCCGATGGATGTTAAATCGTCAAGCGACCGAGATACTTATTTTATGACAGAAATTAATCTGCAGACGATACAATTCATTTCACAGAATTAAAAATCATCAAGATCTGAATATTTATATAACTAGCTGATACATATATATCTGAATATTTATATAACTAGTTAAGATATTTGTATGAACAGTGTCATAAAATATATACTTAACCAGCTGTTTAACCCGTTCCACGCACGGGATATCATGAATTTAATTCTAAAACGTGCGTACGAACGCACCTCGTTTGTAACGTTTGACGTACAATTTCCAACTTGTTTTTTTTCATAGCATTATTATTCCAAGAATTTCCCCCAAAATATTGGTAGTGGAGGTCCGATATTTTGCCTTCCTTTATCTCCAGTTTTAACCAACGTTGGATATTTTTCATGTGGGATTATGAGAAGGATTGCCTATATCACACTCCTTGTACTAATTTGCAGAAGCTGAAGCAGCATATCACAGCTGCTGTTCAATCCATAATTTCTCATATGTTTCAAATACAGGGAATGAAATCGAGTATCGCTTGGGCGTAGTTACTACACGTTAACAAGGGATCTTACATCAAGATGTATTAAGTTTTGTGCTTCTATTGTAACTTAGTAAGCACCTTTTATTTATATACTATCTAGTTTTTGCTTTGCATAATTTTAAAATGTATCTAACAATTTTCGGACACCCTGTGCATTGCTTTAATTATTATAAAACTTGATCTTATTTATTTTAGATAAAATGAGTAAGGAAAATGGACTATATTTTCGAGAGCAATTAATTATCTGCTCTCCTCATCCCGTGATTAGTAGCAGAGACTAATTTACACAACAAGCTTAAAACCAATTAAAAAAGGAGATTTTAATACTTTAAAAGCTCGATGAAATTGATATTGTCAAAGATTACTCTTCGAAGACAAATAAATAAAACTCTACTTGCAGAATTTGTTTTTCGCTTGTTGAGTATCCTACTAATTACCTGATGAAGCGTACATATTATTTTTTACTCTTGAAACTGATTTTGTGTCTCTTTACTCATTTTACAGAAAAAATAGAAAATAAAGTTTACAAAACTTTTCAACTCTATTTAATAATAATATTTCCGATACCTCCTTAATTCTTCCTTTCTATAATTCCTGAAGTTTTTTTAATATTTAAATATGATGTATCATATTTTATGAAGTAGAAATTACTTACGTAATATGTACTAGCAAACTCGCACAGTATTACTCGTGATTACCTTATAGCTCTAACCAAAAAACTGTCGATCACTTTAATTTATTTAATCGATAATTACATATGGAAAATTCTAATTTAAATATTTGTAATACAAAATTAGTAAACTTTAATAGATATTTTGGATGACAAATTTTAATCAATAATTATAAAGTAGTCGGTTAAAATAAACACAAATTTTACGCCTTTCCTCCTGAAATTAAATATATGATTGACGTTATTCAACTACGAATTATCTGAACAGCTACTAACTATTTTCAACAAAAATTAATTTTCTGTCATGAGCGGTATTCGAATACTCGATCACTTTCAATTAAAAGATCTTACATTTTATGCTTAGACCACTCGTTTGCCCTGATTTCATGCACAGGATTTAAGAAATAACTTTGCGAATGCTCTGAAATGTCACCTTTTGTGTTTTAATACATAGTATATACATAGTATATATACTGTTATGTGTTTCACCTATATTCATCATAGCATCTATATATCTTAATTAGTGAAAATTCGATTCTGAAACATTATCTATAAACTAGTATATAACACCGTCAAAAATGACGGATTGTTCATCTGCGTATCATTTTCACAAGACTTCATACAAACAAACAACATGAAGATTTTATTATTGAAAGGTTTATATTGTAGAAAAATACATTTTAAAAATGACAAATGATTTCTACAAATAAAAATAATGAATATATATATATATATATTACTCAGTATTAAATTTCTGAAATAGTTCTACGATTGGACAAAACATTCAAATTAAATATCAACAAGTAATCCATGTGCAAAAGTTTTTGTAAAAAATATTATCAATGAGTTTTTAAACATCTTGACTCACCACATAACTCATTGTTTGATTACATAATCAAAATTAAATGCAAATTACGCTGTACTATGCATTTCTTATATTTTAATTACGTTTGATAAGAAAGAATCATTTTACAGTATATGACCCATTATCCGGAAGTCCAAAATCCGGAAAGACCCGAAGTCCGGAATGAAAAATTGGAAAATGTTTACTAAAATTGTAGATTTTCTGAAATTTTTCGAAAATTTTACCGATTCTTAATTTTTTTTCAGTCCATTGTGTGTCGATGTTTAATCACTAAAATATTGTTACTTCGGTGGTGGGTGAACACGGTACCCCCCCCCCCACCTCCCTTTTTTCCAGAAATTAAAAACAAATCATTTTTCTCTCAAATTTTAGTTTAAAATTTATTTATATTACGATTCGTTAGAAACAAAAAATAGTTATGTATTTATTTCATCAGGGGTGATTCTGTTCAAGTTTTCCTAAAAATTTAAGGCATTCGGTTTCGAAATGCCAAATGTTTTCAGTCCAAAATTTGGAACATAAATATCTCGAATTTTGAGCGATCGTCGCCGAAAAAAAAAATCAATTATGTCTATCGTTCGCAGAAAAAATAGACAATTTTATCAAAGGATTGTGGAAACAACGTGAATTTCGTCAAATCGAAAAAAAAAACCCGCAAATTTCGTTGCAGGATTGAAAAAAAAAAAAACGCTAATTTTGTTAACAAATCGCAGAAAAACACGATTTCCATCAAAGGCTTGCGAAGAAGACGCAAATTTCTTCCAAGGACTCCGAAAAAATGTAAAATTTCATCAAGGGATCACAAAAAAAATTGGTTAAAGGATCACAAAAAACAACCGCGAATTTCGTTAATTAATCGCGGAAAAACATGAATTTATTCAAAGGGTCTAGAAAAAAAAATCTTCAAAGCACTGCGAAAAAATTTCTAATTTCGTTAAGGGATCGCGAAAAAAGTGAAATTTCGTCAAAGGATTGAAAAAAAAAACCCCGCTAATTTCGTCAATCTCAGAAATAACTCGAATTTTGTCAAAAGATCGTGAATAAAAGGCAAATTTCGTCAAAGAATAGCAAAAAACGCAAATTTCTTCAAAGGACTACGAAAAAATGAAATTTCGTCAAAAGATCGTAGAAGAAAAACACAAATTTTGTCAAAGAATCACGAAAAAAAACATGAATTTTGTGAAATAATCGTGAACTTCGGAAGGACCCGAAATCAGGAAAATTCCAATCCTCGGAAAGCCTTTGGTCTCGAGGATTCCGGATAATGAGTCTGTATTTACGATGGAAGCAAATTTCAAAATCCGCCAGTAGATGACGCCAATATACTGAATCAACCTCAAATGTCTCCCTACGAAATAAATCACCTCTACTTCTGAAAAAAAAAGTGCTTACAGAAAAAAAAATGTTTACAGAAATGTTGGTATACATTTTTTTATGAAATAGTTTTTGAAGGTTTTAAATAAAATTAAAAGAATTAAAAGCTTTTACAAATATTTAAACAGCAGAATCGGATGTAACATAAGTTTTTCATTAAGCCTAACATGGCGTTTAACTATGGTTGATTCGCAGACCAGAGTGGTCGTGCCCGAAAGAGTTACAGACAGTTTCGTGCCTTCGGATTTTATTATAAGTAGATAGATAAGCACAATGACAATTACAAAACAACTAAGCAGTGCAAACAAACGTGATAGTATCAGGAAATGTGATACGATGTAAGAAATGAGGAAATCTAGATGTAGATTACACATATTTTCGTAGGGATAGAAAAATTATATTTGCTATAAATATGGCTCCATAACACACTTTTCTTTTTTATGGTAAATAAACATGCGTTTTCCCTTTACGTTACACGAAGTGTTAAATGCTCATATAGAACTTTTTGTTAATACAAATACCAAAAATGCATTCCTGAGCAAAATAAAGAATATTTTTACTGTCTTAGTTTATTTGGTTAACTATTTGCTAAATCTTCGTATCCCATATTTGAGCAGCCCATAATTGGCATTCTATTGGAATCTTTACATATTTTGTCGATTAATTCATAAAATATTTTTAATGTCTAAATATGATTTCTTATATAATTTACAAGACAAAATTACTTATTGAATATAAACGATGTTTTACTGATATTTATGATAGCGTCTATAATACGTAATTAAGTGTTAATTAATTACACTGCATTTCTGTAACACTATAAAATATTGCGCGATAACTAGACACAAAACAAGTATGCTATGCGTACTAATGTGTCAGAATCAGGAAAAATTAAACTAGAGGAAGCGACGACTTCGTCTAGAAAATAAATTACACTTGTTGTCCAACTGATACCGAAAATATCTTCTATATTATTATCTTTACATATTACTTTGTTTTATCGTAAATAACACTTTGTTAATAATTTCTCATCTATGTATTTATTCTAGAACAGAAATGTTCTTCTACTTCTCGTAATATTAATCTGACATGATTTAACCCTTAACAATAGTAGCAAAAAAAATTACCATGCAAAATATTTAATCAATAAATACATTAGAATTATATATCTCATAAAAAAAGGAAATTTACTGTCTGTTTAGGATTCGTTTATGTTGTAAACTATTACGAATTATTAATTAATATGATAACCATTGATAAGTATTCCATAATTATAGGCCTTTTCCTAGTTATGTTTTAGAATAAATCATTTCGTTTTTTAAAAAAAAACGAATAGGACTTACAAAACAAACCAATTAATTGAATAACAATACACTACAATCCGACATAACAAGTGAAAGCTCGACCACAGATTAGAATGTTTCCTGTTGCAATGTCATCCAAAATACAATGAAGAACATACAGAAAGCAAATTTCGCGCTTTACTGAAAATACAATTCTTTAACAACTTCTATGCAAAATTATAAAATTATTGTGAAGTCACATGATCTAGATTAAAATATGCCTGCCTTAACATTTAGGCGCTAAGAACTATAGAAATCAAAATAGTTTCTAAGTATAGTAAAGTGACTACGAGCTCTTCACTGTGAATATTTACAGGGCCTTTAGCGGTAAAAATAGGTATTAGTATGCTCATCTAAAACGGGAAAATAGTCATTTACAAAATGTAGAGTATCATTCATTGCGTACTAAAAATACTTTGATCACTTAATCATTTATGCACTGATGGTACAAACAGGAACCACTAAAAGAAATGTTATTAAATTAAATTAATACATCTATTGTCAGCAATGCAAGTTAGCATGAGTTCTAGACACTTTACTTTATCGTGTTCTAAAATGATTATTCACTTCACAAAGCGGAAATATTTTTATACTAGCCGCCACTGGCGACCAGTTTGGTCGCCCTTAAATGTATGTTAAGCATTGTAACAAATTATTATTATTCATAATTTATTTTTTTCCTTAATCCTTCGCCAAACCGGAAAAATTTAATAGACAAATCAAGAACTTTTGCGATCGTGGTAGCATTTTGCATATTTTTTGTTGTTATGTATTTCATCTTTCTTGACAAAAACCGCTTAACCCACTTTATAATAAATTAATAATTGTGTGCGTTTTATAATAAAATTATGTGTTTTTTAATATAAAATAAACTATTTCATAATAAAATAAAAGTACATAATGTTTTAGTAATCTCTAATAGGTACCTGAAAATGGGATTTTCTCGCCAAAATGGCGCTTACAAAAATCGCGCCAATCCCGGTGCGTCCGTGGCAGCTGCTCCAATTTAAAATACATGACGTTCACATTTTTCTTTAAAATAGAAAATAGAAAAATAAGGAATAATACCATAAATCAAAACATTTGATTTCAAAATTAAAGTATAGTTTCTAATTTGCACACGCGAAAAATAAAAGCTGACAATGCGTTTCGAAATTTGATCCATTAAATATTATTACATGAGTTCAACTTACTTGACGTAAGTTTCTCATGGATGTATAGTTATTATTGTTATGATTGACTGTCTCACTAGTGCGGACTATTTTTTTTACACCAGGCAGCGGTGCAAAAATTCATGGTTTAATATTTTAAACGTTCACAACGAATGAATCTTTTTTTTTTTTGTTTTGTTTGCTTTTATGGATAGAGAATTTGAACTGCGAACCTAATTTAAACTGAAGTTATTGCAGAATGTATGCATAATTGAACATAACTTAAATATTAATTTATTTTGAACGATCTTTCTAAAAATGTAACTTTTATACAGTTTTATTAAAAAAAAATAATTTTGAATAAAAATGGACGCCTGACATATGAAAAAGTGACGCGGGCATTCCCGGAACTGTTGATGACAGTCACATGACTTACGGTGTTATTATAGAGATGTATATTTTCTTTTTCCAGTTGTAACTGCTCAGCTTTTTTTATATTGAAATATATTCAGTTGAAAGTTTTAGTTCTGAAAAAATTGTTTGTTTATATGTAAGGACATTACTTTTGTACATTTACAAATTCTACAAAATGCTAAAAAGAATATCCTGAAAAAATGATTTGTGTAGAGTTGTAAATAGTCTACAAAAACCTTGTAAATACTGATTTAGTTAATTACATTTTAATAAAAGAAAAATATCTAAACTTTATTTAATGGTTGCAGAAATCTACTAACATATTTTCCAATATTCACAAAAAATTCTTTTCAGGGTGAAATTTTCATGAATTCATAATTTGGTACATAAAACGATAAACGCGAATGGTAAAATGGGTAAAATACTTATTTGTTTGTTGGTGGTTTCCAGTACTTTTAAGTCACATACTTGTTAAAAAGCGAAAAAACAACTAATCCATACCATATACACTTACTTTTGGTTTTGGATCTGCTATTTGTCAACTACGAAACAAATATGGACAATTTTTATAATTTTGCGCTTCACATTTAGCAGCATGCTGGATGATACGACTAGGGTTCCATTTAAAGTATTTTATGGGTGCCATATTTCTTCGAGTTGAATTTTTCGATCGGAAAGTTTGCCATTTGGAACACGTGTACCATTTTTTAGTATCCTTAGATTTCACACAAAAAGGAAATGCCTGTTTCAAATTTTGTTAAAATATCTTTAATAGCGAATTAAAAAACTATTGCTGATAGACAAAGTTTATTTTTTTAATGAAAGAGCATAATTTGAATTTATAAATAATGTAACCATATAGTTTTAAACAAAATTTCTTTAAGAAAATGGCTGCCGATTTCAATGCTGTGATACAACCGATTTCTGAAGTTAAACGCTATACGTTCAAACATGTACAACAAAACTCATAATATTTCCTGTTGAGCTGAAGCATCTATGTAGGACGATGTTCAAAAACACCTGCTTTTAAGCAGCCCAATAATAAAAAATCAAAGGGTGTTAAATCAAGCAAGTGCATCGCCCACGGAATGTCATCTCAAATCGCGACGAACAGTCGTGCAAAAATTATTGACTTCGACTGCAAACGCACGCTGCTCCTTCTACCATCTTACGTTTGAATGATGACTGAAACTAATCCATCCCAATTTTTCTACAACCTGTTCTCATTTCACAATGTGCCTTAAAAAATAAAGATATTTCTTATCCTCACTCTGATTATTAATTTAGCAATGGGAAATATGATTAAAAAGGCTATTATTTTCCTATTTAGAAAAGTTCTTTAGAATAATTCACATTAAATTCACTGTAAAGTGAATGTAAACCATTATACTAAAAGAGCGAATATCTGTCTGTATTAAATGTCACATTTAATACATATCAATCGATATAGTATATGTTTTCCGATAAATGATAAATATACTTGGCGTTACATTTGTGATATATTGTCGAAGATTACCTAGATATGGGTTTCCGATATCATCTCGAAAAATACAAGTTATCTAGCATATATTTAGGTAATAAAAGTTGTAGTTCATGTGATAATTATTAGAGTTGTTTTATTTATAATGAATAACATTTTATACATTCAAAATATATTTAAAATCGCATAAAATAACGTAGTCTGAGACAAAATTTTAAATTTTAGAAATGCAGGGTGATTTTAATTAAGTAAGTTGTAATTTGAAAAATGCTGTAACATTAGCAGCTTCAGATGTATTAAAAACTCAGTAGATTAAAGCATTAAATTTTGCAATTGTAGAAATACAGGTTGATTATAATTAAAGTTCTGATTTCAGAAGGCTGCATATTAAGATAATATAACCAGAATAACGAGATAATTATCCTAGATAAACGTGAAACAATAGCATTTTTACTGCCAAAATAATGTCTAATGAGTATACCGACAAATGATGCTGTGAGAGTCATTACCAAAGAAACTTAAAATGTAAGCTTCCCCTTAAATAAATAATTTTTATCACTAAAATTCACCAATAAATGTATCTGTGACAGCTAGGAAATGGGTCATTCATCATCAAACCTTTTGGATATTTGTTTATACTCACTGCATTTATGTTTAGGAAATAATGTTTTGCAATTACAGCACTTGTTGACAATGAAGGTAGAAATATTGAGTATTATTTAGTTTTTAGTTAAAAACGTATGTGACAGAATTTTAAACGTTAAAATACATAATCCTATTTAGCAGTTACAAAATACTTCAGTGCCACCACTAATTTCCAAAATATTTAAAAGGAAAATTTTTATTTAACATATAATAAGAGCAACATTTGAGTTATCTATAATTAAAACGATTATTATCTGTAGTTCAACGATCGGGAATTATTTACGAGAAAATAACATATTAATATATGGAAAACTTAAAAAAATGTGTGCGTGAAATACGAAGGTTTTGAAAATTAGGGGGTAGAATAAGCTTCACTGTTATTCTTGCCTTCCATTACATTTTCTTTGACATGTTTCACATTATCACAAATATAAAAAAATTGACTGTAACAATCATATTTTTTCAACCGATTCATGTGCTAGATAATGTGAATTTAAACGATTAATTACGACGCCATTAATCTAATATGGGCAATCGTGATGTGGACCTCACGTATAATTTTAATCACAGCATCAACAGTTATGTAAAATATATGCTATACTACTAAACAAAATTAGAGTAACAATAAAAAAAGTTCAGAAACACATGCGAGACAGCCATACGTACAAAAAGACGTACACATATATTAAAGCGTAATAAAGAAAACATGACACCAAAATGCTATGTAGGGAAATTTAAATTTTTTAATTAATGTCAAGAACATGAAGCAATACTCTAATGCACCCATTTGGATTCCTATAAATGTCAAATTTTTTTTTAAAAGATATGCAGAATTTCTAACATGGTGTGTAATGCTTTCGAATATCTAAGATCTTTTCAACATTTTTTTTTCATGGATGAGGTTAGGCTCTTGATAAGACTATGGATAATTCTGTTCTGAAGTGCAATATCCAAGTCCACAATCAACGTATGCATTGGTTTTTCTGCATTGCGTTGCCCGTGTATGTTCCACACATACAAGATAGGATTTAAGTCAAGAGAGCATGCTGGCAACTCCATGTACTGTATTGTTCGCAAGTGTGTTCTTGCCAAACTGCATGCGTTCTGTAATATCATGCGTTAAATAAAAGGAATTACCAACAGCTGCAGCGTGCGATGAGACATGAAATCTCGTCTACAAACCCTTGGGTCATCAAAGTGCGATTCTGGATAATATGCAGGTCTGTACGCTCACATATGTGGATTCCGCGAATACCATCAATCCACGTCGTTTGTACTTTGGTATTTCCTTTACAAATGTGAAGTATTGCAAGTGTTCTCCATACAAAAATACGTTGGGTGTGTTTCTAGAGTGAATCGCGAAGAGTGAAACGCTCTAGAGTAAATTGCGTTTCATTAGTCATACACATTTTACTCTAGTCACATTGCGTCCAGTCTGAATGTTCAGCAGCATGACGTCTTCGGATCGCACGGTGTCTTAAAGTTAATTTATAAAAAACATTGGGCCTATGTGAGTAGGGATCAGATTTATGAAACCTGAGTCCAACTGTCTGGCCTGACACACTCCGCCCTGTTGCTAAACAAAGCTATAATTTCAGCTGCGTAGCATTGTGTGTTTGGTTTCGACGAGCTGTTAACATTGGATTCTATGCATTCGCTGCTGTGATAGCATGGGAGCGACCTTGTCTTTGTTCACGTTTCTTTTTTCTTGAAATCGATTCCACATCCTTTAAATGACACTCTATACAACTGTAACAGATTCTGCTACACTCCTTTGTATGTTTTCGGATTCCAGTCTTCCGATAATTTGCTAGGCCATGGATTTGGGTAAATGACATTAATGTAAAATTTTTAAATCAACTTTTCTGGTAAAAAACTGTCAGCTATTGCATTTTACGAACGAATTAGCGAAATAAAGTAGCTTCTGTGAGAACGAGATTTTAGTTTATATTTCCTGTTCCGTTCTGCAAGAAGTGCAATATCCCCGTCGAGAGGCAACGGGTGGGTTGATCTTGCTGCAATACATCGTGCATGTGTGTCCCATACATATATAATTGAATATAAGCCAGAAGAATATGCTGGTATCTGACGTCATGAATGTTGAATTGCATATGAAATTTTACACTTTAAACTATTGCTGCTTCATTTTGCGCTAGTTATCAATAGACTTGTTTGATAAATTTTTTAAAACCCTATGCGCTCTTAATTACTTAGAGCAGTGTGATTTTTTTATGAAAACAATTAGTTCTGTGTATTTAATTCGTATCTTTAGTTGAATATCAAGTTTCGGCTTCTTTCACTTCATTTAACCTTTCTAGGGTGTTCGGGTATTTTTTGATCCACATCAAATTTATTTCTTTTACATCTGTTATATATTTTTTAAATTTTTTCAAAAATACTTCGCGACTTTGTTTCCAAGGTCATAATATATATCCAGTTATGTGTAATTTTTTTTTTCAAATGGTAATTTTTCTACAGTAAGAAGAAGAAAAAAAGTTACACATAAACCGTTTGGGTTATTTTTGACCCGTGTGTCATTTTTATTGCATAAGATACATGAGTAGAGTAAATTTCAATATATTATTCAATTATTATTGTTTTGACAACACATTCGTGCTTTTGCTCCTTTCAGTATAGGATTTTTTTCCCATAGATTACAAATATGAACAATATATGGTGCTGTAAATCCTGTGATTTGCTCATGATTCATATGTTTCCTTTCCCACCTTTTTCTTACCGCTTTGTCCGTAATTTTTCACTTAAAGGGATTTTACACTGTTGATTATGTTTAACATATTTTTATGAACCCTCCAAAGTTTACGAACATTGTGCCTAAGCATGACGTTACTAATCAAGAAATTGAGGAAATGATGAGAGCATCGTCGTACGAAGAAGTTGTTTCAGAAATGGGCGATCACGTTTCCGAAAACGAAGTATCATTCGATGAGGAAGAAGATGAGGAATCGGATCAGCCGGCAAGTCTGACCACGACTCTACTTAGCAAATACAGTAAAATCAAGTGGAAATCGGAACCACAAATCTCATGTGGTATACGTAAGTCTTAAAATGTTGTGAAAATTACTCCAGGGCCAGCGAGATACGCCGGATCTAGAATTGAAGACGTATACTCTGCATTCATGTTGTTTTACCTTCCAACAATAGTGAACATCATACTAAAAATAGTAATAAAGAAGGAAAAGAGGAGTTCAGTGACAGTTGGTTGAATTTGAATAATTTGGACATAGAAGCATTTATTGGCTTGTTACTGCTGTCTAGGGTATATAAATCTCGACAAAATGTAACGAGTCGACAGAGAGTCCATGGAATGCTGCAACGAGACGGAATATTTTCAGAGCAACTATGTCCTTAGAAAAATCTAAAATGATATCACAGGTTCTTCGATTTGAAATGGGTGAAAATTTTGCCGATGTTATATAATCTTGACATATACATTACTGTATATGAACAATCGGTAGCTTTCCAAGGGAAATGCTCATTACGCCAGTATATGCATAACAAACCAGCAAAGTACGATATAAATTATTGGTACTTTGTGAAAATGACACCGGTTATGCCTGCAATATACAGCTGTATATGGGAAAGCAGCCTGGTTCTACACTTTCAGAAAAAACTGTAAATTTATGAGCGTTTGCCCTTTACTTTTCACGGGCAACAGCCTTATTTGATCAAAAACGGTCTGATCCACTAAATAAGCGGCTTTATCCCTTAGATACTTAGAAAATTAAGAGCAATACACATATTCTTACAGTTCTAGCCCATATGTTAGCAAAAATACAGTACGACCCCATACATTGTCGTCCGCTAGGGTGTAACCCTTCATGTTACTCCTGTTTCGAAAATTTTAACCCGCCAAAAAAGCGATTCTGTGATGATTATCAAACGTGCTTCGTGCTACGGAGCAGTAAGTAATGTGTTATTGTGTTTTAGAGTGCATTATAATGCTGTATTACTTTGCCCCGTAAAATTACGGGCTGCACAAAATGATGGGCATGGATTGTGTTTTTTACGGGGTATAACTGGAATCTCTGCTGCCGGCCTCTGCCCGTAATTTTACTGCAATTTTTTTTTACAGTGTACACCGGAACGAAACCAAGGTCTCAGTATTGCCATTGATCTCGTTCAAGACTTAAAAGGATATAACGTAACATGTGATAAATTTTCACATCGTATGATCTCTGACAAATTCCTCTGAGAAAACTATTGACCATGATTGGAACAATCAGAAAAAACAAACCAATAATTCCTCCGCAGTTGCTTGCAAAAGTTGTCCCAAAGTACACATCAAAATTTGCCTTCGCAAAGGATACAACTGTTGTATCGTGCATTCCGAAGAGAGGCAAGTGCGTAGCCCGAAAGAGAACTCGTCACCATGCCAGAAAAATAGCAGAGATAGACCAAAGCAGCAAATCATTCTGGATTGAACAGCACCAAAGAAGGAGTAGACACGTTAGATGAACTGGCCTCCCACTATTCCTGCCGGAGGAAGGCAAACAGATGGACTATTCTAGTATTTTCTAATATCCTTGATGTTTCTGCATATATCGCATTTGTATTATTCTTAAAAATCAATCCAGTATGGAATATGACACATTTCACAAAACGACAGTCTTCATTGAAAAATGTGGCATGACTTTGGTTTCCCACCATATTGAAGGGAGAAAACAACTGCCAAAAGCAAGAGCTGCCCGAGAATTGGCTGTGGGTATTCGAAACACAGAATGTATTCCGACCTGAAACATCCGGAACTGTAGCAAGCACTGACAAAAGGGGAAGATGTCACTTGTGCCAACAGACTGATAGCAAAAGTTCTGTAATGTGTTCCAAATGCGGTAAATGTACTTGTAAAACACATTTCACTCAAATGTGTAATGATTGTTTATGATTGAATGTTTTCTAGAATTATTTTTTCTATCACACGAAATTTTAAATTGAAATATGGAATAAAGAGTGTATGGCATGAAAGTTTACAGTGATTTTTGAGAATGGATGATTGAATTACATTATTTTTATTCCATAAATACAGAGAAATTCATTAAATGTATACTCCCTTATGGTTATAAAAAATACCTGCAAGACAATATTAAATAATAAACAAATGCAATAAAGGAAAAACAATAACTGAATACATAAATTAATAACTAATATTAAATAAAATGTGAATATAATTAATAACATTGAATATCAAGTAATGGGTCATTTTTGACCCGAACAACTTAGGTGTATGCTACATTGCGAAAAGCTAGGAAGGTTAAAAATATAATTTTTTCTTACACTTTTAAACAAATTCACAAAAAAGAAGTTCAATTATAAAGTGTACGCTTTGCTTAAAGTGCTAAAATTCACTTATTGTTGTCTAGATGTTAAAAACACTAATTAACTATACTCCAAACGTTTTCAGACAACACTCGGCCATCTTCAGGGATAATGTTGTCATTTCTTTTCAATCTTGCTTTTGTGTTGAAATAAATTTTTCCTTTCCGCCCCACACCCTTTACCTTTCGTTTCACCTTTGAGCATAAAGTGTCTCTCTTGGCAGGAGTTCAAGCAAGATCGAGGAGAAATGACAACATTATCCCTGAGCATGGTCGAGTGTCATATGAAAACGTTTTGAGTATGTGTTTTTAGTGTTTTTAACTTCTAGACAAAAATAAATGCATTTTAACACTTTTAAGCAATAAGTACACTTGTAAATTGTACTTCTATTTTGTGAATTTTTAAATTATTTGTTCAAGGTGACTTTTGCACTCAAGTGAAGTTTTTAAATTTTTAAATAAATGTGTTTACATTTTCTTTTGCCCAGACAAAGATCGTTAAAAGGTTTCATGTAATATCACTGATATTTGAAAACAAAATCTTTCGACCTTTTAACCTCTACGTATATTTTGACATAAAAGTAAGATTAAAATTGAGAGAGGAAATCAGCTGAAACACGTTTAACAACGGTGCTACTTGAAGTGAAACTTCATTCAGAATTAAGAGTCACAAAGAAAGCCATTTATAACTAGTAAATCTGCAGATCAGGCGCCTCAACGCCAGCTATAAAAGTCATTGTTTTTTATCTCACTTTTCATATTATTTAGCATTTTACAATCCGCAATTTCATTTTTTATATTGTATACATATTTATAGGCATATAAAATACTTCGGAGGCTTCCGAAATTAGAATCGATAAATTAAACACAGTTTATGCAGTGATATTCTGAAATTCTTAATCATGTAACTTGTTAGATAAAAAAAATAAGCTTGTATTAAATAAATTCTTCATTTATGTCAATAGAATACAAAAATAACTTATTTTGAAAATAAAATATTGCAGTAAAATAGTGTGAGTTACTTGAATTGTATTATTTTGATATTATGTGAAATAGGGTTGCCATACAACTACAAAATGAAAGAGCAAAGCAAAAGAAATGCATTTTAAAATTTGTAAAGAATATGAAAATAAAATGTTTTATATTTCTCGAATACATGCAAAAAATTTTTCAATTATTTAAACAATTAAATTTGAAATTCTAATGAATGTATCAGCGAATTTTCAAAGCTATTGGATACATTTTAAACCTCCATATCGAAATTTTAGCATTAGTAATTTTACGTTTAAATCCATTATTCAAATATGTCATTTTCATTTCAGTTAAAATTGAAATTTGGAAATCGTCTGCGTTCCCATAGGAAAGCATTATGATCTAAAAAGAAATGTCCTATATTTTTCGAACGAATGAACCAAATGTAACTAAAAACTATACAGATAATTCTCGGTACCTCACCAAGAAACCTACCAAAACTCAACGTAATAGGACGATTTTTACGGCAGTTATCTCGGAACAGACAGACAAACAGACGGAAAACAAAAGATTTTCGTGTCTCCACAGTGAACCTCAACTGCCATTTCAGAAATTACAGACGTTTTACATTATATCCTGGTAAATCCCAGCCTTTACAGGACATTTTTGCTAAAAGTAAAAACGTGTAAAATAATTTTATCACTTTTATTTTCTCTGACAAATGCTAGAGTTTACATGACTTCAAGATTTTACTTTGAACATAGTATAAGGTTCATTTGTCACGCACATTGCGAAGGAATTCAATCATTTTTCGCACGTTATGGTAATTTTATTCTCTCTCTTTGTCTAAAAATATTATCTTGCGTCTTAAAATTTTAGGTACCACCAGCTATGTACTACAAATGTATTAAAAATCCACATTATTGTCAAATATTCAATCTTGGCTGTACTTGAAAATGTATGGCAAAATTCTGACCATAAATAAAGCTATCCTTTCAATAACTGAAGAAATTGTTTAAATTCTTATTACTATCGACTTTTGCCAAACATTTAGGATGTTTCAAAATCGTTGTAGAACTGAAACTTGTGCATTTCCTTTACAGTGTTTTAGCGTAAAATGCATCGGTATACTTTTGTGATTAGAGGCAACATTTTGTGATAATAATTCAACCTTTCACTGGATTACAATTCTGCTTACAATTTCTAAACATGTTTTTGTTTCTTACATTTTTCGGTGTTCAGCACAGGTGTTAAGCGGAAACTACATACCGGCCAATATCACTCATGTTTCACGCTAAATTTTTCATGAACTACAAATATGCGAATGTAGCTTCAAAATTTAATGAGTGAAATTTATTTGAGTTTCATTAAAAGAAACTGATTAACTCTAATTAAACATTGCTTTTTTTCCAGTGCTCACATTTTACGTACATGATACTTTTAAAGAATTTCATTAAATATACTATGGTAAATTTTAATATTTAACATATTTTGAAGTATTGTTTTGAGCTTGTCAAACTTGATTTTATATCATCTAGAATAAATATGATTATACGATTTAAACTTTTGCTTCGTAAAAAATGTGGTGATTTATAGAACGTGATCTAGCATCGAAATTGATATTCAAATGTACATTTAAAGGAAAAAGTAAGCTTTATTGACTTTATGTCAACATATTTGAAAGACACGAAAAGTAAAACGATCTCCTCTTAGGACAGTTTATGGAATTTTACATTTTGCCTGAGAAGAAATGTTTAAAAAATTGAAATTCGATTTGAAATTTTACATAAATATAAAATTTATATGCATAAATATATATTAAATGATTTTAAATAAAAAATTCTTAAATAACATTAAGGAGCATTAAACTAAAGTTAAAGGGTTATAATAAAAAAAATTAAATGTAAGTAATTATAAGTAAATTTCGAAACATTTTTTCCCTCCAATTTTCATGCGTTATTACATAATTTTTTAATTTCGTAACTAAATACACTTTTAAATATTTTTAAAAATAATGAAGTATCATTAATAAAAACAAGTGTTAAAATGTAATTTAATTTCGGGACATTCACCTGCTTTAGTTGCAGAAATAGTCACATGATTTTTAATTCGCAGCTTTTTGTTCAGTTTTTAACAATTGCGGTTTTGCAATAATTTTATATTTCACATTTATTTTAATCAATCTTTAATTAACTGTAATAATTTATGTGGCTGATTTTATTCTTTGTTTCAAAATGACTATAAAAAAGAGTTTTTAATGTGTATTCATCAGGAAAAGTAACATAAGAATACTTTTTTAAAATTATTAAATTTGATTTAGAAATATTTGCAGAAAGGAAAAGTATTTACGCAATTTAAATATTTACTTAAAAGGAAAAAAAATATATTAAATAAAACTGAGGAGTGTAAAAATTAATTTCATTTGATTACATTCATAAATGTAAATGTGATGGTGTCATTTAATTTCGATACATTTTCTTCTTTATTTTTAATTAACAAAAATTATATAAATATTTAATTTGCTGAACGAATGAACTATTTTATAGTTTATTATTTTCTTTAACAATTATTATTTATTCTTCATATTCTATTGTTATAAATTCTTAAAACTAACTTCTCATGTATTCACACACAGATACGTATATAGGAATTATTATGTGTATATATTTCACAAAAAGGACACTTACATAAATTCTATATTAATTCTATATATAAAATTTATGAATTATATTATGTAATAATGTTTAATATTACTATATATTGCTTAATATTATATAATATCTTATTTTCTCTATAAAATTATATGTCGTGTTTTGTTTTCTTACTCAGAAAGATTAGTCTGATCGAGGCGTACATTTTTAAAACGAATATTTCTTTGAGACATTCAAAACCTGAATAGATTATCCAACCAGCCAACTATTTATTTGTGGATAACAGAAAAAATATTTACGATGGGCCAAATTTAAATAAGTATAACCCACTAATTTTTACAGATTTTGATACTCATTTTTGAATAATATTGTTGGAGCGAACAGAAAGCGGTTCTAATTTAGTCTAATAGAGTCGTATAAATATTTAAATAATGTGACTTTTTGAAAATAAACGACGGGATGTTTTTTTATTAACATAACTTTTTTCCATGTTCTGATAAGTGTAGCAGTAAAAGTACACTCTTTTATATCCAAAACTCGTCAAATTATGATAAATAAAATTTTATAAAATTATGAGCTTTCCATGAAATCTCTGAAATTTCGAAAACTTTTTAAAATCATGATTTGGGGAGTTTTGGATGTAAGGGAAAGTATTTTTATGTAGCTTCCAATTCAAAAAGTAAAAGTTGCTTATTGCAGCCGTCTAGAGGAAAGAAATTCCCGAAAATTCAAGGGAAAATATATATATGACTTCCTATGACTTCCAGAACCCAAAACCTTCCACCGTTCATATGTTGATTTATATATATATCATAAATCAACATATATCATACATATATCATAATATATCATGAATCAACATATGTATTATATATATTAATAAAATTAATGGTATGAATATTTCATCAACATAATCATCTTAATTTATACATTATTTAAACATTTTGCAATGTACGGTGCCTACATTTCTCCAACTTATTAAATATTAAAGCCTGTTTGAAACTTTTTGTGACACCCTGCTTATTACACTAACGGAAATTTAAATCCAGTGCTGCGTTAAACTTTTTGATATAACTGCATATAATTGATTGTTCTTGAATCATGTTTATAGTTAGAGTAATTTGTTTGTCTCTCAAATATGGTTAAAAAATCTTTACACAACATAGCTTTATTTACCATTTAGCTTCTGTTAAATGCACTAAAAACAATAAAAGAATCATTTTTGTAATATTACAAACACGAAAAGTATGATAAAGAAAAATCACTTCGGAATATATCTTTAGTAAAGAAATACCGATAATAAAAAATATCTGAGAAAATATATGTAGAAGAAAACTAAAACTACATTTATGCTCCAGCCGGAAACAACAGTAATAAGTTTCAGATACATTGTTGACTGTTTCAAATATATCTTATACCTAACAAGGAGAGGGCCAAGCTTGGTAATCACAGATTTTGATTATTTTTATATATGTTGTAGGGCAGAAGCCCCGTAGTCTCACGTTCAACAGATTTTATACAACGTCTCTTAGTTCTCGAGAAATAGGGGGTCTAATATTATAACACAACTTAAATAGTTAGTTTGTAGTGAAATTACTTCGTTGGTCGTAGCTCAGTTGTTATGGCGTCTACTTGTTAAGTCTAGTTTTATAATACAAACACATCGTCAAATATTTAATATGCCAAATTATGAACATCTTGATCTATTTTCATTTACTGAAGATGTTGCAGATAATCATTTCCTTGCTTATAGTAATACTAACTTTATTAGTGAACACGATTACGGAATATTGGCTTTTTATACATATTATTTCAGTTTTAAATTTAAAATTAATACATTATCAGCTAAAAAATCGTATCGATATAAAATTATTATTCATTGTTCTTCCATTATCGTGTCCATGTTCATGTTTCAGCGAAAGTTCTTCAGCGCAAAACTACATATATTATTAAAACAAACTACGTTAATTTTAAAGAGGCAAATATATCATGTCATCTTAGGCGAATATTTCCTTGTTTACCATTAATGGCAAACTGGGCTGTAGATGCGATAGTTAAATATTAGCAATGTATGCTTACTAATCCAATTTTAAAGTAAAATGTATAACTTGTAAGCTAAAATTTGAATCTATGTAAAGTTATTATCATTACTAGATCTTCCGTAATCATGAACACAGCCAATTGACATACTTTAGATGGCGTGTCTTTGCTCAAAATTAACTGCAGTGTTGCAACCAGATTTGTGTTTTATGTGGCAAGCATAATGGTAATCTAAGCGATCATTCATTTACTTATCAATGATGCAAACTTTGATTTTGTAGTCGATTATGAAGTTTTGGCTCGTTATACTTACGAATCCAGTTTTTGAATTTAATTAATCTATTATTTCTCGAGAGTTTGAGTTTTGAAAGATTGATTACTCGATTAATTCCCCCTGTTTTATCAAAAACACTTTTATATATCGGAATGCGACAAACTTCAGAATGTAGCCAGATACATTCTCTCTGCCCCGGATATATTTAGTGTTTATTTAAGGAACCCTTTTTAAATCTATTTCGTACAGACAGACAACAATTTATCATTATTATTTTACTTTACGTTATCTAAATAATACAATGAACTCAGAAATAGGCTTTTTTAAGAAAATGAAAGACACTTCATTTTTATGTATATGTATACATTATGCATGTCTCTCATTATGTGTTTCGCCGTTGGGTATGTCCCAGTGAAAGGTGACAACCAAAAGTTTACGTTCTAGATAAAATTAAAGGGAAAAATTCACAAACCAATATATTCAATCTTTAACTCATCGTAGTTTTTTATATTTAGTATTAATATATTGAAAGTTTAATAACAATATTCAATCGAATTACAATATACTATCACTATTAACTCAAACTGAATGGATTAGACATAACTCCCTAACTCTTGTCGTCGGGAGAACAATTTAAAAATATTTGTAGTAAATGTTTTTACTATCAACACACAATCATTTACAATAATCACAAAATCAAAACGATGGCACAAACATATATTTGAACAACACCACAAATATATACATAATATATTCTATCATTATCTTTACATCATTAAAATAATTATAAATATGAAGTATGTCATAGTCACATTCAAGTTCATGGATGTCTTTCATCAACAAAAACAAAGAGTATAGTCTGTGCGAGTTGGAAATCAAAACAATTAGAATTAAAAGAAAAACCATGGAATCAGCGATAAATACAACATAATTATTTGTCAGACATGTATATTTAAGAAATCGGGTGCTGGAAACCAGCTCGTTATACTTCAGAACGCAGCTAAATAAAACATTGCACCCTTCATTTTGTGGTTGCAAGAATCTACTGTGTCAAATCTTGGATATTGCACAGGAAGGTTCCCCGTAACTCTTGCATTGTGCATCATGTATGCATGTTAAAGCCTATTTTACGTAACACACATTTAAAAGTGAGGTGAAATTAAAACTGGTTAAGCAGTTAGAACATGAGAAAATTAGACTGCTTTTAAGAACACGATTAGACAAGAAACTAAAGATGAGACTGGCTTAGTAAGACCCCGTGTGCTACCCAAGAAAATCTCTTTCTGCTCTCCAGTTCCAAGGCGGACTTTGTTTCTTGATGTATTGGTTGGTTGATATTTTGCGGGTGATACGGTCGTTTTATGCACACGGTAATAAAACATTTCGGGATTTCTGTTTAAAATGGTGTTTGGCACACAACAGTGCATCCATGCCTGAGTCGAGATTCGAAACCAGAAACTATTTCCCAGCAGCCGGCGCCCTAAGCACTAGGGAAGCAGGTTTGCTACGTTTGATTGGAAAAGTTTATAACCAACGGAACCTGGAGGTCTGTGTCATTTAAAACATTGGACGAGATTATATAAATTAAACTAAAATTAAAACTAAAATTAAACAATTTTAGTATACAAATTCGGTTTTTAAATTCAGTAACGGAAATAATAAGACTCCATCTTGAATAAGACGTAATCACCATGGTAACACAGAATCATTACCTATCATGGGATATCATTGAATTAATTACGTATGATAGGGTTTAATAGAATGAAGAATGTGGCTACAACTTGTACATATATGTTATAAAACGTCATATGTGTCATATAACTTGGTGACACATCTCGGTCGCTTGACAATTAATCCTCGGAAGATGCTATAAAAGAGAAGGACTGATTTTTAAAAATAAAATTACTTAATGTATATATTTTTTAATGTCTTTTTATGTGTGATTCGATTTTTATAAAATCTGAAATGACACGACACAATTCTGCAATATTTATATATATATTAAATTTTAAACCATTCGGTTGGTTAGTTCGCTGTTATATGCGAACAGACAGACAGACGGACGGACCAGACGATGACTATAGGTGCTACGTATTACGAACGCACTTAAAAATAGTACACCACTGGATTGCATAAAAAAGGGTTTACCGATATTAGTGTTTGGGTTCCAGAATTCATTTGAAATTGTAAAGAAGCACAATTCAAAAGTGTATGGTAAGAATTAATTCGGTGCTGAAAACAAAAGTAGTGAATATTTAAACTTAATTTGGCATTTTATAAACCCAAATTCAGCGAAATAATACTCCCTTCTTTTTACAGTGTATGTAAAATATTTTCAAAATCAACAATTATTCCAAAGTGCAGGAAGCGTATCTATACATGTGAAACTCTTAATAAGGAGACTGATGTAAGGCATAGTTTCACATGACTATTTGTAAGTAGATCCAGAAAATTGGATATCGTTGTAATACATACAGAAAACCCTCGATTTTGAGCATTCAAAGCAATTGTACGGAGAACTATTTCATGAGATTCTTTTAACTTTAAATATACAACTATTTTCTTTCTCAAAAGGAAAATTCTCTGAATGACATATTAGACATTTATTGTTAAATTAATATTATAGATTATTGGTTGTCGAATTTTGTCAGTGACGAACAGCAAAGTACATTAAACAACACCAAATCTAATAATTAGACTTTATACAGGAAACAAAAACTAAGTGTAATAAAAAACATAAAAAAAAACAAGAAAAATTAATCATTTTTCCTTTCTGTATCTTAAATACGTACAAACAAAGAATTGATACTGTTGAGTACCATTATCGAGTTGCATTATTATCAAACCTTTGCCAGTCTTTAAATACCATCATTTCATTGCAACCTTTCAGTAGCATTATTTTGAAATTGCAATTTTCTTATTATTTTATAGCCAATATCTGTCAGTAAACATGGCAAATATTACCTACTGAAAATACTGGTACGAATTCTGAAAATACCTGTTGTCAGGAAAACCTGCTAAGTTAAATGGCTTGAGAAAATGTGACTTACTATTATGACATTCAACATATCGATTATGTGTTTACTAGATGATATAATGCATTTTCTTATTCTAGTTTTAAAGTATGATACAGTAATAACTTTTAACAGAATATCAAATATTGAATCTTTTATCGATAATCCTATGGCATAATAGCGAATAATTCTTTTTTTAAAACAGAAAACAAATATTTTAAAAATTCAATGTACACCAGAAGAATTCTTATTTATAAAAAAGCAAGTTTTTAGATTTCAGATGAATTGAAAATATGTTTCAAAATCTTTCTAAACATACTTCTAATGAGAAATTTGTATTACGTTATATCTATGTCATATACAAAGTAATTTATAAAAGAATCATTTGTGCATAGCTTCAAAAATAATAAAGACTGAAACTTTGACAGTTTTGACATGAAATAATACAAAGACAAAAAATAAACATTATTTCATGAAGTTTAAATTCATTTCTAAAATGATTAATTAGCGCTCTTGAAGAATATGTCAAGATTTCTTAAAGCAAAATTTGTACAATGTTTGTCTTTCATTATAAAAAAAGTTCGAATAAAAAATGAGGATATTTGTTTTATAAATTACACATCACACACCTCGTTTAAAGTCTGCTTAATTTTTACATTTTGTTAGAAGTACAAAATCTAAAACAGAAATGAATTGCGAAATTTTTCATCAAATATTGTTCTAATATATTTTAATGGCAATATCATGAAAAAAATTGTTTAATGGAGTATAAATATATGAATGGTGTTTATGTATTTGAGGATGGGAGTTTCAAAACTTGCCTTATCCGAAATTTAAAAAATCGTGCTTTCTCTATCAGTCTATTTTATTGGTAAATCTGCACCGACAAAGCACTACAACCCGCAAAAAACTAGTTTTAGCATGTATTCCTGGCATTGTAAAATATAGGTCAACAATGAAAATCAATGGAAGCAGATAGATGTTTTTCGCGTTTTCCCCAAATTTGATTTTCTGGATAAAGCGAGTTTTGAAATTCACATCCACATTTATAGATTTTTTTGCCACTTATTGCATGTATCATTTAATTTAATAGTATTTTCTCAACACGCATACGTTTGAATATAATAGTTTAAATTTTTCACATTGATCTTTATTCCACTCATTTCTAGCACACGAATACCGAAGGAAACGTTTTAGAACTACTAAATTTTATTAATTCTATATATATAATTTGTTTGTGCGTGTGTGCATTAGGGTGGAGTGGAAAAAATTAAGTTTATAATTCCGAAATACAATAGTGATCAAAATTTGCCATTTTACTTGCTATTTAATTTTTAAAATGTCATGTCAATCGATTAATGTCTTCAGACCTGCTACCAGGCTATTAAACTATGAAAATCAATCGAAAATTGTGACGTATAATTTAAAAATAAAGTTTACAATTACGAAATACAAATATGACAAAATTTGCCGTTTTACTTCCTATTTAATAGAAACAAATTTCATGTCAATCCATTAATGTCTTGAGCCTTCTATCAGGCCATGAAATTACGAAAATAGATAGCAAATTGTGACGTATAATGTAAAAATAAAGTTTATAATTCCGAAATACAATAGTGATCAAATTTTGCATTTCGACTTCCTATTTAATAGAAAAAAAATCATGTCAGTCTATTAATCTCTTGAGCCTTGTTATCAGGCCGTGAAATTACGAAAATCGATAGCAAATTGGGACGTATAAATCTATCTATACTAATATTATAAAGTAATAAATATTGTTTGTTTGTTTGTTTGAAGGGGGTAATCTCTGGAACTGCTGAAGCGATATCAAAAGTGATGGTAGCAAATTGATGGTGACAATCCCTGCTCCAACATAGGCTATATTTTATGTAGGTGCCACGTCTCCCAGGGGGGTGCAGAAGTGGAAAACGTTCTAAGATTTTGATTTTTTTTTTTATACTGAAGGTGTTAGAAACATGAAACTTAGCATGGTAGTTACTTATAAAATGTAAATGCTCTCTAAGCACAAATTCTAAAAACAAAATCGAAATTTAAAAGTGTGAGATGAGCGAAAAGCGTTCTTAAAACATTCTAAATTACAATTTCTATGGAATCTCTGGAAGTACCGAACCCTTTTCAAAAGTTATGGAAACAAATTGATGATGACAGTCCCTGCTGTAACATAGGCTATATTTTATGTCAGTGGCAATACCACAGGGGGGGGCAAGAGCGAAAAACGTTCTAAAATTTCGATTTTTTTTATACTGAAGAAGCTATAAACACGAAATTTGGCATGGTAGTTACTTATAAGATGTAAATGCTCTTTACGAACAAATACTAAAACAAAATCTATAAAACTGTGAGATGAGCGAAAAGCGTTCTTAAAACATTCTAAATTACAATTTCTATGGAATCTCTGGAAGTACCGAACCCTTTTCAAAAGTTATGGAAACAAATTGATGATGACAGTCCCTGCTGTAACATAGGCTATATTTTATGTCAGTGGCAATACCACAGGGGGGGGGCAAGAGCGAAAAACGTTCTAAAATTTCGATTTTTTTTATACTGAAGAAGCTATAAACATGAAATTTGGCATGGTAGTTACTTATAAGATGTAAATGCTCTTTACGAACAAATACTAAAACAAAATCTATAAAACTGTGAGATGAGCGAAAAGCGTTCTTAAAACATTCTAAATTACAATTTCTATGGAATCTCTGGAAGTACCGAACCCTTTTCAAAAGTTATGGAAACAAATTGATGATGACAGTCCCTGCTGTAACATAGGCTATATTTTATGTCAGTGGCAATACCACAGGGGGGGGCAAGAGCGAAAAACGTTCTAAAATTTCGATTTTTTTTATACTGAAGAAGCTATAAACATGAAATTTGGCATGGTAGTTACTTATAAGATGTAAATGCTCTTTACGAACAAATACTAAAACAAAATCTATAAAACTGTGAGATGAGCGAAAAGCGTTCTGAAAACATTCTAAATTACAATTTCTATGGAATCTCTGGAACTACCAAACCCTTTTCAAAAGTGATGGTGACAGTTCCTGCTGTAACATAAGCTATATTTTATGTCTGTGCCACGACCCCCAGGGGGCTGCAGGAGCGAAAAACGTTCTGAAATTTCGATTTTTTTTACTGAAGGTGTTAGAAACATGAAATTTGGCATGGTAGTTACTTATAAGGTGTAAATGCTCTCAATGAACAAATTCTAAAAAAATTCAAAATTTAAAACTGTGAGGTGAGCGAAAAGCGTTCTTAAAACATTCTAACTAAAATTCAATTTCTATGGAATCTCTGGAACTACAGAACCCTTTTCAAAAGTGATGGTGGCAAATTGATGGTATTTTATGTCGGTGCCACTACCGCCAGGGAAGGGGTGCAAGAGCGAAAAACTTTCTGAAATTTCGATTTTTTTTATACTGAAGGAGCTACAAGCATGAAATTTGGCATGGTAGTTACTTATTAGATGTAAATGCTCTTTAAGAACAAATTCTAAAAAAATTCAAAATTTAAAAGGGTGAAATGAGCGAAAAGCGTTCTAAAAACATTCTAAATTACAATTTCTATGGAATCTCTGGAACTACCGAACCCTTTTCAAAAGTTATGGTGACACTTCCTGCTGTAACATAAGCTATATTTAATGTCTGTGCCATGACCCTCAGGGGGGTGCAGGAGCGAAAAACGTTCTGAAATTTCGATTTTTTTTTACTGAAGGTGTTAGAATCATGAAATTTGGCATGGTAGTTACTTATAAGATGTAAATGTTCTCTAAGAACAAATTCTAAAAAATTTCAAAATTTAAAACTGTTAGATGAGCGAAAAGCGTTCTTAAAACATTCTAAATTACAATTTCTATGGAATCTCTGGAACTACCGAACCCTTTTCAAAAGTTATGGTAACAAATTGATGGTGACAGTCCCTGCTGTAATATAGGCTATATTTTATGTAGGTGCCACTACCACAGGAGGTGCAAAAACGAAACAATTTCTAAAATTTCGATTTTTTTATACTGAAGGAGCTAGAAACATGAAATTTGGCATGGTAGTTACTTATAAAATGTAAATGCTTTCTAAGCACAAATTCTAAAAAAAAAATCGAAATTTAAAAGTGTGAGATGAGCGAAAAGCGTTCTTAAAACATTCTAAATTACAATTTCTATGGAATCCCTGGAAGTACCGAACCCTTTTCAAAAGTTATGGTAACAAATTGATGGTGACAGTCCCTGCTGTAACATAGGCTATATTTTATGTCAGTGCCAATACCACAGGGGGGTGCAAGAGCGAAAAACGTTCTAAAATTTCGATTTTTTTTATACTGAAGGAGCTAGAAACATGAAATTTGGCATGGTAGTTACTTATAATATGTAAATGCTCTTTACGAACAAATACTAAAACAAAATCTATAAAACTGTGAGATGAGCGAAAAGCGTTCTGGAAACATTCTAAATTACAATTTCTATGGAATCTCTGGAACTACCAAACCCTTTTCAAAAGTGATGGTGACAGTTCCTGCTGTAACATAAGCTATATTTTATGTCTGTGCCACGACCCCCAGGGGGCTGCAGGAGCGAAAAACGTTCTGAAATTTCGATTTTTTTTTACTGAAGGTGTTAGAAACATGAAATTTGGCATGGTAGTTAATTATAAGGTGTAAATGCTCTCTATGAACAAAGTCAAAAAAAAAATCCAAATTTAAAACTGTGAGGTGAGCGAAAAGCGTTCTTAAAACATTCTAACTAAAATTCAATTTCTATGGAATCTCTGGAACTACAGAACCCTTTTCAAAAGTGATGGTGGCAAATTGATGGTATTTTATGTCGGTGCCACTACCGCAGGGGGGGGGGGGGGTGCAAGAGCGATAAACTTTCTGAAATTTCGATTTTTTTAATACTGAAGGAGCTAGAAACATGAAATTTGGCATGGTAGTTATTTATAAAATGTAATTGCTCTCTTAGAATAAATTCTAAAAAAAATTGAAATTTAAAAGGGTGATATGAGCGAAAAGCTTTCTAAAAACATTCTAAATTACAATTTCAACGGAATCTCTGGAACTACAGAACCATTTCCAAAAGTGATGGTAACAGTTCCTTCTATAACATAGGCTATATCTTACATCGGTGACACTAACACTGGGGGGGGGGGATTAAAGAAGCGAAATACATTCTAAACTTTCGATTTTTTTTCGACATTAGTGTGGCATAATTCGAAATTTCTGAATTATCTGTGGCAGTAAAATTTCCTGTAATGAAAATAGGCTACCGAATGCCACTTGACATTTTTCCAGAATTACGCGAGCAAAGCCGCGGGTTTTGCTAGTTGAAAATAAAGTTTATAATTTTGAAATACAATACGCATAGAAATTTGCTTTTGTTAATTCCTATGTAATGAAAACCAATTTCAACTCAATTGATTAATGTCGTTGAGCCCTCTACATAAATATGATAATTGTCAGCAAATTTCACGTATCATGTAAATATAATGTTCATAATTTCGAAATTAAATAGTTATAAAAATTGGCATTTTTACTTCCTAAATAACGGAAATAAATTTCAGGTCAATCGATTAATGTCTCTACCCCTGCACTAGGCCCTGAAATTACGAAAATTGACAGAAAATTGGGACGTAGCATGTCAAAATAAAGTTCATAATTATGAAAAACAATAGTCATTGAAATTTGCTTTGTTGTTTCCACTTGTTGGAGAAATATATTATCCCTTTGGATATGTACAGGGATATTACTATAAAACCTGTTAAATCTTTCTTCCATATAGGAATCCAAAAACTCTTATGTGTCAAATAGCTGGGTTGTAAATAAAATATAAGCTGATCGTAGATTCATGATTCCCTGTTTAGGAAACGTTAAATATTTCCCCATAAGTTACTAAAAATAATAATTAAAATCCTAACTAATTCCTAAAATAAAATTAATTAAGATTACAATGCGTTGTGGGATTTTGTGACAACAGTGACCTTTACCGATCATCCAGCTAACACAACTTGTATGACTTACATACATTTTAGAACCACTGTAAAAATACTGTGCAGTCTACTTCAAAGATTTTCCAGACCAATCTTTGCCCCTTTTCGCAATTATCTGTTACTGTTTACCTTTTAATTTTTTTTTTTCAAAGAAGTTTTTTCTCCTCTGTTGCCATACTTTAAATCACGGTGAAAGAATAAAAAAATAAAAAAATCTTATTTAACAAATTGCAACAACCATTGGGAATGTGCTGAGGGATAGCGGGGTAGTGTTCGGACTCTACCATAACTGTTACCTCGTACTATAAGACATTTAAAAAAGTTATTAATTTAGCCCCCTCCCTCTTATAGCAGACCCCCCCACGATACTATAAAATAGCTTCCCCACGAACCTACACTGTTAAAAATTTGCAGCAAACTGTCCGGTCATTTAACCGTGTTTGTAGGAAACAGTTACTTAACCGTAATTTAACTATATTCTGACCGTATTATTGCTCATTTTATGGTCATAATATAGTTAAATTATTGTTATGTAACCGTTTTCTACAAAAACGGTCAAATGACTGGACAGTTTGCTGCAAATTTTTAACAGTGTACTATAGTATGATCTCGCCAGCAGACGGTGCACAGTGGGGCATTTGGCAGATTTAGCCGGCCTAAAGTCAATTTTTTCAAAATACAGTTAATCAGAAAAATGTGTATATCTGATCACTAAATTTATACGTGGAATGAAAATTATATTGAAATAAATCCTCTTCGACCTTATAAACAACCAGCAGTTGGAAAATTTCGATAAGAAATTTTAATTTCTCGAGGATTCCGTTGTCATCAAAAATAATTATTCAGAAAAGCAAAAGCATCAGATAAAGCATTATTTAAGCATTTTTTTCTGGGATAAAAGTTAATCTTGATCGCAGGGATTATCCAATTGCCATAAATTTGTCCAGGTTGGTCTCAGAAATTTTTCTGTGAATTGTAGTCAAAGAAATAAAAGAAACACGAAGAAGTACACAGAAAAGCAAATCTTGTAATCCTTTCTCATGCTATTCAATCACAATAGTATGTTACTGGACACAGGAGTGCTTTTACAGAAGTCCAAGAAATGACATGTGCTCTATATCTTGCAGCTGAAATAAACAGGTGTTATATAATTATCAGGAAAAATTTATTGGAATCTCTCGACTGTTCAGGCTTTATCATGTTTATTAAAGCACATATATCTAAAGTGCATTATAAAACAGTCAGACATTCACATAAGAAAACGCATCCGTCCTATAATTCGCTACAAATGGAAATATCTATTCCCGAAATAAAGACTCCTACTCCTAAAAAGTTACCGAGACTTCTGGAAAAGTTCAGTTGCAACGTTTATTAGACCACGCCATTACACGCTTCTTGCACTAGCTGAAAGAAGTTTCTGAGATAATGAATGATGACGAAAGTTAGGATGTGAGGGCTTTGAACAAAGAGAATATAAAAAATGCTCAAAAAATGAGGTCAATTTTGATGAAAACTTGGAATTCATTTGTACTTTTTAGGCTTTCGTTCATCTCACGAAACCCTATTGCTCCCACTCCGTTGTCTGTCTGTCACAGAGCCATTCTCGAAAACTATGTAACTTAGAGAGTTGAAACTTAGTGTATAAATCTGAATAGCAGCTGTAAAGAGCTGAAAATATTAAAATTTGAAAAATTCGTATTATTTTAATAAATAGAGATAAAAAAACCAAAATTCTAACAGCCTTTTTATATTAAATTGAAACATTTTTCGTTATAGCAGATGCCAAGAATTAAAAATCCATGATGAAATTCTTTCTACAATAATCAATTTTCTATCAGACGATTTTCACGTGAAAAATGAAATAAAAAGCTTCACCAATTGAAAAAAAGATAAATATGAAATAAAATTGATTGACGTCATAATGGTAAATAAAACGGAAAATGTCTAAGATTTCTCAATAATACAAGGAGTATGAGTATGTGGTTGTACACAAAGCAGATTAATATCACGTCATTAGAGAATTAAAAATAAAATCTGACGTCCTATTGGAAGTTGAACGAATTTTTCAGATGTTTGAGAATAATACAAAGCGAGTATCAATATGAATAATAGAGAATAGTAAATATATGAGTTTGAGGAATGTATTGAATCATGATAAAAACCCGATTATGGAAATATTCGCATATTTTAACATTTTGAAGACGTCCAACATGTTTCATTTTGATATTATATATTTTTTAAAAATCGCATTTATTCCGTATGACGGATATTATTATGACAGAATATAATAGCGGGTTTCGCCTGCTATCCGACTGGTTTAGATTTTCGAAAAAACGGAAAAATAGACCGGTAAATTTTTACTTTATAAAAAACGACTTTTTTTGTTGTTGTTGCTAAATTATATTTATTTGAATTTATTAAAGAAAGGATAAAGTGTTTTGAAAGGAATATTAAACGAAACCCTATGTGTGATCTTCGATCACACTTACCCACTTGTTTAAATTGGAAAAATTGTTTGGCAAAATCTAGTGAATCCTACGCCTAGATTCTGCAAGCCTATAGCAATTGCGATTGTAAAGGATATTTATAGAGTCGAAGTTTAAGATAATTCGCGTAACGTGGATATTCTAAACTGGTTGCTCAATTAAGATCCACTCTTATGTTGTATGAAACGTATACCAAGTGAAAAAAATCTGAATAATTTTTAAAGTCTTTAGCACTACTAATTCTTGTTGGAAATTTGAGTACTACACCCCATCAAAGTCAAATACCATCGGATAGCGATGAAAACCATTACGATGACAATTTTGCATCATCTGGTGAATAACCTCCGATTTCGTTATCAAATATGTAAACATATATATTCATTTATGTATATTATAATATGATATTTGTAATATTTTGCTTAAATTGAATAAATAATATATGTGATTAATAAATACTTCATTTCGATACATTATTGATTTACTCTGCAAACGCGTAAATGGAGAATTTCCATTTTAGAAAAGATTAAGGTGTAGAAATACTTAAAAATAGAGCTTTCTAAAGTTGGTACCGTTTTCTTTTTAAATCAAATACAATGTAATTTAAAATTGATTTCAGAAATTTCAAAAACACATGAGGAAAAAACGTAAAAATCTAATAATCTATATCTATATATAAAAATATATATCTCCAAATTTTTAAACAAATTAGAATAGTACTTGAGTTATTTCTGTAAGTGTTCTTTGAGTAATTTTGATAATAGTTATTTTGATAATAATTCTGTGTTCTTTGAGTAATTTTGAGCTATTCTATATAAAAGGTTAGGCTTATATTAATGGATAAAATACAATGTCAACCTGAGAATTTTAATTACAAATACTTTATTATATTTAAGTTAGTTTTACATGTTACAATGATTTTCATATACCTTGTATATACAAAGAACATTTTCTCCAAAGAAAAATTACTATAAAAGTGTAAAAATATGATAAACTAATAAAATATAAACGTTCCATAATTTTTTCAGGAAGAAATATTTTTAGCCGGTTAAATCCGCCAAATTTCCCACTGTGCGGTGTTACCACCGCACCGCCTCCACCGCCTGCTGCTGACGCAGAAGTCCCATTCCCTACCTACTGAATTCCCGTTTGGTATCCGAAGGTAGAATAAACCGAAAAATCCAAATATGATGCCAACTTTAGGTGTTAGCAATGAATTTTTTAAAGTTTGGTCAAATTTTTATTTGTAGACCATCCCTAAGCGAAATTTAAGTATTGCTTTAACTCTTGTTTAGATTGATGTCTGAGCTAAAGGTACTTTGATTAAATTAAAGTTGAAGACCATGTTTTTTGCTTTATAAGACGATTTCTCATCCGACGTCAATTTTTGAATTCGGCTTTTTTTCATATCTGATAATTTGCCTCTATCCTTTTTGTAACTTTAATATTTTTGTAGCGATTTTATGCATTTTTATTGCGTATTCAAAAAAAAAAATTCTTCTAAAGTTACAGAATTTCGTTAAAAACGCATAAAAAAATAAAGTGACGACGTCAAGAGGTCCATTCTCGACGGAAAACAACAACCATTTTCCCAATGGTTAATAACATGTGTACTCTGTTCATATAAACTAATAAAAATTCCAGCGGACTCGATATACTTTTGCATCCAAAATTAACATCATTTTCAGTAAATAATGCGAATTTTTCGTATATAAAATTTAAAAATGTTGTTAGAAGTTGGTCAAATGACACTAAAATGCATTTAGAATTAAAACATCTACTATAATACATACATTTTAATTTCAAGAGATATATTCAGGGAAAAAATAAAAAATAATGAATACGCTTTTAAATATGTCATTTTCTATGAACAGCTTTTAGTGTGAAGTCAAACAGACTCTAAATAAACAGTTACTAGGTTTTATAATTTTTTTCGATACTACAGCTATATCTTATTGCTGTATATCTTACAGCTAATTGTTTTAATATTTTAGATGTAGTGGAATAATTTTCTACGATTTATATTAAATATGACATGAAACATAGAAACCACATTTTAGTTCTTTATCTTTTCAAACAAAACTTCATGATTGACGCGACAACTGAAAGCAACTAAAAATGACGTCATTCATGTATTAATTATAGATTTTATTTTTATGCATGAAAATAAAAATTTCCATGAAGAAAATGCCACACGAAATCAAATTTCGCAAAATGCTACGATAGTTGGTTGAATTTGACGGAGAAACATTTTTATGCAGTTAATAATCTCCACGTGTTGTGAACGATCGAAAGAACACTTAGAACATGTTAAAAACCAGACCCCAATTAACTATAAGTACTTCAAGTGATAAACGCAGCTGCAAACCATAGTGAATAAAACCAGAGACTATCGAAACTAATCAGCTGAGGAATTCTACAGACCTCCCTACTTCAACCTACAGCTGATGCCCCGCGCGAGAACTTAATAACAATTCTCCCTCAGAATCTAAAATGTAGCCGAACAGTTAAGACGCCCTTGTAAATATCCCAAATATACTGTAAAATTGGAGCACTTTTAAGCAGTCTCCAATCGCGATTTAAATGTGTATATAAAGCCAAGAATTACAATAATTATATTATATTCAAAGGAAAATGGATACTTACTTACTTCACGCAAATGCATTACTCCCACTATTATTTCTTATTCAAATACAGTGACACGATGAATAATCAAAGGAATAAATACTTTGGATTACTGTGGATTATTCTCTGCGCAAAAGGAAAATTTCAGGTAAGCTGAACCAAACTTTTTTAACTTTATCAAAAGATGAAAATGTAAATTAAAATATGAAGACTGATATAACAATTTATAAAGATAGAAAATTTATTATGCTACCGACGTTTCTCTAACAGAATTCTTTGCTGTTTTTCATAGAGATGTCAAGAAAATGATATATTTTTCAGTTACATGAGCCAAATAAATCCTGCATTTTCATTTATAAAGTTGAATGATATTACTATGAATCTGTGAAACTAACGTCATCATTATCTAATTGTATTTTTAAAAGTTTAGGACGGATATCCATGGCACTCCGTTATTGTGATTGACGTATTATTAATTTTTATTAGTATTTTACTAAAAAAGTCCCCATAGTTAATACGAGCAAAGCCGTGTATTTCTGGTAGTCTATACATATAAAAGTCAAAATGCGTGTATATGTTCATTATACAAATATAAAATTCATGACCTATTTGCACGAAACTGCAAATACACCCGTTTTAGAAACCGACAAAAAATATTGCCTGATTTAAAAATTTCCCGGAGCACTCATTACTCTTTTTTTTCAATCACCGGACATAGTTTATCTTTATACCAGTTAATTTTGTTTTAGTATACAGTGACCTCTCACTTATACGCGATAAACGGTAATTGTTTTTCAGTACCTTTTTTTATTTAAAGTAATTATGTAAAGTCCATCACAGAATGTATAAATCGAATTTTGCTATTTTAAAATAGCGGTTAGTGGTACTAAAAAGTAATTACTGAACATCGCGTATAATTGAGAGGTCACTGTACTAATGCATTTTTTCATTCCTGTAAATATACATACATACATATCGCTTTATTAAATCGCCGAAATCATGTGATTCAATAAGGCTCAGATTAAATAATTTTTGTTAATTTTTAGTGGTAACAAAAAAGCGTAAAAGTTGGCAGCTAAATATATTTATATATCATGTGACCTTCCTTTTTATAAGCCAATAAAAATTCAGACTCACTCGATATATTTTCACATCTAAAATGATTTCCAATTATTTTTCTGATGATCCAAACTAATCAAAATGTCGGAATTTTTAGGACCTCTAAAATTTTATAATTTACTCTTCTTGCAATATCAGTATTTAGTTAGTTTCTGAATGTGTTTTCGTATATTCACGTGATAATGAATTTGCGATTATAATTTAATCTCGTCTTCCTGAAACTAAAGTTCAAAAAATAATCTTTTTGATTTTTTTATATTTTACATTATTCGAATGTTTTAAATTAGAAAGGTTGTTGAAGGAAACAGATATTATATGACTACTAAAATTTTAAAAATTTCATTCCTTGCTTTTTAATTAGTTTGTGAATATATTCTACCATTTTAATTGTATGTAAAATTAATATACATATATAATGCTTCTCTAAAATATATTCCCGTCAAATGATATTTTGTCGAATGTAATGCACGTTTTAGAACTTACTATGTCTGTAACTAGTGATATTTATTAATAGAGAGAGTAATAAGTTTGAATGTAAGTAAGAATGTAGTAAGTTTGGAATAAATTCAAACATAATGCAGAAGAAAGTTTTACTTTATGTGCATTTTTATAACTGTTCAATGTGACTCTGATCGACCACTTGGACAGAATTACCAAGGTAGTCACTTTAAAGACATATATTTTGAAGAATAGTCATATTACGCCCAGTATCTGTACATAGTTTTAGTTTGTGCCATATCTGTATCATATCCAGAACACTTCTTTCTGCCTCTAAAAAGTATTTCAGATAAGAAAAATAAAACTTTCCTTTCAAAATATTGCATAAAACATTGACTATAGTGGAATTATAGTGAAGGGGGTAGGGAATACCTCTAATCAAGAAGTTTTACATAGAACAGTTATAAAGTATACAAAAATATATTTTCAGCTTTCGATTGCATTGTATTTTTTTAAGGAAATTAATAATATTCAGGGAAATTAACATGACTTATTTGTACATCACCTAATATATAAATTTCATGTGAGAAGCCCTTACGAAATGGCAAGAATAACACAATGTCTATTATCAAACTTCATCCATTCAAAGGTGACTGCCTCTCCATTCAACCACTCAGGTTCATCCATTCAAAGGTATCGGCAAATATACAGGTTGCAATATGTTACTTATCGCCGACCTTTAATTACTCAACATATAGTTTCAATTACAAAAACGTTTCAAATGAAGTAAATATTCATGTTGTACCATTGTTTAAAGTAAAAAATTAATTTTATAAAAATTACAAAATCTAACTTTGTATACGGGCCCCCAATCTCTATAGTTATATTTAGTAAATGTTTACTCATATCATAACAGATATAACACAAAAGGTTTGAATTCTGTACTACAAAAATTGACACAGTTATTAAATTTTAAAGTTTGAGATTTTTGCACATGATTTTGTCTATAATTGAGAGATCAGTTATAAAATGAATTAAAATAATTCGAGATTGTAATCAGGGTGAAATGTCCTTTTTACGGCGAAACCACCTTTAGCCGGTTTCGCCAAATCAGGGTATCACCAAAGAGTGTTATTTCATCTAAAAATTTGAGCTGATTTTTAAGGGTCGTATATAAAGAAACGAATGAAATATTGAAAATAAACAGAAAAATAAATATCAAATTATTACCATAACAGAAAACGGTCTACTATAAAAAATGAATTCATCAAACGTCGGAATCTACTAGAGATACTGCTCAAAGAGTTCTGCATTGGTGGCAATGCACAATTGAATGCGTGACAGTACTGAGTCCTGGACACGTTGGAGCATAGCAGGTGTAACTGTATGACAAGCAAGGATGATGCGCTGCTTCAGATCAATCAGATAAATAGGCTCAGCCACAAAGAACTGTGCTTTGACGTAATCCTAGAGGTAGAAGTCGAAAGGAGTCAAGTCTGGCGAAAGCGGTGGCTACTCTAACGGACCACCATATCCAATGATCTATTGACTCAATTAGGTGGCCAGATACGCACTGATGTTTGATGATTTATGCGCAGGGGCCCCATCATGTTGAAACCACACCTGGCATGCATATCGGGCAGGTGAGCTCTTCACACCATTTACGTACCCTGTTTTGTAGCAGGGGCAAGTAAAGATCGCCCGTTAAGATTCCATTCCTAGAAGATGGGTCCAACAATCTGGGTTCCCCATATATGCCCCACAGGTTCGTTGACCAGCGTACCTGGTGTCGTATTGTGCGGGTGGTGTGGGGGTATGCCACAGACCAGTAATGTACAACACTGTGCACGTTCACAGTGCCACCCTGAGTAAACGTTGACTCATCTGTCCACAGAATGTCACAAAAGAACGACGGATTTTCCTCTATGGTGTTGAGCATGAAATTTTAATAATCAAATCGTCTTTCGTGGTCACCTTTCATTAATGGTTGCACCAGTGTCGGATGGAATGGACGCACACCATATGCTGTAACAAATCGTAGACATGCTGGCACGTGTATTCCCATGCCTCTGTTATTTCCGCCGTGCTCAGTTGTGGATTTAAAAGGGCGAATTCCAGCACTGCCTCCGGTGCCACTCGAACATTACACCTTGCCAGTGTACTTGTTTTGGGTCGTGGTGCAACAGAGCCGGTCTCTCTAAGACGCTGCAATGCATCAGTTATAGTTTCATGCGCTGCATATCTATCCCTAAGGAAACGTTCTGAATAAACCCTCGCAGGCACTGGCATTCCTTTGACATTCACCATAAATAAGTATAATTTCGGCATATTGCGTGAATGTGTAGCATGGCATCACGATCTCAGCGCTGACTAGCATGTTCACTGCTAGATGGCTCGTGTTTTATCCCGAACGTGTGGCACTGCGGTACTATTGTAATTTGCATAATCCCAATTTTCATGCTCGTTATAGCTCGGCTGGTCGTTTGCATTCCGTTGCTATTTATCTAGTTCTTAGTGAGTATGTTTTATTTTCCAGGTGTCGATTCTATCTACATTGATTTTGAATGATGCACTGGTGCAAAACCCCTAAAAGGTAGCTCAAATATTTAGATTAAATAACCCTCTTTGGTGATAGTCCGATTTGGCGATACTGACTAACGGTGGTTTTACAATAAAAAGGACATTGCACTCTGATTTCAATCTCGAATTACTTTAATTCATTTTTTAACTGATCCCTCAATGTTAGCAAAATCATATGTAAAAATCTCAAACATTGAAATTTAATAACTGTGTAATTTTTTGTAGAACAGAAGTCAAACGTTTTGTGTTATATCTGTTATGACATGTGTAAATTTTTACTAAATATAACTATAGAGATTTGAGTACCGTATAAATAGTTAGATTTCGTAATATTCATAAAATTGATTTTTTTTAGTTTAAACAATGCCACAACATGAATATTTACCTCATTTGAAGCGTTTTTGTAATTGGAATTATATGTCTTCGACCAACGATTCAGAAAAAAGGTCGGTGATAGATAACATATTGCACCTTGTATACTTTTTTATTTGAAACCTAAACGTTTGGCTTTTTTCTAAAATTATCATATATGTAACACTTGTCCACATCAGAAACTTTATAAGGATTTTAGATTTAGAATTAGCATCAGAACATACCAAGCTGTAGATACAAACAAATTAAGCAATGACAAAATCACGAAATGTTAATTCATTTTGAAATTCAATGAAAGACAAAAATTACATTTAGAACATAATTTGGTTTAAGGGAAAACAAATAGGGTTTCAAACATCATGGGACTTACTTGATTTTTGCAATTTAAACATTTGAGAGTAAGTAAATTTTGAGAGAAGCGACGTCGTGTAAAATTGCAACATCCAAATACAGAAACAGAAGAACTTTCTTAATTTAGATCTTTTTAAAGAAACAGGAACGAATAACGCACTTTTAAAATCTGAAGATGAATTGTTATCCATGTGGATTTTTTTATTTTCAACACATCAATATTCCTTTAAATGACTCTTCTGCAGTTTACAATTTATCTCTATAAATATTTCTATTATGTGTTGAAATTTTTTCTATTGAAATAAAACTCGATAAAATACGAAAAAAGCGTTATCGAATGACTTCGAGTGTTATGTAGTTTTTTTTTTCTTATTTACAAAACAAAATAAAATTTAACGGGAAAATGCGAAAATTTGCTCTAATATTCTTTTAAGCGGTAAATCCTAACAGTTAAGAATGTAATTATTGGTGTGTATTAAAGTTGTATTCACAAAATATTGTACTTAATTAGAATTATTGATTATCCCCTATAAAATTTGTTAAAATGAATGAACAGGTTTTATCGGATATTTTTGTATGCTTTGTGATTTCTTTTCATATTGTATTCCTACGCTATTTAATGAAAAATGTGGATTTTTATTACATAATACAGTACTTATTACAATAAGAAGATACCAATATTTTAAATATAAAAGTCAGATAAAGATAAATTAAGCGTGGCACAAAGAATAATTATCTGATAATCATGACATTCAATAACTGATATGACGCAATCTCGCATACACATGAAACATTGAAATCATTTTCATTAAATTGACTGTTGCATTGTGTCTTATAGAAAAGTTTTTTAGCTGCAGATTATTTTACTCTATGTGACAGACGACCGGAAACTCCTTTTTCTTGTAAATTACATACACGTTCAATTTAATTCATATCTGGGAAATATATGTTAATACTTGTATGTTACTACTTTCATAAACAATTTTACTCTTGTTTATGAAATACTGTTGCACGAGTTGTAATTTTCCAAGTCTGTAAAATAGTTTCCAAACTAGAGTACGAATCAGGACCTTTGGCGTAAGTTTCCCATGCTCTGGCAATCGACTGTCCTAGATAAAACTGGCGGACACAATTAACACAGGGAATCCTTTTGATTAAGAAATATGGTCTCATATTAGAATCAGCTCAACAGAATAACTCGCAGGTACGGGAATTCCAAGAAATGTTGAATATGTAATTACACTATATGAATTTTAAAACTATTATTATAATTGTTAAATAAATCACACGAGTTGTAATTAACTGCAACAATGAATGATTAAATAACAACAATAATATGAATGATTAAATAACAACAATACATTCAAAAAAAAAAAAAAAAAAACATGAGTAAGGCTTATTTTCTATACTAATATATAAAATTGGATTATATGTCTATGATTTTCACAAAAACACCTGTTTCTAAGTTCATTAGACAATTTAGACGACATGTAAAAATAACGTATAGTGAGATAAACAATTTCTGTCTGTCTATCTGTGCGTAATACGCTCAGAAACATTTAAATAATAAAAACTAAATTATCAGTGACATATACAAAGTGTTTTTAGCTACAATTTGCAGTTTGTCGCATTTCGATATCTAAAATATATTTTGAGAAAACTGAGAAAATTTGAGAGAATCAGTCAATCTATCCACGAATTGCTTACTTAAAACCTTAAGTACTTAAAACCTCGGGAAAAACTTCATAAGATTTAAGGAATCGTATGGCAATTGAAAAGCCCGATTAAATGACAATTCTGGCTGCAATCTGCACTATGTCGGATTCCGATATTTAAATAGTTTTTGAGAAAGCAGTAAAAAACGACGGAATAATCAACCATTTTTTGAGACTCAAAAACAAGACATCAATTTTATCAGGTTTAAGTAATCTTACAGCGATTGAAAGGTTTATTTACGATTAATAAATGCTATTAATTACATTTTTGGCTTATCACATAGATATTTAAATTGAAAAACTCGATTAGTGTTTTCTCCAAAAAACTCGAAACATCTTTTAAATGCAAATCCAAACAGCGGATTGCTACTTAGCTAGTTTTTAGGGCTTCGTTCATCTCACGAAACCCTATTACTCCCTCTTCGTTTTCTGTCCGTTACAGAGCCGGTTCTCAGAATCTGTTTAACTTACAGAGTTGAAATTTTGTGTACTTATAGCTACTATGAAGTTCAAAATAATAAAATTTGAAAAATCGTAGTATTTTAATATATAGAGATAAAAAACAGAAAATCTAACAGCCTTTTCCTATTAAATTTAAACATATTTCGTTATAGCAGTTGCCAAAAATTAAAAATCCTCTATAAAATTCTTTCTACAATAATTAATTTTCTATTGAAAGACTTCCACGTGAAAAATGAAAATGAAATAAAAAGTTTCACCAATTGAAAAAAAAGATTAATATTACGTCATATTGGTAATAAAACGGAAATTTTCAAACATTTCTCAATAATACAAGGAGTATGAGTACGTGTAAATACAGAAATCCGCTTAATATGGCGTCAGTAGAGAATTAAAAAGAAAATTAACCTAACGTCACAATAGTTTTTTTAAATGTTTGAGAATAATACAAAGAGAGTATCAATATGAGTAATAGAGAATAGTAGATATATAACTTTGAGGAGCTTATTGAATCTTGATAAAAACACGATTATAGAAATATTGGCATATTTTAACATTTTGAAGATCTCTATACAACATGTTTAATTTTGAAATTGATTTTTTTTTAATATCACATTTAGTCCACATGACAGATATTATTATGACAGAGTATAATAGCGGGAAAATCGAGAAAAACCGTTGAAAAACCGAGAAAAATATACCGGTAAATTTTTACTTTTTAAAAGACATCATGACCTTTTCTTTCGAAAATGAAATTTATTTGGATTTATTAAAGAAAGGATAAAGTGTTTTGTAAGGAATATTAAACGAAACCCTTTGTGCGATCTTCGATCACAGTTACCCACTTGTTAATAATTGTTTTATAATAATTTATTTTAAAAGGCCTGAAACGGTTTAATTTATTTACATTATTAATTTTTATTTACATTATACATTTTTCTCACTTTTCTATTTGCCAGAAAAATAAAGACTACTGCAGTGGGTATTTATTATCACTACAGTACAGATCTGCAGAAAAATTACTGTGTACATATTTTGTTGAGATATTGATTTTATTCACAGTTTTACTTGATTTAACAAAGAAAAGAAAAATATTTTTTCTGTAAATTCAAGAAACAATTTTCCATGAATTTAGTAAGGTTATAAAAAAAGACTCAGTTATGCATTTTTTTGGTGTGGTAAGGGGTAAAGGGGTGTAGGGAGGGGTGCTACAATATATTTTGAATAGTAACGGTGAATAAATTTTAAATCTTATTTATTAGTTGTTTCGATTTTCCTGGAACTGTTTCATAAATTCCATCTTTTATGTGTTCAATAAATTCTAAATTTCATGTTTTTCTTTTCTGTATAAAAGATTTCTTCTGCCAACGTTTGATTTGATAAAATTTTACTCTGTTAGTAAGAACAATTTTGATCGCATGATATCTAATATATATCTTTTCCAATAAAAAAATTATGTACTCGTTTTCGAAAAAAGAAATCAAATCTTCCTTTTAAAGTTTTGTATAAAGATCGTATAGCGCTCAGTTTTTATTCCTTGCGTTTCGAATATAAGATGTCAAAGGATTTTCAAAATCTAGAATTAAAAAGTATAAAAATATTTTGTTGTTTTATGCAATTATATTTTTAAATTGAAACAAATGATCCTGCCCATTTTCATATTATATTCACTGTTATTGCTATTTGTTTTCTGTGTTATTTTCCTTAACAGATTTGCATTTCACTAATAATGTATAACTGTTGCAAATATTACAATAATTATGATTTGAAATCGTATGTAAATTCATTTACGTTGCATTATATATTTTGCTCTCTAAGTTGGTTTATTTTGTTCTGCAATAATGAACTATTTACTAGTTGAACGTTTTTGATACTTCAGAAATTCAGATTTATTTATGCATATGTGTTACATAAAAGAACAATAAATACGAAACGCAATGAATAAAATATACATAAGACGGTCAAAAAATGTATTTTTAATCAATTTAAATAGGAATAAATAATTGGTTAAAGTTTATGGGTGCGTTCGTAATTATATAAATACGTAGCACCTATAGTCGTCGTCTGGTCCATCCGTCCGTCTGTCCGCATACAGGATGTGTTCACAAAGTTTCAAGACTGATTGTTTCCTGAGAAAGGGAGTGCTTGCATATCCATTCCACCGACAGGATGAGGTAGTGTGGGATTTCGGCTAACGGGGCGCACGCGCGTCAGTTGACACCGAGTCGTTGGAGTGAGTCGATCGCTAGTGGAGTGAGTGGGTGTCATTGACCCCAGTCGAAAACGGTTTGAGTGGAAAATGCAGCATCATTTGGAGCAGCGTATTCTATAAAGTTCTGTGTGAAACTTAAGAAAGTCTCATTAGAGACTTTTCGTATGATTGAAGAGGCCTAACAAAGAGAAGCTCCTCATCTCCAAAATTCCAGAAGGATCGCATGAGCAAGTCACGCGTTAAAAGCATTGTTGTTTTCAATGCTAAAGGACTGATCCACAAACAGATTGTTCCTGCAGGAAAGAGAGTCACAGGTCAGTTTTACGCTGGAGTGCTTCACCATTTGAATGATCGAGTCCGGCGCGTCCGCCCAGACATCAGAGACGAGTGGATTGTTCACCACGATAATACGCCCTCGCCACCGCCGAAGTTTTGGCTATGTTTAAGGTGACAATACTGCCGCAAGCCCTGTACAGCCTGATTTCACTTTCAGCGACTTTTAGGTAGCTTTCAATACTAAAAAGTGTAAAGCTACCTATTGCAGCCGTTCGGAGGAAAGCAGTTCCGGAAAATTTCGGTATATTTTCACCGATCATAACCCCCAGACCCCAAAACCACCCTCCGCTCAAATGTTGATTTATATATATATATATAGATATATCCATATATATATATATATATATATATATATATATATATATATATATGACCTATGTCATACGATAACGCTCGTATTTATAAATCGATTTTGATGAAACTAATTGTGTGTATTAAGCTCACCAATGTCTCGACCGAGTTCGTTGGCCTGCTTGGTCCGCCATTTTGTTTCAAGATGGCGGCCATTTAAAAATTTAAAACTAAAATAAATATACAAAAAAATAAAAAATTCAAATTTATTTTTTAAATACGTGTTAGGCCTTGATACAAGGATTTCAGAGCATTTTTTGGTTTACCTCTATCTTAAAAAATGGCTGAGATAGAGCAGTTTGAAATTCTAGGGTGGCTGACATTTTGAAACAAAACAGCACATTAACGCCATTACTTGCAAATTATTTTCTTTCATTGTTGTAATAATTTTCCCAATCATACGCATAAAACTATATATTCATATCCGTTAGCGCCAAAATTGGTGACATTGGCGCCAAAATTGACAAAATTGGCGACATTTGGCGAAATAGCGCCAAATTTGGCGACCAAAATAAGTCTTCATAAATGAAGCCAATTTGGCTATTGCTCAATAATTTGGCGAATTTCTTATTCAAATTCGGTATTAACGAATCTTTTGTAAACGTTTCTTTACATTTTAACTTGCTGTTTTCGTGTAACATTAGCTAAAATTTTAAAACGAAGATATAGGAAAGCTACCTTTTCCTCCCGGTACATGCCGGAAGAACTTTTTTAAATTCCTACTATTAGCTCACACTCTCTCTATATATATCTTGTTGGAATTTTCAATCGTTAATAAAATATTTTCTATTCATCCATTCAAGTTCAAATAAATATTTTTAAACTTGTACTGGATGACAATTGATGTTAATACAGTTTTTTCAAATATTAATTTATTCATTAAATTTAATTAATTAATTTTTATTTTTATATGGGAGAAAAAAATTCCTCCCATTGTTTTCATAAATGATCTCAAATGAGTGATGCCAACAAAAAATAAAATACCGCAACGATGATTATAAAATAATGTTCAATAAATATAACGTGGGGCTTTAATGCTGCACGGGTTTATTTTATATATTTATGATTAAAAAGTAGGAAATTTACTTAAAATTTTTTTATATTACTTGTTTTTATCTCCGGATAAAGATAAACCTGAAAGAGCATCGACTCAACACGATTCCAGCGATCAAGGCAGCTTCGACAAAATCCTTTAACAGCCTTCAAGCGAGCCTATGAAGAATGGAAAATAATCCGGCAGCGGTGTGCTGATGCCCAAGTATCATATTTCGAAGAATCTTAGTTTGCTGTACAAAAATGTTTATTACATTTTGTATTCTCAGACCAGTCTTGAAACTTTGTGAATACACCCTGTATAACAACGCAAAAACTACCCAACCGAATAGAATATATATATCGTTGCAGAATTTTGTCGAGTCATTTCAAATTTTAGGAAAACCGAATCAAAACTTTAAACTATATTAATACAAATATTTATTAAGTAATTTTTTTTTTTAAATCGGTACTTCCTCGTTATAGCAGCTTCCGAGGATTGATCGTCAAACGAATAAGATGTATCGCAAAGTTGTTTGACTTGTGTGACGTTCAAATTAACGATTAATTGACTTTATAGTCATATATGATGTATATCACATTTTATAACCTCTATGACACATTTTATAACCTCTATTATAGTCACAGTCGTCATTCTATTAAATCCTATCATACGTAATTAATTCAATGATATCCATGATAGGTAATGATTCTACGTTGCCATAGTGATTACGTCCTATTTAAGATGGAATCATATTGTTTTCGTATTACTGAATTTAAAAACCAAATTTGCATACTAAAACTGTTTAATTACAGCAATCCTATAATCTACCGACAGTTTTTTTGGATAGATGTTTCCGGAGAAATAGATATCAAATTGAAACAAGAACGAAAAATCATGCGTCTAGCATAGCTTATGTAACACTTTCCAACGCTTCCAAAATAATTTTACAAATCATACCGTTTAATAAACTGAAATATAACATCTAAGTAAACAATTTGGAAAACGCATAACATATTTAAAAAAGTAATTTCAGGAATTTCCCACCTATGCAATATTCGGAAAAATATCCAAATACTTTTATTCAGCCCTATATAGGATCTATAGATTTGTATATATACTACATAGGATGCTAAATTTTAGTTCAGTTAGGAAACGCATAGCACAGTTTAAAATTCTTCTTCTGGAGTTTCTGTCAATAAACGGAAATGTGTTCGCGAACTTTTGTGCTTCCCTGTATATCATCTACAGAATTTATACACACTACGTAATAGACAAAAATAGAGTTAAATTTAAAATCGCGTTCAGTAGCTTAAAACGCACTTCCAGGAATTATTGTTAACAGACACTAGAGAATTCTTTTGTGTGTCCCTGTAAATGAACGATGACTGCTATAGACACAATATTCTGTAGTAAGCCTCTTGTAATGCACCTTAGTGATATATATAAATTTCAATGCGTTTAAAATAGTGAAACATTATTTAAATAAACCGCAGACGATTTTTCTCCATAGACGTAATGTAACGGAATTCTTTTGACTGTCCCTGTAAAGGAACTATAAGTGCTATGCACACCCTATTCCATATTAAGCTTTTTGTAATGCATCTTAGTGATATATATAAATTTCAATGCATTTAAAATAGTAAAACATTATTTAAATAAACCGCACATGATTTTTCGTCATAGACCGCAATGTAACGGAATTCTTTTGAGTGTCCTGTAAAAAAACTATAAGTGCTACACACTTCTGTTGAAATAGGGAACATGCTACAGATAACGACAATAACATATAAAAATTGCAGAGCACTCCGAGCATATTTACGGGAGTTAGAGCACGGCCAAACGGCCAGACGGCAGACGGCCATACGGCCAGACAAACCGAAGTCATAAACACTTTTCAACTAGGTTGGAAAGTGTTAAAAGAGTCTAAATAGGAAATTCAGTTTCTGAAATTTCAAAGCTAAGCTTAAGTGTCCCACTGGAATTTTCAGTAAATGTCAACAGAAGATGAAATGTTGCCAATTTAAAATGCACTTATTTTTTTACGGAAATTAACCATATCTTAATAACAGACGATATAATTCCTTTCACTGAAACTAGTTATATTACGAACTAGTTATGTAGTCATTTGTAACGTTTGATGTACAATTTCCAACTTGTTCTTTTGTACTGAAAGACTTTTTCAATAAATGTCATCAATATTTGACATGATATTGATTACTTGTTCAAAATTTCTAAACTTCTGTTATACATTTCATGCTTTATGTGACTAAAAAATTCTATCGATGTTTTTATGTGTATCATTGCTGGAGTGAGATTACATGTTCACATGTCTGATACGATAACATTTCACCCTGACAACTGAGAAAATAATGCTTTATTGCTTGATACCAAATATATATCTTTATCGTAAAAAAAATTTCGACACAGAAAAATAAATCGAATTTTCATCTTGAAATTTTAGAAACAGATATTATAGTAGCAATTTTTATTCTCTTGCTTTTTTGTTATAGAATGTTAGTTGTTTTTCAAAATATAGAAATACAATTTCTATATTATTGCTACTGCTTAAAGCATTTATATTCTTAGTCTTATAGATACACTGTTAAAGAGAAACTACATATAAATTAGAACTTCCATGTACTTGTTTTTTTTTGTTTGTTTTTAACACTTTCCAACCTAGTTGAAAATTGTTCATGACTTCGGTTTGTCTGGCCGTCTAGCGTCTGCCGTCTGTCCGTGCTCTAACTCCCGTAAATATTCTCGGATTACCCTGCAATTTTTATATGTTATTGTCGTTATCTATAGCATGTTCTCTTTTTCAACTGAGTTTTTTTTACAGGGACACTCAAAAGAATTCCGTTACATTACGGTCTATGGTGAAAATCATTTGCGGTTTATTTTAATGATGTTACACAATTTCAAACACATTGTAATTGATATATATCACTAAGGTGCATTACAAGAAGCTTAATCTGGAATAGGGTGTGCATAGCACTTATAGTTACTTTACAGGGACAGTCAAAATAATTCCGTTACATTACGTCTATGGAGATATATCGTTTGCGGTTTAATTAAATAATGTTTCACAATTTTAAACACATTGAAATTTATATATATCACTAAAGTACATTACAAGAGACTTACTGCAGAATATTGTGTGTATAGCAGTCATCGTTCATTGACAGGGACACACAAAAGAATTCTCTACTGTCTGTTAACAATAATTCCTGGAAGTGCGTTTTAAGTTGCTGAACGCGATTTTACCTTTAACACCCTTTTTGTCAGTTACTTGGTGTGTATAAATTCTGTAGAATCTGGAGAGTTTCTGGAGAATTTTAAACTGTGCTACGCGTTTCCCAACTAAACTAATATTTATCATCCTATGGAGTATATATACAAATCTATCTATACAGGGGTGAATAAAAGTATTCGGATAATTTTCCGAATATTGTATATATTGGAAATTCCTGAAATTATGCTTTTAAATATGTTAAGCGTTTTCCAAATTGTTTATTTAGATGTTATCTTTCAGCTTATTAAACGGTAATGAATTGTAAAATTATTTTGGAAGCGTTGGAAAGTGTTGCATAATCTATGCTTGATGCATGATATTTCGTTCTTGTTTTTTAACTAGAATTGCTTCAGAAAAACAAGTACATGATGTTTTCTAATATTAAAAAATAAGTACGTAAAATATACATATTTCAGATTTAAAATAATGTAATCATAACTGATTCATAAATGTATTCTAAAATGAGTATATATAGTTCATACATTAAAAAATTGAAATTGTGTATATGCTTAAATTTGATTTATGAATGCATTCAGAAATGAGTACATATATTTTGTATTTTAAGATTAAATACTCATGTTTGAGTTCTGTATGTACTTTAAAATATGAGTATGTGCGTTTCTATACATTGAGTACCTGTATGTACTCAAAAGTATGAGTACATGCGTTTCTCAAATTTAAGAGTTAAGTACTCAGAGCTATTATAAGATCGGAAAAGTACTCCAAATTAGTACATTTTGCTTACTTTTAACTATCCAGTTTTAACAGAGTATTTTGAATTCTGTCAATTTTAAGTTATATTATCGTATTTACAACATTTTCGATCACCCGAGTTCTTTTTCCGGATTTTCTTGTGAAAGATAATTTTTGTTATATTGAAATTTTAAATAAATCATATGTATTTTTCCCGAGACGTTAGTGGAAGCTTACTGCGCCAACTCCATCGTTGTGTGTTTGACACTCTTATACCTTATATACCACTGTAAGTAAAGTATTTAAAACAAAATATTTAAATCTAAATATTTTTTTTAGAGAAGTAGCTTTTATTATTTTTTTTACCATGCAATAAAAGCCTTTTCAAAATTATTTCCCATTAAAAAAAAAAAAATCCTGTTTGTTTCAGGAGTAACATAAAAATTCCATGCATATCCAACGTATAATGCTTCAGTTACCTGCGAGTTGCTAGCAAGCAGGATAATTCAGTACATTTGTCAATGAAGTATAACCTACAACATATCATTATAAATAGGTAATTGCAATGTTACAGTTTTACATATTTTTATAAATAATTAATTTTGGGTTACAGGCGTGGCCTGTATGATACATATGTGTAAATAAATGAATGATATAGCTCTTTCCCATGCGATGTAATTCTTAAAATAGTATAAAATATTATAGTACAGTATAATGCATCAGATAGTCAATCAACAATCCTTTCATTAACAAATCAATTTCCAACACTTAAAGCAATTTATGATATACAGCAACTAATACATCAAAATAAAAACAAAATATTTTATCTAACATGGGTTAAACGACACGCGGGTACAATAGGCAACGAACTGGCGGACAAGCTGGCTAATGATGCTGCTCAGTACTCCAACCTTCCAGTAGAGCGCGGAATAAAATTTCCGCGCTTATATTTAAATAAATGTATCAAAAATCAATTACTGGAAAGGTGGCAGTACAACTGGGATAACTCAGGGAGCGGCAGATTTACGTATCAGCTTGTGCCAGAAGTCAACACTAAATTAATAACTAAAGATAAAGTTTCAATATATTTTTTCACGGGCTGCGGCAATTTTCCTACATTCTTAAATAAAATCGGTAAAATGGATAATGATCTATGTGTTTGTGGCCAGAGGGGTGATCCTATCCATTATGTTTTCGGGAAGTGTAGATTTATGAAATATAAATTTCATAGGAAATTTCCAACACTCCTCGAGGACATGATGGATATTATTAATAATAATGAATCACTAGGCAAATTATATCAAAATTATAATATCTTAAATGAGAAATATTCTTTTATAAAATACAAATTTTATTTTTAAAAACAATGCACAAATTTTAACTTTATTAACTGCTTTATAAAACCACAATGTCTAAAACTTCCTAAATTAAAATATAAAAATTAGAAAATTCATTGAAAAAAAAACCCATAATCGGATTCCACGTGTGACATTTAATTAATGTCACGTCCGAAAGAATTCTCACGCGTAATAGCTCATACCAGAATCGTAAAATATAACATTTTAAAACTGTATATATTTTTTGTGTAAGTGATGAAATCTTACTAAAAAATATTTAGATCAGAAGTGTAGTTTAAAATGATTCAGTAGTTCTGAAAAATATAAATATCACGTTTTTGTTTTGGATGTAGCAAAAAAAAAATTAACAGAAATTAAATATGCTTATTTTTGCTGTGAAACATTATTCACTAACAGTTACATGTTATCTATATTATAAAGAACAAACGTGTCCGTCCAGAACGCTGATGTTATTTTGAGGTTTGCAACTGCTGACGATTAAATTTAGCTTTCTTAATTTTCGCTACTGCAATTTTCTAAACTTCAAAACATCGCACATTTTTAATTTTTACACCGTGCGTCGTATCGTGAAAACAAATCTACTTTCAAATGCAATTTGTTTGAAAAATGTATCATAATAGATTGATTTATTATTCTTTTAAAAATAATATACAAGCATGATTTTAAATATCTATCTCTATAGCGTACAGACCCCATTGTGGAAGAATAAGAACCTATTTGTACTTAAAACAACATAAATATTAGGATAGATCAAATGAAAACGGAACAAAAGCCACAAAATGAAATGACATTATTTATTTCAAACGTAATATACAAAGTTGCAGAGGCATTATTCATGATTTCATCAAATGGTGAATATCCTGGTTCTAAAAGTCTTTTGGCTGAAATTGGAATAGATTACGAATAGTATCCATGATTTCGAGGTCCGAGTAAAAACGGTGACCCACCAATCCCCTTTTGTACAGAACAAATATGTGACGACAAAATGACGATGTGACTATCTAATAACGAGGTGATCTTGAGCAGGTGGTGTATCATCATTCATTGATTTGCATCCCTTGGAGAGCAAAATCTTTGAGTCATTGTTTCGAAGATGTTAATGACAGTGCATGTTCTTCTTACACTGCATTCCTTTGCCGATGCATTTTGCAAACCCTTCTGCCACTAATAAACGAATAACAAACATTACGTGCCCTGTATTCTGCAGACGCTGATGAATAAAAATCGACTGCCTACAGGACGATACTGTTGACCGACCCCCAGCGCATATCGCATGTCCCAGGAATACTACTCAGTGCAAATCCATTTTCGCAGTTGGGGTTGCCATCCTTACTTCCCGATCTACCTCTAGACATAATTGTCTCCCTACTCATACAAAATAAAACCGAATTCTAACCACTGTCCCGATTTCATTTGATCCGCCCTAATAGTTCAGCATTTGTCTCCGGCTAATTTTCCATAACGAAATTAATATTTCATCAAAAATAAAATAATTTATTAAATAAAATCTACCTGTCTGTTTGTATTTCACCGTTATGCCTCCAAGAACATGGAACGTTGGGCGATCAAATTAACACCAATTGTCCGCATGGATCCAAGGTTGTCATTTAAATTATATTTCCAGACATTAATTTTTTTCTAATTTTTAATGATATTAATGTAACGGTGGCAACTAAATTACATTGTTTCTATAGAAAGCGAAAGGAAAATATTAGATTATCATATCTTTTTGTTGTCATTGTCTCATTAAAACTAAAAAGAAAAATAAAAGATTAAATCACTCTTGAAAAGAAATTTGCACATTAAATTTTATTAATAAAACTTAGAGGCTTTCGCTTCATCTCAACCTTACACTGCTACAAATTATCATAATTTCCGGGTATGGATTAGATCGATAATTAAAATATTAAACTGCATAATTTCTGGATCGCATAGATTTAGATTTTCTTTGGGACCGGGTGATAAATGAAACATTCATCTTTAGAGCGCAGATGTTAAATCTGAATTGAAGATTTGTTTTGATACGATGATAGAATGAAAATGTGCAGCATATGAATTATGTAAATAGTTAGTGTCCATTTTATGGCAATTAAGTATTTTGTTTCATCTAAGATAGCATTTTCCTTAAATTAATACTTGTCACCGAGATCATCCTTTTAAAATTTTTCTTTCGAAATCACGATCTAAGACAAGAAACTTTACTTACTAAGTTACGTAAAATATAGATAAATATTTTATTTTTATTTTCAGCATGCTAGAGTTTGTACTTACAAACTTAGTAACTTTTTACCCCAATTAATAATTAAGTAACTGATAAGGTAAATAATTAGCAAACTTACATAAATCCCATTCGTTACTTAAATCTAATTCCCTTTCAGAATTCTTCGTCGATTGCTTATAATTATTCTTCATTAAACGATCTCTCATCAGTTCACAATTCAGTTAACAAGATCTTTAATTACTTTTCTTCATCGATATGCATGACATTACGAGGACTTTCATCTTATGTATTTTATACAAAGTAAAAACAAAAACACGCGCACTGTGTCTAATAATACCGAAGTGTTTATTACACTCGTTTATCTAAATCAACTTGTTTCGATAGATTGAATTATGGGATATTTTAATGAATGTTCCCCCCAATTCTTGATATGCCAGAATAGAAATGAATAGAAATAAGAATACCAGAAAAAACAAAAAGAGAAAATATGACATTTTCTAATTATTACAGATTAATTATAAATTCATTTTAAAGCAACATTCCGTTATCTTGCTACAGCTGATAAATTGCCGAAGATTCTTTATATTTACAATTGTATATGAGTAACAACAACAATGGATTTAATAATGCGACAAACCATGCTCGCCCAAAAAGGCCAACTGGCAGTGAAACTTCAAGAATAAATTTAACTCTAAAAAGTAGAAACTATAAATAAAAAAAAGTCCTTCCGGCCTGTACTAGGAGGAAAAGGTTGCTTTCCTATATCTTCGTTTTAAAATTTTAGCTAATGTTACACGAACAGAGAAAGTTAAAATGCAAAGAAAACGTTTACAAAAGATTCGTTAATACTGAATTTGAATAAGAAATTCGCCAAATTATTGAGCAATAGCCAAATTGGCTTCATTTATGAATACTTATTTTTGTCGCCAAATTTGGCGATATTTCGCCAAATGTCGCCAAGTTTGGCGAGAATTTGGTGCTAACGGATTTGAATATATAGTTTTATGCATATTATTGGGAAAATTATTACAACAATGAAAATTTTTGTAATGTGCTGTCTTCTTTCAAAATGTCAGCCACCCTAGAATTTCAAACTGCTCTATCTCAGCCATTTTTTAAGATAGAGGTAAACCAAAAAATGCTCTGGAATCCTCGTATCAAGGCCTAACATTTAATTAAAAAATAAATTTGAATTTTTGACTTTTTTGTATATTTATTTTAGTTTTAAATATTTAAGTGGCCGCCATCTTGAAACAAAATGGCGGACCAAGCTGGCCAACGAACTCGGTCGAGACATTGGTGAGCTTAATACACACAATTAGTTTCATCAAAATTGATTTATAAATACGAGCGTTATCGTATGACATAGGTCAGATATATCTATATATATATAAATCAACATTTGAACGGAGGGTGGTTTTGGGGTCTGGGGGTCATGATCGGTGAAAATATATCGCAATTTTCCGGAACTGCTTTCCTCCGAACGGCTGCAATAGGTAGCTTTATACTTTTTTGTATTGAAAGCTGCCTAATAAAGAGTGTACTATATAAATTTTTAAATACACTTTAAACAATTAATAATTTCATAGTAATTAAATTATAACTACGCGTTAGAAAATCAATTTAGAAAGCATCGAAAGACAGTTCAAATAATGTTTTGTATTTTTTCTCTTTCCTGTTGACATATCTTAAAAATAAAGAAAGCAATAATAATATATTTTTTAGTAAACTCATCTGTTCGTGCTTTCTTACGAAGCGTAAAAAAGCAACGATTTTTCCATAATTGAGTTCGGTGACCATGACAAATTAATGTATTATAACAAAAAGTTTTGCAGAAAAAAAAAAAATAAATAAATAGTCCTTCTGGTCGGTACCGGGAGGAAACGGTAGCTTTCATAATCCATGTTTTTTAATATTGAACTTATTTTACTCAAACACCCGAAGCTAAATTGCTTGAAATCCGATTATAGATGATTCTATCTAGGTTTTAGTTAATACTGAATTTGAATGGACATTTCAGCATGAGAGTTAGAGCATAACAAAAATCAGATTGTACGAAATTGTCAGCCAACCTAGAATTTCAAACTGCCATATCTCTGCCATTTTTTAAGATAAAGCCAAAACAAAATATGTTCCCGAATCCTTGTATCATGATCTAACACTTAACGGAAACAACTATTTCAATTTATAATTTTTTATAATTTTTTTTTACATTTTTTTAAAAAATTAAAAAAATTAACTTTCAGCCATTTTGAAACAAGATGGCGCATTAAGCTGGCCAACGAACTCGGTTGAGACCTTGGTATGGTCTGTACACATACTCAGTTACATCCAAATTGGTTCATAAATAAGAGAGTTACAGCATGACATATGTCATATATATATATTAGTGTGGTGCGAAAAAAGTGAAGTTGGTATTTCCGAGTCGCTATAGTGCGGGAAAGTTGCGATTGGTAAATACAACAAAAACAAAAACAAATATTCAAATCGGAGTTTATCTTCCGATCCCGCAAATCGCCTACAAATTCAAAAAAAATTTTAATTTCCTATTTTTTTTTTATTAAAAAAAAAGTTTTACGTATATATACTTTTTATCACTATAGTGAAAAAAATTTGCAGATTGTATTTTTTAATAATAATAATTAAAAAAATTGCATTTAGAAAATATCTCAAAAAAGTTAAGAATTTCCGATTTCTTCAACATTTAAAAAAATTTACGTATATGCATTTTTTTACCGCTATAATGAAAAATATTTGCAGTTTGTGCTGTTTAATACTAATAATAATAATAAGTTGCGATTAGAGAATATCTTCCGATGGCGCAAGCTCAATAAAAATTGACAAATTTTCAATTTTGAGTGAGTTTGATGTATTAAAAAAATAAAAGAAAACTGCCCAGTTAAACTGACGGCATTGAGCTCACAGGCTATTCACACTAACTGTAAATTATATTCTTATTTCAAAGAATTTGAAATAAGCCCTCGAAAAATGAAGAAATCGACAATATATTAAGAGGGGGGAACCATCCCCCGTTTCACCTTCTTATAATTAACCAATGAACCCATAAAACTAATCAGAGAAGCGCCTTACCACAATGAACCTATATACAAAATTTGAAAAAATCGGATAATTCTGCATGAAAAATCCATTTATCTAAATTAAGGGAGGGGGGGTTAGCCCCCCGTCCCCCCTTTATACTTAACCAAAGAACCCCCAAAACTAATCAGAGAAGCGCCTTATCACAATGAACATATATATAAAATTTGAAGAAAATCGGATAATTCTGCTTAAAAAACCCATTTATCTATATCAAGGGGGGTTAGTACCCCCCCGTTCCCCCCTTTATACTTTACCAGTGAACCCCCAAAACTAATCAGGGAAGTGCCTTACCACAATGAGCCTATATACAAAATTTGGAGTAAATTGGATAATTCTGCATGAAAAACCCATTTATCAAAATTAAGGGGGGGGGGGTAGCCCCTGTTTCCCTCTTTTACACTTCACCAATGAACCCCCAAAACTTATCTGGGAAGCCCCTTACCACAATGAGCCCATATAGAAAGTTTGAAGAAAATCGGATAACTCTGCATGAAAAAAATCATTTATCTAAAATAAGGGGGGAGGATTAACCCCCCCCGTTACCCCCTTTATACTTAACCTATGAACCCCCAAAACTAATCAGGAAAGAACCTTATCACAATGAACCTATATACAAAATTTGAAGAAAATCGGATAACTCTGCATGAAAAAAATAATTTATCTAAAATAAGGGGGGAGGATTAACCCCCCCCCCCGTTACCTCCTTTATACTTAACCTATGAACCCCCAAAGCTAATCAGGAAAGAACCTTATCACAAGGAACCTATATACAAAATTTGAAGAAAATTGGATAATTCTGTATGAAAAAACCATTTATCCAAATTAAGGGGGGTTAGCCCCCCGACCCCCCCCCTTTATAGTTAACCAATCAATCCCCAAAACTAATCAGGGAAGCGCCTTATCACAAGGAACCTATAAACGAAAGTGGAAGAAAATCGGATAACTCTGCATGAAAAATTCATTTATCTAAATTAAGGGGGAGGATTCCCCCCCCCCGTTAGCCCCTTTATACTTAACCTATGAACCCCCAAATCTAATCAAGAAAGAACCTTATCACAATGAACCTATATACAAAATTTGAAGAAAATTGGACAATTCTGCATGAAAAAACCATTTATCTTAATTAAGGGGGGTTAGCCCCCCGTTCCCCCCTTTATAGTTAAACAATCAATCCCCAAAACTAATCAGGGGAGCACCTTATCACAAGGAACCTATAAACAAAATTGGAAGCAAAACGGTTATTTCTGTCAAGAGTTATCGCGTTACGTACGTACATACGTACATACATACATACATACATACATACAGAACGGGCGGGCACATAAGCTCTCAGGCTTTGATAGCCTGTGAGCTAATAATCAACTGAGGTCAGTTTGTGGTCTCATGTTAAGATTTAAATATAAATTGATACTATTGAGCTGAACTATTGGGCTGATTACTGAACAAGGGTTTCATTAGAATACTTAGATTTGGTAGTGCTGTAGTGGTACAAATACCAATACAGGATGAAAAGGCGGTGCTATCAGACAGCTTGAAGTGCATATCGGACGACCACTTCAGTGGATTGTTTGTTTATTCAATTCTGTTGAATTACCTTTCCGCCATCTTTTTCAACATTTGGATGGTGAAACAATTGGCCCAAGATCACTTAGTGGACCAATTGGGCAGAATCTTATAGCTCGTGAAAAGCTCTCAGTGATAAATTTTCAATTAATTGATTGTGAAATTCAAAATGAGGGCAGACAACTCTTGAGCAAGGACCAAAGTTATATTTTTCATGTAAGTCAAGCAATTAAAAGTGGCAACTTTCCAAATGACTTATCAAAGTGTGACCCGGCCCAAATTCACATGCCAGAGGACTTTGTTGTGTAAATAGAGATTTTCTACTTTACGTGAACGTAGAAAACCCATCGGATGCCTTAAAAACCATAGTGAGATTTATTTTAGAATCGTACATGCCAGTTTGGTTTAAAATAAAATGCAGCAATTACATAACAGATGGACCTATTCATCTGTACAGAAAAATAGAAACATCTCGATACATGCCTGACGACCTGAAGAAAGTTGTTTTTCCTGTAATTAAATGCAACTCGCTCTTTGTCCACCCAGAAAACCTCCTGATGGCAATGGTCTCTGATAAGAGGATGCACATAAGAGAGCTAGTGCTAAGAAGAGTGTTAAAAGCCAGGCAGACTGTTTCAAAAGGTAAAGACATCAGAAAATGTATCACTCTTACTTTAAACTTCGGTGCGGCAGACTATACAGAATTAATTGATTGGAATGTTGCGAAATTATCATCTCCACTATTTTACGGAGAGTTACCAATGAAGAAATATATTCCTTCGTTTAATCATGCAATATTCCAGACTGAGATGTAAAACATTTCACTGCCACACGCAAGCTGTCGAGCTGTGTGTCAAAATGGTAACGGAACCATAGCTTAAGGAATGCGAACCCCAATCAAGAGATGGACTCATCAGGGCCACACTGAAATCATGTTCCATGCTAGCAATCTTTACCAGCAAATCACAGTACAAAGTTGCGTCTAAAATTCAGACTTAAACAGATGAAATAACAAATTATTTATTTAAGTAATCTAAGTAGCAACACCCCATTTTACCCATTTACCCTTATTATTTGGATGGAGGAAAGGGTGTGGGTGATACTCTTAGTACATCCACCTCGCAGTGGTGAGTTCTGGGTTGTTTAAATATTATCAAGTATCTAAAAAAGCAAAGAGCTGTACAATTTATATGCAACTGTTAACATTGGAAAGCAAACTGACCTCATGTCATAGCTGTCAACTTTTGCGCTTTTTTCCTACCACTAAAATTTTATACTAAATTTTAGCTTATTAAATTGACGAAATCATGTAATATAAAACCACAAAAATTTCTATTAATTTTTAGTGGTAGCGAAAAAGCGTAGAAGACGGCAGCTATGCCTCATGTGATTATTTTCTTCATTCATCAAAATAAAATTTTCCCGATTTTTATTGAGCTTGCGCGAGCAGAAAATATTCTCTAAACGCAATTTATTATTATTATTATTATTATTAAACTGCACAATCTGCAAATATTTTTCACTATAGTGATAAAAAATGTGTATACGTAAACATTTTTTTAAATGCTGAAAAAATTAGAAATTATTAATTTTTTTGAATTTTTAGGCGTTTTGCGCGATTGGAAGATATTCTCTAAACTCATTTTTTTTTAAATTATCATTATTAAACAATACACTCTGCAAATATTTTACACTATAGGGATAAAAAAAATATATGTAAAACTTTTTTATTAATTCTGAAAAAATCTGAAATTTTAAATTTTTTAAAATTTTTAGGCGGTTTGCGGGATCGGAAGATAAAGTCCGATTTGAATTTTTTTTTTTGCTTTTCTTGTATTTACTAATCGCAACTTTTCCACACTATAGAGACTCGGAAATACCAACTTCACTTTTTATACCACCCTAATATATATATATATATATATATATATATATATATATATATATATATATATATATATATATATATATATATATATATGGATACATACATATATATATATGGATATATATATATATATATATATAAATCAACATTTGAACGGAGGGTGATTTTGGGGTATGGGGGTCATGATCGAGGTCATGGTAGCTTTTTGTATTGAAAGCTACCTAAATAAAAACATGAATTGCAGATATGAAATAATGTGTGACTTTCAAGTTAATTATTAATCAAGTAAAAAAGCTTGCAGAAAACTTGGTTGTTGTATGTAAAGATGGAATTTCGTAATAAATTTTTCACCCACTTTCTGATATATATAAAAATTATATACACAGGTGTGTTTCCGATGACATTACAACATTTTAATATTTTTAGAACTTAATTATAAATTAATACAATAATTTAAAGGTATCTTTCTGTTAGCTGTTACAGGTGATATATTGCCAAGTATTCCTTATTGTTACAACTTTTTACGAGTTGAAATTAAAAATCAATGGAATTTCTTATGATCCACTGAAGCTTCAAAGTCTGCCAACTGGCTATAAACGTGTTACAACGAAACAATTTTCACACTAAACTTCGGAAAATATAATAGTGTACCGTATTAATATATTTTGGTACCCTTATGTTTGCCGGGCACCGTTGATATATATATATATATATATATAATATATGAATATATATAAACTGATATATATATATGAATATATATATAATATATTATATGAATATATTATATGATATATGAATATATATAATAGGATATATATATATGTGTATATGAATATATTATATAATATATGAATATATATATAATATGATATATAAATACACATATATATATATAGATACACACAAATATTTATACATATATATATATAAATGTGTGTGTGTGTGTGTGTGTGTATACATATATACACACACATGTATATATGTACATATCACTGGTGCCCGACTAACATCAAAATACCTATATTTAAAAAAAGTACTTATTATTTAAATTATGATTATACTTTGGGAAATCAATTTAGAAAGTCTGAAAAGATAAGTTAAGTAATGTTTTTTTTCCTGTTGCCATGTCTTAAAAAAGATACATAACAAAAATTATAATTTTTTATAACTGTCACTCTACCATGAGTAGCTCTACCATCAATGCGGTGGATTTTCCATTATCGGGCTCCCTACCAAATTAACGTAATTATTTCAACTACATGAATTGCAGTCTTGAAATTAAGCGTGATTTTTAAGATAGACATTTATTTTTTATAAATAAATGTAAAAAAAAAAAAAAAAAAAAAAAAGTTTTACTTTAATTTTCACGGATAGTAATAAAAAAAATCGGAATTGCCAATGATTGGAAAGAAAATAACCTTTAAAACTACTAATGAGCAACTCGATTAGGTTGATTGAAACGGGTGATTGCTGCGGTATATTTTTGTAGCATTAAAGGCTTGAATGATCTAAAGTGCGTGCTCGGAAATAACTAAAGTCTTAAACCAATTAACTTTTGAATTGACATAATTGCAAGCTATAGTGAAATTGAATAACACTGCGTTACGTAGTATCTATTTTTGGATTATTAATAATTCAGAATCGAGAATAAACTGCTTTTAATAATTTTCTTTTTAAATTCACCGGTAATAAAACATAAAAAAGAATGTGTATTTAAAGTCTGAAATGTATAGGACGAACGTAAGCGGGTTTTGTTATTTTATTAAAGGAAACATATAATTATCCTGGGTATAAAAAAACAACTGTACATGAATTGCAAGACATTAAAAAACAGAGAATAAACATATGTAACGTCTAGATAAAAAATATTAGGAAACAATTCCAAAGTATAAAAGTAATTTTGATCTAGATGTATTCCCTTTTCTTTGATGTTTTAATGTTTTTAAAGAATGACATATCGATTTTGCCATTAGCAAAGTCTCTTTGAAAAATGCATCTGTTTATTCGGCATTTAGGCGTAAAAAATGTCTTTCTGTATTTGTCTTCATTTAGTTGTTCAATTAAACTCTCCAGGGATAGTAAAAACTTTTTTTTTTCAATAAATTAAATTAAGTCTTAAGGACTGTAATAAACTTCCATTTCAAATGTAATGAGAAATATTTAGTTTTTAAATGCATTAGTTTCGTAATTAAATTTTATACCAATATGCAAAAGAAATTCTGTAAAAATGGTAAAAACCTCTTTTTATAAAATTGATTAAATAAGTCATAACCAGTTTTGTAGAAAGTTTTCTTAAAAGTAAACTTACATAAATTAACATCCATATTGACATAAATTGTAGGTTAATATTTACAAAGATAAATGTTTATTATTATTTTTTTTTCTGTAAAAGATAGGTCTTGATGTATAATATGTAACTAATATTATATTTGTGATAGCATTTAGTTCTAAGTATACACACACACACACACACACACACATATATATATATATATATATGTAATAATAAAAAAATTTCGCCATTTTTCCTTAGTTAAATTATTCCAAATTCTTACAATTCTAAATTTTTTCCCTGTTTTATTCCAATTTACTACTCTATATTCATTAAATCCTTATTCTTAATTTAGCTCTATCGTTAGCTCTATTAAATTCCCTTTTATTTAATTCTAAATTGTCCAAATTTACTTAAATATAAAGCTTTTAGTTATTCTTAATTTCTATCATGATCCCCGATCATTTCTGGGTTTTAGAATGTTTTTTGAGAGCCATTTTCATTTTTATTCCGAATATTAATTTCCCGCTCTAAAGTCACTTTACTATAAAATTAATCCACTCCTCTCTGTCCGAACTTTTTTACTAATTATCTTTTATTGGTCGTGACGTAGCATGACGCGTCTTCTTTAATTCTTCATTGGTTCAGTGCGCGTTCTACGTCATAATTTGTGTTATTGCGCGGGGTAACAAAAAGCAGCTACCTGCGGCGCTCCCTGAGAATTAAGTCGTATTTTCACTTGTAAACAACTCCCTGGCTGCTCGTTTTGAGAATTTGAGATGTTCTGATACTTACCATCTATACCTTGATGATGTAGTGATGCAAGACTATTATGGTTATGGTGGAAACTGCCCAAGAGAAACATTTAATAAAGGATTGAAATGGAAAGCCTTGTTCGTTCTGAATTTATGGAGAAACGCCTCTGGGTTTTAAATTCTACTGCCGCTATGGCCACGTCGAGACTGCAACTAAATTGTTACGACTGCTTCTAAAAATTTATATCATCAATAACCACCGACGTTCTTAACTTCGTTGTGCAACCATGTGTGCTCCTTCTATAATCCACGTTACTGCAACTACAACATATGACGGTAAATCATCGTAATATAATATATATATACAGAGTGCCGAAAAGTCTGAAAACGGTCCAATAACTGGAGAAATATACATAGGATTGAAAAACGGAAAAATACGTGTTCAATATTTTAGGAAAATCTATTTAAGGATATCAAAGTTGCCATTTTTCTAAAATATTGAACACATATTTTTTCGTTTTTCAATCCGATGTATATTTTTCGAGTTATTCGACCGTTTTCAGACTTTTCAATGGAATAGTTTCTCATTGTATTATATAGTATGATTACAGTATGATTACTTTCGATTACAGTGCCGAAGAAAATGTTAAATACAAAAGTATATTTTTTCGCGTAGAATCCGTATCTATAATACAAAAGGGGGGGGGGGGTTACCATTTAAGATTTCAAAGTTGTCCCCCCTTTTCCCCCAGGAGATAGAGTTTGGGTTAACTTTGATATCCCTAAATATATTTTTCAAATATATTGAACACATATTTTCCGTTTTTATATCCAATGAATATTTCTCGAGTTATTCGACCGGTTCCAGTTTTTTCGGACACCCTGTACATACATACATACATATATATATATATATATATATATATATATATATATATATAAATGGATGTGGGTACAACTGTGAACGCGTATAACTACAGCAGCAAAATAATTTTAAATACTCCACTTACTCACGATTTGAAAATGTTACGGGTAACTATTCAAAATGTATCGAGGGTAACAAACACAGTTTAACCGTTTTCAGACTTTTCAATGGAATAGTTATATGATAAAGCAAGAATTATCCATAGGTTCAATAACCCATTTAAAGCCGCCATTAGGGAATCATTGGAAATTAAAACTAGAAAAGATTGTATTTGTAATGATAACTTTTCTTTCAACATACCTAGTTTATGGGATACATTTTTAATCCCTTGTTAATTCATTGTTTTGTTTTGCGCTCTTTGACAACAGAGAGCGCCCGCTTATTTGATTTAAATTTTTCCATACTGTTGATTTCAATTTTCTCGTGTCGAAAATTAAAAGATCGGTAGTCGTTTGTGTTGTTCCTCTTCCCCGATGATGGCTTTAAGTTTAAAGCCGAAACATGTAGGATTTTAGCTCTTTTATGAGTTTAAAACAATTTTTACACTGATTTTAGCAACTAATAAGCACTATTTGTGCAATTTGTGTTTTTAAAATACTAGTTAACAGTGTAGTGTCCAAATGGATTCAATTGTGAAACACAGTTTATTTTAGAATATTGCGACGCAGTTAATATTTAAGGCTGAAAAAAGAGAAACAGGAATAAAAAGTGATTCATGTTTTATGAAAAAATATAGATAAATTGAAATAAATTCGCAGAAAACGCTTGTTTTATTTCTTATTTTTGTCCGCTCCCGATAACTTGACAGATGACTTTGAAAGAGTTAGCAATGATACGAGGAAGGGAAGTTGATAGTAGACACAAATGGCGCAGGAAATGCATTATATAACTAAAACCTAAATCCTGTTTGTTGTTTATACAGATTGTCAACTTAATTATAAGCACATTCATCTGCATTTTAAATATTTAGCGGTCTCCATGTTATAATGAGAAAAATGTATTTAATGTAACACATTATTAATGTCTCTTAAAACAAAAGAAATAATTTGCATGCCCATCGCATCTTACGAATTGAGATTGCTGGATGATTTGTATCGGCAAGAATTAACAATACACAATATAGAGTTTATCAGAGTATTGGTGTTTCAGAGTATTAGGCAAAGTAATCATTTTATGAGACGAAGAAGTGAACTTTTAATATTAAAGTGGTTGGTGTATCATATATGATATTTTTTTCAGTAGAATGAAAATCAAATCTGGGTAAGGTACCTTGGCTTAACGAGTCAATGCTTTTCCTTTTGAACTACCCGAACAATATCATGACTGATATAATTCACGCTTATTTGTTGGACATAACTGCGAACTGCAGCGCTGATTACATCCATCTGAGATATAACTATAACATTTACTTGATGAATTACATGAGGTTTTTTCATTATGTAACTGATACAGTTATAGCTCGAATGAATTAAATTACCGCTGCAGTTCGCAGCCATGCCCAACAGTTAAGAGTGAATTATGTCAGCCAAGATATCGTTCGGGTAGCTCTGTGGGAAGTACATTGGCACGAATACCATTTGAATATGGTTTATATACACTGCTCAAAACAATTAAAGGATATTTGAAGTTTTATATAAAAAAAAGATATAAACGAAAATTTTTTTGCCGAAAATAGAAGAAGAGAATCACAAATGCAAATTTTTCTGGTTTTCAAACTGTGGAGAATGCAAATTTTGAGTTCGACGTCAAAAACGTCTCTTCAGCGGCAGTGAATGAAATTTGACTTTCAACTGGATAAAAGAGAATGAAGACAAGGATGATCGGCATTCAGTGATTGCTTTGTTTCGATGAGTACGATGTCTCAGCGAAGTCATTTGACAGATTCAGAAGCTTGGAGAATTATTGGTAGGTTAGAAGGGGGCCAAACTGAAGCCGAAGTAGCGCAAGCCATTGGAGTGTCACAAAGTGTCATTTCCAGGATATGGAACCGTTTTTTGGAGAGTGGATGTGCAGGCCGAAGACCAGGGCAAGGTCGTAGACGGGCAACAACGCCCAATGAAGATCGGTATTTAGCGTTAACAGCTCGGAGACACCGAAACATGAACGCTACTCTTCTCCAACAACACCTTCGCTCGGCTACAGGCACCACGATTTCAACTCAGACTGTCCGAAACCGGCTCCATGCTGTAGGTCTGTATGCTCGCCGACCGATGGCATGTGTTAGATTAACATCAAGGCATCGTCGCGACCGCAGGGAGTGGGCAACCGAGCATATCAACTGGAGGAGAAATGAATGGAGCAATATTCTGTTTTCTGACGAGTCCCGTTTTTCTGTGCATGCGGATAATAGGCGTATTTTCATCTGGAGGGACCGTGGCAGTAGGAATAATCCTGCGTTCGTGCACGAAAGTGTCAGATTTGGCGGTGGAGGAGTGTTGGTGTATGGTGGCATCTCTATTGACGGGCGCACTGACCTCTACATCATTCGAGATGGAGCTCTGACTGGTCGCCGATATAGGGATGAGATCCTCAGACCTATTGTAGTCCCTTACGCTGCAGCAATCGGAGATAACTTCATTTTAATGGACGATAACTGCAGGCCACATCGTGCAAACCTGGTGGAGGATTTCCTTTTCGAGGAAGGAATCTTTTGAATGGAATGGCCAGCGTGTTCTCCAGACATGAATCCAATCGAGCACGTTTAGGACGCTCTAGGAAGACGAGTTTCTGGCCGCCAACAACCCCCACAAACTCTCCAAGAACTGGAAAGAGCTCTTCTGGAAGAGTGGGGCAGAATACCCCAACTCGTCATTAATAGCCTCATTGAGTCCATGCCTCAAACGTGTTCAACGTTGCTGGCCGCCCGTGGAAACCATACCCCCTACTGAAAATGATTTTCTTTGAAAAAAATACCTTTTCTTATTCTTTTTTTCTCATATGCACAAATTGTGTTTTTTTCCTTTTGTACACAAATGCGTTCAAAATGCGTACAAATGCGTACAAAAATTCAAACCTTTCTTATATGAAAAATAAATGTTTTTGATTATACGTCCTTGAAAAGTATCTTCCTTCATCTATTTCTTTTTTTTTTCTTGTAATAACATACAAAAAAAAATGACAACGTATGCTGGTGGCACGTATAAATAGCACATTTATTGAATGCGCTACATTAACACTATGATTTTTTTTAATGAATTTTGCCGTATTAGAAATTTACACATAGCCATAACATAAATTGTCTTATATTCTCATAATGGAGAGTAGCATATGTGAAAAATACTGTAATTTTCATAAGAGTACTTTTATGAGTCAGGATACCTAAGGAATTTTTAACAAAAGTTTTGTCATTAAATAAAAAGAATCCGCTGTAATAATGTGTTATTTTTAAATCAAAGTAAGAATTGGAAATTAAAAGATAATAAACATTGAAAATTGAGTTGCTTTTGGATTAGTATTTTGAGAATTATTTCAGTTTTATAATATAAAAAACCTCCATCTGGATTAGACGTATTGACCATAGAAGATATCTAATAAAAATATTTGGTTCTTATATATTTTATAATTAATATATAAACAATATGAATTAGATCATGCAAAACACGTGTGATCCAAAATTCCGAAATAACTTTAAATATTAATAATTCGAAAACTTCTAAATATAAAAGATGTGTTTTTTCCGAACGGATGGGAAAAAAAAGCCTGATTGTTTATGACGAAAACAAAAACGAATTCGTGAATAGTAGATTTTGGATTAACAGAGGACTTGCGAGTAACAAGTCCCTTATAAGTTACAAATATGCTTGCAACCATCCAATGTGCTGCCCGTCATTCAGTAGCACAGCTGAGAGACAAGACACCACACTGTTCATAGAATTAAGCAACATTTCTTGTGGTATGGCATATCTTTCAATGTTGGCAATGATTGTGATTTCAAGCATTCCTGTTTCCTCAAGCATTTCCCTTTATTCAATCCTTTCGTTTTTTGCTTTCTTCCTAAAACACCCGTCTTCTTTCCCATCCATTTGATGAAAGCTGCGTCTTTTTATTTTTATTTGTTTACGAATTATTAATTTTTAAACTTGTCCGTGAATCATCCGGATGATTGGAGGTATATATTTTTTAAGTTGTGTCGTTATAAAAGCTTCTTTTATACATATAAAAAACACTATGACGTTTATTTGGAATGCACAAATAAATTGTACTAATAACAAACATTCAAAAAATTCAAAATAAAGCGTAGGAAATAGAATAAAGTTTAAATTACACAGACAACCCATAGTAGAGTGGTTTAGAGGCGAGAGATTTTTTTCAGTAAGAATTTTGGTACTTTCGTATTAAAGCGTTCTCCAAGGAGGAATCGCCAAGTTACCAAGATTTATCGCCAAATTATAAAGCATATGTGACGTTATAATAATATATGATGGATATAACATTTCCTGACGCATGTGGCTGAGTTATAGTCATATATGACGCATATATGACGTAGTTTTATGTATATATATGATGTACATATGGCATATAAGACGTAAATAATATATATCTATTGACGTATATGGAACATATATGACCAATAAAAGTATACTAGCTGTTCACCCGCCCGTGTAGAAAATGTTAAAAAAATCAAGTTTTTATTATTTTATATCTTTAACCCAATTTTGTATGGAATTATATTGTAAGATGAAAAAATCGCGAAAAGATATTGATATTTAGTGATAAAAGCATTCAGTTTCTTGTTTTTTACGTAGGGTCATTTCATAGTTTTAATATAAAAAGTTATTTTTGTCCGAACTCTTTAAAATTCTTATTGGTGATAAAAATAAAATGGCACTTTCAAAAACATATTTTATAAATTAAATAACAAAAATCATATAAAACTGAAAAGTTTATTTATGAAGAAAGATAATCATTAAAATATATTACTTTTATTATCTGCAATTTCACAAAGCAATATTTTTTAACATATTTGAATGACTACAATTTAATAAAGAGCAAAAGTATTTATTTAAATTTAAGTTTTTACGGCAAAAAAATAAAATAAAATAAAGGGAATTTTTTTCTAATACAATCGTTTTTTATTAAAGGATTTGACGTAAAAGAAATCCCTTAAGATATTTATAGGAGAAAGAATTGTTTCTGTAATGTATACAATGAAACTAGAAGCATGCTCTAAATAAAAGCGTGTTCTAAATTAATATTTTGTTATAAACGTTTAAAACAAAAACAAATTATTTCTGAAATTATGTTTTAGAATAAACAATTTCCCTTTTTGTACTAATTGGGCGTGTTGTGAAATACTACTTTAATTAAATCATTCATGTTTCCTTTCTCTTATTTTTTAAGCATTTGGAAATAGTTTGAGGGTTTGTAAGTTTATAAAATTGTGAAACATCTTCTTTCTTATTATAAAAAATATCATGTCTCTGTCTCATACTAATTGGATTATTTTAAAAATATGTTTGAAGTGAATGTATAAAAGTCTATGAGGCATATAATAATACATTATCCGTTTTAGATTCTACACAGAAAAGTAGCACAAAATTATGATTCTACGTAAATCGGTCTTCTAAATATGTTCTCTTATTTTTCAGAGAAGCTTAAATCTATACTAATATTATAAAGAAGTAACGTTTGTTTGTTTGTTTGTTTGTAGGGGTAATCTCTGGAACTACTAAACCGATTTCAGAAGTGATGGTGGCAAATAGATGGCGACACAATCCCTGCTCCAACATAGGCTATAATTTATGTCGGTGCCACTAAGTCCGGGGGGGGGCGGCGCAGGAGCGAAAAACATTCTAAAATTGCGATTTTTTATACTGAAGGGTTAGAAATTAGAAATTTGGCATTGCAGTTACTTATAAGATATAAATTCTCTCTAGGAACTAATTCTAAAAAAATTCAAAATTTAAAAGGGTGAAATGAGCAAAAAGCGTTCTAGAAATATTCTAAATTATAATTTTTATGGAACCTCTGGAACTACAGAACCGCTTTCAAAAGTGATGGTGGCAAATTGACGGTGACAATCCCTGCTCAAATATAGAGGCTGTATTTTATATAGGTGCCACTACCCCCAGGGTGGTGCAGGAGCATAAAACGTTCTAAAATTGCGGGGTTTTTTTATACGGAAGAAGCTACAAATATGAATTTTTTTCTGGTAGTTACTTATAAGATGTAAATGCTCTCTAAAAACAAATTCTAAAAAAATTCGAAATTTAAAAGGCTGAAATGAGCGAAAATCGTTCTAAAAACATTCTAAATTACAATTTCTATGGAATCTCTGGAACTGTAGAACCGTTTTCAAAAGTGATGGTGACAATCCATTCTCCAACATAGGCTATATTTTATGTCGGTGCCACTACCCTCAGGGGGGTGCAGGAGCGAAAAACCTTCTAAAATTGCGATATTTGCGATACTGAAAGAGCTAGAAACTTTAAATTTGGCATGGTAGTTACTTCTAATACGAGCAAATCTTGTGTGTGGTTATATATACATATATATATATATATATATATATATATATATATATACATATATATATATATATATATATATACATATATATATATATGCAAATTTAATCTTAAAAATGGCTCTAACGATTTTGACGAAATTTTGTATCATACTGTTTTCGGGCACCAGAAAACCATTGGGCTAGGTCACGTGTTCGAGAAAATTCGATTAGTTGTTCATCAAGGGTCATCAAAAGTCAGAGTCAAGTTAATTTTGTCTAAAAAACGGCTCTAACAATTTTGATTAAATTTTGTATCCTACGAGTTTCGGGCACGAAAAAATCATTGTGCTAGGTCACATGTCCGAGAAAATTCGATTAGTTTGTCATTTTTGGGTAACTGTGGGTCAAGCTAATTTTATCTAAAAAACGGCTCAGACTATTTACACTAAATTTTGCATCCTATCGTTTTCGGGCACGAGAAGACTGTTGGGCTAGGTTACGTGTTCGAGAAAATTGGATTAGTGGGTCATTTTGGTCATGGGTCATTATGGGTCAAGCTATTTTACCTTAAAAACGGCTCAGACTAATTACACTAAATTTTGCATCCTATAGTTTTCAGATACGAGGAAACTATTGGGCTAAGTCATGTGTTCGAGAAAATTGGATTAGTAGGTCATTTTGGTCATGGGTCATTAGGACTATGGGTCAAGCTATTTTATCTTAAAAACGGCTCAGACTATTTAGACTAGATTTTGCCTCCTATGGTTTTTGAGCACCAGAAGACTGTTGGGCTAGGTCACAAGTTTGATTAGTGGGTCATTTTAGTCATGCGTCAGGATATTAGAACTCAAAGCTAATTTTGACCGAGCAAAGCTCGGTCTTCCCTGCTCGTAAAATGTAAATGCTCTCCAAGAACAAATAAAAAAATGAAATTTAAAAAGGCTAAAATGAGCGAAAAGCGTTCTAAAAACATTCTAAATTACAATTTCTATTGAATCTCTGGAACTACCGAATTGATTTCAAACGTAATAGTGATAAATTAATGGTGACGGTCCCTTCTCTAATATAGACTATATTTTATATCCGTGTCACTATTCCAGAAGGGTGTGGTAACGAAAAGCTCTAAAATTGGAATGTTTGTAATATTGAAGAGGCTAAAAATTTTAAATTTGGCATGGTAGTTACTTATAAGATGTAAATGCTCTGTAAGAACAGTTTCTAAAAAATTCGAAATTTAAAAGGGTGAAATGAGCTAAACGCGTTCTAAAATCATTCTAAATTTAAATTTCTATGGAATCTATCTCTGAAACTACCAAATCGATTTTAAACGTAATGGTTGCAAATTTATGGTGACACGTGACAGTCTCCGTCAGGCTATATTTTATGTCAGTACCATTATCCTCAAGGGGGTTGCAGGAGCGAGAAACGTTCTAAAATTGCAATTTTTGTGATAATGAAGGGATTAGGAACTTGAAATTGGGCAAAGTATTCGAAATTTAAAAGGGCGATATGAAGGAAAAGTTATTTTTAAAATGTTCTAAATTACTATTTCTATGGAATTGTTAAGGGCGGAAACTTGAAATTTGACATGGCTGATACTTGTTAAAACGCAAGCGCATACGTAGATTTTTTTTTTTTAATGGAAATTTAAAAGGGCGAAGAAGGAAAAAGACAAATGCTTTTAAAAGACAAATGCTAGCTAACAATGGCTTGTAAAGAAATTCAAAATTTCAAAGGGTGAAATGAGCAGAATGCGTTTTAAAAGCGTTCTAAATTACGATTTCTATGGAACTGTTAGGGATAAAAACTTGAAAATTGACATGAGTGTTGCTTTTGAGACGTAACTGGTCGCACAGAAGAGTTTTTTAAATTGAAATTTGGAAGTGTGAAATCGTGAAAAGCGTTCTAAATTACGATTTATTTGGAACGGTTAAGGCTAGAAACTTGAAATTTTGTCCAAAACAGTTTACAAAAAATGCGAATTTTTTAAAGGCAGGAGCAAAACAAAATGCCCATTTGCAACCGGTTTCTAAAACATTAGAAATTAAACAGGCTGAAATGAGCTGAAAACGTTCTAAAAACGCTCTGCATTGTGGATGATATGGATTTATTTGGGTTAGAAACTTGAAATTTAGTATAGTAGTATTAACTTTGAAGATGCAGACGCTTGGTATAAACAGTTTATTAAAAATTCGAAATTTAAAAGTATAAAATGAGTGGAAAATGTTATAAATTATGTTTCTCTCTAAATTGTTATGGATAGAAACTTAAAATTTGACATGCCTGTTATTTTCTATACGTAAATGCTCCCACAGAACAATTCTTACAAAATTCGAAATTTAAAAGGGTTCAGAAGCAAAAAACTTTTTAAAGATGCGATTTCAGTGATGCTGCTCGTCTAGAAAGTTGAAATTTGGCATGGTGACTATTTGTAAGATTTCTGTGCTCTATAGGAACGGTTTCTAAATAATTCGAAATTTGAAAGGCTTATATAAACAGAAAACGTTCTAAGAACGTTCTGCATTATGATTTAATTGGATTTATTCAGGTTAGAAATTTTAAATTATTATAGTGTAAATTTTAATTGGATTTAAAAGGTGTAAAATGAGCGGAAAACGTTATAAATTATGGTTTAATTTCGCTAAGAACAGTTTCTGAAAAAAAGAAGAAAAAAGAAAAAAGAAAAAACGAAATTGGATTTGGATTTATTCAGGTTAGAAATTTGAAATTATTATAGTGGCATTTTTTAAGATGCAGACGCTCGGTATAAACAGTTTATTAAAAATTTGAAATTTAAAGGTGTAAAATGAGCGGAAAACGTTATAAATTATGGTTTATTTTCGCTAAAAACAGTTTCTGAAAAAAAAGAAGAAAAGAAAAAAAAGAAATTTAAAAGAGTGTAATGAGCTGGAAAAGTTCTAAAATCCTCCTAAACTATGATTTATCTGAAATTATTAGGGATAGAAACTTGAAATTTTACATGGCTGTATAGGGATGACGGTATAGATACAAATTCATCCACAAAACAGTTTTTAAAAGTTTAGAAATTTTAATGTGTGAAAGAACAAAAAATTTCTAAAATTGCAATTTCTGTGATATAGTTATTATAGAAATTTGCTTAGCTAGAAGATTGGAATTTGGCATGATGCTGACTTTTAAGATGTAAATACTATCTTAGAGCAACTGTTTCTAAAAGCCCCACCAGTGGCTGAGAGGTTGTGCTCTCGAAGCTGGTAGACGGGAGGTGCTGGGTTCGATCCCAATCGCGCCCGTCGGTCTAATCGTTCGGAGTTTTCGTGGTTTTCTTCGAGCCGTGGATTTATCCATGCGTAAATACGGATTAGGTTCCCTTAGAAAGACCCCCACGAAGGGCACTCCCCCCGGGCCTATATCCCTAGTGTAGATAATTGGCCGTCAATAATCAACCATCAACCAACCTGTTTCTAAAAAATTCTAAATTTCAAGAGAAAAAGGAAATGGAAGGCAAACATTCAAAATACATTCTAAATTACCATTAATTTGGAATTAATTTAAGCTCTTCATATTCACTTAAGCCTCATGTTTGCCTAATGCAATATAATAACGAAGTTTACTCAAAATGTTGCTTAATTAGTAATCTTTGAATTATCTGTGGCAGTAAAATTTCCTCTCATGAAAATATTCCCGCGAATACCACTTGGCCTTTTTCAACAATTACGCGAGCAAAGCCGCGGGTTTTGCTAGTTTAGTCATAAAACAAAGTTGATGATATCTTAAATTTAAAAAAGAAATATTTATTTTTGAAGAGTTTCTATGTCAGAGGCTTTATAGAAAGATTTGGCTTTAATGTAAAATTCAAAAAATATTTTTTGAACTGTAACGGCTAACAACAACAATAATAATAATGATTTTTAAATATAACTTAAATAATATTTCTGCTGTTAAAATTTTAGAAACAGTTGTAATTTGATATAAAAGAAAATTCATTTTATTTGCTTAAGTGTTCTCACAATGATAAGTATGTATGCATATCAATATTCGGTAAACTTACTGCATCAAATCTCCCGATTTCCTGTGTGTAGAATAATGATTTAGCAAATTTCTGAATCATAGAAAATCTAAAATCAATAAAGGGTAAAGATCCAGCGTCACTTACATAAAAATATATCTTACACCTGAATGCAGTTGTAAATTGTAAACAAATGTGATCCCGTTACTTCTTGGAGTCAACCTGAAGAAAATTGGACACTGGAGCTTGTGTAAATGTGCTAAATCAATAAATCTGCTCTAATAAAATGAATAACGCTATTAAATATGAGCTTTGTTTATCAAAAGCACAGAGTTAGCTTGAAACAAATAAACATTTTCAAAGTTTTACAGAAATAATGTTTTATTTGCACAACAGAAATACTTACACAGTCAGGAAACATTGTTCTGAAGGTAACAGAGTTCCGTTCTAGTTTATTATACTGTATGTGACATTTTTGTAACATAATTCAGTACGTTTATCTTAATACGGTGTGTCTATTAGGATATTTCCATTCCACAATCAACTTCCTAAATACTTTATTTTTCAAGTCTCGATTATTGCGAGATCCTGTTTAGTCCTCTGCCCTGTGCATGAGATTTCAAGAATGCTCTAAATATATGTATGATGTCATTTAATAAATTCATGTAATATATATTTATCAGTGGACCCGTGCGAAGATTTCGCACTGCAGTTTAATATTTTTTACCAATATCTAATATTTTTTAGACTCAAGTTTAAACTTCGAAAAAAAATTAAGGACTAAAAATATCTGCAAATAACATCAGTCAAGTCAGAATAGCATCTCATTTATTCCATCAAAGTTACAGTAAAAACTGACCAAAAATAGCAAATGAAAATGAAAAAAAAAATTATATTTTAACTGCATTAGAAGGTCGCCTCATCTGTTTCAGAAAAATAACATGGCATAAAGAAAAATAAATTGTGCATTTGAATTTAAATTTTGCTTTTTAATCCTAAATATAAAATAAACACGTGCAGCAACAAAGTCTCATTTTATCTTTATTGAACATTTTTTAATATAATCATTTTTGTGGTATTTTATTTTTGTAGCAACGCTAATTTGAGGAAAACCTTTAATTTTTAAACAAAATACACGTTTTAATAAAATGTGAGTATATTATGTCAAACGCCGTTCAAAATCATTTCATGTGGTATCTCATTTATCGTCTGAGTTCTTTATTTGCTTAGAAAAAGGGATGTTGACAACAAAAATAATATATACGATCATTTTGTTGGTACATAATACGTTTTCCAATGATTAGACAGATTCCTATGACTAAAGAGTTGCAAACATTAAATCTAATGTAAGCAATAAATGACAAAAATACCTCCCAATCCAGCCAACCAATGTAGATGTACACAAAAATTGGACAGTGCCATGAGAACAAAAGTATATTAGTCAGTTCCTTCTTGTATCAACCTTTTTTTACTCAAGAAAAGATTCCTTAAGTAATAGGTCATAATGTTTGAGATTGTATCCGTATATTTATCATACCATGTTTTAAAGCTGACCCGAACTAAAGAGAACATAAATTATTTTTGATTTCTATCTTATAAGTTGCCATATTGTTTCAATGATTCAGACGTCACGAAAACAAATAAAAGTTTAACTTCAAAATTTCTAAGAAAATGGTATTGTAAGTTTCTCAATGAAATTAAAAATATTTAAACATTTGCAGTCATTTAAAGCATCTAAGACAATCATCACCAGACACGTTCCAATTTCAACTTTTTGTCGAATATCTAGAGAAATACTTGACAAATTCTTCTGTAACTTCGGGAATAAAAAGTACATGTTTGATGTATTAATTTGTAGGGAATATTGAATCACTGGGGCAATTAGGGAATCAAAATCAAATTAGATCACTAAAGATATATTTGAAAACAACTGTAACATATAATGCATATGCCTGTAACATATATAATATTCATTGACAGATAAAAAAAATAAAATAAATAAAGCTCATCAAAATTCAAATGTTTATAATTCTAGCGATTTCGGAACATAAAAGTAGATGGTGAGTTTCTACATAAATCCTTTCACGAACCTTCTTTGATATTTTTACTTATGATTATCCATATTTTTTATTTCTTTATTTTTATTAATTTATTGGTTTTTTATTATTATTGTTATTATCGTTATTTATTTTAATATTATGATTGTCAAAACTTTACATTTTTTGTTCTATATTGTTAATTTATCTCATTTCAGCGTTCTTGTTTTCTTATTTTGTTTTCTTTTGGTTAATTGTTTTCTTTTGCTTTGTTTTGGTCAATTTTTTAGGGTTTCGTTCATGTGACGAAAACCTATTCGTCCCACTCCTCTGTCTGTACGTCACAGAGTTCGTACTCAGAAACTGTATACGTTAGAGACATGAAATTTTCCATACTTAAAGCTGAATACCTCCCGTCACACGACAAACTATAAAATTTTGAAAAAGTCTTATATTATTTTAATTAAATGAATTAATTTAATGACATCTGACCATTTCTTAGATCTTAAAACAGAATCTTAATTTCAGTCTAGATGATTCAGTGGTAGTGCGTTTTCCTCCTAATCAAAAGATTCTGGGTTCTATTCTGGACGACGGAAATTGAAAATTTCGATTTTTGCATTTCCTTTTCCGTTGGATTTAATTAAAAGAACTTTCGTATTTTTGTGTCATTTTAAGTGTTTCGTTTATTTTTTAGCTAAAATTAAATCATATAATTAAATATGCTTTTCAAATATACAATCATATGCAGTTACAATTGCCTAAAAAGCAGTCCTTGAACATTTTTAATTGATTAAGAATAGCTTCCTAATTTTATCATTTTATTATTTAATTTAAAGGTGCTGCCATCTATGTTCTTATTGGTAAATTATAAGGATGATTATAAATTAATTATTTGGATTTATTAATTAAATCATAAATTGCTTTGAAAGGAATATTAAACGAAACACTGTTTGCGATTTTCGATCACACTTCTCTACTTGTTTAACTATGCTCCCTTATCATTTTATTTCTTATTAGTCTTTATTAATCTAAATCTTCTATAACTTACCAGTGATAAAATATCATCTGATTTTGAGATTATTTACATTGCGAATTTCCAAATAAAATCCGATTCTTTTTCTAGAAATAGGATTTTCTCCATTAAATATATTTAACTTTTGGAACTTTACTTATTTACGAAATGTTGAAATATTAGAGACATGTGATATACCCCCAATCATGAACATTTGAAAAAATATATATATACATTAATTTCAAACTGTATAACTCTTTTAGTATTTTTAATTATATTTACTTATTTTAGCTCTGTTCTCCATTTTACAAAAACTTAAATAGCAAAAATAATCTAGATCGTATAATGACTGTTTACTTCTATGTTTAATGATTTGCAGTTTGGTACATAATTTAGTATGCCTTGAAAGGAAATTACAAACAAATGTTTTCAAACTTCTTCAGAATAAATAATTTCTTTTCATGTTTTAAAGATATTCTAAATATCTTTGAGGTGCATTATTCTAATAAGTAGACATAGGCGTAAATTTGATGTTATCGAGTTTTAATTTTTGTTAGCAGGTAATACAAATTATTTTTTAAATTATTGACTAAACTTAGATATTTATTAGACACATTTGTTAAATATATTCATTAAATATATTAATTCGAGAACTTATCTGTTATACAGAAAGAAAGCGAGCATTGTTTACAGAAAAACAATTTTCGGGAAGACTAGTAGACTAGTAGTATCATAGAAACTCGACAGAGTTTCTCGCCAAGCATAAGAAACAGCAATGCATTACGCAGTAAATGAAAGGAATTTCCGCCAATGGATGCCAAACGATTTCACAATTTTTTTTTTTTTAACTCTGTCTAGTTTATATTTTGCGGACGGGACAAAACGGGTTTTTGACACATATATATCTCGCGTTCTATTTATAATAGAAACAAAATTCTTGATTCTATGGAATGGGGCGCGCCAAATGACTAAGAAATCAAAAGAAAAGCAAGATCTGTCGAATAGGTTTTCAGGAAATGCGCTTTTAAAAGTGCTGTTTTTTGCCCTTTTTAAATCTTGTACAGACCAAAAACTGTTGACAGGGCTACAGCAATGTGTAATTATTGGATTTTTACGTGGTTTACGTCATTTGAATTGTTTTTATGAGTAGTTCAAACCTTTGTAAGTTTCATGAAAAAATATTAATTAGTTTTGAGTTATATCAGTTTAAAGTTATTGATTCCTATACTTAACATGTAGCAAAAAAGTGTTGACAGGGCTACAGCAATCTGTAATTATCGGATGTTTACGTGGTTTACGTCATTTGAATTGTTTTTATCAGTAGTTCAAACCTTTGTAAGTTTCATGAAAAAATATCAATTAGTTTTTGAGTTATATCAGTTTAAAGTTATTGATTCCTATACTTAACATGTAGCAAAAAACTGTTGACAGGGCTACAGCAATGTGTAATTATCGGATTTTTACGTGGTTTACGTCATTTGAATTGTTTTTATGAGTAATTCAAACCTTTGTAAGTTTCATGAATAAATATTAATTAGTTTTTGATTTATGTCAGTTTAAAGTTATTGATTCCTATACTTAACATGTAGCAAAAAACTGTTGACAGGGCTACAGCAATGTGTAATTATCGGATTTTTACGTGGTTTACGTCATTTGAATTGTTTTTATGAGTAATTCAAACCTTTGTAAGTTTCATGAATAAATATTAATTAGTTTTTGATTTATGTCAGTTTAAAGTTATTGATTCCTATACTTAACATAGAGCAAAAAAATAATTAATGACCCAACTCTTTTAGAAATGGTCGTATACACATAATATTAAGATATGTTATTACAGTCGACCCAAGTAAGCTCCCTATTATAAAAAAATAGTAACATTTAAGGTTCGTTTACAGGTTCTCACAAAAGATCATTTGATATAGGGCTAAAGAATTGTGTAATTATCCGATTTTTACGCGGTTTGCAACAATTGCATTGTTTTTATGAATAGTTCAAATGTTTAATATTTTGTGTAAAATATGAATTAGTTTTATATATATATATCACTTTAAAGTGATTTATTCCTATACTTAAGATGAAGCAAAGACACATTAAATGGTCTAACTCTTTTAAAAAAGAACGTATGCGCAGGATGTTAAAATATGTTACTACGAACGACCTAAGTTAGCTTCCTATTGTGAAACAGAACTGTAGAATTTAGTTTCTGTTTACAGGGTAACTCAAAAGATTTTTTAATAAGATTAATAATTGTGTAATTAGCGAATTTTTACGTTGAAGTACTTGATTCCTCAACACACAGGAAAAACAATAGTAAATAGCATAATATTTGTCAAAGTTGCTATATACACAAGATATTTAAATATGTTACTACATCCGATTCATTTAAACTCTCTATTGTTTGTATTGTTGAACCATATAACGTTTCGTTTACAGAGTCTCTTAGAAGATCTTGATTACATTACAACCGATGTATATTTACTGAGTGAGATGTATTTTAATGATTTTATACTGTTTCAATCTCTGTAAGGTTTTATTATCTTGCTTTAAAATTTAATACGGGTTCATTTTGTCTGTCTGAAAGCTCGTCGATCTTAAGCTCTAAATCTATTAAAATATAGTATTTTCATCGATTAAAAAAACTGTGTTTATTAATAAATGTATCAAGAATTGATTGAAAAAAGCGATTAAAAAATTCCAACTTTACATTCATGCGCTGCGTAATAGAATGTAAACATGTTGCTACCCCAAGATTAGAAGTTTTGCGTTTAAATATTTGCCGTTCATCGAATCTCCGGCTATGACGAACTTAAAATGCTCTAAAAACAGGCCTAAGAGCACAATGAAAAGGAAATAATTTCTTAAATTTCTCATAAAAATTAAAAATGCTATATTTCGTATACAATAGGTGATCTGTAACGAACTGTTCGGTTTACGAACAAATCGGTTAACGAACACTTTCGCGTGAGATTTTTATGTTCGGATAACGAACACATGTTCGGTTAACGAACACTTTCAAAATATTTTTATGTCCGGAGAACGAACACCTCACGAAACAAAGTCATGATGAAGCAATGCCGTGTTTCATATTTGACCAGCTATACTTATTGCTTCTATTGTCGACTTTGGGAACATTTTAACAGTTGCATTACATATGTCCTAATTAATTCATGGACTGCCGGGGATTGAGGACCTATATTTTAGAATCCCCGAATTGGAATGGACAGACTAGAAACATTAATTATGTATTTTGTGTCTATGTATTATGTGCATTTAGTAAATATAATCCTTTTTGGTTTAATCACGGTTCTTTTTAAAATCTAATTTAAAGCTTTATGATTTATCAGATCAAAAATTTTAATAAAATTTTACATTTTTTTAAACGGTTTATTATGTAAACGCATTAGTCTTTGTGGTATATTTACAAAATCACACAAAATTTTGGAATACATGTCATCCTACGAACATTTTCTATTTTGAAATCACTTTAATAGTTTTTATACTTTTGCAAACGTTGCGAATCTTATATTTTTCCGATTCTCGAAACGTTGAGTTAAAAAACTTAACAAATAAAAAAACTTTTAAGGTGCTCAGTAATTTTCAAGAATAATATTTAATATATTAGTATAAAAATACCTGTAAGTAACAATGGTTCGTAGAAAAACAAATTTGATTATTCTCGGTAAAGTAAACTCATTGTTATAATTGACCAAAAAAAAGGTACTTCTTATTTATCCACATTTTTCTGAAACTGTAGTATTTTAATTATTTTGTATACTACTGTAAAATTTTCTATTTTTTTGTTTTTTGAATGTATATAAACGGAAGAGTGATATTAACAAAAGAAAAAGGAAAATAAACATGTCATAAATAATCTGATGAATACAATCTAAGGAAATGAATATAAAAGTTTCCCCTTTGCTATGGTAGAGACATGTACATTGGAATAAGTCACTCAATAAATTGTATAATTCTGATGTATAATTCTATTTATAGCATCACAATTATTTTTTTATTTTGCCCCTTTCATCTTTCTTTTATGTTTTCTTTTCTGAATAAAAATGGAATCTGTGTAATTGAAATTAAACACCTTACAAAAAGAAGCGATATCTCATCAAAAACAACTCGTTGTAAATGATCCCGCCAAGCCACAAACCTAAAACGTCAGCCATAAAAAGAAGTGATATCACATAAAAAGAAGCGATATAGAAGTGCATACTCCGAGTCCCGTGTAAAAATCTATCACCACTCATAATGTTTCCAAAGGACTCGGAGTGAGGTACAGTATGTGAAAACTGCTTGGCGACCTGCAGGCTTTTAGAATATATGCAGTATATCAATTTTGAAAATCGAAAAAATAAATTCCCCCAGACTTATGCGATTCCGCTTACGCTATAATTATTGCAATATATCTCAATTTAGTTAACGTTTATTATAAAGTGCATTGTTATTAATATGTGTATGATCATTACATATATATATATATATATATATATATATATATATTACAAACTCAAAATCTTTACATGTTTACTTAAGAAATCTTCTTCGTAAGAGTGGTTTTCTAGTTTAAATAATGGTAAATAAAATCAACAAATTAATTTTTCAAGCTCATAAATAAGAAAAGACATGCAAACACAGAAGCTTCAACTTTTTACAATTTTATGGGAGCAAAATAATTAAATAAATAAAAATAAATAAAAAATAAATAAAAATAATATAGTCATATGTAATTGCAGGAAACGCGAACATTATAAAAGCCTGCATGTCCCCAAGCAGTTTTCACATACTGTACCTCACTCCGAGTCCTTTGGAAACATTATGAGTGGTGATAGATTTTTACACGGGACTCGGAGTATGCACTTCTATATCGCTTCTTTTTATGTGATATCACTTCTTTTTATGGCTGACGTTTTAGGTTTGTGGCTTGGCGGGATCATTTACAACGAGTTGTTTTTGATGAGATTAGTTTTTATCTCACAGCTATTGTGCCCGCCCGTTCTGTATGTACGTATGTATGTACGTACATACGTAACGTGATAACTCTTGACAGAAATAACTGTTTTGCTTCAAATTTTGTTCATAGGTTCTTTGTGATTAGGCGCTTCCTTGATTAGTTTTAGGGGTTCATTGGTTAAGTATAAAGGGGGGGAATGGGGGCTAACCCTTCTTAATTTAGATAAATGGCTTTTTCATGCAGAATTATCCGATTATCTTCAAATTTTGTATATAGTTTCATTGTGATAAGGCGCTTCCCTGATAAGTTTTAGGGTTTCATTGGTTAAGTATAAAGGGGGGATGGGGGCTAACCCCCCTTAATTTAGATAAATGGGTTTTTCAAGGAGAAATATCCGATTTTCTTCAAATTTTGTATATAGGTTCATTGTGATAAGGTGCTTCCCTGATTACTTTCGTGGTTCATTGGGTAAGTATAAAGGGGATACGGGGGGAGGGGGCTAATCCCCCCTCCCCTAATTTAGATAAATACGTGCTTTTTCGTGCAGAATTATCCGATTTACTTTAAATTTTGTATATCGGTTCATTGTGATAAGGTGCTTCCCTGATTAGTTTTGGGGGCTCATTGGTTAAGTATAAAAGATGATACGGGGGTCTAATTCTCGCCTAATTTATATAAATCGTTTTTCATGCAGGATTATCCGATTTTCTTCAAATTTTGTATATATGTTCATTGTAAAAATGCGCTTCTTTGATTCGCTATGGGAGTTCATTGGTTAATTATAAGGGAAGGGGACGGAGGGATGAGCCCCCCTCCCTTAATATATTGCCGATTTGTTTATTTTTCGAGGGGTTTATTTCAAATTCTTTGAAATAAAAGTATAATATACAATTAGTGTGAATAGCCTGTGAGCTCAATGCCCTCAGTTTAACTGGGCAGTTTTTTTTTTTTTTTTTTTTTTTACTACCTTTCCAATATCTGTCTTTTGACTGAAAGTGATAATTTTCGGTGTTGATATTAGCTTTGTAGATTAAAGATAAAAGGCACATAAAAAAATACGGTACATAATATTAAGGAATTTTCCTTTCACATTTGTGAAAAAAGGGGCTTCATTATAAAATATGCTAAAAATTAATTCACATCCTTCAACACAAGACGCATAACAACTTCATCATTTCTCGAATAAACAGAAATTGGGAGTATTTTGTCAACATTCCATCACTTCCATGATCCTACCACTACACTGAATGTTCGATTCTATTCCTACCAAGGATGCTATACACCGAGTGGCCAAAAAATTAGAGACACCCTCTGATAACGACTTGATCCACCTCTAGCTTTGATCGCAGCCAATATTCCTGTTGGCATGGACTCAACAATTTACTGACACCGTCTCTGAAGAATGTTGGCACATGCGGACAAAATGGCAGCTGTAAGTTTGGTCAGATTGGATGGTAGTGTTTCCAAGCTTTGATGTGCTCGTTAGACTTCGTCCAACAAATGCACAATAGGATTGAGGTCAGGGGATTGAGCTGGCCATGGATCAGGTTATATTCTGATTGATGTTCCTCAAAAGAGCGTCCGATCACGGTGTCAAGGTTCATTGTCCTGCTGAAAGTGATCATCTCCATAAGGGAACATTATAGCCATAAACGAGTGCACGTTAAAGGCAACGTTCTTGAGGTAAGCTGTGCTGTTCAGAGTTGTGTCCACAGATATAAAGGTATCCAGTGTATTCCACGAAAACATTATCCCGACTATAGTTCCACCGCCAGTGAATTGTTGTCAGCCTGAAGAGTTGTCATTTAGGAGGGGTCCATGAATTCATGCTATTTGCGTCATATTCTGATACTGCCATCTACATGATGGACCAGGAAATGAGATTAATCGGACCAGGCTGCTTTTTTCCAGCCCTCAAGTGACCAACTTCGTCGTGCATTTGTCCATCCTTTAAAAAGTCTTGTTGTGCATTGGGATATGCTTTTTTGAGAAGTGCCTACATTGATTTCAGCTATAATTTGACGTATTTTTGCCCTTCTGTTGTTTCGGACAATGCGTGATGCATGTCTTTATCCTCTGTCTTTCACCAACCTTTTTCAACCAGATTGGTCCTTATCGTTTGAAAATTGTTTCTCAATTGCCACTTTCAAAACTCACGAGATATTGTTGGGACAGAATATCCTAAAAGAGTCGTCGTTTCAGGGATGAGGGTACCACCTTTCTTCTTGCACCGATCCATTGTTCAAAGTCACTTAAATATTTCCTCTTACCCATTTTGACAATTACTTCCGTGCTAACTACGACGTAGGAAGCTTAGAGTTCCTTATATGAACACCTTTGAGTTGTTACGCCTTTCGACACACCTTTTGGACGCATTTATTTTTAAATAAGGGGTGTCTAATATTTTGGCCACTCAGTGTATATCCCCACATAAAGGATGCCAAGAAGTGGTCGCGAGATCATAGTAGACTTACAATGAGCATCTGAAGATTTTCTGACAATCTGGTGTTGATGATAGAGGTGTCGAAATAATCCCTTCACAGTTGAATAATTGATAATAGTGTTGATGTTCGTAAGCCCAATCACGTTATAATCACAGGTGTCGGCATAGTGCTGCAGGGACGTCAATCAGCAAATGCAGCAACGCCTCTTCCAAAATATACTATAAATAACTCATTTAAGGAGGAATACCAGACTGAAAATCAAATATGTCATAAGCCGCAACGTAAACTGTTAGAGTTTTTTGCAGTATATTACGTTTCGTAATTTCAACATGAAGCAAAATTTCGTACATCGTCCATTGTTTCCATCTAAATGAAATTGCAGTTCTGAAATTGCAGTGTCAGCTGGCTACTTGCATAGAGCATTCCTGAAGCATAAAAATAAATAATTAAATAAAATATGACGAATATTCTTTAGCTTAATGGATATGAATAGTTTAGGAATTTTTCCAAATTTAAATATTTTTGAAAATGGGGAAATTTAAATTAAAAAAAAACGATAAATCAATCTGCCCCCATAAAATGGCCATAAGATAGTTTAAAAAAATCGAAAAATCAAAATATAATAAAAATACATTTTAGTGTTATATAGAATTCAATTATGAACGCTTGTATTAAAAGTTAAAATAAATTTGTGAAACAGTTCACTAGTAATCCAAACGGCCAGGTAAAAAGAGTCGTTCTTGAAAAAAGAAAATGTGTTTAAAGTTTGCTTAACTGCAATTCGTTACAGTCGGCATTTTTGTTGTAACTTTTGTTTTATTGGAATTCCCAAACATTCTTGTATGATTTCCAATTTCCGCTTCAAGACCATCTTCTGCTCATTATATGGTACCAGAAAAAAAAAATCGATTTTCTTAATGTTTTAAACTATTGCTCCTCTTCCCCTCCCCCGCTAAGATGTTAAGATAATAAGTAAAGATCGTTCAAAATGTTATCGAAAATACCAGCTTTTGTGACGATCTGTTAATTTCCGAGAAATTATTGCTGAACGATTAACTACATGCAGCCAAAAATCTATTTCTTTATGCAACACTGAACGCCTTCCCAAAATAAAAAATGCAGAATAAATATCCCAGTTTATTCAGTATCTAACGGAAGCTGCAAAATTTAAAGAACAACAACAACAAAAAAAAAATTCATTCTTTGCAATAATAGCAAAATACACATTTAGATGTTTTGCTTTAAACGAATGAGGAAGAAGGTTACCGACGCAGTCCTTTTTATGACATTTTAAGATGTTTTTCTTTAGTTTTTTATTATGTATTATTTTTTTTTACAAAGAATAAACTCTAAGATACAATTTTAATGTTGAGTAGTTTGAGCAGCACTGCATGAATTGGTAATCTGTTGAGAATTATTTTTTTAAATACGTTAGCAATATTTCTTTTTGTTTGTCAAACGTAGAGAATCATATATTATGCAATAGTATAAATAACAGTTAGGCTAATGTAGATTTCAATTTAAAAAATATATTTACTTTAAATAAAACTTTTTACGATTTCCCTGTCTATAAGCTATAACATTTTACTAAATATTGCAACTTAGCTTTTCTCGAGTGCATGTCTTTAAAAACAAATATTCAAAGGAAATGAATCGTAAAACAAATGTAATAATAACCTAAATACTTTTAGTATTATTACGGCATCTGCCTCTTCAGAATAAGTGGAATTTTTTTTTTTCGGGAAAAGAGAATTCAAATGATACACGAAAACTTTCCTCATGAATTAAGAAAAATGCTCGTTTCGCAAATTAACAGAAATAAACTTAATGACTAACATGACTCAGTTTAGAAATTAGTATTATTAAAGTTATTTCGACTGTTGAATTCTTTCATTTACTGGGAGTAATTATTTTAATATGTGTTCTCTAGTTTCTTTAAGAAACGTTTAAATTATTATACACCAGTTTAATAACTGTATTTTTTTCCGTTTGTACCTCGACATCGCGCAGCATGTCTTTTAATTCAACATTCCATGAAGAAAATCTACTTAAATATAAGAGAGAGCTGTATAAATGAGATTTTGTTATATTAAACTCACTACGAATATTTCAAAAAATTTACAGTATTGGTTAATGGTTTCACATATTGAAATAGAAAATAACGGTCCGAATTATCATATAAAACTGCGAAATGATGACGTAATTGTTTGGAAAACTTCATCGATAAGTTTAATTTTATGAACTACTAGAAAAATGCACAGAATAATATTATAAATTAAATGTAAGTTTCGTAATTCGATTAATTTTCAAAGCACTGTCGCTCTTTTTTGTAGAATTTATCTGTTGGAAAGTGTTCACCACCTTTCTGTGTTATACACTTGGATAAATTATTTCTCATTATAATAGCATATTTCCACTTATAGAAATATTACAATTACACTGCTCAAAACAATTAAAGGATATTGCAGTTTTAGGTGGATTTTGTATCTGGGAAATTTTTTAGCTGATTGATACATGGTCGACAGACATAGTAGGTTATATGAGAATAAATTACACATGTTTGGCAGAAAAAAATGCATTTTATTGCGCATTTGTGTACAAAAGGAAAAAAACACAATTTGTGCATATGAGAAAAAAAGAATAAGAAAAGGTGTTTTCTTCAAAGAAAATCATTTTCAGTAGGGGGTATGGTTTCCACGGGCGGCCAGCAACGTTGAACACCTTTGAGGCATGGACTCAATGAGGCTATTAATGACGAGTTGGGGTATTCTGCCCCAATCTTCCAGAAGAGCTCTTTCCAGTTCTTGGAGAGTTTGTGGGGGTTGTTGGCGGCCAGAAACTCATCTTCCTAGAGCGTCCCAAACGTGCTCGATTGGATTCATGTCTGGAGAACACGCTGGCCATTCCATTCGAACGATTCCTTCCTCGAAAAGGAAATCCTCCACCAGGTTTGCACGATGTGGCCTGCAGTTATCGTCCATTAAAATGAAGTTATCTCCGATTGCTGCAGCGTAAGGGACTACAATAGGTCTGAGGATCTCATCCCTATATCGGCGACCAGTCAGAGCTCCATCTCGAATGATGTAGAGGTCAGTGCGCCCGTCAATGGAGATGCCACCATACACCAACACTCCTCCACCGCCAAATCTGACACTTTCGTGCACGAACGCAGGATTATTCCTACTGCCACGGTCCCTCCAGATGAAAATACGCCTATTATCCGGATGCACAGAAAACAGAATATTGCTCCTTTCATTTCTCCTCCAGTTGATATGCTCGGTTGCCCACTCCCTGCGGTCGCGACGATGCCTTGATGTTAATCTAACACATGCCATCGGTCGGCGAGCATACAGACCTACAGCATAGAGCCAGTTTCGGACAGTCTGAGTTGAAATCGTGGTGCATGTAGCTTAGCGAAGGTGTTGTTGGAGAAGAGTAGCGTTCATGTTTCGGTGTCTCCGAGCTGTTAACGCTAAAAACCGATCTTCATTGGGCGTTGTTGCCCGTCTACGACCTTGCCCTGGTCTTCGGCCTGTACATCCACTCTCCAAAAAACGGTTCCAGATCCTGGAAATGACGCTTTGTGACACTCCAATGGCTTGCGCTACTTCGTCTTGAGTTTGGCCCCCTTCTAACCTATCAACAATTCTCCAAGCTTCTGAATCTGTCAAATGACTTCGCTGAGACATCGTACTCATCGAAACAAAGCAATCACTGAATGCCGATCATCCTTGTCTTCATTCTCTTTTATCCAGTTGAAAGTCAAATTTCATTCGCTGCCGCTGAAGCGACGTTTTTGACGTCGAACTCAAAATTTGCATACTCCACAGTTTGAAAACCAGAAAAATTTGCATTTGTGATTCTCTTCTTCTATTTTCGGCAAAAAAAATTTCGTTTATATCTTTATTTTATATAAAACTTCAAATATCCTTTAATTGTTTTGAGCAGTGTATTTATATATATTTTTTGAGTATTTTTTTTTATTTTTATAATTATTATAAGTAAATGTTTCTTTTTGCATTTAAGTATAAGTAGTAATTACTGTGTTTTTTTATGCTACACTGTAATTACCTAAGTATTATGGCGGTACAATGTTTGGTGTAAATTTAAGTAGCAGAATGACTGGCATTTTTATGAATGCTGTCTGACGCAAAATGTTGGTTGGAGCCATTTCTGAAACTTTTACGACCGTAAATTTATGGGGGCTGCCAGTCAAGCTTCGTGTGTGGTACCTTGAGATTGGACAACTAACGGACACATAGTAGACGCCGAGGTGCCTCTTAAAAATTAAGAGGGCCAAAAAGTTTGTGGCCACTGACCGGACAGTTTGCCTGGCATTGGATGAGCATCGAAGGTGGGTGTGGTGATTGGCGCACAGGGCCATCCAAATTCAATTATGAGAAATTCCAGGAGATTGGGAGGAGCCCCGCCGATTTGAAAAAGCTAGAACTTGGAGATGGAGAGGAAGTCAGTTGATGAAAAAATGTGGTAAAGTGCAGTGTGGAGCTTGAGTGGAAAAAGTGTTGAAGATTTGTTGTTACCGAGTTGATGTGATGACGGTATGCCCAAAAAGGGGCCTCTCTACAAGCAACCACCAGGGTTTTTTAGGACCGGCCAACCCACTTAGTAGGAGACTTGAGTCCAACCCAATAATCCAGGTATGACTTCTTGCTATGATTTCCCCAGCACCATTAATGTATTCGTACCGCCAAATACGCATTGTTTTTTTTTATTGCAAGAGAACTTGTCATTTAGTAAATAATAATGTTTAATGGTTAAATTAAATTATAAAAAAAGGTTGATGTATATATCAAATATGTTTCTTTAAATGTTTAATTTTAATGTAAATAAAGTAATTGTTTTTTGTTTAAAAATATGTTGTCTTAATTTAAGTGTTTGCCTAATTAATTTTAAAACCTAAATATTTTCTCTAATTTTCTTAACTTAAGTATTAAAATGTTTTTTTTTATTTAAAATTATCTTTAGGGTTGTTTTGGAAAATTTAGGAACTCTATACACTCCTGTCCAAAACAAAAGGGCTATAAATTAGATATTCGACAAACACAACGCAATGAATATTTTTTAAAATAAATAATTTATTTCTTATAGTATCTAATTACGCTACGATCACGGAGTCTTCTGCAATCTTATTATCTTAATCGCCTTTTTAGTTAATTTCTGGGTGATGGTAAAGGTGCACCCCACACCTTATTTTCTCTAGGTATGGTGATAAACTATTTATTGACAGGTGTAACCGGCCATTAGTAGGCTCTGTCTGAAAATTGCCAGCATTATCGCGTCATCATTAGAAGTCACCAGATACGAACTGTCATTGAAGATTTAGACACGCTACTTTGTTAATACTTTTGATGGTCAGATAATTCGGAATCAGCTTCCATGCGAGAATAATCCTTTTTACAAATCGGCCCGTCATCATTGGTTTGTAAACAGTAGGGCGCATCACGAAAAAACCAACAAAGACCAGTGATTTAAGACATGAAGCCACTGTTAGTGACACTGACGGTGATTCCATGCAACAGGATTCAAGTGATGAAAGTGTTTTAGCTATTAAAATTTGAGACTTCTCTTTAACTCGGATTGTAAGGAAATTTTCTTTCTTTTACTACGTTTCTCCAGTTTTTTACTCTCTACTGCAATAGTACCTCCAATAATCACAACTCACAGGTTTCGTTGTTTGTTTAAGAACTCGTGTTCTAATTGTAGAACTTTAGAGCTAGACACAAAAATTTCTCGAAATCATTACATTTACATGAACAAATATTAAAAAGAGTATTTACAATGTCAGACCTGAACATTTAACAGATGTTTTATATATCTTGTATTTTAGATAGCTTTCATTACAAAAAGCTACCTATTTCAGCCTTTCGGAGGAAAGCGATTCCAAAAAGTTTTGGTATATTTTCACCGATCACCCCAGACCCCCAAACTACCATCCTTTCAAATGTTGATATATATATATATATATATATATATATATATCTGACATGTATCATGCTGTAACTCTCTTATTTATGAACCGATTTGGACGTAACCGAGTATGTGTATAGGACATACCAAAATCTTCACCAAATTCTTTGGCCAGCTTCATCCGCCCTCTTGTTTCTAAATTACGGCCAGTTAAAAAAAATTTCAGTTTTATAAATTTAAAAAGATGTACAAAAAATTATAAACTGAAAAAAATGTTTTAGAATAGCGTTAGAACGTTATACAAGGATTCTGAAACATTTTTTGTTTTGGCTATATCTTAAAAAATGGCTGAGATATGGTAGTTTGAAATTCTTGTGTGGCTGAGATTTTGAGACAATCTGATATTTGTTATGCTGTAACTCTCGTACCTATGAACTGAAATGAATGTGACTGATCATGTGTACAGAACATACCAAGGTCTTGACTGAGTTCGTTGACCAGCTTCATGCGCCATCTTGTTTCAAATAGGTGGCAAGTTCATTAAAAAAAAATTCAAAATTTAAAAAAGTGTATAAAAATTATAAATTGAATTTTTTTCCGTTAAGTGTTAGGTCTTGATACAAGGATTCCGGAACATTTTTTTCTTTTGGCTTTATCTTAAAAATGGCAGAGATATGACAGTTTGAAATTCTAGGGTGGCGGACATTTTGAAACAATCTGATTTTTGTTATGCTGTAATTATCATGCTGAAATTCGCATTCAAATTTAATATTAACGAAAACTGGGATTTAATTTTCTATAATCGAGTTCCAAACAATTTAGCTTCGGATGTTTGTGTAAAATGAGTTGAATTTTTAAAAACAAGGACTATGAAAGCTGCCTGATGTTGCAGCCTGATGACTTTTTTATCTTTTTAGATAACTCATGTAGTTTTAAAATAAAAAAGAACTATGTTGTTTGTAGATGAAACAGGAATGGAATCCTTCTTCCAAATTTGTCTAGCTTACGGGTAAGTCGCATTGCAATTGCCTTTTCTTCTGTCTGATGATATAATTCGGATTTCAGCTGATTTTTTACCCCTTCAAGTCACTGTAGCACGTCACTTTTAGTAGGTAAAACATTGCTAGCACTTATATCTAGAGGTTGGCCGACTATTAAATTTAACTAATTTTTTTGCGCGTATTACAAGGTGTGTGTAAATTCTACAGATCATGTACAAAGCAGTACAAAATATCTCAAGCACACTTTCTTTTATTTATGAAAATTGCTGAAGGAAAATTTTCAACAGAGTTATGCGTTTCCGATCGGAATGAAATTTTAGCATACTACACAGTGTATATACAAATCGGTAGATGATAAACAGTTCTTTACGAAAATACTCAAATACTTTTTTGACTACAGGTAGTTGTGGCTGAAATTAAGTTTTCTAACGTGCTATGCGTTTTCCAAATTGTCTAGTCAGTACTTGTATTCTCCGATTTCATTTCTGTCATGATAGCTGTACTTAAATTGAGTTAACTGTTTACTGTAAATACTCTATATAATTATTCAAGTTTTTCCTCATATAAGTCTTTTTATACAGGCGATGCTACTATTCAAACTATGATTACATTCTTTGTCAATATCGTATTTATTAATTGTTTATCGTTCAATAAATGAGCTATTAGTATTGTTTTGTATTTATAGTTTTCTCTCAACTTTCCTTATTATCTTGTAAAAGCTCTGCATCTCCTTATATTTATTTACAATCACAATTATTTATTCAGCCCATTATTGTATCTAACTTGTCTCGTCCACTATAATTGAATAGCCTATGGGTATTATTGAATAAACATTGTAATCTTTGACAGTTCTTTTTCAATTGTCAGGGCTCTTCTTCCCGCATGGTCCCTCCTGGCATCGCTCCCTGAGTTGGGGCCTTATGGCATAGTAAAAAAAACATGCTATGATCGGTAATGACAAGATCATAAAACCACTTTAAACGGTTCCTAAAAGTGCGTGGATTAAACAAGGTAATGTATTTTTTGCTGTAATTATTTTAATTTTTTCTATAAATGTTTGGTACTCCAGCAGCACCATTTTATCCGTATTTAACTGGCCATTCATTGAATCACATTCAAAACTCAACAAGCATGTATACATAGAAGTTACTAAATGACATGAAAATGAAAAAAATTGATTGAAACTAATTTTCTAAACTAAACGATAAGAATTACCCATCAGTGAACTAAACAAGCGTTTACTTCAAGTTTCATGAGCTACCGGTTATCGATTGAGGGCATCTGGATGAAACATTTGCGATCGATTTCGGGGTTAGTTGAGCTTAAGCCGAAAGGTAGGCTTCCCCGCCCTGTTTGACCTTGACCTTGTCTACTTTCATAGCATATTTCGCCTTAGTAAACCGTGAAGTTTTGCTACACTATTCTGATTGTGTAGTAAAGTGATTCCTAATCTGTGCTGTGCGCATGATTATTCTTTCTTGTTATCTTTATATATACATTTTACAAAATTTAATATTTATTAAACTTATTTATTTATCCAAGAAGTTACTGTCTTGTATAATGAGAATTTCTTATGCATGATGCAATAAAATACATATAAGTTTATAAATCTTGATGTTGTTCTTTGTATTCGTATTCATAAATAAAAAGTGGTGTTTCGTTTAATATTCCTTTCAAAAGACTTTCTCCTTTAATTAGTAAATCCAAATCATTAATTTATAATTATCCTTATCATTTATCAATAAGAACATAGATGACAGCATCATTAAATTTAATAATAAAATGAAAATAAGAGGAAGCTATTATTAAATGAAATTAAAATATTCAATTACTGCTTTTCAGAAAAATTTAACAGCATATTTTTGTATGTCTGAAAAAAAATATTTAATTAGATTATTTAATTTTAGCCAAAAAATAAAAACAAAAAACGAATCCCTAAATTTTCATAAATACACGAAAGCTCTTTTAATTAAATTCATCAGACAATGAAGTATAAAAATTAAAAATTTCAACTTCCGTCGTCCAGAATAGAATTCGTTACCTAATTAAAATAATGTAAGACATTTTCAAACTGTTTTATGATTTGTCGTATGACAGGAGGTATTCAGCTATAAATATGCAAAATTTCAATTCTCTAGCTTATACAGTTCCCGAGTAGTACGAACTCAATGAAGGACATACAGACAGAGGAATGAGACGAATAAGATTTCGCGAGATGAACAAAACCCTAAAAGAGTATGAACGAAGCATATATAGGCGCTTTGGTGAAATGTCTGTAAGTCAATTTCGGATATAGAAAAAAACGGAGATCATCTGATGATCTCCGATATTTTATAATAATATGTATATTTTCCGTGTCAGAGATCTCATGTATCACCAATGCACAAGTACCGTAATCTTTGGATCTGGTTATGATTCAAAATCGGTAATGAGAAGATCATGAAACCAATTTAAACGGTTCCTAAAAATGCTTGGATTGAACAAGGTAAAGTATTTTTTGCTGTAATTATTCCAATTATTTCTATAAATGTTTGGTACTCCAGCAGCACCATTTTATTCGTATTTAACTGGCCATTCATTGGATCACAATCAAAACTCACCAAGCATGTATATATATAGCAGTTACTGTTTGACAAGAAAATGAAGGAATTGATTGAAACTAATTTTCAACGATAAGAATTACGCATCAGGGAAGTAAACAAACGTTTACTTCAAGTTTCATGAGCTACCTATCATCGATTTAGGGCATCATCGATTAAACATTGCGGTCGATTTCGGATGAAAATACATTTTACTTTCATGCTTAATTACATGCTTACATACATCCGTTATATAGTTTTCGATCTTTTATGCATCCATAATTACAATACAGATGAAGCAGCACCGGCAAACTGGCGATAAATCGCTGATACAAAGTTCCATTATTTAATTGCATGTTACAATGCATTCAATACACATACTAACATCTTTTGTACTAATAACAACAATGTTTTCCAAAAAACAATAATTGGCATTTTTTAAACAATCACAGAGTGAAACAGAGAATCAAAGACTGCATGTTTGAAGAATTTTTGACTCTTTATTGAAAAAGACTAAATGGCATATATTGCTTAGTAAGCTCCATTAGTATTTAAAACTTATATATATATAGAACTGCAGGACGGACAATATCAAGGGTGTATGTTAAATGTTCAACTGGGAGTCCCAAAAGTCCTTGACGCATTTTAAAATTCAATAAAAGATTAAAGAATTGGTGTACGAGAGTGCGATTTGGATGAATATTTTGTTTAAGCAAATAAAAAAAAATCGTTCCAAATATTTCTCATAGATGTCGCTGCTTCTAGAAAGTTATTAAATAGGTAGAACATTTATATATAAATATGGCGACAAATGCACAATGTGTATGCACAGTGTTTCTCTAAACTACGGCAACACACATTCCAGAAGTTAACTCGTCTCTCCATCCTCACTCGTTGCATCGAACTCAGAAGGACGAGTATTGTTAAGTTCTGGAATGTGGGTTGCTCTAGTTTGTTCAAAAACTGTGTATACGCATTGTGCGTTTTCCGCCAATGTTATATATAAAGGCATTCTAACTATCCAACAATTTTTCAGAAGCAGCGTCATCTATGAGAAATTTTTGGAACTGATGTTTTTAATTTCTTAAACAAAATTTCAGATTATAAGAAGCATTTTTGTCCAAACCGCACTCTCGTACGTCAGTTGATTTGTGTTTTATTGAATTATAAAAACTCTCAAAGACATTTGTGACACACTGTATTTTATATTATTCTAAACAATGTTAATCACTTTCCCTGAGGATCATGAAATTTATTTGTTTCCTGACTATTTATTGCATTTAACCACTCTCCCATCATGCAGCTGATTGACTGTTGGGGTGATTTATATCTTTCGTGAATTCGTGGAATCAGATATATTCCTTTTAAAAGTTTCAGTTTATCATTTTCGTTTTAATCTTTCATTATTCACGAATTAAGTACCTTTCTAAAAATAACTTATTTTTAAGACTTTCTAATGAAGCACATAAATGGATTTTATGAGAATATTTATTGAAAGATTTTTAGATGTCTAACATCGTTATTCCGATAATCGAAAACTATATCAATCTGTCACAAATAATAAGAGAAATAATTTTATTGCCAAGGCTGAGTTTAATTTAATTATTGTATTCATTTTAAACATTTTAGCCTCTCATTTTTCAAAATCTTCTATTCTGGATTTAAATACCCTTTAAAAAATAACTTAATTTCAAGACTTTGCAATAAAGTAGGTATATAAATAGATTTTATCGAAATCTCCTTACAAAGATTTTTATAGTGTATCACAAATACTTAAATCCCACTTAATGCATATCAGTACACTTTCGACACCTACATGCTGTGAGTTTTTTCGAGCTGTGAGAAGAAAATAAAAATACTATAAAAGGAGGTTTTAAATGGATATTTTAAACGATTTAATTTTTAATCTCGTTTAAATACTTAATTTCAGCAACGCACTTAGTATTTATAAAGTGTCATTTATTTCTCTTTTATTTTGCACGTTGTGCTGTCCCTAAATGAGACCTTTTTTTAGGTGCGTTCGTAATTATATAAACACGTAGCACCTATAGTCGTCGTTTGGTCTGTCTGTCCGTCCGTCTGTCTGTCTGTCAGTATATAACAACGCAAAAACTACCCAACCGAAATGTTTGAAATTTAATATATATAATCGTTGCAAAATTTCGTCATTTCATATTTTATGAAAATAGAATCAAAACTTAAAAAGATATTAATAAAAGTTTTCTTCATTCTATTAAATCCTATCATACGTAATCTGTATAATAATAATAAAACGCAATCATGTGACTAAGGAAAGCAAATACTGGGCTGACCATTTCTTTTTTCATAAGCCAGGAGTCCATTTTTTCTAAAAGTTATTTGTCGAATAAAATTGCATAAAAGTTACATTTTTAGAAGGATAATTCAAAAAAATTGTTTGTTCGAGAGATCAGTTACATTCAAATATGTATAGATTCTGAAATAACTTCAGTGGAAATTGGATTGAAAGCCGAATATCTCAACACATTAAAGAAAATAAATACAAGAGATTCGTTCATTATGAGTCATAAAAATATTCAACCACGCAGGTAATGATTCGCAAAGCAAGATCTCCATGGTGAATTTTGCAGCGCTGACTGGTGTCGAAAAAAAAATCGCATCTTTAAACATGGCATACGTAATAATAAAAAAAAAGGCATCCTCATTTCGTTCATAGCAGACGATATAATTTATTTCTCTGAAATAATGACGATGATTTTTAGGTAGATTTCGTAAGAAATACTACCTATTGCATTCTCCCCTAAGTTGGAATTTTTGAAAGATTTTTGCAGATCTACGCCGATTATGATTCCCAGAACTCAAAACCACCCCCAGTTCAAATCTTTATCTATCTATCTATCTATATATATATCTATGTAACTTTTTATGGACACGATAACTCCAATAATTCTGCACAAATCTCTTCCAAACTGATACATAAAATCAAGGGGCATAAAATCTCGGTCAAGTTCGTTAACGGGCAAAATCGAACCAAGGAGGGTAAATGGGGGGAGGCTTTTTGTGAAAACAGAAAAAACGCCATAATTTCTGAATTATGATACGTATCGAATCCGTTGAAAGTTATTATTACTTCTAGGAAAAGGACCGAAAATTTATGTGTGACAGATTTTTGATATCCTTAAAAATAGCTCCAAGGGGGGGGGGGAAGGGGGGTTTAGAAGAAAAAAATTCATAACTTCGTCCATTCACAAGATATCAAATCCGCTTTGATTTAATATAAATCTTCTTGATATAATTTAAAACTTTTGTATTGACAAGTTTTTTATAGGACCAACCCTTATAGCAAAATAAATAAATAAATAAATAAAAACAAAAAAATCCCTGCCGGCAACGCCTGCAAACAAGTTAGGTTTCGAAGTGGGCGGTTCATCAGTTCCGCACCATGGCAAAAAGCAATTCCCAACAAACAGGCGCCCCACGGTCTGTGTCTTCGAAATCTACCTGTGCCTGTAGGCCGAGCCGTCAGGGATTTTTTTACATTGTAAAACTAGTTGCAGCACGAAACGAACGCACCTCAATTGTCACGTTTAACGTACAATTTCCAACTTGTTTCAATTTAATAAAATTATATTCTTGATCTCTATCTTCTTGTTATACCAGGGAGGATTGCGCTTTCGAATTTTTATAACAATATCTGATATTTTATAGTAATATTGGTCTTTTTGAATTACAAAATGTATAATGCAGATATTACTATACAAAATTAGTTGTTTAAAAAAATATAAATAAAATCACTCCTGATATACAGGGTGGCCACAATTAAACCTACAGTACTCAGCGTGCATCTGTTGTGCGATCTAATTGCGAGAATAGAGCCAACTTACAACTTTTGTATTATGACTAAAGAAGTCGGGAGACGAACGATTTCGCGAAAACAAATTCAGTACCAAAAGTTGCCGTTAGGTGAAAATGCGGCGCTGTGTAATAAAAAAGAGAATTTAAAAATGCAGAATCAATTCTGAAATAAGAGTAACATTAATTTAGCCACATTTAATGATTAATATCAATCTCAATATAACAACTTTTCTATTACACAGCGCCACATTTCCAGCTAGCGGTGACATTTGGAACTATTTTTTTCGCAGAATCCTTCGTCTCCCGTCTTGTTTAATCATAATTAAAAAAAATGTTGCTCCATTATCGCTTTTAGGTCGCTCTAATTATGGCCACGATGTGGCGCTGTGTAACGGAAAAGTTGTCGTATTAATATGATGACAACTATGAGCAGTTGAAAGCGCTCGAGTTTAAGCACCTTTTTAACATCTTTTGACGGGTTTTTATGTTTAAAAATCTTTTTGTTTATTTGCACTTTTTCAGTAGAATAAATACTATTATATATCTCATTTAAATTTCAAGGAGAACATGGCGTTTTAAAACATACAGTTTAACTATATTTTATTAGTTAAAGTTAATTTTATTTCAGCATTGATTCTGCGTTTTTTAAACTCTCTTTTCCTATACACAGCGCCACATTTCCCCTTAGAGGCAACTTTTGGAAATAAATCTTGATTTCGCGGAATCCTTCATCCCCGACTTGTTTAGTCATAATACAAAATTTCTCGCAATTAGATCGCGCTACAGAGCACGCTGTGTACTGTGACTTTAAATATTTCCACCTATACATCACCTTTGTGTATTAATTATGTTATGCTACATTTGTTTTTGCTAATAATAAACTACTGAATAAAATTATTCATCCTAATTAGCCGATTGCAGCCGATCTAAATTGTATCAGGATCTATTTATTTGTAAATGTACATATACTTTCTATCTTAGAAGAGATAAATCCAACTAAAATCATGGTGATAATAATAAACTAAATATGATAAAGAGTTTTTGAATAAATTTTTAATTCATTGTAATACCAGAGAAGCTTATTTTATAATTAAAAAATATACATATTAGTTTTTATCTTTTGTGTCTTGCTTTTTAGAACTTTCCAACATAATTAAATTATGACTTAGGTTTTTCTGTCCATCTGTTCATCTGTCCGTATAGAAGTCTGGCCGTCTCTCTGATTGTCCGTGCTCTAACATTCGTAAATATACTTGGATTCCCCTGTAATTTTTATATTTTATTACCGTTTACCATATCACAACCTCTATTGAAAATGAAGTGTATAGCATTTATAGTTCGTTTGAAAGGGCTGTCAAAAGTATTTCGTTGCATTACTGTCAAGAAAAAACTAGTTTCAAGAGCTGTTTAATGATGTTACACCATTTCAAACATAATGAAATTTTTATTCTGAGGCAAACTAAAACAGGATCTCTGTAGAATATTGAGAAAAAGTATTTATTATTCATTTACATCGTCACATAAAAGAATTCCATTACATAATGATCTGCGGGAAAAGTCATTTGAAGTGTATTCAAATAATTTTTACAGTATTTCAAACATAATGAAATTTATATGAATTTCTGGGGTGAACTATAAGTTGCTTACTGACAAGTATGGTGTGCATTGCATTTATTACTTACCCATCATACGAAGTTTAGGGTAAATCTTGTAATCGTTTTGAAAATAGAAAAAAAATGTTTTTGACGGATTTACACGTTTCAGACAAACGTTGAAATTGGGTGTGTACTTAGTATGTAATAATAGGAAGGAGCTTATTAAATTTCAGTAACCCCGATTATCCGTAACTAATTTTTTCGGACTCTCGAAATATTCGTTCAGATAAAAGTTACATAAAAATTTTCAAAATTGCTTATTTTAAGGAGTGAATATAAAAGAGAATAAAAAAACATAAATTCCGTCTAAAAAATGAGGTAGATCGGCTAATGAGCTGCCGAGATATTTGTATTCAAGTTTCCGCACTCTTCGATTTTTCATGACAACGTATTTCATCCAAATTTCAATTCAAAGATATATTTTAACTGGAAATGAGACGCTTAATCCGACGCAGTAAACCGTTAGTTAATAGGATTATCAATTTTGGAGCTATATGGATGTTTCTTTTACACAATTCAGCAATATAGCATTTACATTTTAAGACGTCATCAAGCTACGATTTTATTCGAATTGCATTGCATTTTATAAATAGTTTCCACAAGTTTTATTTTCCTATTTCATATTATGCATATTATCCACCAACGACTAGTTTTTGATTTACAGGGACACACAAAATAATTCGGTTACGATGCTGTCCGTAAGCGATAATTGATGGACGTAAGTTTTCAATTATGGTTTACGTTTTTAACTTTAAGTAAGTGTTTTCATAGTAAGTGTTGTGTATAAATTATAAATATCATATACAGTACTGCACAAAAGACTTCGAGTACGTTTCCGTTTATTGACAGAATTTGCGAAAGGCGAATTTTTAACTGTGGGATGTGTTTTTTAACTTAACTATTTTTTGCACGCTTTGTAATATATGTACAAATCTATAGATCATATACAGAGCTGCACAAAATAATTCGACGTTTTTCCGACTATAGACGGTAATTGCTGAAATTAGATTTTTAAAAGTGTTATGGATTTTCCAAACATCATTTTTCACCTTATTAAAGGTTGAAGTTTTGTTACCGTATTCAGAATGTTTTGGAAAGTGTTTCATAATTTATTCTTGACACAGGATATTTCCTTCTTGTTTTAAAATACTTTTCAGTGATCATGTGCTAAATACACTTTTCCTAAAATAACCTATTGTTAAGGATTTCCATTAAACTACATAAATAGACTTAATTAGAATTCCCATTAAAATATATATGTTTTGTTACAAACAGGTAAATCCTTCTTAATGCAGATCAGTACATTTCCGTCTCTTACACGCTGTGAGTCATTTCGAGCTGTAAGCAGAAAATCCCAAAACTCTAAATAGAAGTTTTAAGTAGATAGTTAACCATTTATTTTTCATGTGAAATTCACTCAAGTGGCATAGCATGTCTATTTCTCTTGATATTCGTCACATTAATGTTTTGCATATATTGGTGATAGGCCTGCAGTTTCCTTTCTATGTTTTATTCACTGTCAATTAAGCCGGGAGTTAAAGAAGCTATTCTGAACTTCAAAATATGATATGCAATATTCAAAATTAGCGCTGCAGTTCGTAGCCATGTCCAACAAATAAGAGTGAATTATTCCTGTCAGGATATCGTTGGAATAGTTCAGTAGGAAGAGTGTTGGCACGGCAAGCCAACGCACAGTGGGAGATTTGGCGAATCTGGGCGGCCAAAATATTTTTTTTTTTAATTTAAACTAATTTAAGTGTATCAGTTAGTAAGTAAATTAACTTTTTGTAATAAAAATTGCTTTATAACTTAAAATCAATGATGTTTTTGAACTTCATACGGGTTTTTATTCTACAAAATTATTATTATAAAATAAATTATAATTATGATAAATAAATCGAATAAAATAAAAATATAATTGAATAAATTATAAACCTTATATATTAACAATATGGACAATTAGTTAGTAAATCACCTATCAGGTAGGATTTCTTCATCAGATGATAATTCAGAGTCGTCATCTGTTTCTTCAGAATCAGAATCCTCTTCATCAGGAGCTTCAGAAGATTTCATGGGCAGTAACATTTCTAGGGTTTCTTTAAGGAATGATTTTGATGTTTTTCTTATCGTGGCTTTCATTCCAGTTAACACTGGATCTGAAATTAAAAGCAATCTGTTGAGAGGTTACAAGAAATTTTTGAAAATTGTCGTGCTAAATTTTGACGAAAAGAGCGAAAATGTTTGTTTCGTGCTTCGGCTGCTTCTTCAGACAATTGACCTATTGGTAATATAGCTTTCTCTATGAAAGTGGGACCATGTATTAATATTTTGTGTATTGTGGGTGACATTGGGTACCATTTATATAATTGGACGTAGAGTTCTGTTGTCTTCTCTGTATATTCTTTAAACTTATCTAGATACATTTTGTGGTCACTGGATATGTTTTCAAGAATAACTTTAAAACGGTATATTAAATTTTTGTCAGTGCCTTAATTTCAACTGCTACAGAGGGGTCAGTAAAAAATCTGCTGCTTGTATTTCCATCGTTAGTGTTACCATATCCAGCCTTAGGTACATTTTCTTTGTTTAGCGATAGCATTTTCATCTTCTGTATTCAATCTCCACTTTTTTACGGACAGTTTGTACGCTAAATGAAACAGTTTTTCAAACAATAGAATTCTAGCATGTAAACTCGACAGACTGAATTCTAACTTTTCGAGTTTGGTGGTTTTCTTTTTAGAAAGATTATTAAATTCTTTTGAAGACAGTTCACAAATGTAGCAACGAATTGCCAATTTTGTACTTGTTGCTGCATTGCATAATTTTCTATCGACCATAGTAAGTATAATTTTATATCCAATGGTTAAGTATCATAGTTGAGATTTTCCCAACAGTGCAAAAATATGCCGAGACCAGGACTCGAACCTGGGTACTTTGGTTTGCCGTACCAACGCTCGCCCTGCTCAGCTATCCCGACGATATCCTGACTGGCATATTGCACTGTTATTTATTGTAGCATATGTAGTATTATAGTAGTTCTTGGAGTATCAACTATGATACTCCAACCATTCTACATAATTTACCTAGTTGAGTATACTTTCCTCTGTTCATTATATCATTTTCTGTTTTACAATAAATGTAATTTTCTCTCATGTAAGTTTTGAGGGCGGTATAGAGTTTAACCCATTTTTTTATGTAATTAATCTCGTCATTAATATTTTCAGTTGTTTCATTTTTAAATCTTATCCCCATGGCTCGGCAATAACGCGGTGATGAAGGCAATGACTTTTGCAAAATAATGTTGTTGTTTACGCTGCAAATTAACTCAATTAGAACAAACGAGCTCTGTAATATGTGCGAATTGGAAGAGGAATCATTCTCAAATTTTTGCTTGTATTGCGCTTGTTGCAATCCATCGCAACCCCATTTACATGTCAAAATTAAAGCGCATCTTTCTTCTTCATTTAAAATTTCCAAAACTTCATCTAAATAAATAAATAATCGTGTCACTGTTAAATGAAGTAAATCAAAATGAAATATTGATTTCAGCACAAGTTTCTGTAATTTTAAAAGATTCTTTGTCTGGATAGCAGTCAATTTTATTCCGCTGTAGAAGACCGTAGTAAGGGTATACATTTTTTTTTTTTTAAATCTTATAATTTCATATTGGTTTCTGAAAATGTTAGCTTCGACAAATAATGACAATGCTTCCTACGGGGCCATTTGAGTTTTCTTTTCTATCTGCTGAGTTCTCAAATATGCTTTTTGGGGTTTCATTCATCTCACGAAACCCTATTATTCCCGCCTGTTGTCTGTCTGTCACAGAGCCATTCTCAAAAACTATGTAACTTACAGAGTTGAAACTTAGTGTATAAATCTGAATAGCAGATGTGAAGAGCTCAAAATATTAAAATTTGAAAAAATCGTATTATTTTAATAAATAGAGATAAAAAACCAAAATTCTAACAGTCTTTTCCTATTAAATTGAAACATTTTTCGTTATAGCCGATGCCAAAAATTAAAAATCCACGATGAAATTCTTTCTACAATAATTAATTTTCTATCAGACTATTTCCACGTGAAAAATGAAATAAAAAGTTTCACCAATTGAAGAAAAGATTAATATGAAATAAAATTGATTGACGTCATAGTGGTAATAAAACTGTAAGATTTCTCAATAATACAAGGAGTATGAGTATGTGTAATGTACACAAAGCAGATTAATATCACGTCATTAGAAAATTAAAAAGAAAGTATGACGTCATACCGGAAGTTTAATGGATTTTTCAAATGTTTCAGAATGATACAAAGCGAGTATCAATATGAATAATAAAGAATAGTAAATATATGATATAAATGCTGGACGATTACACCATGAAACATTTCTACATTAAAAACGTGAGTATAAAACATCACAGATTTACTGAATGGTGTATACAAAACGTTTGTATACATATACACCATTCAGTAAATTTGTGATGTTTTATACTCATGTCTTTAATGTAGTAAATATATAAGTTTGAGAAACGTATTGAATCACGATAAAAACCCGATTAAGGAAATATTCGCATATTTTAACATTTTGAAGGTGTACAACATGTTAATTTTGAATTTTTTTTAATATCGCATTTAGTCCACATGGCAGATATTATTATGACAGAATATAATAGTGGGCTTCGCCGGCTATCGAGCTGGTTTAGATATTCGAAAAGACAAGAAAAATAGACCGGTAAATTTTTACTTTATAAAAAACATGACTTTTTTTTTGGTTGCTGAATGAAATTTATTTGGATTCATTGATAAAGTGTTTTGAAAGGATTATTAAACGAAACCCTTAGAGCGATCTTTGATCACACTTACCACACTTGTTTATATTTTGTTGCTCGCATTGGTGAATGGGTTAGTTTGTTAAGTACATGGGAAGCAACTCTCTTGCCAGAGGTTTCTAACTTTAGCTGAGCGGCATGTGTAAGTACTTCCACACCTGTCGAGCCCCTTAAGCTTTCAGACTTTCTTCGCTTTGAACTGTCAATTGATTCGTTGAAAGGTTTTGCTGGCCTGTCTGGGCGATTTATTTGCTTTGGAATTTCTATTGTACCTTCAAGACATTCTTTATCATTTTTCACAAATACATCTGGTTTATGATGGATTGCAATCCATTTGCCTTTTCAACTCACAATTAAATCTAGAAAAATTGTGCTTGAGTGTTTTAATTTCATCGTCATCAAAAGTATCATTGTTATGACCAGAAAGTTTAATCTATCATGTATATTTGGTAAATTTGGTTGTTGCATAATGGGAAACAATTCTCCTTGAATCATTACATTGACGTTCGAAGCCTCTAGAGAAAAAATACAAAATATAAACAAAAAAGAATGTATAATAAATGTATGCAATTTAGATAGATAAAATCATTCTATCCCTTATTTTTAAGGAAATCATAAGTTTTTGCTAACTTTTAATAAAAACTCGACTTATTTTTAGACAAACAAATGTTAATAACGAGCCATAAATTACTTTAGTTTTTTTGAAAACTGCTTAAAAGAACATAAACTGGAATAAGTACGTTGTTTTAAAACATTAAAAAAAATTCTATAACTTTTATTCTAATCAAAATGGCTGAAAAATAATAACATGGGATTGCTCTCTAATTATCCATAACAATTTTTTATCAAAATATGAATTAAATAAAAAAATATGAATTAAAAATCAATACATATTAATTTCGAATTCTTGCTTCGAAATTTGGAAGAGCAATATTTATAGTGCCTTCATTTTAAAAACCGAACGATTCCGGAGCTTCTTTAAACAAAAACACAAAGGCAAGGGCCTCTATTTATCGTTACAAAAAGAAACTCTGCCGGAAGATGTCGGGAAATATAACTAAATCCTACGTAAATTGGAAACATGCAAAAAAAAATAATGGAAAAATATGCATTATTTTATATTACTTTTCCAACTTCTAAAAATATTTTTCTCTTAATTCAAATATTAAAAAGGTATGAATACATACCTGCCTCGTCACTATTCATAACAATTAAATTTTAAATATTTCCTGAAATAAAGTTATTTACATTCGAGAATGGAACTTCAAAATGAACAACGATCTGCCGCCGATGCACTTAACGGAACGCCCCAGTTTCAACTGATAACAGGAGGTCATTGTTCGCCTAAGTGAGATAAAAAGGGTGTTACGTGATTCTCCAATGATTCAGCTTCAACATGTATCCATCCATTCGAACCTGCATTGTACTTTATGAAATCGACTTTTGGCCAGCCAGATTTGGCAAATCTCCCACAGTGCAACGTACGCAGGTTCGAGTAATAGTCCCGGCATTTTTCGCTCTGTTAGAATACATCTCAATTATGATCGTGATGACCTAATTACATGGTATCCAAGAGTTTTCGTGTTATATCACATTCACCATTTAAATTGCTATAGTTATAGCTCGGAAGAATGAAATTAACGCTGAAGTTTGCAGCCATGTCCAAGAGATAAGAGTGAATTATGCTAGCGAGAGTGTGATGGATCGACTACTCTGATCATGTGAGTAGGCTGTGTTTTGAATGAGAACGTAGTTTTGTGGTTCACTAATTGTCCATGTCCGTAAAAGTTGATCAAGGCTATCTTTCTTTTATTTTCGACGGATGACTGTGAAAACCTCGTAACTTGTGAGTTTCTGCTTTTCATCGACATTTATGCAAATTGTTATAGCTGGTCAATCGATGTTTGGGTATATAAGCTTCAGAAATGCGTTTGGAAGACGGAACGTTCGTCGAGTCCTTCCTCTATGAGAGTACTTCTAGATCTTGCTATTGAGTCCTCATCCGAAGCTGAATAGCGTATAAGTAGTTGAATTAGTCTAGACGGACACATTGAGATCAGTGTTCGTCTAGTCCACAGCGTGAAGTTCGATTCTTGCTGAAGGCATCCTGTCCTGCTGTTATCTTCAAAGTTGTCAGTTCGTTTTGAATCTTTACAATTAATATATTGAAGTTTTATATTACTGGGTAATAAGTTTTTCGGCAAAAGTTGAATTATTTTTTGGAGCAAGGAAAATTTAGTAGTGTCCTTTCTCAAATCCCAGTCCGATTAAGTTTCTGTAAATTTGACTTTTTTTTAAAGTTTACCTCTTTACACTACTTTACACTCCTTTAAAACTGAATGACCTGGTTAACTCTTACTAACAGCAATGGCTGTTACAAGGGAACCGTTGGGATAGCTCAATAGGAAGAGCGTTGACACGGCAAGCCAAAGTACAAAGGTTTGGGTCCTGGTCCCGGCATTTTTCAAGGTGTTGGAATAAATATCAACTATGATACTCCAACCATTGAATATGATTATGTTAAAGTATCTGCTTCTGAATTTGAAAATTACTGGCGCGGTCAGAGGCGCATATATGTCCCGTTCGTAGTCACAAGTAAAAAATGACTTAATTTTATATATATTTTGATTAAATATTTTAAGTGTGCACCACACTATATACATAAGTTGAATAGCTCTTTCATAATCTGCATCCTACAGTATTTGGTAACACTTCTTCTCCAACAACCAAAATAATAAATTCTATGTCGCTATTCCAGGTTACTTTCTATGATCGCTGTGTTTTTAAAATCTCCTAGTTTTCTTAAAGTGATAGAAACCAATAGCTACTATGTTACTAATCATAATAGTAATAATATAACTTCCAGAGCTATGTTTACTTTTTAAATGTTACATTCGTTTTAACCTTTGCATGTGTATGTGTGTCGCATAAAGACATGCATGGACACTTAGCACGCAGGTTATCTAGGAGGTAAAACCCAAAGATATACAGAAATCAATTATTGAAATAAATTCGATCGTTTTCTCTAAAACAATTCGTTTTCCTTTGCAAATGATATGTGCTGATCGCAATTAATATAATAATATTCAGAACAAACATCGTAATATGGCAATAGGAATGCAAAGAGTCAGCGGTGGCTGCTCCATTAGAGCACATGAGCATATGAACCCCTAAATAAAAATGAAGAAATAAATTAACAAATAAAATAAAATAATATTAATCACATTTACAGTCAAGAGAAGTCAAGCAAAGAGTCAGTGGCGACTCCTCTGTCGGAGCACATGAGCACGTGATCCCCCAAATAAAAACCAAGAAATAAACTAACAAATTAAATGAAATAATATTAATCACATTTCCTGATTTTTGTGGATTTCTAGTATTTGTTACAAAAAGTTACTGTAATAATGTAAATTTCGAAAATTATCAATAGCGAGCAGTCGGAATTTCTAGGATCGCATATGCGATTGAAGAATTTTCCTTTGAAATTAGTTTACGCTGCCGAAAGCGGTGAGGACATTGTGAGGCAGAGTGAAAGCTCATTTCTTTCCATTCACATAACCTTCACTGTACAAAAGTTCAAATATTTCGCTGTCTCTTTCTTGATTGCTGTTTTTCGAAAATTTCCCTTAATTTTTCGAATTAAAATAGCTAAGTTTTGTTTGTTTATTTGTTTGATTGCATGATCATTCATCAGAGAAATTAAAATGTTACACATTTGCTAAGTACTTGTTATTTCTTTTAGTTGCAAGGTTTTCATTTTACTTTTGAAAAATCAAATTAATTTAATCCTGTACATAAAATTATAATGGTCGATTTTATTTCCGCAATTCTTGTTTTGTGAACCCTTATTTAAACTAGTAAATCTACAGATCAGAGGCCTCAACATGAGATCTATAAATCATTGTTCATTAATCGCACTGATTTTTATTATAATCTGCATAATATTTGATATCGTAAAATTCAATTTTGTTAAGATATTTATACCTTTATAAAAGCATATAAGATTTATCGAAACTTCTCGAAATTTTATAAGTATGACATTAAACACAATTTTCTGCAATGTTACGATAAACTACTGATAATCGTATTTTTTCAGAATAATAATACATACTTCATAATAATACATAATAATAAATATTTCAGGGGGCTCCCCCACCCCCCTGAACCTCTCGTTGTCGCTTTAATTTTATGCTCTCAATTTCCAGTAATTGTGCTATTTCATTATTCTAGTATATGCTTGAATGCATTTACTGCTGTAATTTCACTAGATTAGCCATAGTACAGGACATTGTATCCTATCCTTAAATGAACACTTACTTTTAAACCACTAAACATCATCATATATTTCTAAAATTGATAAAATTTTGTGTACTAAATATACTTATACAAATGCAAACCTCTTATGACACTTATATTCAATTTACACGTACAACGTTTTTATAATTTTCGTTTGGAAAACCTATCTGGTAAACGTTCTTTAGTAGTTAAAATAAATCCTCATCCATTCCATTATAAATAGCATATTTAAAAAAATCACCCCAAAATCAGCTATTTTGTTAATAAAATTTTGCATCAAAGTAATGTGATTTACTCTAATTTTCTTTTTTCCTACTCTTTGAAATGCTGAAATACGTTGCTAAGCAACCATTTAATGAAAGAAAGGGAAAAAAAGAAATGCATTGGACATTTTTGTAAATAATGAGATATAAAAATATTGTATATCTCTCCAATTGATACATAAAATTTTCCAATAATTCATACAATTAATTTCGAAATTCTAAGAAATTTTTGGGAAATTTGAAAGCTATAATTTTAATTTAAGAGCTCCATTCCGGAAATTTAGCATCCATAATTTAACATGACAACTATCCCAATGCATCATTTTCCATTCGATGAATGTTAAAATTTAAAAATTGTCCGACTTCCCATTGTAAAGCATTAGGGCTTAAATGAAAATGTCCTATATTTTTCGAATGAATGAACAAAATTTAACCAAACACTATACAGCTCATTCCGGGTACCTCACTAACATACCTACCAAAAATCAACCTAATAGGATGATTTTTGAGGCAGTTATCGCGGAACAGACAGACAAACAGACGGAAACCAAAAACTTTCCCTGTTTCCACAGTGAGCCTGAACTGACGTTTCGGCAATTACCCACGAGCTTCCACTGCAAAGAGTAAGATAATATAAAAACTCTGCAGGTGATAAATTTTCACAACACGGGCAAAGCATCACTAACGACACAAACATTGAGATTATGTACCTCACAAGTTCTTGACTAGTAAATCTACAGATCAGGAGCCTCAACGTCTGCTCTGAAAGTCAATGTTTTTTTTATCTCACTTTTCATAATATTTAACATCTTACAATCCGCAAATTAATTTTTTAAAATTACTACATACATATTTATACGCTTTTAAAATAATTTGAAGGTTTCAGACATTAGAAACGTTTAATTAAACACGGTTTATGCAATAATATTCTGACATTCTTATGAACTTCTTATTCTATGTTTTAGATTAAAAAAATACATTTCTTCAGGGGGGCAGAGCCCCCCCTGAACCCTCCCTAAAATTAACAAATTTATATTCGTGATTTACTATTGATTGTGTGAATGATTCTAGTATATCTTGGATTTCGTTCTACACAGTGGTTTTATTAGTATAAGTAAACATTTCAAAAATAATTTCATGTTATCTTTAAATAGGATTATTTACTTACCTGCCAACCACGAAACACTCGCATCTGATAGATAAGTTGAATAATATCTCGTGTACAAAAGAAACTTATGGATATGTAAACTGAATCTTTTCACTTGTATCTATTTCAGAAATCTAGTGCTATTGCAACTTTTGTTTCGGAAAACAGTTTTGATGGTCATTCTATAATATTTATTTTATCTAAGTACATCCTAATCTAACTCGATGGCTAATAAATCGCATACTAAAATCTCCCCAAAATAGCCTTATTTGGAAACTTTTAAACCTATTGTGTAATCATTCATAATCGTGCCCATTGCCAATTCACTAAATAGAAACCGTGGTTTGGCGCTATAAAGTATTTTTTGTGATAACTTTGTATGATCTCAGTTTCCAGTAATTGTGCTATTTCAGGCTGTATGGATGCGCTTTACTAAGCTAATTTCTTTAGATTAACCATCTCGTTGTACGAGATATTATATCCTATTTTAAAAGTAATAATAATTTTGAACCACGAAAAATCCATATATCTTCCAGAAAATGAATAATATCTCATGTAAAAATGTTTCGGTTATCATTCTATAGTAGTTAAAAGGTAACTTGTTTCAAAATAAATTCTCATTTATTTCAATAAAATATTAAAATCACTCAAAAATATTTTATTTTGCGAATAAAATATTGTAGCAAAATAATGAGAGTTATTTGAATTTTATTATTTTGATATTCTTTAAAATGCAGTTGCTAGGTTACGATTAAATTAAAGAGGAAAATAAAAATACATACATTTTAAAATTTGCAAAAAATGATAAAATAAAATGTATTATATTATTAGAACAGATGTATAAAATTGCACCAAACATTGTACACCTAATTTAAAAAATCTGACGAATGTATTAACAAAATTTCAAATTAATTTGAATAATTTAAGACCTGACTTGATAAATTTTAGCCTTCATAACTTACATATTAAATACATTAATCAAATGCGCTATTTTATTTTCAATGGATTAAAATTTTCAAAATCGTCTGAATTCCCATAGGAAAGCATTATGACCCAAAAAGAAATGTTCTATATTTTCCGAACGAATGAACCAAACATAACTAAAAACTATACAGCTAATTCCGGGTATCTCACCAACATACCTACCAAAAATCAAACAAATCGGATCATTTTTGCGGCAGTTATCGCGGAACAGACAGACAGACAGACAGACAGACAGACAGACGGACAGACATACATACATACAGACAGAAACCAAAAACTTTTCGCGTCTCCACAGTAAGCCTTCACTGACGTTTCGGCAGCTAGTAAATCTACAGATCAGGAGCCTCAACGTCAGCTCTGAAAGTCAATGTTTTTTAAACTCACTTTTCATAATATTTAATATCTTACAATCCGCAAATTAAATTATTTAAATTACTACATATATATGTATATGCATATAAAATAATTCGAAGGTTTCAGAACTTAAACGTTAAATTAAACACGGTTTATGCAATAATATTCTGACATTCTTAAGAATTTCTTATTCTATTTTTTAGATTAAAAAAAATACATTTCTTCAGGGGGTGGGGGGGGCCTCAACCCCACTGAACCCTGCGTAATCTTATTAAATTTTTATTCGTGATTTCCTATTATTTGTGTGAATGATTCTAGTATATCTTCCATTTCGTTCTGCACAGTGGTTTTATTACGATAAGCAAAAATTTTGAAAATAATTTCATGTTATCCTAATACCTAAATAGCAATATTTACCAATCACGAAACACTCGTATCTGATTGATACGTTGAATAATATCTCGTGTACAAAAGTAACTTATGGAAATGTAAACTGAATCTACTATATATTTCACTTATCTATTTCAGAAATCTAGTATTATTACAATTTTTGTTTCGGAAAAACAGTTTTGATGGTCATTATACAATATTTATTTGACCTAAGTACATCCTGATCTAATTCGATGGCAATAGCATACTAAAATCTCCCCAAAATAGGCTTATTTGGAAACTTTTAAACCTATTGTGTAATCATTCATAATCGTGCCCACTGATAATTCACTAAATAGCAACCTTGATTTGGCGCTATAATGTATTTTTTGTGATAGCATTTTATGATCTCAGTTTCCAGTAATTGTGCTATTTCAGGCTGTATGGATGCGTTTTACTACGCTAATTTCTTTAGATTAACTATCTCGTTGTACGAGATATTACATTCTATTTTTAAAATAATACTAATTTTCAACCACGAAAAATCTACATCTCTTCCAGAAAATTAATAATATCTCATATAAAAATGTTTCGGCTATCATTCTATAGTAGTTAAAAGGTAACTTGTACAAAATAAATTCTCATTTATTTCAATAAAATATTAAAATCCTCCAATAATATTTTATTTTGCGAATAAAATATTGTAGCAAAATCGTCTGAGTTACTTGAATTTTATCATTTTGATATTCTTTGAAATATGGTTGCTAGATTACTGTTAAATTGAAAAGGAAAATAAAAATGAATGCATTTTAATATTTGCAAAAAGTGATAAAATAAATGTATTATATTATTAGAACAGATGTATAAAATTGCACCAAAAATTGTACACCTAATTTAAAAAATCTGACGAATGTATAAACAAAATTTCAAATTAATTTAAATAATTTAACACCTGACTTGATAAATTTTAGCCTTCATAACTTACCGTTTAAATACATTAATCAAATGCGACATTTTATTTTCAACGACTGAAAAATTTCAAAATCGTCTGAATTCCCATAGGAAAGCATTATGACCAAAAAAGAAATGTTCTATATTTTCCGAACGAATGAACCAAATGTAACTAAAAACTATACAGTTAATTCCGGGTATCTCATCAACAGACCTACCAAAAATCAAACTAATCGGATCATTTTTACGGCAGTTATCGCGGAACAGACAGACAGACAGACAGAAACCAAAAACTTTTCGGGTCTCCACAGTAAGCCTTCACTGACGTTTCGGCAATTAACAATATTGTTAGCTTTCTTTAAGATAGAAAATCTTGTCACTACATCCCGGGAAGACTGGAACACTGTCAATATTTTGGTTTCTAAGTGTCCTGTTCCATATTTTTATATTCCTAAGCGTTCAGCTTCTGGGGAATAGTTTATTACATTTTCCAGATAAGCTTTTAGTATCAAATTTTGAATTTAAAATAGTAAATTTTAAAACAAATCAATATAGAAAAGTGAAATTTTACTGCATAAAATTATATAACGTATATTGATCAGGTTTACAAGCAACAATATCATTTATACATGTTAAGTATTTTTGTAGCTCTTAATAGCCGTTGAATATTACAAACATAAATTAACAAATTTAAGTTTAGTCCTCCTAGAAAAAGCCCAAAAGTATTAAAAATTCATAAAAACAAATTGTTTATATATTAAATTTCATTTGATTTCATTTGTGACCTTTGAATGAGAATAGTAGAATTTAAATGCTCCACACATAGTACCATAAAATTTTATTCAGCTAGAAAAATTATAAAAACGTAAAAACCTCTTTCCAACAGTTAAGTATCGGATTCCTTTTCTGTGAATCTCTGAAATCTATAAAACTTACACGCATCGTTTGCTATTGGAAAAATTCTGTAGTGTACAAAAATAACATATCAATTGCTATTGCCGTAGACGGTAATATATCCAATTCCTATTGCGCTCTTTAAAAAAAACATATACAAAATAAGACGATAATTTTTTATTAGAACATGTAATTATACATTAACGTCATTAACACTAGAATGACGGGAAATTTTACACAAGTTTCATAAAAATATTTCACACCAGAATTTTTATTTAGGACTTTTAACTTATTTATTTAACTTATTTTTGTGCGGTATATATTTAACGTATTGTATGAAGAAACAGCCGGTACGAATCGACATTTTGTTCTTTTGGTAGGGGCCAAAATGGCCCCTCACCGTCGTTCTAGTGTTAATATATACTTCGAACAAATATCGCCAATAGATCATATAAAACATATGTCAACATTAGTGTTGAAATAAAGATATTTTAACGTGAACATAATTTTAGTAAAATGTGTTTTCTTTCCATGTGGTACTTATTTGATTTCATTTGTTAAATAAATTTTCTTGTTCTACGTTTATTAAACATGAACAAAAGCGTAACAGTTAAATGCTTAAGTATAACATTAGTAACTCCGTAACCCTAGATAACGATTAGTTTTACACACGACACTGCAAAGTTCTGTAACATTTACCAGTGAAATTTAATAATACAAGGTGGGCGAAACGAAACGCCCTAATTCTAAACACTTATACTGAAATTCATAAAGATACAAATGAATGTAAATATATTACTTGAATGTGCGTAAAAATATACATAAAAACATTTAAAAGCACATTAAAGTCATTTTAAAATCAAAAAGGTTTTCAATCGAACTTACTCGGTCATCATCAGTGAAAAATTAATAGTTAAGTTGAGTTGTTGCCCGATGCTTATTACTATTAGTTTTTCAGTGATGATGACCGAATAAGTTCGGTTGAAAACGTTTTAATTTTTAAAAAGACTTTAGTGTGCTTTTAAATGTTTTTATGTATGTTTTTACGCACCTTCAAGCAATATATTTACATTTAGTTGTTTCTTTATGAATTTTAATTATTAAACAAGGTGAATTTGCACTGAAATTTAAACTTTTTATTGACTTATACTGAAGATAATAAACAAGCAAGGATATTTTGGTAGGTGGTACATGCTAGCTTAGATGTGGAAATTTACATTACGTTATAGCAATGATTTTTATTTCAGGTTTAAATTGAAAAAAAAATGGACATTGAAAAATGACAATGAATTCTGAAAAAGGACAAACCGTGTGGTGGTATGCAGAATTGGGGTACATTGTTGCAGTTCAAATACGTTTCTGTGCAGAGCATCACAGATGCTAATTAAGAGTATCAAGGCGTGGAAAGCAGCGTTTCTATAGTAAGCCTCTTGTAATGCACCTTAGTCACATATACAAATTTCAATTTTTTATAAATATTTAAACATTCTCAAAATAAAACGCAAAAGATTTTTCTCCATGACCGTAATGCAACGGAATTCTTTTGAGTGCCCCTGTAAAATAAATTTAAGTGCTATACACACCATATTCTATAGTAAGCCTCTTGTAGTGCACCTCAGTGATATATACACTATATTGCCAAAGGTGACAGGTCACTTGCAATTTTAGACGTTTTGTTAACTATCTAGAAAAATACATGAGGAATTAACCTGAAACTACAGGTGTGTAAACAGTACAGTATAGGTTATACATTTCCACGAAGATTTTTTCACGAAACCCCACAGGGGACTGTCAAAAAATTGAAAAAGGACGAATATCTTTTGGATTACCCTGTAAAACTAATGTAGCAAAAGCGTTCAAACTCGGGATTATTAATAAGTGGCTTTTTGTAATATACTGTGTTCCTTTTTATGAGGATAGCATGTATACTCGAAGAGAAATTCAGGTTTTTATAAAAAAAAGTCCCAAATTTCGCCTAGTTTTTAGCTTATAATTTGCAGAGTTCTTAATATAAAAAAAGTTCTTTTCAGAAAATATGACAAACAACATTGTACATAATACTCTGCAATCAGAATTAAAAAATAATAAAAATTGGATGAAATATAAGCAGGTTTACTAAAAAATGTTTCACTGCGCATGCGTGAATGCAATCAAAATATAATGTGCATAATGTATTAGCTAAGTACATAGAGCAACTTTCGTGAAAGTCTCAAAATCATAGCGTGAAAATTCTGAAAGTTATCGTCGATAGAATAAGCTCGAAATCCGTTGTTTCCAAAAGGAAGCAAAAAGATGCGGGGTTGTATCCAAATATAGTAGTACGTGCAAAATTGTGTATGCTATCTTGGCACTAATCAACAGATATTTGATACAACCCCTCATCTTTTTGGGAACAACGGATTTCGAGCTTATTCTATCGACGATAATTTTCAGAATTTTCAAGCTATGATTTTGAGACTTTCACAAAAGTCGCTCTATATACTTAGCTAATACATTATGCATATTATATTTTGATTGCATTCGCGCATGCGCAGTGAAATAGTTTTTAGTAAACCTGCTCATTTTTCATCCAATTTTTATTATTTTTTAATTCCGATTGCAGAGTATTATGTACAATGTTGTTTGACAAATTTTCTGAAAATAACTGTTTTTTATATTAAGTACTTTGCAAATTATAAGCAAAAAACTTGATGAAATTTGAGAATGTTTTTATAAAAACCTTAATTTCTCTTCGAGTATACATGCTATCCTCAGAAAAATGAACACAGTATATTACAATAAGCCACTTCTTAATAATATCGAGTTTGAACGCTAGTGCTACATTAGTTTTTACAGGGTTATCCAAAAGTTATTCGTTCTTTTTCAATTTGTTGACAGTCCCCTATGGGGTTTCGCGAAAAAATCGTCGCGCAAATATATAACCTATACTATACTGTTTTCACACCTGCAGTTTCAGGTTAATGCCTCATGTATTTTTCTAGATAGTTAACAAAACGTCTAAAATCGCAAGTGACCGGTCACCTTTGGCAATATAGTGTATATATATCAATTTCAATATGTTTGAAATTGTATAACATCATGAAAATAAACCGCAAAGGATTTTTCCCATAGATCGTAATGTAACGAAATTCTTTTGAGTGTCCCTGTAAAAAAAAACTATAAGTGTTACACACTTCATATTCAATACCGAACATGCCATAGTAAACCTAAATAACATATATGCAGAGATCAAATATCGATTAGACATCGTCCGATTTACTAGTGGGGCAAACGATGCGATTGCACAAACAAAACTTCATAACTATATGTATCCATTATTGTTTCGATTCTTGCAACGATTACATGTTGTATTACAGACTGTTCAAATTAGGGAAAATAACTCTATAATATAATAAATACTTTTAATTTATTACGTTTAGCAAAATGATGAATCAGATCAAAAGTTTTACGCTTTGTCATTTGCGTTCAACATTAAACTACGACAAAGCGTCTGTTATAAAACATACAATTTTAAATGAAGATATACTTTAGAAATATATATCTTTAAAATGTAATTATTTACAGACTTTAATAATACCTCCGCAATAGATGATAAATATTTTGACATAAAATTTTTTAATATGTTTTCATGTAGTTTATATAGTTTGAAAATATGACACGTGACTCGCGTTTACATATTAAAATGAAATTGTAAAGTCAACTTTGCGAAATATACTTATTTTATCCTTTCAAACGCTTAATCAGACAATGAAGGAAAATGAATGAAATATATATATATATATATATATATATATATATATATATATATATATATATATATATATATATACAGGGTTGTTATAATTAAAATTCGCCTATTCAGAAGGCTCTAGATCCGGTTCTATGGCTCCAAACGAAACAAAATTTCACTAGTACATAGTTGAAGAGATGCGCTCTGCGAAAGTCGAAAAAAAAATTAGTTATCTATTCAGATACGTACCAGTGAAATTTTGTTTCGTTTGAAGCCATAGAACCGGATCTAGAGCCTTCTGAATAGGCGAACTTTAATTATAACAATCCTGTATATATATTGCTTATTGATATTTGAAATTAAAGCACATATTAAAAAATTTATAAAATAAAATAAATTTATTTTGCACACGTCTTAGAAATTATTACAAATGTCACCTATAATAATAGATAATTTAAGAATAATATTTGATGATGAGTAATTTTAAATGTAAAATCAACAAATGTGTTATTAATAAGTTATGTATCACAAAACATCATACTAATTTCTTAAATTTTTATTTTTGAGTAACTAATTTAAATATTGACCTGACTTGGATAATAGGATCTAATATTGATACATTTTAATCAGTTATACAAAAGTAAGGAAATTTTATTTCATATAATTGGAAAATATAATCTTTAGTGAATAGCCTTTTGAATATGTATTAGGAATTTACATTTAAGAAGTTTAAGCTCAAAAAATATATATGAAACAAATTTTATTTTATAATTAAATTAAATATTAATTACAAGTGAAATGCGCAACGAGTAGAAATTTAGTTCTAAATGATATTATAATATCCTAAAAAATAGTAAATTATGAAAAAAAAATGTTAAAATTGCATAAATTGTAATTAACATGAGAGATTTAAGCTAACGGGCACTAGATGTCTCTTCCAATTGAGACAAGATTAAAGTTACAGAATAAAAACAAGTTAGAAATTGTACATCAAACGTGACAAATGATGTGCGTTCGTACTGTTATTTTCAGTGAAATAGCTTATATCATCAGTTATTGTGATATGATCTATCTTTTGTTGACATTTACTGAAAATTCTAATGGAAAACTTAATCCGAGCTTTCAAAGTTTCCGAACTTGAAATTCTTATTTAAACTCTTTTTTAATTTAATATCTATTTCTTCTAAAACATCTATCAAAAAAATGTCTGTAGATTATAGGACTGTTATAATTAAACAAGTTTAGTATACAAATTCGGTTGGCAAATTCCGTAATACGGAAAAATTATGACTCCATCTTTAATATGACGCGATCACCATGGAAACCTAGAACCATTACGCCAGATATATCGCCAAGTTATCTGACATGTATGACATTTTAGTCATATATGACGTACTACATGACATTTTATAACATCAAAATAGGTATTAATTTGTTAAAGTCTGTATATTTACTAATCATTCTCCATATTACCAATTTACACTCAGACATTATTTAAAAACATGGTTAAAAGTTCCATTAAAAACGTCCCACATTAGCAAAAATGCAAAAAAGTTTCAAATAAAAGCTGTCACCATTGCACAATAGCGCTTTCACTCTGGCTAGAGCATCATCAGTTGTTAACTCTCAAGCATCTGATTCTTCAGTATATATACGACTGGGAGTTGAATAATTCCCTTTATCGGCATTCATTTCCCTCTTACCTACATAGGAATGACAAAAAGAAAAATTGAGGAAAGAATGAAAGAACACATAACAGATATAAAACTAAAAAAACACTCAACAGCGCTTGCAAGATTAAACATTAAAACTCCAATCAAACTTGAAACTCTAAAAATATAAAAAATAGCGAACTATGAAAATCTACATAATACTCTAATAAGAGAAGCAATAGAAATTAATGCATCCAAAGACGTTTGCAATGATATGGTTCACGTAATCATTGATTCCCGTTGGAAAAAGATGTTAGAAGAGGGGGATAAAAATAGGGAATTGGATGTCGATAAGGGAATTCTTCAACTTCAAGTTGTATATACCGGGTGATTATAATTATAGTTACGATTTCAAAAATCGATAATTTTAAAACTACTGGTCAGAATGATTTGATATTTTAGCAAAACAATTGCGAGGCAAATGGAATTTTGTTTGGCAATGGAAAAAAATAGTTCCAAAATGTGCCGATAGATGGCGCTGTAAAGGTTCAGATTGTCTGGAGATATGCAAATTACTAATACGTGGCAACTATGGGTACCTGAAGAATGTTGTTTACAGTGGGCGAATTGAGAATCTAAGCAACTTGAAGGCAAGAACCACACACCACACACATTACATCAGTACAGATACCCTCCGATCTGTTGTGGAGCATGCCGTTTTGCGCTTCCAATTAGTAACGGAACAAGGCGGAGGGCATATCGAACAACTTATACTTTATTTATCAGTAAAGTGTTTGTTCCATAATGCTTTTTTTTTTCATTTTTTGTCATTATTGCTGTTGTCGCTGTAAACACGTATTCTTGTCTTTTCGCTAATACATTTTTAGTAAATCCCTGAACTCTATTTTTCTTCCTTTTAACTAACAACATTCCTGTGTTGAAAGAATAAATTTTTGGTCTTTCTCCTGACATTACCCTGACAGCGCCATCTATCGGCACATTTTAGAACAATTTTTTTCCTTCGCCAAATAAAATTCCATTGCCTCACGATTGTTTAGCTAAAATATCAAGTCTTTCTGACCAGTAGTTTTAAAATTATCAATTTTTGAAATCGTAACTTTAATTGTAATCACCCGGTATATTGAAGAATCAGATGCTTGAGAGTTAACAACTGATGATGCTCTAGCCAGAGTGAAAACGCTATTGTGCATTGGTGACAGTTTTTATTTGAAACTTTTCTACATTTTTGATAATGTGGGACGCTTTTAATGAAACTTTTAACCATGTTTTTAGATAATGTCTAAGTGTAAATTGGTAATAGGGAGAATAAATAGTTTTATAACATCTATGACTAAATCAACAAAATTACATTTTCCTACCTGCATGCAAAAAGATAGAAACCACAGCTACCACTCAGTTCTTGCCTACGATCTGAGAGTATCGCATCCATACTCGTTAACGATGGATCTCACAACAATCTAGTTTATACAGGGTGATTAAAAAACTTTTTGAATTTTTTTTATCTGTTGTTATGTATACTAAAACAAACAATTTTGTACAGGAAACCACGGTCGTAGTCGATTCCTTCATTCAAATATTCAAGGTGCCTGACTCCAGTCTGTACATAACTATTGTTTATAACTTCAAAATAAAGGTATTCCAAAGTTATTTCCAACCTAATTACCTTGCTTCGTGGGAAATACAATAATATCATGAAAGTATTTGGAAATTTATAGAATTTCTGTAAATGAAACCACACGAGCTGCTAATTGCATACTTAAGAAAATTATTGATTTTACGGTATAATACTGGCATCCCAGCTGCCAGTATTATACCATAAAATTAACAGTAATAAACCTAAATACATAATAGCAGTACATAACATAATAACATAATAACATAATAACAGTAAAAATTAAATAAACAGTAATACGTTACCACGCATGCTCGGTAACGTATTACTGCTTATTTTACTGTTTATTACTGTTAATTTTACGGTATACTACTGGCAGTTAAAATGCCAGTATTATACTGTAAAATGACTTTTTTTTTTTTTTTTTTTTTGTACTGCATATCGAAATGTAGATTATCTAATTCATGCTATTTGGGTAAAAACTCGTGAAAGATTTAGATTTCACATAAATAAATTCAGTTTATTTCAAATTTTGTTAAAATATCTTCATTATTATTAAAATCAGGAACAAAATTCAGAATTCGGACGACTTGATTGAAAAACCCTGTACTTTTAAGGGTAAAAAATACTACTACTCTGGTTTTCTATACAAAACATTGTTTATTTAAATATCTTCTATAACTTCTTATAATGTCTCAAATATTTATCTTTAATCCCGTACGTTACGTTTCCTGAATTTTGTCTGCATATTAGTATCTTATAATATTTTATTCTTTAGGTTAAGAAAATTGTTTAGCATTTCTACTTCTCTGTACCACAAATGGCAAATATACTTCACATAAACATAATCGAGAATTATTGTGTCATCAGAGGAGCAACAAAATCGGTAAACATTTATGTGTATGTCATAAACATTAAATAAATAAATAAAATTTAAATAAGTATACATGTGTAAGACAAAGTACACAAAACATTACAATTTTTCTAAGCCGATTTATAAATTGTGTTCTTTATGCATCTTATGTTATTTTAGCATTAAAAACGACATATTTTCTGCATGTATATTTCAAATTTCAGATAGTTTAAAAAAGTATTCTCAAAGAATATCGCTGATCATTTAAAATTACTTTCTTCATGAATAATAAATAGTTACTTATGGGATTTATTGAAATGCAAATACTATGTGTATAAAAGGCTATTTTAATATTCTCATCCCTAAGTGACTTTGGACGCTATCTATAGAGTTTCGATTATTAGTGAAAATACCAATTGAATATTTCAGCCCCCCTCCCTAAGTGATTCGTGAATATTTAAACAAAAGAGGAAATTCAAAGATTACGGGCACTTAATTTTAAAACGCTACTTATTTTGGAATTAAGGAAATGTTAAAGTAACTCTAATACTTAACTAGACATTAAATATTAAATAGATAAAAGCTATCGAAAGCATTTCATGACAGCCATTTATGTAAATAAATATCAATAAATAAAAAATACGATTTTAAATTGAAAACCATGTTTTTCGATAACAAATTGAATTCGCCTATTCCTTTAATCTCATCGAACAAAGAAAGTATAAAACCAGTTTGTATGGTGTTGTTGTTATGCGTCCTCACGGATATATAATCATTAAATGGTTGCCAAAGTTTACATAATTCGTATTTGTTTCGATTGTACTTGTTTTGGCGGAGATCACGTTATATATATATATTTCTTCGATTGGACCAAAACCTGTATACGAGTTGTAATTCTCAAACTGAGTTAAAAAGAGACCTGGCCAGGATTCATATTCCAACTGAGTGAAAAGGAGTCCAGGACAGGATTCGAAACAGCACCTTTAGCGTAATCTGGTCTGATATCTGACCAGATGTCATAATCAACATGGTTATCTCGGTGAGAAAGGTCTGCCCGATTTTGAAACATTTGGCAGAAATATTTGGCGTTAGCTACCAATGTTTTACCACCTGAATTATCCTGGGCAAATCGGGCAGAACTTTCTCACCGAGATAACCATGTTGATTATGACATGTGGTAAGATATCAGACCAGATTACGATAAAGGTTCCTGCTTCGAATCCTGTCCTGGACTCTTTTTCACTCCGTTGGAATATGACTCGTATGACTTATTTACCAATTAGAATATTTGTGTTAAAACTAATATATCAAAACCTGTATGTTTGTCTATTTGTCCGTTTTCTTCTATTATTTTAATCTCTAGGCTAAAACTTTAGTAAACAAAAATGGGACATTGTCGCAAAAATCAATGTGCTAAGTATAGTAGAGAGCAAAATGAAATTTGCCGAAAATTCTGTTCATAAAAAAAGTCAAAATTTTTAATTAAACATTGCAGATACAATACATACACCACATAACCGAACATAATAAGAGCGAGTAGTAATTTTATTTTCGTAAAGATAGGATTTTTCTTATTTGTCAATTGCAAAAATGACCTTTTTTGCATCTATATCCATATCCAAATATATTAGTTTGAATATCTACAAAAGTCGGAAGTCGCAACGCACTTTTCTTTCCGAGAAACTGAAATCGCAAAATCTTAGTGAAATTAGGGACCGTCTATAAATCTATGATTTTAACATGTAGCTCAATACTTTTTATTTTTATTTTTTACTTATCTTTTTGTAATGAAAATAAAATATTTTTGCATACTTTAATACAGTTTTCAACCATTTACGCATGAATATAAAAAAGTCCTTCCGGCCTGTACCGGGTGGAAAATGTAGCTTTCATAGTCCATGTTTTTAAAATTTCAATTCATTTTACACAAACACCCGAAGCTAAACTGATTGGAAGCCGATTATAGAAGATTCAATTTCGGTCTTCGTTAATACTGAATTTGGATGCGAATTTCATAGTTACAGCATAACAAAAATCAGATTGTTTTTTTATCAGAAGTTATTATCAGAAGTTATTTTCGGTCCATTAAGTAATTAAAAAACTGCTTTTCTAAAAAGAAAGTTTTTAAAAAGCTACTTGCACTTGTACGGATATATAGGGGAAAGGTACAGGGAATCCCACCTCCTCTTAAATATTCAGTATAAAATAGTAAGAGATATAGCTTGAAACTTGAAATACTACTTGAAATACCGATGAAAAGTCTGAAATTAAGACATTTAGAAATTCAGACACGTAAGTGTCTGAATGTGATCATATGTGTTATGCTATGATACGATCTTATCCCTTATAGCAACGCCATCAAAACACTGTTTTCGAATAGATGAAAGGTGTATAAAATACTTTCCAACTCACTAAATTTGGCATTACTTTAAAAATAAATAATTTGATTAGATCATAGCACATGGGCCATATTGCACGGGTCCGCTTGTCATCTCTTCGAACTAAGTTATTTTCGGTCCATTAAGTAATTAAAAAACTGCTTTTCTAAAAAAAAAAGTTTTTTAAAAGCTACTTGCACTTGTACGGATATACAGGAGAAAGGTGCCGGGAATCCCCCCTCCTCTTAAATATTCAGTCTAAAATAGTAAGAGATATAGCTTGAAACTTGAAATACTACTTGAAATACCGATGAAAAGTCTGAAATTAAGACATTTAGAAATTCAGACACGTAAGTGTCTGAATGTGATCATATGTGTTATGCTATGATACGATCTTATCCCTTATAGCAACGCCATCAAAACACTGTTTTCGAATAGATGAAAGGTGTATAAAATACTTTCCAACTCACTAAATTTGGCATAACTTTAAAAAATAAATAATTTGATTAGATCATAGAACATGGGCCATATTGCACGGGTGCATATAGCACAGAGACATGAGTGCTAACAGAAAGAAATTAGGGATGTGACGAATAGTGATAAGGCCGAATTGTAGGTCGGATACCAAAATTTTTTTTTCCAAATAAGAAAATAAAATTTGTTTATATATATATTTAAATTTTTAAAGTGGAAAAAGTATTTAACACAAATTGGTATTTTATCAATTATGTGTTTAAATTTTTTTTTAAGATTGGTGTATTGTAATATTTCAAACACCTTGATGCTAATAATATAACAACTCTTACTACATGTAAATTAATAATAGCATAATTTTATCTACAGGAAAGTAACTCATAAACATTTTTTTCGAATAAATGAAATCATTAATCATTGTTAATCGTACTTTTAAATAAAAATAGAACAAAAAATTAAGAAATTGCATTTTATCCTGTTATTATTAAATTTATAAAATTGATTTTTGGTAAGTCAGTATAAAGATAATGTTATTTCCATTAAAATATAAAGAATGTACTTCACTCTTACTAACCAATTTTTAATACTTTCTCTCATAATTCATAGCGAAATATTTCCTGAAATAACCTTTAGTAAAGTAAATTCTATTGTGAGAAGTTCTTATTCCTATTGAAATTCGCAGACATTAATGCATATTCAAGTAATTTCCATTACTCTGTAAGAGTATTTACATCTTGTGTTGTAATCTATTGATCCCTAATGAAGACATTTTCTTGACAACTGTGTCTCTAAAGTTAGTTTAAATCTCCAATTTGGACACAATTTTCTAAAAGATCCTTAACTTTTATAGGAAATAGAGAAACGCTATATGTTTTTTTAGTATCCGAGTAACTGTACATTTTATGGAATTAAGAATGAAAATGACTTCATGAATGTGTCAGAAAGGAAAGTAGCCAATTTGGATTAGAGAAAAAAAATTCAAAAAAGAAAGAAAAAAAAAATATATATATAGTGAGTTTATTCGACGAGATATCTCGCAATATTCGGCCAAAACATTTGGCCAAATAAACTTCAATATTCAGCCAGCCGAATATTTGGCACAAAAGCCGAATAGCGAATAGTGGCCTAATATTCGTCCCATCCCTAAAAGAAATGTAGTAATTAATCTGTATGTAATAATTATTCTGTATTCATTTGGAAGAATGAATTTTATCATTTTTTTTAATTATCAGACACAAGAAAATCAAATTTCAAAATCCAGGAAGGGGCAAACCCCTCAAGAAAAAAAAACAACGTCTTAAATTAAAATATCTTGTCATTTCCGGCTTAGCCACCAGAGGTAGCCATCCTAGCGCGCATGCTTTTAAACCATTTTTTTTTCTTCCTTCGTAACTCAAATGGTATTTGTAATTTAAAACTTTGAATTTAAACTGTATTTTCATTTTTAATTGTACGTTCGCGCAAATTTTAATTAATAATATAGTTTGATTTGATTCATTTTTTATTTAATGTGAAGTTTGTGATTTTAATTCGTATCACCTTAGAGTTAGTTTCGTATTATTTTGATCTCGTCATATCTTGATTAACGGAATTTGTCTCGCTGGCTTATTAGTCCAGGGGAAATGTACCAAAAAAAGATGTTACCTTGCAAAAGGTCGGGTAGAAGATTTTTTTTTCTGACTTGTATATAATGAAGCCAGCATGGAAAAACCGAATTATCCAGCAAAATTTCTTAACGGAGAATTTTCTGTGGCCAAAAAACAACAAAAAGTTTTGGGACTGTTTTTGTTCTTTTTTAAATATCTCGAGACTCGTTGTCGTAGCGTATTATTTGTTAATTACAATGTTAAAGATGACAAAATTCTCTACAACTATCACATTTACAGCTTTTTAATACACTCAATAGCAAACGCAGTACGACATTTCAAACATAAGACAATTTTTTCGATTTCCTTAAAAACCTTGAAAATCGTAGTTTTCTCCCGATGATTAAAATTTTCTCTACGGATTTAATCATGGATGTAAACTTATGCATATTGATAGCAGTAAATTTTATGTTATTTGCACGTCCTCTTTCTTGCGTGCAGTACAGCCTTTCAAAAATGAGGCTATTTTTACAACTTACATATTCCCGCTCGATATAGATAGAATGGGTATTGGAAAGAGGGGACGGGTGACAAATAACTGCAAGGAAAAAGAAAAAATACCTCTAGAGCAGGTGTTGGTACAAACCATGGTACGCGAAGCTCTGGCTACTGGTACGCAGAAGTCCGATACTGGTATGTGGAATAAAATACAGAATGCAGCATATTATTATGGTATCAAAAATACAGAAAGCAGTACATTATTATGGAAACAAAAATACAGAATCCAGCATATTATTATGGAATCAAAAATAGCTTGTCTTTATTGCTTGGAAATTAAAAAAAAAAAATCGAATGCGATTTTAGATCTGTAAACACTTTTTTTGTTTGTTTTTATTTTGTTACAAGAAATGCTTGTTACTGCAGACTTGCTGAAATTTGCACACAACGCTTATGATACAGTCAGTTTTTCAGAATTAAAAACATAATTATTAGATTTATATGGATAAAAATTGAATTTTTTAATAAAGACCGAATTATAAAATTAATGAATGAAGGAATTTTAATTAGCAGAAGAACTTTTTAAAATATTCTTTATAAATTGAATAATTTGAAGGTAAAGTCTGGATGGTTGGAAGTAGGAGTAGCTCGTGTGAGTAGGAGCAGTTAAAACAAAATAAAATTCCAAGTATAATTTATAACACATTGTTCTCTTTGTACTGGAAGAGCTTCTAGGAGGTGTTGAAATAAAAGTTTTATTTCAAACATATTTCTCAAATTAATTAATTCTGTTGATTGAAATATTTTTCTAATTAGTTTTTAACAGAGTAAGGTTATTTAAAATGATGATCTGATATCAAACAAAAACTGTGGTCATATGCAGTGAGGATTTGAGGTAAAGCTACATATAGGTACATAATAAAGAGGTAAAGCTACATAGGTGCATATAGCTACATAAAGGTACATATGTTTTGAGGTAGTATATACATAAATGTATGAAGAATGTACTTGCAAGTGCTAATGCGCGATATTATTGTCGCATTTATTATTAATACAGTTGTATCGAGCCTATGTTAAATGCGCTAAATAAGCTTTGGATAAGAAATTCGTTTCTCATTTGAAACATCCTGTTACTGTATCTCACGAGAGAGGAAAGAAGTGAACTTATTCAGCTCTCCTGTGATGGATTTCTGGAGTCCACATTCAAAAGGATGAATGTAACAGATTTTTCGTTGGCGAGAATATGAGAATACCGTCTGATATCGTCAAATTCTGCTTGTGTTTAGCATAACATATCTCTGGGAATGTGCTTCCCCCCCCCCCCTTCGTTATATAAAAAACAAATACACGGGATAAACTAAACATCGAATCTGACTTATGACAAAAACTACCTAATATTGAGCCAGACGTGAGGAAGCTGTGCTTGATAAAACAAGTCCACCCTTTTCATTAGCGATAGAAGCAAATTAGTGTAATCAGCCTACTGTAACAGTATATGAATCAGTGTGCGCCAATATGTCATTAAATATTGTGGCTTTTTTCCTATACCAAAACACTTTTTTTTATATTGTATACATTATTAAAATTTAATGGTGATACTACTTTTTACTTGAATGTTATTATGAAGCAGTCTATCTTAGTACCAATTTAGTAATGTAATCATTAATGTTTGTATACAATAAAACCTGCTATGACGGTAACACGAAAGACCAAGGATATATTTCGTTTTAGACAGGTTCATTTTTATAGTTTTTCTATATTAGCTTTACGTTTTTTACCTGGTGGTACGCGAAAATATGAACTTCGATTTAGTGGTACGTCGGTCTAAAAGTTTGGGAACCCTTGCTGTAGAGGAACAGGATCCTGATATATCTTCTATTCAGGATAACTGAATGCTAATAATCCTACAACAGTCCCATCAAAGAGAGAAAAATATTGTTAAATATCCCGTAGAAATTATTATCATTAAAATACATTTTTTCATTTAGCTTATGCAGTCATATAGCGTACCTTACTTTATTGTGTAGGGAAAGTGGACTTGAATGAGATAGGGGATGAATGTAACAACAAAAATGTTTATATGATCAACAATCATAAATAACTTGGTATTTCATTTGATAAATGGTAGCACTGAGATCATTCAACAGATATAGTTTCAAAACAGTACGTATTACAGAATTCCACAAAGTGTATTTTTCAACAAACAAAGTTTCTCTGTTTGAACTTTAAGGCATTTAATAGATAAAATCTTAAAATTTTATGCATTTTTGCACGCTAAAATGTTATAATCTCTCGTAATATTTATATAATAAAAGTGGAAAAATATAAATAATATTTACTAAAACTAATGTTTGGAACAATTTTATGAAAATAGTGATCTCAAATATTTATTGATAGAATTTTTAAATTTTACTATAGATATAAATGCATAATATTAGTTAATGAAATAATCTGTTTTTATTATAGATATTTTATAACATAAAAGTATTTGTTTACATAAGATATATTAATTTTTAGAGTGGCTCCTTTTATATTGAACTACAAATCAATGTTTGCTATACTTAAAACAGTACAAAATTAAAACATATGTCATCAATAAAATAAAATATACCATTGTACTATAGAATAAAATGTTTATGGAATAAAATGAACAATATGTGCATTATAAAAATAATTATTAAAATTAAACAAAATTTTTTTTTATTGAAACTGTCGTGTTAATAGGTTACTAAATGCTGAAATATTCTTTTAAACAATACGTTAAAATTAACAATTGTATATACTTAATGTTACTGTTTAAATATGAAAATTGTCTCATCATCCACACTCTCCCCTGCTGTCAATATGTAGAAGTTGGCATACATCATTATATCCGTGGGGAACATTGAATCATCTGGACAAAACTACGTTTTTCACGGTTTTTAAGGAAATTGAAAAAAATGTCTTATTTTTTAAATGTCGTAATGCGCTTGCTATTGAGTGTATTAAGAAGTTGTAAATATGAAAGTTGTAGAGAATGTTGTCTTCTTTAATATTGTAATTAACAAATAATACGATACGATAACGAGTCTCGAGATATTTAAAAAACAACAAAAAAGTCCCAAAAATTTGTTGTTTTTTGGCCACAGAAGATTCTCCCTTAAGAAATTTTGTTGGATAATTCGGTTTCTCCATGCTGGCCTCATCATATACAAGTTGGAAAAATAAAATCTTCTACCCGACCTTTTGCAAAGTAACATGTACATTTCCCCTGGACTATATATTTCAATGAATGATGATTTCATTCTTGTAACATCGACTAGCAAGATATAAGGAATTGTCTTTTAAAAAGCTGCAAGATTTCCTCCCTTCAGCATTTAGGATAAATCGAGAAATTTGCCTTTAAAGAAGATCTCTTAACTGATGTGGCAGTATTTCAAGTATGTTTGATAATTTATTTATTTTTCATTTGACATATTGCTATATTTTGTTGACAATACTACATAAAATAATTTTTCAAATCTAATTTCTTTAAATCGGTTTGCAAATAACTCATATTCCAGAAATATATACTATTTGAATCATGTATTTATATGCTGTTAAAAAGTCAGTAATACATATATAGAAGTTGCTTAATTTAATTATCTGTTTTTTTTAATAAAAAAGTAAAAACTGAAAATTGTTGAATATTTTTCTAAAGAAAAAAATTCTGTGAAGAATAATTACAAGGTTTGAAAGCAAAATTTAATTGCATTGTTATATCCTAATTATTTCCCATTTATAAATATGTCAATGAAAAGAAACAAATATTTGTGACTTTGTATTATTACTAAAATCAGTGTTAAAAATTTCCATTGTTTAACAGATAATTTTATTAAGAATATCTATTTTCATAGCTTTAATTTAATTTCAAGCAAAAAATAAAATAAAATAAAATTAATTAATTGTTTTGCGATTGTATAATGATAAATTTGAAAATCAATAAATGAGAAAATATTTGAATATAAAGCAGGTTGGGATTGTTCCAGAAGCAAAACCTGATTAAAGCATGGGCAAACTGTGCCATAGCACTATCTGCTTCCCCCCTTCCCCGACTTATTGGGATGCCCCAAACTTGGTGTGAAATTTTCATAACGCTGATATTTTTAATCTGTTTTGACATTGTACTGATTATAATCAATATTTTGAACTTTTACAGAAAGATAAGATTAAAAACAAAAAATAAACCTATCTAAAAACTGTAAAACTTCTCAATAGCGAGCACCTCGGGACCGTGGAATTTGAGGTAAAAGTATGTAAATATGTGTGTGTTGGAATTGAAAAATATGAATGTTCGATAAATAGCGGTGTCCTCTATTCGGGATTGTCTGTCATGGAGGTTTTACTTTCACAGCGGAATGAAATCTCCATGACAGACGCCTATATTTAGCACACAACTTTTCAATTCACGATGCATAGATATTTACATACTTTTAAAAAGCAGGCGCCTCCGAATAGCGGACAAATGGAGAAATTTTACTATTTTTAGATTTAAAAAAAGTTGTCAATTTTATCTTACTGTAAAAGTTTAAAGCATTGAATATAATCAGTGCAATGTCTAAAGTGATTTAAAATATCAGCTTTACGAAAATCGCATACTAAATTTGGGAACCTCTAAAATCGAGGTTGGGGAGGCAGGCAGTGCCATCACCCAGTTTCCCCATGCTTTAATCAGGTTCTGCTTCTGGCACAATCCTCATCCCTGTTTTGTATTAAAATATTATCCATTCATTAAGGATGGTCAAATATGGCCTTTTATGCTTAAAAAAAATGTGGTCAGAAATGGCTGTCTATTGCTGACAAATCAGAGCACAAAAATGTCCGCGATTCAGACTTTCAAGTGGCTGAAATTCAGACACTATTAAGTGTCTTAAATTTTTAAGACACTTTACAGTGTCTCTTTTATGAACCATCCGTTTCAGATATTTCAGTTTACAGTGCAGAAACAATGTTTTCGATTTATATATTTTTTTGTACATCTTTCTGATTTTTTTAAAATTATTATTTTTTTTAACTGGCCATCATTTTGAAACAAGATGGTGGAAAAAGCTGGCCATTGGATTAGGTCGAGACCTTGGTATGCCCTATACACATACTCAGTCACATTCAAATCGGTTCATAAATAAGAGAGTTACAGCCTGACAAATGTCAGATACACACACACACACACACATATATACATATATATAAATCAACATTTGAACGGAGGGTGGATTTGGGATTTGGGGGGTCATGATCGGTGAAAATATACCAAAATGTTTTCGGATTGCTTTCCTCCCAACGGCTGCGCTAGGTATCTTTTTTTTAAATAAAATAAAAGAATTTGCAAATATTGAAATGCAGAAAAATGGTAATAAGCACTTAAAGAAGTATATTTCGATGTGTAGTAGAATCCTCTGTTGAATGGGATTTGATACTGGAGTAGAGCACAGAATTTATTCAATAAAATTTTATTACAACAGAAGTTTTTCTGATACATCGAACTATAAAGCAAGTTGCAACAATTTATGAGTACAAAAAATGAGAATATGTGTGTGAAGAATTATACTAAGTTATTGCCAATAAGAGTGTCTATTAAACGGACCTACTCACCAGACTCAGGTGCACAAATGTTTTTATAGGTTTGATTTTGTAAAAAAAATCTGCAAGTTTATTTATACAACAGTATAAAGGATTTACGGTCAGCAGCAATATAAAACTGCACTCTTCGCAAAATATTGCGTAAAAGTGTTTGTAGTTTGTAGTGCGTGATGCATCGGAACGCTTAAGTTATTCTAGAAATAAAATCTTGCGCATTTAGTGGAAATTGAAAAATCTAGATGGGTTAGATCCAGTGACAGATGTGGTCATTCTGTGGGTCCTTGTAGCAATTTTCGAACTCTGTATTAATTAACCCATTAAGCGCCGCTATATATATTAAACTATTTTTTTATGGAACTGTTGTTTTTTCTTTATGAATAGGAAGTCTTTAAAGTATTTCAGAAGAAAAAAAAAATCGAATATTTAGGAAAAATAGCATGTTCCCAAAATGGGAGCAATGGCTCTTAATTGGGGTAATTTTTTTCAAAATTTTTACTTATGCCTCCGTGCATTTATGGTTGTTATTTCACTGTTCTTTAGCTATAAAAGGGGTAATATCATTCTGAAACTGATATTTTACGAATAATTCATATAAATTAGTCCAACATCTATTAGTCCATTTATAATAAAAATAAAACATAAAATTACCGATTCCATAAGCATTTTCATTATCCATCTCTTTATTTTTCCCATTTACATAATTTTAGTCCTACTATTTTACATGAAAATGATGGAACATTTTTTATGCAGCATTATATTATTTTTTGCGTTTTCTGAAATTGATTTTTTAACTTTTTTTTAACTTTTTTTTGCATTTTGTTTAGTTTTTCCATATTTCGATTTGAAAATTCGTCTGAACTTTCATCTGAAATATCAAGTTAATACTTTGTCTTTTTAAAACTCTAAATCAGATATTTCTTGATTGTCTGTTGATTTAGAATTCACGGAAAATTCTACTCCACCAAATATAACATGGGATAAATCTTCGCATAAATTATTTTCTATTACATATGTAATAGAAAATAATTTATGCGACATGCATATGAGGAAGATATCTTCATCGTATGTTACAATACTGCAATCAGGTGGCAAAAAAAAAAAAAAAAAAAAAAAAAAACGATTTTTGGAACAGCAGAAAAATCATCCAAATCTAAAAAATTGTTCAATCATCTTCCATGTAAAAAAATCAGAAAAAAAAATAATGTATTGATGAAAAATAAAGAGATGGATAATGAAAATGCTTATAGAACTGGTAATTTCATTTTTTTTATTATAAATGTAAAAGTTGGACTAATTTATATGAAATCTTCTTTGAATATTAGTTTCAGTATGATATTATCCCTTTTATAGCTAATAAACTGAAAAATAAATACCATAAATGCACGGAGTCATATGTACACGTTTTCAAAAACATTACCCCCATTGGGAGCAATTGCTCCCATTTTGGGAACAACTTATGCTTTCGGTAATTGTGATTGATCTATTATACATATTAATTCCGGATTGATGTTGTTTAATATAATACACTGTTATAAACATATTTTAACTAAAAAATATAATTTTTATTATATAGTTTTTTTTAAATCTTTCGAGTACGGCCAAAAAGCTATTTTTCGCCTTTTTTAACACATTTTAAAAAATAGAAAATTCTAATGAAACTTTAAAAAAAAATTTTCAGAAGTCGTCTATTATATTCAAAATTAAAATAACAGGAACCTTTTAACGATATATAAAATACTCACTTTAGAAAAAAATCATAAAGAAATGTTCCCAAAATGAAAGCAATGGCGCTTAATGTGTTAAATAGTGTAATGTGGTGTAACGCAATCGTGTTATTAAGAATTACAATTAATTGGATAAATTTATATATATTTATCTTACATAATTTAAAATCTTACAATATATAGGTACATTTTTCAATTATTATCATGAATTTTATTTTTAGATTCAAATTTTCATATTACTAGTTATGTGACATAATTTAATTACCGTGAAAAGAATATATATAATTTACATGCATTCCCTCTTGGTTCAAATTCACCTATTCTATTTAATCTTATTCAAAAACAATTTTATCTGCTGTTAATTATGTTTATAATATTAATTATGATCTATTATTATTGTTTAATTAAAATTCAAATATTTTTAAAAGATACATGCATATTAATTATATTTTAAAATGTTTTTGCATAGTTGGAAGCAGCACCAAAAGAAAAATGAAATTTTAAATATTTTTTACATTAATATTTATAGTATCTAAATTTTTCCTAGATATTTAAGTTATTTACAATATTATTCTTATATTATTAAATTATGTTTAATAAAAGATTAATTAGCGGATTTGTGCTTTGTTGTAAGGATATGTTTATTAACTATCAACAATTATATTAATTTTATTTTTATATCAATTGTTCATTCATTAAAAGCATTAATAATAATTGATTAATTAACATATTATTTTACATCATTTATAATCTTATCATTTTTAGGCTGCATTAATAAATTATTACGTATTTTATTTCTTGCTTCAAATTGACAAACTACTTGTAATTTAATTAAAATGTCTTAAATGAATATAATTTTAGCATTTCTTTTCGTTTTAAAATAGAATTTAAACTTATTCTGCTTTATTCTCTACATTTTATTATATTTTTAAGTAAGAATTATTACTGTAAAAAGACTTACTTTCGCGAGCCATAATTTTCTCGAAAATGAAGATATTGGTGGGAACTTGAAAATTTCTCTAATTTTATATAAACAGAACCGAAAGTTGAAAAATCCCAAAACTACCTAAATAGAACACTTTTTGCATAAGGCATTTTAAGAAACTTTATTTTGTCCGAAAAGTTCGCCCTCCCCCTCCCCCTCTTCACATCGCTCTAAAAACAACACGCGGTACTTATCAACTTTGAACTTGGCTCAAAACGCGCATTCCACCCCAAACAAGTTTCTTTTCTTAATATCTTTTTCCCACGCCCTGAACCTCCCTTTTGCACCGAAATTCTAATTACCCCACCCCCCTTCGCTTTTCTACTGCTTTGAAAGAAAAACGTGGGCAGTTATTCAGTACACGACGAAGTACTGAGGTCCAAAATTGGCCGATATGCTAATATGAACCGAAATTCTGCAGCAGTAAAACATTTCACCTCTGAACTGGGAAGGCCGGTGAGTGAATCAACCGTTCGCAGCATAAAGAAACAGTACATTCAAGCATTGAAACAAGCTAAAGCCGATGTAACAAATTTACCGCACGGTAATCGCGGTCACCCCTTAAAATTTGGTGATTTCGACGCAAGTGTTCAAACATATGTACGTAAATTGCGGATTGTTGGTGGAATAGTGAATCGCACTATTGTTATTGCTGCTGCAAAAGGAATTGTGAGTAAACTATTTCGATTTGAGCCCGATTTGGGCCAGAAGCCTGCTGGCAAGAATGAACTTTGTTCGTAGAACGGGAACCAAAGCTGCACGAAAACTGCCCCCAGACTTCCCAGCTATTCGCGACGAATTCGTTAACCGTGTTCGTAGCGTGATCGACAAACATGTTGTTCCCACTGAGATGTTTAACTTCAATCAGACAAACGTAAAGTTTGTGCCTATATCTGAATACACATTTTAAGAACGTAGTTCAAAACAAGTATCCATAATCGGCATGGAAGTTATTAGAGAAATAACTCTTTTGTTAGCATGTTCCCTTTCTGGAAACCTACTTCCACATCAATTGTTGTACGCTAGAAAAAGAACAAATTGTCATTCAAAGTTTACATTTCCCGCGGACTGGGATATGTGGCACACCGATTTGCACTGGAACAATACTCACATAATGATTCGCTACATCGAGAATATTCTTGTACCTTATTACGACAAACAAAGAGAGCTTCTCACGCTAGTTCCAGAACAACCTGATGTAGCATTCTCTGTCGTTTTTAAGGTACACCAAGATCCTCTTTTTCTGGCTGAACTAAAGTAGAGGAATATTATTTCAGTTTTTGTGTCCGCTTCCTGCACAGCCTTTGGACTTAATTGTAAACGGCGAGTTCAAGCGTTTGCTCAAGAATGAGTTTATTGAGTGGTATTCTAATGAGCTTAAATTTCTAGAGGAAAAAGAGTCTGTGGACATGCACATATCACGACTAAAACCGATTCACGCTTCTTGGCTTGTGCGAACATTTAACGGTGTTGAAGCCAAACATGAGATAATTTTGAATTGCTTCAAAAAAGCTGGTATAAATATTGTAAGTGAAAGAGCTGCATTCCATTAGTTGTATTATTGTTTTTATTCAAGAAATAGTTGTATTGTATTCAAAAAATATTTGAAAGTATTCAAGAAATTTTTGTACTTATTTCTTATTTAAGTAACTGTAATCATTAATTTTGGATAAGTGAAAAATTTTGGATTGTTTATTATTATATGAAGCGAAAAAAAAAATATTTCGCGAGTCTTAAATTTTTGCGATGACGACGGGCTCGCGAAAATCCCGAAAATTAATGCCTCGCGAAAATAAGTGCTTTTAGAGTAGTATATTACATACTTTTAGAATCAGGGGTCGATGCAGGTTTTTTATCTTGGGGCCCATTTTGTGAAATGTAAAGGTTATTTTTGTGAAAAAGAACATTTTGTAACAAAAGATGAAATCTAGTTAATCAAATTCGAACCAAGCATTTATAAACAAACTTTTTTAATTCCTTTTGCTGAAGTTTTCCTCTCTGGTGATATTGTTTGTTTACAAATTACACATTTTAAAACATCACAAAATAATATTTTAAGTTTTTATGGAATAGAAATTTTGTGAAGAGCTATTTTATCAAACTGATTTTTGTGAAGGGTCCCTAAATAGGCCCCAAATTTTTCCTGGATCGACCCCTGAGTATAGATGGCGTTAGCCGTTTAAAACAAATGATTTTAATACATACAAAAATAGATTTAAATTTTTGGGTCGATTTTTGCTCAAATAAATGTCGACGGTCCCCTTAAATAAATTTATTAGTATTACTACCATTATCTTTGCCTTTTAAACAGAATAATTTTTATTTTAAAATTTGTTAAAATCGTTGATCTATTTATTTTTTAACTGTAACTTTCCACTGGCACAATAGACACGTGTGCTATATACAACGTTTTGTTAACACGTTGAAAAATATTCTTGAAAGGGTGCGTTTTGATTATTTTTATTTGATTTTGTTTCATAATTTTTCAATAAATCTCTTCATGTATATTCATAATGTTCCATTACACCATACATTGTTCCATATTGTCGTTAGATAATTAATATCTGTTCATTTTTATTCAATTTTCATTAATTGTTTGATCGTAATTGATCGGGAAATTTGATTAAATAAAATTTGGTTCAGGCTATTCATTCAAACAGAAATAAATTGCTTTTTACTTATATTTGTGGAATATTGCCCCTGATAAAGTGTTCCACGATACATGTTTCAATTTGCTTCTTGTCATTTTTTTTGCCGTATGGACATTGGATTTTTTCTTCATATAACTTCATTTTTTTTTTCAATTAATTTCGTTTTGAGAATCTCACATTTTTGGATATATTTCTTTGTATTTTATTATAGTTATCGGCTCTTTTATTGTCGATTATTTATGTGATTTGATGGTTATTATTCACAAAAGTTTTATTATATATATATATACGGTGAAACCACTTTGAACGGTCACCTCAAAACAACGACAACCTCCGAATAATATGGATGGAACCAAACATGTTCCATAGCATTAACTTTAGTACGATACTCTATATAAGGAATCCCGAACAACGGCCGCTGAAAGGTCACGAGAAAAAAAAAATAACAGCTCTTGGTACAATTATATATTTATTTCCAAACCGAAATGTGAAGCAGATCAAACAAAATATACTTGACATGGTAACAAAAAGTCACTTAAACTCTTAAACACTTAATCCATTTCCAAAAACTAATCTCTAAATCATTTTGATAACCACTTCTGCCTCAAGATATCAGAGGGCACAGAAACAATTTCGTTCTACTGAGAATAAAACGGGACAGCCGAAAACAAATAATCTGTTAAACGAACAATGTGACTCCTCCCCCACCAGTCTTTTTTCTACTTTTTTTTCTTTGGTGTGGTGGTCATTAAAATCTTCCTTTGTCCATAGAAATTGCCCTGAAAGTATCAATGGGTAGATGGGGGGGGGGTGAAAAAATATTTCTGTTTGGGAACAACAGAGAAATGAATTCTGTAAACATTGTTCTGTAAACATGAAATTTCAGTTTTATCTAAACTTCCGATTGATCATTCTTTAGTTCAACTTTTCTGCAGTCTGTCTTATTTAGGCTCCTTCGAGTAACTTGAGAGTACAGTTGTTTCCAGTATTAATACATTAGTATATTAACACATCAAGTATTAACAATTTCCAGTATTAACACATATATTGAAGTTTTGACGAAAATTAACGAAATTCAAAATTGTGCATTAAATCATAATGATGATGAGTATAGCAAAACAACTCATATTGTTATTTCTTTGAAGAAAGATATTTGCAGCAGTATGCAAATCACTGATTTTTTAATGAATTAAAACAATGAGGATTAATTAAAATGACTGTGTATTTCTATTTAAATGTATGTATATTGATTTTTTTTATATGAAACCTCTGAATAACACCCACCTCTGAATCGCGGTCACTTCTCACCGATCCCACGGGTAACCATTATTCAGAGATTACACTGTGTATATATATATATATATATATATATATATATATGGTTCTCGACATTTATCTCAAAATAGCGTAAATTTTATTAATTATATAAAGCTTTCAAGAATGTAACCTGTAACACAATATAATTTATGATGAATTGGTAAGTAAATTTCCATGGCATGCAACTGTTATTTAGGAAACAAAATTTAAGTAAAGGTGAAGGTGCAGAACTCATACCAGGATAAATTTCTATAACGTATTATCTCGTTTTGATGGAACGTCATTTTTTATATAAAATTGTACGAGGTGTTTTTGAAAAGTAAAGATACACCTCAGACAGCAGGAAATAAAAAAAAATTAATGGCAACACATATTGTAACCTTGAACATTTTCCCTTTTCCTGGCAGTCATTCGTTATTTGTACTGTGAGTCTGCTTCGTGTAGCACGTTTCGTTTATAATGGCAATTCAGAATCTTACCAAATGTGAATTACGTTCCGTCATACGTTTTTTTTTATGCAAAAAGCGAGAGTCCAGCGGATATTCACAAAGCCATTATTTCCGTCTATGGGAAGATTATGAATTGACAAAATGTAACGAAATGGTGTTGTGCTTTGTCTGGAGGTACACTGTAAAAAAAATCCTGAGGTTACTAAAATTTTTTTAGTATATTTGTATTCCACAGATTATTTTTTGTAACCGGTATTATAAACCGGAATCGTTGCTAGCTGTTTTCTAGTGATGTTGCTAGCTGTTTTCTAGTGATGTTGCTAGCTGTTTTCTAGTAATTCTTACAGATTTTCTTGTAACGGAGTAAGAATACAAAAAAAATTAGTAATTGCAAAGATCAGTGAGAAAAACTAAAATTTTTTTAGTAGATCGACTCATTTTTTTAGAGTGTAGGTTCATGAAGAACCTAGTCCAATGTTCATGAAGAACCCAGAAGAGGTAGGCCATCTATGATCTCTGACCTTGCACACAGCAACTACCAATTATTCCTTTACCTGAAGAAACATATTGCAGGGCAAAATTTTTGCGACGATGATGAGATCAAAATCGAAGTTGAAATGTGGTTTCGACAACAGGCGGTAAACTAGTGTAGGATACAAAAGCGTGTACCCACTACTTAACACATGCATGAACAATGACGGCAACTATGTCGAAAAATAAAGCATATACCAGTAAGTAATTTGTAATGGCCATTTTATCAATTATTTTTTTTTTGTTTGAGTATGCGGCAATGTAGTTTTAGGTTTCGAAAATCATTCGTGCTTTATTTAATTCAATTTCTATATTTTGTTCACAAACTATCAACAAAAATACTTTTTATTATTATATAAACGCTATCTTTGACATATTTACAATTACGCACTGATACAGAATATCAGTTGTTGCTTTAAATAACTGATATCGGTATATATTGCTGTTTACAAATTGAAATCCTTAACACCTGTAGTAAAATTAAACAAATTATACGGCAGAATCTTTAAATTTATTAACATAATACTTTTCATCTAAATATTTTATTATATCCAAAATTAAAAAATATTTGACGTTCCGAGAAAGTATTTATGGTTCCAGTTATCTGAAAATAATATTATAACACTTTAATAGTAGTATCTCATGCTCTTAATATCACTGATTATTTCATTGTAAAAAGTAATCTTTGCTTAATTTAAAATCATTTGAAAATAATTACGTATGCTACATTATAAGAATACGAAATTTCTAGTGTTTGTTCATGTTTGCAAACAATGAAAGAAATACTAATTTATATAAATGTTTAATTTTAATTCCCAAGCGATATTAAGAGATTAAGAGATTTTTTAGATAATTACAGATTAAATATTAAGTTCCACATATTTAAAAAGAAATGAGAGAAAGATGAAAACTTATTATACGTTCTAACTATATTTGATTATTATGTTTTGAATAGATAATGTTTAATTTATAATGTATCTTGCAAATTATTTAGAGTATATGAATATTAATTAATCCTATTAATCCCAACTTGCTTCGATGAACAAAATTTTACAAAATAAAACTTGTCATAAATATGTTCTCACAATCATAACACATATATATATATATATATATAATCCAGCAAAAACATGATTTTGGCCTGAACTAGCACCACCCCCGTCACCAGAAACAAGACAACACAAGAAAACACAGTAGAAAATATATGTAAAAATAAACAGAAACAGAAACAAGCTGCGGCCTCATCAGCAGTGGGTAAATTCAAAGGCAGCCAAGCATCCGAACAAAAAGATTAACAATTAGTGGCAGTGGGTTTCGGCCAGAGCGCTGCGTAGCAAAAATTTAAAATGTACAGAAACATATTTGAATACTACTTAACAGACACTCCCCCCACCGTACCCTACACCACAATATTAAGCGAATGCTGTACCAATATCACAATACTGAAACACCATAGTTGAAACAAATGTCTCTTCGAAAATACACACAACCAATTCAGCCATGTTGCCACAATTAAAAAAGTAAAACACGATAAACAATCCAAATCCGTCATTCAGTACACAATCCAGATTCGTTCCACGTCGGATGCCAACAAACACAGCCATCATCATAAAACCGTCCTTTTCAGGCTTTAGGAATTACGAGTCATTTACTGTTGAATGTAAGCAATCTATCAATAATGGAGGCAGTCTGCAAAATCTGAATAATTTTTGATAAATTTTAGAGGGATATTGTTTTTATAATATAAATGACTGATAAAATAAAATAGTTCCTTATTAAACAGGTTTTTATTAGAACAAATTCTGTAGAAACGGTAAATTTGACCAATTATAATATTTATATATATATACGTTTGTGAATATCTGAAGACCAATGAATTAATTGATTCACATTAAACGGAAAACTGGTACGCTTATCAAAAACTGAAATTTGTAATCCATTTTTAATCAAAATTTTTAGATCAAGATAATTAACGAACTTCTTATCATCATTAGTTTTCTTTAATACTTAAGAGTCAGGGTAAATTACTTGAGAAATCACCCCAAATTCTTCATCGAAATTCAAAACAATTAAATCATCTATGTATCTGTATGCAATAAATCGAACATCAGCTGTATTGATATTATATTGAAACTCATAATAAAATAAAAATAAATTAGCGGCCGTAGATGAATAACTCGTACCCATCCCGATACCATTGATTTGCGAGTATATTTTGGAACCTGTATAAACATAATTGTTATAAAGACAGAAATGACATAATTTGAAAAATAAAGTAGAGTTGAAATCCATGATATCTAAAACCAATTCAGCTGTCTTTAAAACTGCTTCCTTTAAGCTATTAATAGGGATATTTGTAAATAAATTTTCGAAATCATAAGTTTGGATGGAATGTATATTATCACTTTTTATTTTCTTTGCAATTTCATAACTATTAGAAATTATCCAAAAGCAGTTAGTATTTTTGTATTTGTATTTTAACATGTTTAAAACTTTTTTAAGCATCTCTTCGAATTTATTATTGAAGTTATTACCAATACTATTGACATTACTGCATATAAACCTGTATTTAACCGGTATTTTATGAAATTTGGGGGAAATAAATAAAAATGGAACTGATAAGTTTTTATTGCAAGGAGAAGGAATCTTAGTTTGTTTAGAAAATGCCAGATGCTTTTTAATAAGTGTTTGTACTGAAGAGTTATACATTTTGTAGGTTAAACTATTATTTAACTCTGCATTGAGCATTTCAGCATAATATTTTTTTTTAAATAATTGCAAAATTATCAGCAGCCTTATCGACTGGACAAAGAACAAAAATTTCTTTCAACTTTGTTATTTCATTTCTAATTTCCGCATTGAGATTATGATATGTATATGCAGAATTATTAATAAAACTATTTTGAAAAGATTTAAAATCATTTAATATATGAAATTTCCAAACAGTAAAAAGAGGGATTGGTTTATTATATTTGTAACTTAAATTTAAAATAAAAGTGTTCAATTCAGCTTTAAATATTTCCAATGATCTCTTTTGATTTAATCTTTTATTAATACGATACTTAGTACCAAAATTCATTAAATTACGGAGGTATACGTTAGCAATAATGTTTAGATTTCCAGTTACAATGTGCTGACTATTGCTATCCAAGAAAGTTAAATTTTCATAATCCTTACAATGGCAATCTAAATTAAGGTAAGAGTCAAGATTTTGAGAAACATTTCTATAATTAAAAAGCGAACTGCCTAACGTTTTAGTATATTTATAAGTTGAAATAATTGTAATATTTCTAAGTGGAAATATGCTATTATAATGAGAAATAATTTTACTCAACTGTAAATGATTAAAACTTTTCTGTTGAAATGTACATACAAAATAAACTTTATCAATACTTGGAGGTTTGTATACGCCAACTTTATACAGCAAAATATCAGTAACTAAATCAACAAAATGCGAATTAGCACACTCTAAACTTTTTAACTTATGCTGTAATTTTTTAAGAATTTTATGTTTTAAACCAAATAAAATTGTTTTAAGTTCCTTGATATTATAACTATTGATAAATACATTACATAGTTCCTGTAAAATAATAGAGAGGTTTATGTCAGAATATTTTCTCTGTAATAACTTATTATTGTGAGTTCCACATCTACCTCTATTGTAAAGAAACGAAGGTGTAAATACTGATGAAAAAAGATTATATATACATGTAGAATGTCCAGTTTGATAACTTAACTTTGTATTCAGTCCGTACGGATATAAAGTTCTTAAACGAAGTATGTAAAAACTTTCACTCTTTAATCTGAAAGGATCATCAATAATTTGTTCTAAAACGTAAATTTTAACATTATTAAAGCCATGTATGAGAAAGTGTCTAATTTCAAAAGGCGAATTAGGATCATCTTTACTAGATGAAGATCTGTGATTGTTCATTCTCATATGAAGCTCACCGGATGTTTCACCTACATATTTCTGATTTCAAATTGTACAGGTTAAAAGGTATATGACATATGGTGCTAGTTCAGGCCAAAATCATGTTTTTGCTGGATTATATTGAATTTGTGTGTTTTAATATGCAGCTTCTGGCGCTGTTCACACGAATATATAGCTGTTTTGTTTATGATGTGATGGTTACTGATTATATATATATATATATATTAATTTGAGCTCAAACACGATTAATTTATAAAACATATTTAAAATGTCTTCTTTTTGGTAATTCAACAATGAAAAAGAATTGCAATATTTTAAAACTTAGATTTGTATGCTTAAGTAAATGTACCATTAGTGAGGCAAATTAAGACATTTATCTAATTATCATAATATATTAGTGAACTTCAAAAGATATATATTGTTTTAGACTGGTTCTAACAATCATCTATCAGAATAAACATGTAAAATCTCAAAATATATAATTTTATAAAAAATGAAATATAAAAAAATGTTACTTCCTCTATGATTTCTAATTCACAAGTAGCGAACCCTCAAACGTGAGACAGTCAAGTCTTCCGAATAGTGTGTACCATACAAAAGATATAATTTGATTTACAGATCTAGAACTAAATATACAAAATAATTGAAATGTATTTAGAAGTTTGGAGGGCTACATTAAATAACTTCACTTGTAAATCTGCAGATAAGAGGCCTCAACATCAGTTATGCAAATTGTTTTTACTTTTATCACACTTTACTTAATATCTATAGTCCTGCAATCTGAAACATAATTATTTTTAGGTTATGTATAGTGCGTCCCTTGTTCTGTTCGACCCAAATCACTTTTTTTAGAGTTACAGTTCAAACATGAGAAATATTTCAAATCCTGTTCTTCGTCATATGAAAATTCATTTACATCAAAATGCTTCATTTAAATCAATTAATTGACACATTTTTTAAAGTTACAAAATTTAAATTTTTATACTGTTCCTGGGCAACACTCACTATGTTATATGCCTACACACTGTCTCATAATAGCCGATAACGTAATCCAACTCCTTACTTCAATACACTGGACAACAATGGTTCTGCCCCAGAACGGAAATTAGTTGATCCTAGATCAGTTTCTTGCACTGATTCCGAATATACTTTCTGTTTTTCTCTAAGCCGGTCAGCTTTTGAGAAATTTGCATATTTATGTTTAAGCAAATTTAATCTTTTTTTTGTGCCATTTTATGTAAATTTTAGGTACAATCAATGTCAGCTTGAATTGCGTTTTTTAGATTAGGATTACTGGACCATTTGCTTCAGATAAATGTCGCAGTCTGATATTTTTAACATTTACCTGCCAGTTATTAAGCCTAATTTGGGTATTTTTCAATAGTGTAATCTTTACTTTACTTTCAACTTTAAAGTAGTTACAACAGAATTGACGTAATGTTTTTATAGACTAGATTTTTATGTTAATTTCAAATGTGTAATCCGTTTCCTTATATCACGTCTAGTTTTTGAGTAAAATTAGTTTCTACTTTTGTATTGTATTGGCACAAGTTTGATCTAAAATGCTTTTTAGGGGTCTATACCTCATTGACAAAAAGGTGAACAGTGTCAGATTCCAAAAAGAGACATAATCACCAAAGGGTATAATCAAAGAACAATTGAAAAAAGTAGTACACTCTAAACTAATTAGCCGAAGTACACCACAAAATAGCATAAAAAGTACTTTCAGGCTTTTTTTTTTTATAAAAAAATTAAATTTAACTTTTTTTCAAAAATTGGACATGATAGAAGAAAACGGACACCAGATTTTAACTCAGCGTAAAATACTGGTTTAGAAACATATTAACATACTCATATGACAGAAATATTTGAACGTCAAGAAACGTTATTCGAAAAAATGCAAAATATGTAAATTAGGCGCAATATTTCACGGTCACATGCCAGTATAATCTCGGACACAACATTTTTGTAAAGTAAGCTGTCCAATAATCATATCATAAAAAAAAAATAAAATAAAATAAATAAATAAATAAAAATTTGCATATAATTGTACTAAAATTTCAAAAATTGCATAAATCAAAAAATGCAATTATCTGAAAAATTGGACGTGCTGGAGAAAATCTAAAACTAGGTTCTGGAACAGCCCAAAAACTGAATAAGAAACAACTAATTTTGGTTTTGGGGCAGAGCAAAAGTTCAAATTTGTTTTCCAGGGAATATGAGTTTGTGTGAAGTGTCGCTTACCCACACATTAAAGTTTCATTTAGAAATATTTCTTTTTTTTTAAATGTTTTAACTGTGTGAGGGTTTTTTCCCCATTTAATTAAAGAATAGAATAAATTCCTGTTTCTCTCTATTATATATAAAAAATTCTTTATAATGATTAAATTAATAATTACATATACATGATTTTTGTAAATTAAATAAGTTACTAGAAATATTAAGAACTATTAAAATTTTACTTGATTTTTTGTATTAAACTTGAATTTATTCCATGTGAGTCTGATTATTTCTTTAAGTTCTGACTTTAGTTCTGGTAAGTTCTTTATTTTCATTCTCTTTATCTATACTAATATTATAAAGGAGTAAAGATTGTCTTTTTGTTTGTTTGTTTGTTTGTAGGGTGTAATCTCTGGAACTACCGAACCAATTTCAAAAGTGATGGTGGCAAATTGATGGTGACAACCCCGCTCCAACATAGGTTATATTTTATGTCGGTGCCATTAACCCCAGGGGGGTGCAGGAGCGAAAAACGTTCTAAAATTGCGATTTTTTGTATACTGAAGGAGCTAGAAATTTGAAATTTCCCATTGTAGCTACTAATAAGATGTAAATGCTCTCTAAGAACAAATTTAAAAAAATGAAATTTAAATAGGTGAAATAAGCTAAAAGTGTTCTAAAAACATTCTAAATTACAATTTCTGTGGAATCCCTGGAACTATAGAACCGATTTCAAAAGTGATGGTGACAAATTGATGATGACGACCCCTGCTCCAACATAGGCTATATTTTATGTCGGTGCCACTAACCACAGGGGGGGGGGGGGTGCAGGAGCGAAAAATGTTCGAAAATTGCGACTTTTTTATACTGAAAGAGCTAGAAATTTGAAATTTGGCATTGTAGTTACTTAGAAGATGTAAATGCTCTCTAAGAATAATAAAAAAAGAAATCGAAATTTAAAAGGGTGAAATGAGCGAAAAGCGTTCTAAAAACATTCTAAATTACAATTTCCAACTACAGAACCGATTTCAAAAGTAATGGTGGCAAATTGATGGTGACAATCCCTGCTCCAACAGCCTCTTTAATAAAAAGCTATGCGTTGCTGACGAAAAAAATAATAGCTCGAAAAGTATTTGTCAGAAAATTGTTAGAGAAACTGCATAACAAATTATCATATTGGTAGTGCAAAGATTGAAATAATTATCACCTAAAAATATTTTAATCATTTATTATTATATAATTCTTTTATTTTTCAGTCGTGTTCATCTTTCTATTCTTTGTCATTTTTTTTATTTATCATATTATGTAAGTGCCTTACATCTGGAATTTTTTTCCTTCAGTTAAAATATTGTTTAATAGCATGTGCTTAATCAATAACGATCTATTGGTTCAGTTTCTTAAGAAATATTTGTGTCTATGTTATTCAACACAAAGGTCAAATTATTGAATATTTATTTTTATTTAAATAAAGAAATATACACAACTCCTCCCCCCCCCCCCATATATATATACATATGGACTTTTTTTTGCATTTCTGATATAATTAGTATTCAGTTTTTTATTTTAGTCAAATGCAATGAATTATTTCAATTAAAATTATATTCTGTTAGGATTTTCTTGCTTGTGTTTGTTTATTTGTCAATTTTCATTTATGAATAATGTATTTCTAAATCATATAAAAAAGTTAATATGAAAGATATTTTGCCTTTTATTAAAATATATGAAATGGAAAGCCAGTATTTTGAATATTGTCGTTCCGTTAAAAATCTTTTTTTTTCAATATAAAACCAATATTTGTGAAATATAGGCGTTTCAAAGACAAGAAGTACATAGATACAACAAATCAATTGCTTCACATTCCAAAAACAGCGACTTCTAATCTGTTTAATGGATTTCTCTGATGTTTAGATATTTTTGTAGGTAAACCTCCCAACATCATTTTGAAATTTCTACTTTTTTTAAAGCAATACGGAAATAATCCATAAAATTTACAAAAACTTCTTGCATCTTTATGGATCTGTAATCTCAAAATGTTAATCACGGAAATTGTCCATTGTTTAATAAACTAATTTCTAAAATTTTTACGGAATATATCCCGTATTTTTAGATTCTTTTCCACAGTGTACAACTGAGAAAAACGAAATGCTTCTACTGATGAAAATGATGTTATATTCTAAGAAAGTGTACATTTTAATTAAAAAAATATTCTACTGCAATTGCGACAGTAGGATGCCATTTTTACTGGCATTTTCTTCCGCAGGTTTATTTCACCAGCATTGGAATTAATGACCCCTAATATTGCAAAAATGTACCGTAAAGAAAGAAAATAACGAAATGTTCCTGATATTTTGTTTTTAAAAAAAGAAACTCTTATTCGAGGAAATTAACTTATCTTTTGAAATGCAGTATCGCATTTAAAAGAAAACGTGCATTTTGATAAAAAGTAGAAAAAAATCATAATACAGGGTGCGTCAGAAAAATGTATACACACTTTGTATGACTATAACTCCATTTTTATTCACATATAATTAATATTTAAATTGCCAAAGAATTTACATAAAATGTATAAGTGTTCCCTCTTACCGCAGATGTTCAAAATTATTACAGTTCTCGTCAATACAATGCTGATAATAGTGGGCTATTGATTCACAAACTTCAACAGGCATTTCATTCGGTATTGCGGCACGTTCTTGCTCAATTGCGGTTCCGGAACGTTGTCTTTGGACATCCATACTTACAAAAAAAAAAAAAAAAAAAAAAAAAAAAAAAAAAAAAAAAAAAAAAAAAAAAAAACGATGAATTGTAGTCGCATAGGTGGATCTACTTGAAACTCCCTGCGGTTTTGTTTTTGTACTTCTGGTACATTTTTATATTTACAATAGTGGGGGAAGGTGGCCCAAAATGACACTAACGGACAAAACTATCCACATATGTTTTCTTCCAGACAGGTCGCACTATCTACAGAGTAACACATAAGCTAGTTGTGATAAGTGAAGAAGAAGCAATGGAACTATTCAAGCAATCGCAGTATTACGCGTCTGAATAGAATTCTTTTAAAAATTGGGTTTTGTAACATCTGTCATAATGTAAGCACTAACTTTCATATTTATTTACATATACAGTCTTTCATGTACAAAAACATCACTTCGTTTACTTAATGGAGTATGTTTTTAGATGTGAATTACACTTATGTATTGTCATAATTACATTTAGATCCTTTATTTTGCCCATAAAAAAAAACAATTTACAATTATTTCAATTCCTACTCTTAGTTCACCTTCTCCTTACTTATATATATATATCTTGTTCAAATTTTCAATCGTTAATAAAATACTTTTTATTCATCCACTCAAGTTCAAATACATTTTTTAAAACTTGTAGTGGATGACACTTGATGTTAATACAGTTTTTTCAAACATTAATTAATTAATTTAATTTAATTACTTAATTTTAGTTTTATATGGGAGAAAAAATATTCTCAATAGTAACTAAAGTAAAAATTTTCTTTGTTGACCTAAGTAGGAATTGACTTAATTATATATATATATATATATATATGTAATAATAAAAATTTTCGCCCTATTTCTTTAGTTAAATTATTCCAAATTCTTCAATTCTTTTTTCCCTCTCTTTTTAAAATACCTCTTAAATCTATTTTGTATTTTATTCCATAACTTAATCAAAATATTCTGTTATTTATCATTCTAAAAATCTTAATCTGTTAAAAGCTACACGTATTTATTAAAACCTTATTCTCTTAAATTGCAACACTGCCTCTAAACGCACCTGCCTAATTTCTTCTTTTGAGACATTTAATTTTTATTCTTTGGAACTTTTGTAATACCATTTTTATTTCTATTTAATTCATTCGGCATCCCATGATTCCAAGCGGTTTTCGCGTCCAAAGGCCTTTTTACCTTTTTAATTTGCCGCTTCTGTTAAAGAGTTTTAATCATACGTCAGAGACACGTCTTCGTGGCCTCATTTTTTCATCCATTAGCGAGAAAGCTCCGCCTTCTTTATCCCCCTAGCGCCCTCCGAACATGGATGCGAGTGGACCAGCTTGTTCGCGCGTTTTGTACCTTTGGGCCAAATTTTAAAGTATTTATACGGTTACACTGGCTTCGGAGAGAAAATTTACACGAATTAGTGTTTGTCATCTAATTGCCGTCACTGGGGAGTCTACACTAATGCATCGGTAGTATGTTCTTCAAGCCCTGCTAATTCTTCAAGATCTTCAAATGTGTTCAGTTTTTAATGAAGCGAAAGTTGGTGGAGTTGTTTTCATCTCTGTGATCACAATAAAGCCACTGCTCATCTATTAAGTTATTAAGTCTTCTTTTTAATGTTTTTGGGAAATTTCTTCTGGATTTCACCGCCTCTGCTCAATTTTTACGACTGCAAAATCACTACGATTTCCGATGTGATATACTTCGAGATTTGTCTTCATGGTGAGTGACTCGAAGTGATGCCCTGTCCGGGTGTCATGACTACATTTCAACGATCTCGACTGCGGTTACCTCGATATGATTATGAGGTAATTTTAGTGGTTTCGGACTGAGATGTTCCGATTGTCTGGTGGAAAGAACGTTCAAGTCGACGGCAATAGCGATCGTCTATAATGTGCCAATTTTCGACAGGAATGTAACATATATATATATTACTTGTTTTTAAATGAAGGAGCATTTTGCCCTTTAGTGAGGGTAAAATGATCCTTTGGACACTTTTTAAAAAATCTACTTTTTCATTATTCAATTTTGGTTTAGTATATTTTAACTATGTTTATAATGCAAAATATAGTGTAAAGCATACTAGCAAAAGTCCAAAGTTTTATTTAAATTTTATGTTATCTTACACAAGTTTTTTCCTTAAGGAATCATTTTAGGTCATCTTTCCCTATTTTACAATACGTTTCCTTTTTCAAGAAGTTAATCTTGGTCCACTCATTATTTCCATTAATTACACTTTGAAAAGAAAAAAAATAGAAAGTAATGACCCGTCAGTGTAAGTATATATTTTAGTGACGCACCCAGTATTTGGGCTAATATGACATTTCATCCCCGCTATTACCAGATATATTTCTATTTATTATCTCATTATCCTAACATTAAACGAATAATCAATTCGTTCTTAAAGAAAAAAAAATTCAACTTTCCCACATAATTAAAAATTACATAATCAACCACTACTAATGACATTTCAGGAGATTCTTTCGTAAAACTAATCCTGTTCATAGTCAACTGGCGATAATTTAGCAAGCGTGGCCTGGTGCAAAATTAATGTCATTATTGGACCATATTTTATGACTCGTATTTGAAATCACATTGTTTACGTATCCCAATCCAAACCGTGAGGCAAATATTCAAACTACCAAGCATCCACATGCAGTGACATTTTACGTGTACTGCTAAAAAATTCTAACTATAATAGTAAACATCATAGGGATAATGTAGTGTAAAATAGTAATTGCCATTTTAAATGATGACGAAATTCCCCTTATCCCTATTAATAACTTAAGGCTAATGGAAATCAAGTGTGTTATCTGTTAGTAATAGCAAAAATCACTAAAAAATAATTATCATTAAAAATATGATAAATATTTCATTAAAAATAATTTATGAGTTTTAAACGATATAGGCATACAGATTAATGCATTAGACATATAGATATTTTTGTTATAAAACTTAATAGTTTTATAGTAAAATAAATAAAGATTGTAAAAAACTGTTATGTTTTATCTCTATTCTAAAAAAATTTAACAACCACTGCCATCACTGTAAATAATTTTTTTGTGCGGAGGGGGGGGGGGGTTATTCTCAGCTAATATTATGACAACTACTGCATTTAAAAATATGAAAATTGGTAGTGTTACAGATAAATGTTTGATAAACATGCTAAAATAGACAGTTTTTAAATCAAAAAAATATTTTAATAGATATATAATGTTGATGTCGAAAAAAGTTTCGTAGGAACAAAAATTATGCGTAGGAATTTAATCATATTTTGCTGGGTTTATAAGCATGCACGGTTAGCAGCGAGTAATTATTTTTATTATTTTTTTAATATCACTAATAATTTGAGGCCACTTTTTATACTGTTGCAAATTTGTAAATCAGTGCAAAAAATAATATTTCCTTTCAATAAAAATATGTATTTTAAAATGCATATTACACTTGGCTATAACAAACAAAAATAAAACTTTATCATAACCAATAAATGATCACACGTATTAAAAACAGTAAATGGAGAAAATTGCGTCATAAAAATACACTTGCCCGGGAATATTAAAAGGAGAAATAAAACTTTAAAATAATAATTAAATTAATATGCGTTAAAAAAATGAACGGGGAAAATGACGCCACATTTTAAATGCTCAAATAATAATATTTCCAAAGAGCTTCAATTCAAAAATATGTTTATTTATTTAAAAATATTTATTTATTTCGGAATAGTCTTTGTACCTAATTAGGTTTTGCAAATTTTGAAAAAGCGCAAATAATAATATTTCATTTCAATAATAATATTTTTTCTTCATTTCATTCAAACTGTATTCTCACGCTAATATTAAACAAGTGGGTAGGTGTGATCGAAGATCACTCAAAGGGTTTCGAGGGTTAATATTCCTTTCAAAGGGTTAATATTCCTTTCAAAACACTTTATTCTTTCTTTAATAAATCCAAATAAATTTCATTTAGCAACAGCATAAAAAAAAATCATATTTTTTATAAAGTAAAAAATTACCGGTCTATTTTTCTTTTTTTTCGAATATCTAAACCAGTCTGATAGCGGGCTAAGACCGCTATTATATTCTGTCATAATAATATCTGTCATGCGGACTAAATGCGATATTTAAAAAAAAAGTAATTTAAAAATTAAACATGTTGTACACCTTCAAAATGTTAAAATATGCGAATATTTCCATAATCGGATTTTTATCATGATTAAATATGTTTCTCAAACTCATATATTTACTATTCTCTATTACTCATATTGATACGCGCTTTGTATTATTCTCAAACATTTGAAAAATTAATTAAACTTCCAATAGGACGTCAGATTTTCTTTTTAATTCTCTAATGACGCGATATTAATCTGCTGTGTGTACATACACATACTCATACTCCTTGTATTATTGAGAAATCTTTGAAATTTTCGTTTTATTACCAATATGACGTCAGTCATTTTTATTTCATATTAATATCTTTTTCAATTGGTGAAACCTTTTATTTCATTTTCATTTTTCACGTGGAAATTGTCTGATAGAAAATTAATTAATGAAAGAATTTCATCGTGGATTTTTAATTTTTGGCATCTGCTATAACGAAAAATGTTTAAATTTAATAGGAAAAAGCTGTTAGAATTTTGGTTTTTTATCTCTATTTATTAAAATAATACGAATTTTTCAAATTTTAATATTTTGAGCTCTTTATAGCTGGTATTCAGCTATATACACAATTTTCAACTCTGCAAGTTACATAGTTTCTGAGAATAACTCTGTGACAGACAGACAACGGAGCGGGAGTAATAGGGTTTCGTGAGATGAACGAAACCCTAAAAAGGGGAAGCTGTTTGGTAAAAATTACGTTATATTGAAAACGATACATTGAAAACGTTTTATTTAAAAAAAATAATTTAAATAAATGGAAACTCGATTACAGAAGATCGCCACTGGCCGTATAATTGTGATTCAATCTAGGGTAATATTTTTAAAACACTACAAATTAGCGCGTTTTTACAGCTTGCGGTGTCTGAAAGGGGTTGGCAGCGTAGATCGTATGGGGCGAAAAAAAAACGCTACGGATTGCGAAGAAAAACGTTAATTTTGTTAACGAATCGCAGAAAAAACGCGATTTCCGTCAAATGCTCGCAAAGAAAAAGCAAATTTCTTCCAAAGATTCCGAAAAAAATGTAAACTTCCATCAAGGGATCACAAAAAAACAAAAATTTGGTTAAAGGATCGCAAAAAAACTGTGAATTTTGTCGAATATTGCAGAAAAACATGAATTTCTTCAAAGGATCGCGAAAAAGAACGCAAATTTCTTCAAAGCACTGCGAAAAAATTTCTAATTTTATTTCGGGATTGAGAAAAAAGTGAAATTTTGTCAAATGATCGAAGAAAAAAGACAAATTTTGTCAAAGGATCGCGAAAAAAAAAAACGATAATTTCGTCAAAGAATCTCAGAAAAAATTCAAGTTTTGTCAAAGGATCGTGAATAACAGTCAAATTTCGTCAACGTATAGTAAAAAACGCAAATGTCCTCAAAGAATCGCAGAAAAATGCAAATTCTTCAAAGGATCACAAAAAAAAAAAAAAAAAAAAAAAAAAAAACGCAAATTTCTTCAAAGGACTACGTAAAAATGAAATTTCGTCAAAAGATCGTAGAAGAAAAAAAGCAAATTTTGTCAAACAATAGCAGAAAAAAATTGCAAATTTTGTGAAAGAATCACGAAATAAACGTGAATTTTGTCAAAAAACCGTGAACTTCGAGAGGAACCGAAATCCGTAAAATTCCAAAACTCGGAAAGCCTTTGGTCCCAAGGATTCCGGATACTAGGTCCTGTACGTATTTATGATGGAAGCAATAATCAATTATTATCAGTAATTACAATCAACAAGCAATTTCAATATCCGCCGGTAGATAGCGCCAATATACTGGTTCAATCACCGCTATTTCTGAAAAAAAGTGCTTACAGAAATTTTTTTTACAGAAACGCTGATATACATGTTTTATATGAAATAGTTTTTGAAGGTTTTAAACGAAATTAAAATAGTTAAAAGCTTTAATTTGTTTTTACAAGTATTTTAACAGCAGAATCGGATGTAGCATAGGTTTTTCATTAAGCCTAACATGGCGTTTAACTATGGTCGATTGAAAGAACAGAGTGGTCGCGCACGGATTCGTTACAGACACTTTCTTGCCTTCGGATTTTATTATAAGTAGGCATATATATATATATATATATATATATATATTTAACAGTGTAGGGAAATAAATATTAAATGTATTTCAGTGATTCTTAACTGATTTAGAAGTTCTAAATTTGCTATGTAAAATATTTACAATTTTTAATCTCAGCTAAAATTGTTTATAAGCACTCTTTTAATGACTAATTCGTTTATTTAATATTTACAATCCTTTTAACTTCCTTTTGTTAAATTACATTTGTTTTATAAATTACCTATTGTCAATTTTTCTCTTCAAGCGACTTTATCTGTTAGGTTTCCTTTAACACATTAAAATAAATCCTAATTAATCACAATGGCGTACAGAATTTCATAGGTTTTAGCAATTTCATGAATTTCTGAAAGCGGGTTACAATTTAAAAAAAAAAATATTATGAGACAACATATAATGAAAAAAATTATTTGTTTAATTTAATTAAAATTTTAATAAAGAAGTGATAAAGTCTTTATATTTAATACATTAACACCCACGCGCAAAATTTAATTGAAAAATGAATCTCTTAGTGCTAGTAATCCCTATTTTGAGCTCGGATCAGACATTGTTTAGAATTTTTTATTATTTTTATTCAAAAATATGTTTTGATCATTACAATTCCCGGATTATGTTCCCGATGCTATGAAATTGCCTTTCACACTCATCATGCTTTTAAATATAAATATAAAAAGATGAAGAATAATCCATAGATCGTTTTTATTTTTCTATTACATGCTAAAATTTGACAATAATTACTTCAGTATAATGTGGTAATTTGTCCGAGTCATGCACGAAATCTTTCGAGTTCGTAATTTATTATGTCTTTCTTATGTTATGATAAAGTTTTATCATTCAGTTTTAAAAATAGCCTCTTGGAAAATTTCAAAAAAATGTGGGTTCACGTTTCATGTTTCCCAGTTTTATGCTAATAGATGACGGAATACAACAATACCTCAAATACAACAGGGAATCAAACACGTAAAATTTAACGTCAGCTTTTTATACAGAGAAAATTATATTCGTAAAATACATTTCATATAAAATTTCAAAAATTATATTTAAAAAAAAGTAAATACGAGCTTTTTGAAAATGCCCATTTGGGGTATACAGGGCGGGCATAAAGTCATTCCCTGATAGAAAAAATTAATACGAATTGAATGTAATACTGTAAAATTTTTATCATAGAAAAGTTACGATTTTAAGCTTTTTTTAAGTCCAGTCTCTACCGTCGTTCGTGAGTTCCTTGGTGACAAATCACTGTAAGATGAATCGGACGGGATGATACTCCTCTCTCTCTCTCTCTTTTTTTTTTGTTTGGGGGGGGGGGCGTACTGAAAGGACAAAGGGTTTGCAACACTAGTAAAATATATTGAAACACTAAAGATCAGGGTCACAGACGCTGTGTCTAGTGTAAAAGCCCAGATGTTGGGCAATACGTGGCGAAAAATGGGATACCGCCTTGACATTCTTCGAACTAGCAAGGGTACTCACATCAAAATTTACTGACGTAAGTAATTGTATATTAAAAAATTCATAAATGTCTTTGCAATATTTTGTAACAAGCATATGCCTAATTATATTAGTTTCCCTGCAATAAATTATTGTAATCAGGAAAAGACTTTATGACCACCCTGTGTATTTTTATATTTACAGAAAATTACCGTTTTTTGGACTCTGGGGCGCTAAACATGCTACAAAAAACATAGATATTTCTTAATCTAGGAAAATCCTAATCCTAATCCTAATAATATTATAAATCTGATTGTGTGCAAATGTTAGGCTGAAGCCAGTGTCAAAATGGAGCATTTAATGATCCTGTATCTTTGCATATAGGCTGATTATAACCCTCATATGAACATAGGCTGGGTTTTGTTAATTTTATTCAAATATTTTTCTTAATAATTCAAAATTTCGTTATTTTCATTGAGAATAAATAGACATTTTTTTCGTATAGCATTTTAAAATGGTTAAATTGACTTTACCGTTGCTAATACTTTATCGTTGCCAAAACTAATTCAAAACCCGAAAAAATAATTTTTACTCAACAATTTAGTTTCAATTGAAAAATTTTCACGGGAAAAAATGAAAATAAAATTAAAAAAATTAAATAATTAAGAAGAAGATTAAATAATATTATTAGAAATAAAACGTACTTTTTTTAGTTTTTGATAATAATACAATGTTTCAATATGCGTAACCATAGGAAACAGGCGAATATGACGTCATTTATTGAAAATAAAGCGGATATGCTTTGATTGGTGAAATAAAATGATCTTGGGTTTTTTTCTTCACTTTTTTTCTTTTTTTTTTTCTTTTGTATGGTAACAATACTTGCCGTTTTACCGGCTAATATAACTAACTATACCGTATTTTTTATTTAAATTTTTAAAAAGTAAAAAAGAAGTTTCAAAAGAAAATGGTTAGAAAATGTCAATAATATGCTCCGCACAATTATCCATGTCGTAAATGATGTCATGGATCGCGAGAAATGGTGATTTTTCATTCTTAAAACTAAAAGAAATAACTCGATTACCTAAAAAAATGACAAATGTTAATAGTTCCATTTTTGTTGATAAAACCTAAAGATTTAATATTATTTCGTTAAAGTAACATAATTTTCCCTATGCCAGTATTGAAATTAATTGCCTGGAAAATAAAATTAACAAGAATCATGTCATTAAAAAGGGATTTCTCTGGGGAAAAAGGAGACGTCCTATTTGAAATAAAACGGGAATTTTCCAATATATTTTAAAATAAGTGTGAATCAATTCCTTACATTAATAATACAAGGATCAATAAGTATAGAAAGTAGATGAGTTTCACGCCATATTTATAACGAAAAATTTAAATGTTTTGTTATCTATACTGATTATTAAGCATGAGTATCCGTTATTTCGTTCCGCATGAGTGGAGTTTTCTGCTAAAAATCACATCGTAATTTTAAGAAAAGGAAAATGAACACGAATCTATTATATTAAAATCTAACCGTGTGTTTGTATTTCGCAACTACTCCTAGACTATCGAACGCAACGCGATTTACTACCGGTTAGTTTACTACCGGTTTAGCGAATACCGGTTATAATTGATCCGAGGATGTCACACAAACTCTCAGAATTAAAAAAATTAAATTAAATGCCATTTTTTTTTAACGAAGTTTCTCTAAAAACGGAAAGTAACTTACTCCATATTTGTGTATAAAAAAGGAGAAATAAAACAGATCAGTATATTTTTTACACCATTTTCTCATTAAAACTTAAAAACAGAATTTATTTTCACTTTGAATAGATGGTGAAAACAAAATTTTGATTTCAGTAAATTATCCGAAAAATACAAACATATTTTCACATATTCAAACTTCATGAATCAATTTATTCTGGAGAACAAAAATTGCCTGCCAATATACTGTCATTTAGAAAACAAGATTTGTTTCAACTATATATTAAACCAAGGAGGCAGAATTGAATTTAAAGAAAAAGCATATACTATTTCTAATTAATTATTTTTTTTTTTGAAGGATGGCTGTTAAAACGTTTCACAAAGGCTTTAAAAGTAAAATTGTTTATCAGGTAAAATTGACATTTGTTTTTACCCAATTCGTAGCCCTCCTTTTTGCATTGGTTGCAGTTTCATTTTCGCGATTATTTGGCACAAAATTTCACTTTTTTAAGACTGAGTTATGTCAAGGTCCCTATAATAATAAATACCGTATTGTCTCCTATGAAATGTGATAAATAGTTAGTTAATTATTAACGTTTTTAATTATTGGGAGTAAAATATTTTGCTTAATTAATGTATTTATTCTTCTTTTAATGTTGCGTGAACGAAGTCACGGGTAACAGCTAGTAATATTATAAATCTGATTGTGTGCAAATGTTAGGCTGAAGCCAGCGTCAAAATGGAGCTTTTAATGATGCTGTATCTTTGCATATAGGTTGATTATAACCCTCAAATGAATATAGGCTAGGTTTTATTTATTTTATTCAAATATTTTCTTTAATAAATAAAAATTTCATTATTTTTATAGAGAATAAATGGACATATTTCCATAAAATTTAACCATTTTACTTTATCGTTGCTAGGGCTTTGATCGTTGCCAATAAATAAAATAATTTTTTCTCAACAATTAATTTTCAATTGAACGATTTTCACGTGAAAAATAAAAAATCAAAATAATTCAAAAGAAGATGAATTTCCGTGATATTTGAAACAAAAATATGGAGTATTTGCTATTATACATGAAGTATGAATATCGGTTACATTAAAAAGATGTTTTTCTGTCAAAAATTGCGTTATAATTAGAAGGAAAAATTAACAATAATTATCCTTCTATATTAAAAAAAAGTAATCTGGAACTGAGCCAAAAACGATTTAGACCAATCAAATTCTGCGTAGATATTCCGGGTTAGTCTCATCGCTTTTTTACTAGGGACTTTTTTGATGAGCTATTACTTTTTTTCTAGCCATCCTACGGATTCAAAAATCATACCACCAGACGCGAAATATAACAAGCTTTCAGAAATTAAAAACATTATCACGGTCGGACAATAAAAACTCAAAAAATCCTTAAAAATCGGGTAAAAAATCTTTTATTGAATATATTGTTGCCAATTTCTAAATAAGCGCAAAGGATTATGTTTTATCTCAAAAAAAAATGTAATTTGCGCGAGACTATTAAAAACAATAATGAAAGTTAAAAATAATAATTAAATGATCACGTGTTGAAAGCAGGAAATAAAGAAAATTACGTCATAAAAATTGTGTTTACACATGAATATTAAAAATAAAAAAGATGAATTAAATGAAAAAGCATTATAACCAGTTAAATGAAAAAGCATCATAACCTGATTACAGAAGATAGTCGCCGTTCGTGATATCATCATCATCATCTTTTAAAAACAGGATACATTACCAGGTTTTAAGAGGCTGTGAAATCAGAACGGGGGTTGGTGAGCGTAGCGAGCAGGGGGCAGAGCCCCCTAGTATTATTAAAAATAGATTTCGCTTGGACCATGGAACTATGAAAAGTATCCTCCTCGGTTTGGACAAATATGACGTCATAAATAAAACATGCAATTTTCAAATGTTCGTAATAATACAAGGAGCATGACTATCAATGTATAATGAAAGTAGATAATAGACGTAATATTTAAGATGAAAAGCTGAAATATTTTTTATCGATACTGATTAATAATTAGCTTGAATACCAGTTACATACAAATGTGAGTTTTCCGCTAAAATTTACGTCCTGATTGCCAGAAAAGGAAAATTAACAAGAATTATAACATTAAAAAGAGATTTCTCTGAGGAAAAAGTGACGTCATATTTGAAATAAAACGGGAATTTTCAAATGTGTTTTACAAGGAGCGTGAATCAATTCCTTACATTAATAATACAAGGATCGGTAAGTTTAGAAAGAAGATTAGTTTCACGCCATATTTAAAACGAAAAATTTAAATATTTCTTTTATCATACCGATTATTAAGCATGAATATCAGTTACATACAGATGAGAGTTATTTGCCAAAAACCAAAATTGATTATAAAGGAAAAGAAAAAGAAAAACGAATCTATTATATTGAAATCTGACCGCCTGTTTGCATTTCGCAACTACTCCTTTCAGGTTGTCGAACGCAACGTGATTTACTTAACACCGGTTATCATTGATTCGAGGATGTCATAAACTCTCAGAATTTAAAAAAAATGATTTAAATTCCGAGATTTTTTTTTTTTTTTTTTTTTTTTGTAACTTTTAACGAAGTTTCTCTAAAAATGGCAACTAAATTATTCCATTTTTGGGGATAAAAAAGAAGAAATAAAACGGATTAATATATTTTTTCTCATTAAAACTGAAAAAAAGAATTTATTTTCAATTTGAATAGATGGTGAAAGAAAAAAAAAAAATCTTGATTACAGTAAAAGTTTTGAAAAATAAAAGCGAATTTTAAAAAAGATTTTTCTTTTTCAGGTATGGATTAAATCAAGGAGGCAAATTTAAGCTCTTTGTATTTAAGCTTATTTACAATTATTACTCCCTATTCACAAGATTTGAATTTAATGAAAAAGAATATACTATTTCCATTATCTTTGAAGGATGCTATTAAAACGTTTCACAAAGGCGTTAAAAGTAAAATAGTTTTTACAGAATTCGCCGATTTCCAAGATTTTATTTGGCCGGCCTTTTTTCATTGGTTGCAGTTTCCTTTTCGTGATTATTTGTCACAAAATTTCACTTTTTTAAAACTTAGTTATGTCAAGGCCTCTATAACATAGAAATACGGAATTGTCTCCTATGGAATGTGATAAGGAGTTAGTTAATTATTTACGTTTCTAATTATCGGGAATGAAATATTTTGCTTAATTAATGCATTTATGCTTCTTTTAATGATACGTGAACGAAGACACGGGTAACAGCTAGTAATATTATAAATCCGATTGTGTGCAAATGTTAGGCTGAAGCCAGCCTCAAAATAGAGAAATTAATGACCCTGTATCTTTGCATATAGGTGGATTAAAACCCGGAAATGAACATAGACTGGTTTTTGTTTATTTTATTCAAATACTTTTCTTAATAATTCAAAATTTGATTATTTTCATAGAGAATCAATGGACATTTTTAGATAAAATTTAACCATTTTACTTTATCGTTGCTAGGGCTTTGATCGTTGCCAATAAATAAAAATGCGAAAAAATAAGTTTTCCTCAACAATTAATTTTCAATAGAGCGATTTTCACGTGGAAAATGAAAATAACTCAAAAGAAGATGAATTTCTGTGATATTTGAAACAGCAATAAGGAGTATTTGTTATTATACATGAAGTATGAATATCGGTTACATTAAAAAGATCTTTTTCTGCCAAACACTGCGTTATAATTAGAAAGAAGAATTAACAAAAATTATATTATTAAGAAAAAGATTTTGCTTGAACCATGGAACTATGAAAAAGATCCTTCTTCGCTTGAACAAATATGACGTCATAAATAAAACATGTATTTTCATATATTCGTAATATTACAAAGAGCATGACTATCAGTGTATAACAAATTAATACACCTTGTAATGATATGTTACTTTTAAATGCTAAAGGTGTAAAATTAACAACGTAATATAAATTAAAATAACTTTTATTAGTTGTTTTACATGTTTCGAATCTTTCTGAGTTGTTTTTTGTTTTTGAAAATGACTCGGAAAGAGTCGAAACATGTAAAACAACTAATAAAAGTTATTTTAATTTATATTACGTTGTTAATTTTACACCTTTAGCATTTAAAAGTAATATATCAGTGTATAATAAAAGTATATACATAATGGACGTCATATTTAAGATGAATAACTGAAATATTTCTTTTATACTGATTAATAATAAGCTTGAATATCAGTTACAAACAGATGTTAGTTTTCTGCTAAAATTCACTTCATTATTGCCAGGAAAAGAAAATTAACAAGAATTATATCATTGAAAAGAGATTTCTCTGGGATCAAATTGACGTCATAATAAAACGGGATTTTTTAAATATGTTTCAAATGGAGCGTGTATCAATTTCATACATTAATAATCACTGAGTAGTGAAAGAATAGAGAGGTAATGAACCGTAAAATAGGCTTGCAATATGAAGCTGGTTATCGCTCAAATCATTAGGCCCAAGGGCTGACTTCATTGGATGAAGAGAGGCTGCACGTGGAACAATGATTGGATTCATTGGACGGGGAGAGGTTTTCAAAGCAAGCCGCCAGTTGTTTGGGCCGACTGTAGGGTTGCATTTTCAGAATCACGCCGAACATGAACATTTCATCTCTATTTATTCTCTGAACTCTGTGATTAATAATACAAGCATCAGTAAGATTATTAGGAAAAGAAAATTGAACACAAGTCTATTAAGTTAAAATCTGATTGTGTGTATTTCGCAACTACTCCTCTTAATGCAACGCGATTTACTTAACACCGGTTATCATTGATTCGAGGATGTCATATAAACTCTGAGAATTTAAAATTTTGAATTTAATTCTGAGATATTAATATTTTTTTGTAAATTTTAACGAAATTTCTCTAAAAATGGTACTTAAATTACTCCATTTTTGTGGATAAAAAAGGAGATATAAAACGGATTAATATATTTTTATGCCATTTTCTCATTAAAACTGAAAAAAATTATTTTATTTTCAATTTGAATAGTTGGTGAAAAAAAAAATCTTGATTACAGTAAAATTTCCGAAAAATAAAAACATATTTCCACATATTCAAACTTTGTGAATCAATTTATTCTGCAGAGCAAAAATCGCCTGTCACCATATTGTCAAGAAATCAAGATTTGTTTCAGCTATAGATTAAACCAAAGACACAAATTTACTGTTGCATGCAAACGTAACACTTGCAAAACTTTTTGCAACCCCAAATTACATGCAAACGTAACATTTACATGTAATTTGCGCCCAAATTAATTTTAATTTGAACCGCAATAAATGTTAATTTGCAATGAAAATTACATGCGAAAGTAATGTTTACATATAATTTTGGATTACAAAAAGCTTTGCAATTTAAGTGTTACGTTTGCATGTAATATTGAGCTGCAAAGTCTTTGCAATTGAAGCTCCTTGCATTTAGGTGTAGAATTATTCCTCCCTATTCACACCCGTAAGGCATGGTGACGTCACGGCGACGTCACTGTGAAGTCACACTGTGACTTTGTGACCGTCGTCGTGACGTCACGTGACGTCGATGTGAAGTCATTGTGACGTAAATGCGAGGTCGTTATGGCCGTTTTCAAGACTTTCTGTGACCTCACAATGTGACTACTTTGTGAAGTCACCGTGCGACTTAAATGTGAAAAATGTGACGAATCTGCATCGGATAGGGTGACCAGATTTTACCCGAATCCTATACGGATTGTTCGGATCAAAATTTTTTTATGGTTCAAGTTTGTGACGTTTGTGACGACACTGCACCGGGTCGGGTGACCAGATTTTACCCGAATCCAATCCAGAAACTTCGGATCGATCTTTTTGGATTTGTTTGGTTACAGAATAGATTTGGATTAGTTGTCGTGTGACCTGATTTTCGTGAACCCGATCTGACCCGAGTCGGGTATAATGTTTTTACTGTAAGTCTTGTTTGGAATAGAATCTTGCATACGACCGAGTAACCAGATTTTATCAGAAATTGTGTTACGATACAATTTCTGATGTCGGCTCGGATCTAGAGTCATACACGAATCCGGTTATATACTTCTTGAACATGATTGAATGTCAACTTGAACATGAATGATGGTTGACTGAAACTATATTTTGATTCAACCCGTATTCTTACCCTAACCCAGCAACAGCAACAACAAAAAATCTGTAAGCCCACAACCCGACCAAACCTGATAAATGATTTCGCATGGATTCGGATAACAAGATTTCACCAAATACGGATAAGATCGACGATAAGGATTGGATCGGCAATCATTTTTATTGATGCAACTCGTATTCAAATTAAAACTTTGCATCTGATTGAGAAACCGGTTAACACGAAACTTTCTGACACATTTATGAACAAACTTTTAAACGCATGCACTTGCATGCCTGATTATTAAAACTATTTGGAATGAATAGCGTTTTCCATTTTTACATAAATGTAATACTTAAGATCAATGTCGGTCACGTTTTACCCGTTTCTGACGCTGCGCGTCGGAAATTTGGTTCAAAACACCGACTTTGATAGTGTTTTCTGAAACATCATCTGCCGTTACCAAAAAATGGATAACGCCATTCGATTATATATAGGGTAGATGTGCCAGTAATGGACACCCTTAAGGAATTTCTTTAACAATTATTTTTTAATTAATAGTTATAATTGTTGTATTCAACATTTTTTAATATTATATTACTCTACCAACAATATTTAACCATGCTCATAGTCACATTTCCCAATGTGAATCTAAATTTAATTGTAAATAACAGAAATAAATCAAAACACCCTAAATTCCAGTAATGGACACCTCACAAAAAGTAATAGATAGTTGATATTATGATTGCATTTAAAACTAGAATTTAAAGATAGCATATTAATGATATAAATAAATCTGATTTTTTATTGGTTATTTTTTTATAAACCAAAAACATTGAAGGTGTCCCATTACTGGAAGGCGGTCCATTACTGGCACATCTACCCTATTCTGAATAAGAACACCTGCCAATTTCATGTATTTCCGAATAAAAATGAATTCAGAAATATGCCAAAAATTAGCTATTTTGTATTTGAGAACAACTTTAAAGAAAATATAAGTACACATTTTCAAATAAGCATTCTGAAAAATTTATATTAGGAATCAATTTAAATAATAGATATACCTATTGTGCGATATTATTAAATAATAAACATTGTATCAAGCAGTAAAACAGTTTTCGTTGTAAATGAAATATAGAACTTAAGATCATAAATGCCAAAAAAAAATATATATATATTTTTTTTTTCTTTACAAATTATTTTATTTATAGTTTTTGATAGAATACTAAATGCAGGACTTAAATATAAATTTTTACAGTAAAAACATTCGATAACACAGCTGGAAAAATTACCTTAACTAAACAGTTATTTTATTGTTTCATCAATATTTATTATTTTTGTGCATCTAACATTGACATATCTCGACAAATAAATTATTCAATGCATTAAATTGTCACTTTTTTTTTCAAATATACCGGAAAATTATTTCTGGAAACCTACACTAGCAACGAAATTATTAAATTGCAAATCAAATATTAACAGTTTTAAAAATTGCAATGTTTTTAATTATAATGAATAACTATGAAAATTGAACTAAGAAACGCAAAATATTAAATAAATTCCTCATTTTATATAACACTTTACATTTAGAATACATATTCTTAGTAAATACAGTTTTTCCAAACAATCTATCTAAAAAAATATAAAACATTAAAGATAAAATTTAATACAAGTGATTTTTTAAAAGAAAATTTAAACATTTTAACTTTTAAATAATGCACTATTAAATGTACTAGTACTAAACATGCACTATTAACAAAACTGCGAAGACATTAAAAGTTACCTGCTGATCTATAGATAAAGGGGTTATGATGGAATGCTCCTTATCTGCTTCCCTTTCATTGAAAAATTAGAATGTAAATCCACTACAATAATTTTCAAATTATTCCAGCAGAAGCGATGTGTTCATAGATCTGAGAAATCAAATATCACCCAGGCCTTATGAACACACCCGGCTAGACACGGTGAGATGTTAAAATGGATGGTTTACTTTAAAATGGAGATTGTTCACTTTAAAACGTTAATTTACTTACACAGTATAAATCTACAAACTTCAAAGAACCCAACACACGCTAATCCTAGCTTCGAATGAGAAAAAGTCGTCTGCCTTCAATATGCGCGCGCAGTATTGTTTAAACACAACAAAATAACAGCTAGCAGATGTTTCCAACTTTTACGGCAAATGATATAGGAAGAAAATAATTTAAATAAAGACATTTCAAAACCTTTATAATTTATATGGCTGAAAAATGAACTTCCAATGATGCTATAATATTCTTTTTTTATATGAGAGAGTTTTGTATTCTTAGAAATAAGCTGTGAAAATTTACATTTTTATATATTTTTTAATCCATTGCATTTGCTTTAGTCGTCAAAAGTAAAGATATATTTTAAATAATAATTGATTTAATAGGCTTTATAAAGTAATTTCGATATAAATTTAAATTGCAATCAAATTTCCAAAGTACAAATTTTTCATTTTTTACACTCTATCGAAAAGAGCAATATATTTAATAGAGGTGACATCTTACTAAGCACTGGCCAGTTTTGGATAAATTGCTATAGGAATGACATATACTTTATAACATGTTTTTAATTCATTTTTGCTCGGAAATACACGAAATTGGCTCGTGTTTTGTTCAGAAACTATGTTATTGAAAAACCTTTTCCATTTTTTGTTAAAAGCTGAAGGTCTTTCAGAAAAGAATGTCAAAGTCGGCGTTTTGATTTGAATATCCGACGTGACAGTGAAAAACTGGTCGTCACGTGACACGAATTGCTTATAACTCGATAAATAACTAAATTTCTATTTAAGGATTTTTACCTTTGTATTATATAGTATATTTTGTTAAATTTCATGAAAATGGTAATGAAAATTGTAAAAAATTATCTGCCTCATATATGTAGACAGATATTTATTTATTATTTTATTTTGGAAATACTCAATATATTTAAATAGTGTGTGACAATATTTTTATTAATGATTTAGGTACATGACATAATTCAAATCTATATTTTATGAGTTTTTTTTTTTCAAATTCACTCTCCGATCACACCGTGAAGTCACAGAGTGTTGGCATTTTGGTCATAGGTTTTACGTGACTTATGTGACTTGCAGTGACGTATTGCAACGTCACAAAAAATTTTTAAACTGTCAAAAAGTAATTTTCTTTATGTTATAAGATGTTCTAAAGTTTATTTTAAGTTTTCTTTAGATCTCCAAGACGTTCACATTTTTGTCACAGTGTGACGTTACAAAGTGGTGGCATTTTGGTCACAGATGTGACGTGACGTACGTGACTCACATTGACTTCACAATGACGTCACTGTGACTGTGCATGCTATGCGGGCAAGAATTTAATTTAAATAAAAAGCATATACTATTTCCAATGAATTATTTTTAAATGATGGCTGTTAAAACGTTTCTCAAAGTCGTTAAAACTGAAATGGTTTATCAGGTAAAATTGACATTTCTTTTTACGCAATTCGTTGATTTACACGATTTTATTTGGCAGTCCTTTTGCCATTGGTTGCAGTTTCCTTTTCGCGGTTATTTGGCACAAAATTTTACCTTTTTTAAACAGATTTATGTCAAGGCCCCTATAACAAAGAAATATCGAATTTTCTTCTATGAAATATGATAAAGAGTTAGTTAATTATTTACGTTTTTTAATTATCGGGAGTGAAATATTTTGCTTGATTAGTACATTTATTTTTCTTTTAATGTTACGTGAACGAAGTCACGGGTAACAGCTAGTATAATATAAGCAAGAACGAAAATATACGATAACCACTTCCGAGAAACCCAGGATTTCGGATGGCGATCTTTATCTTTAAAAACCACAGAAACAAATGTACGAGGGTCGATCCAGAAATAAGGTTCCCAAGGAGCTCCAGCCGCGCGGGAAGATGCGAGTTGAAATACGACCACAGCTCTGTGCGCGTCTGTTCCCGCACTGGCGATTCCCCCGGCCATGCTTCACTGTGCCGCTCTTTCTTGGCTCAGCAGGCGTCCGAGATGAAGGTTCCCATTGTTGATCCCGTCAAGTGCGAATTTCGTTCCATAACACGTTTTTGCTGGCCAAGCGGCTCCACCCGTGGATATTCATCGCCGGCGAGGACGACTGACAGCCGGTGTAACCTTATTTCACGACAACGCCCGACCTCACGTCTCCCGTCAAACCCAGGAACTTTTGACACAATTTGGATAGACTGCAATGTCCCACCCACCTTACAGTACGGACGTCGCACCCAGTGATTATCACTTGTTCCCCAAGTCAAAGCAACACTTGGGTGGCCAACACTTCCGGAGCGACGATGATTTGAAAGAAGAGGTGAAACACTTCTTCAACAGATTGGCGCCGGAGTTCTACGACATTGGGATAGAGAAATTGGAGCACTGTCTACAAAAATACGTAGAAAAATATTGTGATTTTTTAAAAAAATTAGAGAAATCTTTCTTCTTTCCAACGATGTAAATTTCTATAAGAATAAACAATGTTGTATATTTGTAAATTTGATGGGAACCTTATTTCTGGATCGACCCTCGTAATTTCAAGATTTAAAGAAGCATTAATAAAAATAAATTTTCTTTTTCTGTCGCTAATTTTCGGAAAACGTTTCCGAGTAGTTTTTATAGTGTATTAATCAGTATTTTTTCAAACCGGAATATCGGTTTTTAGAATTATCATTTACTATCTGTTACACAGTTGCGTAATTAAAATTTTACATTCAACAGATTTTTTGAAACGGCTCCGAGTAGTTTTTATTGCCCATTAATTAGTTTTCTCAAACTATAATATTGGTTTCGAAGATGGTATCAATTATCAGTAAAACGTTTTCCGATACATAATTGAATTTATACATGCAAGACTAACAAAATAATATTTATTTTAATTTTGATGTTAATGCTGTTAATGCATCATGTTTATCTGTAAAACATGTTTATTAAACATTAAAATGTTTACTTTAGAATGGATAGCATCCAAAAAAGATAATATTATGTGTTGAGAAAACTGATTAGTGCACTGAAAAAGATTTGGAAACGTTAATGAAAATCAGTGGCAGGAAGAGTAGTTTTCTTTTATATTTCCTTCTATAAATCTCGAAACTTTATTGGTTTCTGAAGTTTATAAAGATAAAGAACGCTTTATGCAATCCTGGTAGCTTGACAGATGTTTTTGTATATATTTTCGTAAATTACTTTTGCTGCCGCTGATTTTCGGAATCTTTCCCGAGTAATTTTTGTAGTGTATCAATCAGTTTTCTAATCCCAGAATACAGAATTTTTCGAATGCTATCAATTCGTAAGTCAACATATTTATGTTCAACAAACGTTTTGAAGACAAAGATGGTAAATTACGAGCATTATATCTAATATTGTTTTGCTAGTCTTGCATGTGTAAATGCAAATACGCAGCTGAAATTGTATAATGTTACGCATTTACAATAAGAACTTTTACAGTACTATCCATACATCCGTGTACAGATTTATTCTTTTATTATGACGGTTATTTTTAAATGATAATTAACACGATGATGCAGAAAAGGTTTTCTTAACTGTTTTCATTAAAACTTCTGTTAAAAGTTTTACTCAATACTTAAAAGATGATTTTGGAACTTGGTATCTTGAAAATGCCCAGAGTATGTCTGTTTGATAAAATGTGTCTTTTAAATTATAATTGTAATAACAGATGTCGCCGTATATAGATGTAAAAATACAGGTGTGTCGAGACTAGAGTATTTTGTAAAATTAATGGTTCTGTTTTTAGAATTATTCTACGCTGAGTGAAAATGTTGTGTATTAAGTAGTTTTACTGAGAGTGAGAGTTGTTTTGTGTCTCTGTTGTCTGATGTTGGAAATATAGACAGCATTAAATTTCTGAATAATACAAAGAATTTCTAGTGAGTTTTAGTTGTTTTCTTATCGAGCCACACTGCAAGAAAAAACGCTAAAATATACAAAAAATGTTCTATAAATTTATGAACCCAAATTACCAGCATTAATTACTGTAAATTAACAGCACAATGTGCCTTAAAAACTTTTGTTTTTGGAATTTTACAGTAAAATCTGTGCAGTTATTCTAATTTTATTGTACAAATGACTGTAATCATGCTAAATTTTACAGAAAAAAATGCTGGCAATTTGGGTGCATAAAATGACAGCAAATATTGCCGTAATTTTTGCCGTTTTTTCTTACAGTGCATGGGTATTCAAGATATGGTCATTCTTCATTTCGGAGTAAAAATCTTATAGTGTTCTGAGGGAATTATAATTTTTTCCGAAAACGTGTGTGTTAATGATGTGCTTCAAGAAATAATTGTTGATTTTCTCTTTGCCTGATTACACTCCTATTGAGCGTAGTCATGCCTAGTTACACAGTTATTGTATAGCTGCGATATTTTTGAGCTACGAATATTCTGATTGTGTTTTAAGCTTGAATTAAATTTTTAATAAGTCGTAAAAGTGCACCCATTTAATTTCTATTTTTCAAAATGAGTATGAAATAACGAACCAAGCGAATTAATTCTCAAAAGAAGAAACAAAACAAATGAGTTCTAACTTTTTCGGAATTATTGGATTCGATTTATAAGTATATAAAGAAGATCAGATTGATGATTTCATCAGGAAAAATGAAGAAATTAATCAATCATTGGACAATATGGAATTTGAACTCAGCAAAATACTCTCAAAAATGAAACTTCAAAATATAAATTTAGAGAATTCCACTAAAGATGAAAATAATGTAAAACTGACTAATTTTACATTCCGTATATTTTCGGGAAATTTTCATTAGTGGCTTTGTTTTAAGCTCATATTTAAAGCGACTGTACATGAAAATTCAAATTTGACATAGGAAATGAAATTGCAGTAATTAAAAAAATCTTCATTGAAGGTAGATGCGTCTAGAATTATCCAATATATTTCAATTGTGGATTCTAAAGTTTGTTGCAAAGAATATGGAATTTATGCGTAGAAATTAACTTTGAAAATCGCTTCCATAAAATGTGAATGATCTTTTGTAGATATTATACATGAACGCATTAGCCCCTTGGGGACGAGCGACATCTATACGTGACGCATAAGATGCTCAGAATCCTCGATTATTCCCACCAGTAACTTTTTATTGTAAGGTTTGCCTTATTTAATGATAGCATTTCTGCGATTCAACTAAGCGAAAATTTCTGTTAAGGAAACCGGAGAAGATCTTTTCCGGAAAAGATCTTCTCCGGACTCAGCGAAAAGTCTGTAAAGGACGCTCGTCGCGAAGGCATCGTTGGAGATTTTAGAATAAAACGTTAAACGATTTTCTACTACCAGGTTTGCGTATGTTTTGGCCTTATTTAATGAAAGCATTTCTGCGATTCAACTAAGCAAAAATTTCTGTTAAGGAAACCGGAGAAGATCTTTTCCGGAAAAGATCTTCTCCGGAGTCAGCGAAAAGTCTGTAAAGGACGATCATCGCGAAGGGATCGTTGGAGATTTTAGAATAAAACGTTAAGCGATTTTCTACTACCAGGTTTGCGTATGTTTTGGCTCAAATGTTAGATTCAAATACTAAACTGAGGTGGAAATGATGTACTAAGTGGGGTAATCTACAACGTTTAACTCAGTTGCTGGAATTTTTGACAGACAATGCGCGTGCATTCAGTGTGTCCAAACAAGTAAATGCAAAACGAAACTTTCAAACAAAAGCCATACAAGACATAACTTTTCAAAAATAACTTCCATGTTTACGAGTTTAAATGAGAGAAAGGTACGCAAATGTATTGCATGTAACCAGAAAAAAAACGGTATTTTTAAATGTCCCAAATGTCTAAAATTCAATGTGCAGGACACGGTAGAATTTCTTGAAATACATGACATGTGGTTCAATTGTGTTTCAGAATACCACTGCGTTAGAAAATGTAATTCGACATTTTCTGGTACAAAATGTCATAAACGCCACAACTTTCTTCTTTGCTTTGATAGACTAGAGAGGAATCCAACTGCAATGGGAAATGCAAAACATTTCTGTGACAAAGAAACGCCAGAAGCACTGGCGGCGAATGAAAGTAGAAAAACGTTAAATGCTGACGCGTTTCCTTTCAAGATAAATAACCAAAACCAGAGTTTCGCTTGTACTGCTAATATGAGATCGAGTAAATTGAAAACAATTTTGCTTTCAACTACGGTTGTTTATATGCAGGAAAAATTTTAAAATAAAAATCCGGTGTGTGCTTTAATGGAGAATGGTTCAATGTGCAATTTTTACTTTCTTCTATCTATAATAGAAGAAAGTATTGTAATCGAAATTTTTTTCGACTTCCGGTTTTCGACGGATTTACACGTTTTAGGAGTCAGATATTCCGAAAAACATGTTTTTACAAAATGTCTGTCTGTCCGTTTGTCCGTCCTCATTGTATCATCGAAAAATGTATGACGTTATGCTTCAAATTGAATCAATTTTTTTCTATATTTTTGACTATGGCTAGCAGGTCCTACTTGAATTTGGGGATATTTCGACGAAAGGGGGGCTGCAATTGCGATTTTTGTTCGATTTTCACTATTGTATCATCGAAAAGTATATGAAGTTATGCAGATAATTGAACAATATTTTTTTTTCCTATGTTTTTGGTTATAGCTTGCAGATCCAACTTGAATTCGGGGTTATTTTGACGAAAGGGGCGCTGCGATCGCGATTTTTGTTCGATTTTCACTATTGTATCATCGAAAAGTGTATGATGTTATGCAGATAATTAAACCAATTTTTTTTCTATGTTTTTGGCTACGGCCAGCAGGTCCTACTTGAATTTGGGGATATTTGATAGCCATTCCGCTTTGGGGCGCTTTGATAGCCATTTAAAGATTTCAAATTCAAAAAGATGTACAAAAATATTTGAAATTCTAAAAGTTTTTTCCACTAAAGTTTCGGCATCTATCCGGAGAATCCGGAGCAATTTCTGTTTTGCATCTATCTTAAAAAATGGCTGAGATATAGCGGTTTGAAATTTTAGTGTAGCTGACATTTTAAAACACGTCAGCAGAGTTCATCCATAAACGGGTTTAATTTATGAGTTTTAGTTAACATCGTTTCGGCAAATTTTCTTTCATCGTTGTAACCATTGTTCCTATTCTTATATGCTTAACACTATATATTTATATTCGCCAACGTCAAATTCTCGCCAAGGTTGGCGACAGTTGGCGAAATATCGCCAAGGTTGGCGACAGTTGGCGAAATATCGCCAGATTTGGCGATAAAAATAGGTTGTCATTAATGAAGCCAACTTGGCTGTAGAGGACTAATTTCGCGATATTCTCATTCAAATTCAATGTTGACGAGAACTGGGAATAAATCTTCTTTAATTCGGTTCCACGCATTTTAGTTTCGTGGTTTCCAGTAAAATTAGCTAAAATCGTAAAACCAAGGAATAGGGAGGCTATCTGTTCCTGTCGGTATAGGCCAGAAAGACTTTTCGTAGTTTAATATACATCAGTTGAACGCGTCCTGCTAACCCGACGATTCGCAAGCAGCTGACGTACAACAGAATGACGAAAAATATTGATTTTATTGGCGATGTGATAGCTAATTTTGAAGTATTAACATGACTGAGATAGAAGAAACTTTCGAGATTGGCAGATCCGACTAGTTTAACTTTGCATTTAGTTAAAAGGGTAGGAATTCGAAAAGAAAAAAAAATGTTTCAGTATCGTGTTTAAGTGGATCCTCTATGGTGGTAAAATATAAAACTACAGCGTTGATTAATAATAATTTCAGAGATTGTAGCCGGAAGTTAGATTTCTTTATCGTACAAAAGCTTTTGTAAATTATGCTCTCAAGATATATTATTCTTTCAGCTGGAAGTTAGACTTCCTTATCGTACAAAAGATTTCGCAAATTATGCCCTCAAGGTATATTATTATTTCAGAACTAGAAAATCCAGAGTCAATTAAGCTGGCTGATTCTGAATTTAACTCTTTCCGGCACAGACAAATTCTGTTCGAAAAATGAGAAATTACTGACTGACACCGGAATTTACAAATGACTTTTTTAGAGAATAAGAACTACTAATTTTAAGCTTCCATTGTAGAAACAAAATTTTATTAAAATATTCTTGGTGCCAAATTCAAGTTTGGAATTAAAATTAGGTGTGCCGGAAAGCGCTAACGAACAGGAAAAATGGATCTTTTATAGGAGCAGAAATATTTCCAGAATTCTTAAAAGTGGGTCTTAGGAATGTGCCAAATTTTAAATTAATATTGAAATACGGTGTTCGGTTCCATAGAGAGTGGGAGTGTTTTAGAGTTTAGCTGAAGGAACAAGTAAACTGTGCATTAGTTAATAAAACAAATTTAAATTCCGAAATGAAAAAAAAAAAGAGAAATTGGACAAGTAGAGAAGACCGCACCTTTGAGGAACACTGTGAAAATAGCATGTGACACACACTTTATAAACACACAACAGAGAGACATAACAGGTAAATGCAAAGTACAAATGCCTTTGAAAAAAGATTATCGTCTATTGGTAAAAACAAAACAATTTGCGAAAAATATGTTAAATTCAGTTTGAATAGGCTAGTTAGAAATCAAAATCTCTTTGAGCTATATTATGTATTTATGTTAGATAAGAGACAGTTAAGCCACATGGAGGAAGTAGAAGAAACAAATTAAACTGTACATATACATGCAAATTATCCTCGCCATTATACTGTTTATCGCCCAGAGTAAAGTTCCATAAAGCTAAGTGTGTATTCAATGGATCACATATAACTTCATCCGACGATTCCTTAACCACTTGGGGACGACCGACACGTATACGTGACGCATAAGATGCTCAGGATCCTCGATTATCCCCACCAGTTACATTTTATTTTAAGCTTTGCCTTATTTAACGACAGCATTTCTGAGATTCAATTAGGCGAAATTTTCTGTTTTGAAAAAACGGTGGTAAAATATTAAAAATTCTTTAAAGCGCGATCTTCTCGAAGGGGTTAAATTCCATACAGTTAAATGGAGGTACCCATTCGTGATGATCTATTCAATATAATATTAAGATTCAGAACACATTGTTATGCATTAACCGCTCATGTGAAAATGATGTATCGAATGATATTCATTTATAAATGAACAATGTGGTTTATAGCGCATTGTGTAGAAATATATTCCAAATCGCGAAGTAAAGTCATACAGGCTCTGTACAGTAACGTATGGAACAACCAGTGCACCGTACGTAGCCATGATACAAAAACATCCATCCATACATACAGCCATCTTACAAAAACTAGGTATAGACGGTGTCGCAATTTCCGTATGCTTCAGATGTGGTGCAGACAGACTTTTACATGGACTGTGTTTTGACTGGTGCAGATAAGTTAAAATCATTCTAAGAGATTGCAAGCTGATCTTATTCAATTATTAAGCACGTGTGGTAAGCATTTACATAAATGGTCCAGTAACCATCCGGAATTAATAGAGCCAGTATGTAAACCTGAGAGCAACACTTTTGACAAATTGAATGAAACAAAAACCCTAGGACATTACTGGAAGTCAAATGATGATACGTTTACTTTTAGTGTGTCGTTTAGTGAGCAAATCAAAGTAACTAAGAGAAGTGTGCTATCAAATATCGCGAGCATATTTGATCTCTTGGGAATATTAGGTCCAGTCATGGAAAAAGCAAAGATTTTCTTACAAAGACTGTGGCGACTATAAATTGACTGGCAAGAGACATTACCTAAAGCTGAACTTGATGATTGACTTCAGTTCCGAGAATCGTTATAATCCATCAACAATGTAAGTGCTGAGAGATATATTTTCACAAACAATCCAGTGCAAATTAAAATTTGTGGTTTTGCAGATACTTCTGAGCAAGCCTATGGTGTAGCGTTATATGTTGTGTCTTCAGATTCTTCATATGAGCAAACTTCTTAGTTCTTCTGTAGTAAAATTCGAGCTTTATTAATAAAAACAGCTACGATTCCACGTTTGGAGCTATGTGGTAAAATGTTATTTGCCAAATTGATGAATAATGTGGCCAAAATCTTAAAATTTCTTAAAGAAGCTATATATTACTATTCGGACAGTACTTTTGTATTGTAATGAATTTACAAACGACCCTGTGTTTTAAAAACGTGTGTGGCATTGCGAGTATCTACTGTTCCGTGTCTTTCCTACATCAATCATTGTTGTCATGTGGCATCTGCTGACAATAATGCCGATTTTGTGTCAGTAGGTGTGGATGTGGATCCTGACAAATTTTGTGGTGAAATGGACGTAAATTCATAACTCAGCAAACTGATAATTCTTTCAAAGCTTTAGAACCTCACAAACATGATTAGAACCTATATTTATGTGAATTTAAAAGTACTGTTTTAAAGATTTTTCTAAGACTGCATTATTGATTTCTGAATGTCCAACTTTTATTGATGAGTTTTTGCAATTAAACTATAATTTTGCTTAAAAATTAAAAATCCTTAGCTATGTTTTTAGGTTTAAACATAATCTCAAGAAGCCAAAAGCAAAAGGTTCAGGTAAGTTGATATTTACTTGAGTTTACTTCATAGGCTTTTCATGATTTAAATTTTACTTATTTATGATTCTTTCTTACGATTCTCAGTACTGTAGGATATGACTTTTTGTAGATGTAAAAGGTGTGATATACATTAAAATACGACATAATTTTAAAATCTTCAATATGTGTAGACTCGTTCAAAATTTTTACCAATATATCTATCCTTTCATTATGTTAAAAACTTACATAACATTTTAAAATTTTTCTGGGAAATCAAGAAGTGCTCCTATTGATTTATGGAAGCATGTTCTGTACGGGCAACCCTAATGACGGTGATGCATATATCATTTTACGCCTTTCCTCGTCTAGGAAGACAACCTTAAATTACAGACATTACCCTTCAATTTCTCATAAAGAGTTAGGTAGGCGCTTTTTGTGAGATGTCAAAATTCATCACGTTTCTCATCCTCCCTGAGCCGTCTCGCAAAAAGTTTTTGGAAGTTTAACTGTTTCATATTTTATTTTTTATTGCATGTTTACAGTATAATTTAAATTATTTGTTTAATAGTTCCGTATACATATGTCTGTTTTGTGTTTCGTCGTGTATTTTTACTTATTTATATTGTAATATAGTTTACAAAGTTTTTTTTCTTCTTTTAATCGACATTTTTAATAGTTTATGAATTATGAGTTATTTATGTAAATATGACAAAAGTGAATTTTAAATTAGAAAAAGATTAATTTTATGTAATGGAAAATGCTGGGAAAAATTAATCTTAGTTAACTGAAAATAAGTGTGTAAGTGAGATTTTGTAAAAAATAATATTAATAGTAGGAAACATGATCTTAAAACAGTCAAATGATTACTCAAATGAGAAACATATTATATTTCAAATATTTAAGTGACATTTTTTATAATGTCAAAATAACACTATTTTTTAGTAAATCTCATTTTTCACAAACATTTTTTATTTATCTGAAATTAATTTTCCCCAGTTTCCTAGTTTTCTAAAATTAATTGTTTTCTCATTTGTAATTTACTCTTTGTTCTATTTACATACTTAACTCATAATGCACTTTTCCTGTAAATGAAAAAAAAGAAAAGAAAGTTTAAAACTTCCACCAGCCCAATAAGGGTGCCGATGAATTTTGCAGCTAGCTATTTATTTCAGAGTCAGAATAAAACTTATTTGTATATTGTTGGATGGAATTGTCCATTATCACATCCATCGACAGCCAGTTATTTCTGCTCACAAAAATTACACTGCGGTTTAAATCACCTTTAAAAATTCATCTGCATGTGAAAATTTCACATTGCAAACCTGCAACGATAGATAAAAGTCTGTCACCACTTAGAGGAGTAAAGTCTACATTTTCAATAAGTTTAAATAATTGCACTCTGCTTTTTCTTGTTTAATTTAATTATTTTTTTATGTGACGAAACTTAACGCAATTTTACAGCTTTGTTTTGCGCTCATTTTACTTACCCATCATACGTAGTATAGGGTAAGTCTTGTAATCGTTTTGAAAATCGAAAAATTTTTTTGACGGATTTACACGTTTCAGACACTGGAGATTCCGAAAAACATATTTTTAGAAAAAAAATTTTGCCGTCCGTCTGTGTGTCTGTGTGTCTGTGTGTGTGTGTGTCTGTAAACGCTCTATCTCCCGAAAAAATTGTGATAGAGACTTGCAATTTGGTATGTACTTAGTATGTAATAATGGGAAGAAGCCTATTTCATTTCAATAACCTCGATTAAACGGAACAATTTTTTTCGGACTCTCGAAATATTCGTTCTGATGAAAGGTATATAAAAATTTTCGAAATTGTTTATTTTAAGAAATGAATATAAAAGACAATAAAAAAACATAAATTTTGAATAAAGCATGAAGTCGATCGGATAATTAGTTGCCGAGATATTTGGAATCCTATTTTCCACACTCTTCGATTTTTCATGACCCTGTATTTCATCCAAATTTCACTTCAAAGATATATTTTAATTGGAAATTTGACGCTTAATCAGATGCAATAAACCGCTAGTTAATAGGATTATTATTTTTGGAGTTATAAGGAAAAACCTCTTTCAAGCAATTCAGTAATCGAGCCTTTAAAGTTTGTGACGTCATCAAGCCACGATTTTATTTGAATTGCAATGCATTTTATAAGTAGTTTACACATTTTTATTTTAATATTTTACATTATGCATATCCATGATGGGTAAGTATTACGGTGGCCCCCAACGACTAGTTTCATCCAAAATGATATTTTTGACAAATTTAGTTTGATGTAGATCGCAAAGGGCTATATGTCACGATGCGAGAAAGAAAGTTATCACTACTCTCCCAACTCCTGTTTTTGCAACAACTCTGCTTTATGGCCCCCTCAATCTGGTGCTCCGCGTCCTTTGCCGGCGTATTGCATTCCTTCCAGTTAAAGCTTATCGCTGACAATACTGCTCACGAATGCACTTTTCCTTCAAATAAAGAAGTCCACATTAACTAGAAACTAGTCGGATGTGCCAATACCAACATTTTGTTCGATCTCAAATATGTTAACACGTTGACGGACACTTGCATCTATAGCCGTCAAAGCGAAGTTCACTATGTGGCATGACGGCAATAGCCGTCCAAAACGAAACGATCGTTTTTACACAGCACAAATGTGCATTTACCGGCGTACAAGTAGAAGCTCAGTGTCATGTTTTGGAAACATTTTTTTAGGTTGAAGTTCCTTTTCCACTTGTTATACGAGTTGCAGCTTCAGTATGCACGTGCAGGGTGGCTAGTGGTCAGGGAAAAATACAGTAAAAAAATGATAATTACCAGTATATTCTGATAGAAAAATTCAAATCGATTATTTGATCGAATAATAAACATAAATTTTTCTATAAGAATATACTGGTGATTATCAATTTATTTGACTGTATTTTTTCCTGACCACTCGCCACGCTGACGTGGTTGTGAAGGGAGTAGCGCAACCTAATTAAAGGTGCTGAATTAATCAATATTAATTTTATTTAAGCAGAAAGAGTAAAACTATACTTCTAATACTCTAAAAATTACAAAAACATATAGTGTCAATTTTCGAACTTCACTCGTTCCTACTGTCCGTCAATGTCTTAATACGTCATAATTCTCTATTTCTGCGCCAATTAAATCAATATTTTTCATCATTATGTTGTACGTCATCTGCTTGTGATTCGTCCAGTTACCTGGATGAGAAGCTCGTTTTGTTGCACGACATCCGATGTACAACAGAACTACGAAAAATCGAGAAAATTGCGCACGCAAAACGCACTTTCGGCAGAATAAATTCAAGCTCAAGTGGGACCTCCTGCTGGTCATAGTGAAAATGATATAAATGAAATTTGGTTCAAATGTATGCACAACTTCAAACACTTTTCTATGGTACAATAATGGAATTTACTCAAAATTTGCTATCACAGCACCCGCTTCCTGTGGGATATCTGCAAATTCCTGGGGGAACCTGCTGCTTCAAAAACCAATAAATGGAATTTGGTTCAATTCTAAGCACATTTTCTTACTTTTCGATGATAGAATGAGGACGAACAGACAGACATTTTGTATAAACATGTTTTTCATGAACTCTGACACATAAAAAGTGTAAATCCGTTGAAAACAGGCTGTCGAAAAAAATCTCGATTATTTTCTTTTATTATAGATAGAAGAAAGTAAAAAAGACACCCTTTATTGTTGTACATTCAGTGCCACTATACATGCCACTATACCTCTTCGTTCTGCTTCCGGTGTGTTTTTATTTAATCTCTTCCACATCCATAAAATCTTTATTCAATTTTTCCATTTTAATTCTCAATAACTCATTTCTAGCCACGTCACTGTCCGTTCAAATGTTGATTTATATATATATATATATCTACCCTATATATATAAAATCCTAATGAAACGAATTTGTGAAACGATTTTATGAAACGAATTTATGAAACGATTTTATGAAACGACTGATTAAACGACTGATTATGTTTCAGGGCTATTTTTAATAAAATATTAAACGCTTGATTGTGAAATTAATACCAATTGTCCATAAAAATCCGCGGATGTAAAAACTGGTAATAGAATTTTGAAATTGGAATTAGTTTTCGAGATATTATTTTTTTTATAATTTTAATGACATTTCTCTAATGATGGCAACTAATTACTCAGTTTTTTTGTGACAAAAAAGGGAAAAAATATAAAAGGATCCCGATAGGGATTATTGATTTATTTTTATTCGTCATTTTCAAATTGAAATTGAATTTATCTTTTATTTCAATCGATAATGAAGACAAGATTGTGATTAAATTATGTTTTTCACGAAAATTTAAAAAAAAAAAATCAAATTTCTATCGTCAGGATTCAATCGTCTGTCAGCATTTAATTTAATTTATAAACTAAAAATATTTTGAATAAATTCGTCCAAATGACGTCATTTATGTAAATACGTCATTTATGTTTATACAATTTATTTAATATAAAGAAGCCATTTATCTATTTTTATGTATAAAAAGAGGTAAATTGAAAGACAATTATAAATAAATTGTATATATACATATAAATACATGTATAAACAAGCATAAAAGTTCGGTGCTTTTCCAGTATATGGGGCCTTGCCGAAACAGAGAAAATAGCCTTGGCGGAAAAGGAAATTTGGCAACATATCTGTCAACCTATTTACTTTGTCATTTCGTATACAGAAGCATTTTTTTCAATATTTATACAATTTGTTTAGCGTAAAATGTCATTTATCCTATTTTATATATAATAAGAAGTAATTTGTATAGAAAAAACAATAATAATATACGTATAATTAAAATACGCAAAAAAAATACGCAAAAAACAAAAGAATCGTCGAATTTGTTTCCATGGCTGTTTATGTAATTTGGCACCAAATCTCACTTTCTGATGCCCGAATTGCGCCAAGCTTCTTAAAAAAAGCGTCAAGACCCCTATTATAGAAAATCACCAAAAGTTCATTGGGTTTGTTTTCATAACTTTTGGCAACAAATATATGTATATTAACGAATCTATTCGTTTTTGAAACTCGAATTACGACAAACCTAGAAGCAAAGGATCCTATAATGGAAAAGTACCCGATTTTCTTATGGACAATATTCAAGTGACATAACATGGTGTAAAATTATCGCGGATAGCGAATATGTTTAAATATCTCATCAATTGATGCCGAATAAATGCAGGCATGCATGCACAAAATATTTAATTAATTTTGTATGATAAATAATTATTAGAAAATTCGTATATACATATTAATTAAAATAAATAATTTATATATTTAAAATAACATGAAAATATGCATGATGGTGCACTAAAATACAGAGAAAATTAAAACCTGTTACTGAAAATGTCTATAACATAGTAATTTTCAATACCGTAGTTCTTAATGTTATTCACAAGCAGATGGAATTTTTCTCATCCTTAAACGGAAAGGAAGAATAGAATACAGATCGTTGTTATAAAAGTGCGAGAGGTAGCCACAATTTAAACCTAACCATTTTATACAAGCTGGTTTTCAAGGTGTAATTGATTTTACTTACCAATCCCTAAAACAGTCGTCAGTTCTCGCAACAGCTATGTATGAGGCCATGATAATAAAAAAATGCCCCATTAAAACGTTAAAAGCATGGCAAACCAATTACAGATTTACCAATATTTTTAAAACGAAGCACGCTGTCATATTTTTAGAGGCCTCGAAGTCTGAGCGGGGGTTGGCGAGCGTAGCTCGCAGGGGGTAGGCCCCCTAGTATATATATATATTGTTATACAAAAACTTTATTTCGCAATATTACATTAAAATATTCTAAATTCTGACATATTCATTATTTCCCTATTTCTTAATAATATTTCTTCCTTTTTATTTTCCTTTTACAATTAAAAATGCATATATTAATAATTATTTTATTCCAAACTAGCTGACCCGCCCGGCGTTGCCCGGTCCCGAGATAATTACAATCTCAGAGAAAGGCGTTAACTCCCTCCTTCCCGATACCCGCAAATATAATGAATAATTTGTTCAAGAGGACCACCGTCACCTACATTAACGCGATCATTAAAAAAAGAATTACATGTTTTTGATAATTAGAACGTAACGAAGAGGCTACGCTAAAATAGCCGGCAGATGACACCCCTTCCCGACCTCAATTTCAAATCTATATCTTAATTAGTTACCTAAATTTTTGTTCATTTGTAAAAATTGGCAAATATTTCTTTTTATTTTCGCAAACACAATGGAGGGATCGGCCCGAGAAACAGATCTCTTTTTAGTTAAGTTTTTAATGAAAGCAGATCCCTGTCTGAAAATTTCAAGGATCGTTTTCACTGGCGCCGGCAGGTTTTTGGCAGTTTTTTGCATAAATTAAAAAAAATTACCGACCGAATTCTTCAAAAATCACACAGTCAGATGCAGAATATTTTTTTACATATGCTCAGAAATTTTCAAATTGATATCTCAATTAGTTTTCTTAAAATTCGCTAATTAGTAAAATAATTTCGAATTCGTTCATTTCCGTTTGCAAATCCAATGCACCGGTTCGTTTCTTCCACCATTTTGATTTAAAAGATGTTACTTTAGAAGCGATGGTTAATGAGAATCTAATTAATATCTAGGCTAATTATCAAAATATTAAAATTCTGAGACTCAGGTATACCAGGAGAGGGTTTGGACTACCTAAATCTAAATTTACAGACTTCTAGGTGCGCTAAATTTTCCTAGCCATCGCAGACAGACACACAGAGCGAAACTTTCTTTTATTAGTATAGATCTTTATCTAAAACTTTAAGTCAATTCCTTACTTTTATCAACTGTCCAATCTATAATATTCTGAGAGACGCTTGTGTATCATTTCAAATGTTTTTAAAAGCCATTTTGTTATTTTTTTCAATGGGCTCACTTTGCGCGCTAGATTTTTTTTTAAACTTCAAAAACAATGCGCCACTAAATCCGGGATTCTTTCTTATTAAAACCTCTCCATCCCGTATCATTCGCCTAGGCCTTCAATTCTTAAATTTCGCCTCTCACCGATTGGTTCGTGTACGTATTACGTCGATTGTGTAGCTATTCGTGCATTGAACAAAAAGCAATTGCAAGACTTCGGAGAGCATAATTTTGTCTTTTTCAAGTGCTGAACAAAAGGTTATCTGGCGTTCTTATGACCAGGAATTTCTAAACCAGCCATTTAAGATGAACTCAACGATGTAATTAATGATTTATAGTAAAGATTGAGGGATTTAGAAAACAACCGCGTAATGTGGGAATTATTTCGCCTTCTCTCCTGTGCTTGAATAAACACTTTACTTGACTAACTGGCTTAGTTTTTATGGAGAAATTCTCAATGGGTATCTTCATTGCCTGCATTCCTGGCCATGATGCTCGATCTATCGACTGCATCATTCACCATCATTCCCCAGCTGACAGTTTTTCGTGCAATTTTAAATCATACAGCTAAAATCTAATACTTAAATATATAAATATATATATAGTACGTATATCTCATTTTTGCCATATGATAGCACTCGTTTCTTTAAACCGAAGAAAAGAAATAGAACTCAAATTATTTTATGCAACTAAATATAAATTAAAAAATTGTAAGATAAAAAACGTATTTATCTTAAAGGGAGTTTATTCAGTCTGAACTTCCTATTCAATTACTTAAAGTAATCCTATTTCTAAAGTAAATTTGAATTTTTATTAAAAATATGCTAAGAAAACAAAATAAATAAAATATCTTTTTTTTATTGTTTTAAATAAACGTCATTCAACTAGCCCTTAATATGGTTCTCTAAACAAAAAATCATTTATTTTCTGAATTGCTTTTGCTTTGTTATATCTTTCATTGGCTTTATTGTTTTCATTTCATTTATGAAATAAAGTTCGTTTAACCACAAAGCCTTTTAGGATATAATACATTTCAATAACTTCATTAGTTATTGAAACGATGTTAGTAATGAAATATCATTTATCTTATGAAAAATACAAAGCTATTTTTATTTACTTTTCGTTTACTCGTTAAAAATGAATTGATAAATTATTTTTGAATAAAATAAATTAAAGCACACATGTAGTATTAATTTTATTTATGAATGAATTTTCATTGAAAATCGATATTTAATATAATTCTTCAGATTACGGTTTTAAAAAATTAAAATACTAATTTATAATATTTAATTAAAATTTACTGATTGACAATCTTACTTTGCTCTTTTTCTTTTCCTTTTTAAATTTAGTTCTTAGGATACAACATTACAAATTCAATGTTGTGGAAAAAAGATTTAAACATAAATGACGAAACCTTAAATTTGATAAAATCACTGACAGTTACATAAAAAATTACGACATTCTATACTTTAATTTTTGTGGGGTTTTTGTATAAGAGAATGAAAAAAAAATTTAAATAACTCATTATTTTTTACAATACTTTAAACACGAATTTTTAAAATGACTCACAAAACATTTCTTTTGCATTAAACCTCTGTCTAAAAACATTTAATAAGTCTAATTTGTTTTCATAGTTTGCTTTTCATGTAGATCATAGTAATCCAGAGGTAACAACGTGTTCGATATTTAAAATCCGATATGTAATCTGAGTAACTAAAGCATAAAGGGAAAATATCCTACGGAATATTTCGATTTTAAAAAACTCACTCAATATTTTGATTTCAATAATTTTTACTTACCCATCAAACGTAGTATAGGGTAAGTCTTGTAATCGTTTTAAAAAAATCAAAAAAATTTTTTTTAACGGATTTACATGTTTCAGACACTGGAGATTTCGAAAAACATAATTTTAGAAAAAAAAATTTTGCCGTCCGTCTGTGTCTGTGTGTCTGTGTGTCAGTGTGTCTGTAAACGCTCTATCTCCCGAAAAAATTGAGATAGAAACTTGCAATTTGGTATGTACTTAGTATGTAATAATGGGAAGAAGCCTATTTAATTTCAATAACCTCGATTAACCGGAACTATTTTTTTCGGACTCTCGAAATATTCATTCTGATAAAAGGTATATAAAAATTTTCGAAATTGTTTGTTTTAAGGAGTGAATATAAAAAACAATAAAAAAAAACATAAATTTTGCATAAAACATGAAGTCGATCGGAAAATTAGTTGCCGAGATATTTGTAATCCTATTTCCATACTCTTCGGTTTTTCATGACCCTGTATTTCATCTAAATTTTAATTCAAAGATATATTTTAATTGGAAGTGAGACGCTTAATCAGATGCAATAAACTTCTAGTTAATAGGATTATTGTTTTTGGAGTTATAAGGATGTTTCTTTTAAGCAATTCAGTAATCGAGCCTTTAAAGTTTATGACGTCATCAAGCCGATATTTTATTTGAATTGCAATGCATTTTATAAGTAGTTTACACATTTTTATTTTAATATTTTACATTATGAATATCCAAGATGGGTAAGTATTACGGTGGCCCCCAACGACTAGTTTTACATACAATCATTACTTCACATACATTTGATACATTTTTAAATTAGCATACATTTTTTTTTCAAGTATATCAGATAAGAACTGTATTTTATAAAGGAATCTTAATTTTAAAAATACATTTAAGGGTGTACACATAAATACTGTATAATCATCGAAAACTTATTGTTTCAACCGTAAAGGTACCGTAAAAACGTTCGTTTTTTCTGTAAATTAATTGGTTTATTGAGGACCCGGCGATTTAAATTTCAAAATACAGAAAAAAACGTTTACTACGCCTGCGCTTAAGAACAACGTGGACGCTATTTAAAATTCATTGTGTGGTCTTAATTATTAAAGCATAACGTTCTAATGCCAGACTTACGATAAAAAAGTTCCCCTACTCAAAATTTCGTATTCAATAATTCTACTCAGACATTTCATACATTTTACAACTTAACATAATTTTATTTTTACAAATACGAGATAAGAACTGCTTTTTGAAGGCAACTTTAATTAAAAAATACATTTAAGGGTGTACAGATCATTTCTATGGAGGGGGAAACGGATAGAATTGAAATATTTTGAGAGCGTGAAGCCGCAAGCCAAACTAAAATTTGGAATGTCACAACAGCAATAATGAATTATATTAATTTTATAAACAAAATATACGGTACAATCGTAACGGTACCTTATCAACGTTTGTTTTTTTCGTAAATATATTTTTTTATTAGGAATCCGGCGATTTCAATTTCATAAGGGAGCGTTTATTACGCTCGTGCTTGAGAAACCGCGGATTCTCCTGACATGTGTGGAACGATCTTAACAACGACGAACGGCCGAAAATTGAATATCTTTAATTATGGTTTTTAATTAATATCTAGCTTAATTACAAAAAAATGAAAAATCTGAGTATCTGGTGCTTTCAGATCTGTCTTCGCCTATCTTTATCCAAATTTCCAACGTTCAATAGACAGGGTAGCCATAATTAAAGTGACAGTATTTAGCGTGCTCTGTGGCGCGATTTGATTGTGAGAATTGAGCCAAATTTTGTATTACGCTTAAAAAAGACGAGTAACGAAGGATTCCGTGATAAAAAAAAAATTCCAAAAGTCACCGCTAGGGGGGAAATGTGGCGATGTGTAATAGCCATATTGAACAACTTTTGCCATATTGATATTGATATTAATCATGGAATCTTCTAAATGAAAGGTAATTTTATTTCAGTATCGTTCTACATTTTTAAAATTCTTTTTTCTATTACATAGCGCCACATTTCCATCTAGCGGTGACTTTTGAGACTAATTTTTTTCGCGAGATCCTTCTTCCCCCACCTTGTTTACTCATATCACTAAATTTGGTTCCATTCTCGCAATTAGATCGCGCTCGAAACCACGTGAGAACTAACTTTAAGTATGGTCACCCTGTATTTCCCTAGCCATTGCTAAAACATACACACACACAAACAAATGATTCTCTTTTATGAATATAAATATGGACACTTAGCGTTTTTACAGAGTTTCTTAAATGGTTTTTTGAACTGATGGATTTTAAATTTCAATAAGAAATAATGGTGACATCTATTAATGTTATTTTTTCGGAATATTAATGTCCGAATTTAGAAATTACTACGCGTCCCTTTTTAATAAAAGAATTTTCGATAAATATTTCTGACTATTAAAATGCCAAACTAAACTATAAGATTTTATCAAAATTCATTCAGTTCATATGTACTCTTTGTTTTGTTTAGCTTTAAAAAAAATAATGGTTAGTGTTGGGAGGTTACAGGATTCTTTTGTACGTTTCTGCAGTGCAACGCCCTCTATACGCGAAATTTTGAAATAAAACAATAAAGCATACGGGTAAACTTGAATAAGAATCTAGCACAGATTTGGAACTAATGCGCTTCCTTGGCTAATTTATCTAAAATTCATTTTATGGAGCAATTTAGATTTTTGAATGTTCCTTTAAAATGTTTTGCGTAAAACTTCATCCTTAAAACATAAAAAAAAAAAAAAAAAAAAAAAAAAAAAAAAAAAAAAACTTCTAAAATTTACAATTAAATTTCTGATAAATTTACGATTAGATTTACGATAAATTTACGATTAGATTTCCGATAAATTTTAGATTATTTACGTCAAAAATATACATTTTCAGCATTCTCCGATTAAATAAGGTGAATATTAGTAATCAAAAAGAGTGGTCAAAAAGCGCCAATGCCCTTTCTATACAAAAACACTTCTTTTATAAGCGTTCTATAGTCCAGTCATTTGGTAGAAAAAACTAGTCGTTGGGGGCCACCGTAATACTTACCCATCATGTATATGTATAATGTAAAATATTAAAATAAAAATGTGTAAACTACTTATAAAATGCACTGCAATTCAAATAAAATCGTGGCTTGATGACGTCATAAAAAGGCTCGATTACTGAATTGCTTGAAAGAGGTTTTTCCTTATAACTCCAAAAATAATACTCCTATTAACTAGCGGTCTATTGCATCTGATTAAGCGTCAAATTCCAACTAAAATATATCTTTGAAGTGAAAATTGGATGAAATACAGGGTCATGAAAAATCGAAGAGTGTGGCAAATAGGATTACAAATAATTCGGCAACTCATTATCCGATCGACTTCATGTTTTATGCAAAATTTATGTTTTTTTATTGTTTTTTATATTTACTACTTAAAATAAACAACTTCGAAAATTTTTATATACCTTTCATCAGAACGAATATTTCGAGAGTCCGAAAAAAAATGTTCCGGTTAATCGAAGTTATTGAAATGAAATAGGCTTCTTCCCATTATTACATACTAAGTACATATCAAATTGCAAGTCTCTATCTCAATTTGTTCGGGAGATAGAGCGTTTACAGACACACAGACACACAGACGGACGGCAAATTTTTTTTTCTAAAAATATGTTTTTTGGAATCTCCAGTGTCTGAAACGTGTAAATCCGTCAAAAAATTTTTTTCGATTTTCAAAACGATTACAAGACTTACCCTATACTACGTATGATGGGTCAGTAAAAGGAAAGTTTTGTAGTTTTTTGGGAGGTATCTTTATATTTTTGGGGTCGCTGAACACGAATCCGAGGTTTTCCAACAAAATTGTTTTCGGGAAATACGTTTTTTTTTACAAAAAACGTGTAAAAAAATGGACTCTTCTCCGTTTTTTCAAAATAATTCCAAAATTATGAATTTTACGTGAAAGTCGGCAATATATGAATTAAAGAAAATAAAATTTCCTACATTTTATGTATTGAAAGTAGAGTTGCAAAGAACGGGTTTATTTCCGGGTTTATTACCAATAGACCCGGTTTATTCCCAGGTTTATTCCCAAAAGACATGGTTTATTACCAAAAAACCCGGTTTATTCCCAAAAAACCCGGTTTATTTCCAGGTTTAAACCGGGTTTTTTCAAGCCTTTGCAACTCTAATTGAAAGTTTGTTTCTCTGATCAATAGTTTAGCCGTGAGAGTGCTTCAAAAATGGGTGTTAAAACAAAAAACTGTAAAAAAAACGGGAATTACGGTACTGTATGTCAATGTAACATAGAAACTAATCATTTTACGCAAATGTTAACTATTAATGTTACTAAAGATTATATGTTTGACAATATTTTATGCATTTGAGGTAGAGGAAAAGGGCGGATCCGACACCAGGGAAAGGTGGGAGCACTGGGGCAGATCCAGCTACTCTCATGAGTCGAGGGTGCTACTTCTCCGGAGAGCTCGTATAGAGGCGGTAACATTGTGAGTGGATAAAAGAGGAAAAACTGTAAAAAACGGGAATTATGGCCCTGTATCGATGTAATATGAAAATTAACCATTTTAAGCAAACGTTGACTATTAATGATACTAAAATATATAGGATTAACTAAATTTTACAATGAAGTTGCCTGATAATAAATACGACGACTCATTATCAATCATTATTTAATTATAAATAATTATGTACATTAGCAACAAATATTTGTAAGTGCCGAAAAATAGGTGTTAAAAACAAAAAGCAGGAATTACCGCACTGTACATACGTCATATGATTAACTATATTTTATGCATCTGAGGTTCATTGTTTTCTTCATAACTAAAAAAAAATAAAAATGGTATGTCTGTGACCAAAATCTCTATTTACTCATAAAAAAATAATAATTATAAAAAAATAAACTTTTTAATTTGCCTTTTTAATAACAGAAAAATAAAATAAGTAAAACACACTTTCGCTTAAAAGAGCTGACACGTACTTCAGTTCCTAAAAGTTTCATTTTTAGCCTAAACTGATCAACAGAAAAAAAATTACGTTCTTTGACACAGGGGAAAGTTTTGACAATCTTTGTCCTTGAAACACAGCTGTCCGAATCACACCTTCAGTTCTCCCCGCTTATTAGCGTTGGCCAAGCACACACACCCCCGCAATGCAGTCCATGTCAGTGACATACTCTATTCCTCCCCCCATGTCCTGTACACGTGATGTACATGTGTCCTGTACACGTGATAGCAGCGCAATAGCTCAAGATATGAAGAGGCTACCTTCCTATCTGCTTTCCTGTCCTGTTTATTTGTTAGTTCGTGTAATAAGCTTGTAAAGTTTTACGGAATGTCGCTGTGTTTTATTTGTGACTCTTCTTTAGAAGATGGAACTTCGGTGCATAGTGTTAAAACTCGAGGTAATGAATCGTTAATCAAGGCAAGTACAGAAAGAAAGGATGGAAAGGTGATTTTGCTAAGGGGAAAAACATCAGTAGATGTGCATGTTAAGTGTAAAAAATCATACGTGAATGAACGGATGATCACTGCTTATGTGAAGAAGTTTGAGGAACAAGGTGCTAGTACTTCTCAAGTACTAAGGTCATCAATCTCTGAGTTTAATTTTCGAACTAATTGTTTTATATGTGGACTGCGCATCCCAGATGACTTCGCTGTAGCACAAGCAAGACTTCCACCATGTGAGCGCAATGCTGTGTACAGTGTGCGACACATGGGGATGAAAACTACAGTTCTGAATGCAGCAAGAGCTCGCAACGATGACTATGGGCGGGCTATAATTCAGCGCATCGAGCCAGTGAATGATTTGATCGCAGCGAATGCTCAATATCACATGAAGTGTTTTAAAAGTGTTTATGGACGGCCGAAGGTCCAAGAACATAAGAAACGTGGTCCATTTGCCGATGAAATCGATATAGCAATGCAAAGTATCTACCATTACCTTGAAAACAGTGATGACGAGTGCCAGTTCTCCTTGGAAGTACTGATGAAGCAGATTACAGGAAATTATCAACCTGATGTGAAAACTGTCAAGGCTAAACTCATTCAGAAGTATGGAGACGATATACTGATCACAAAGAATAAGAAAAAAAATCCTGTTGTGTGTTTCAAGAATGTAGGAGAGAAGATATTGACTGATACATGGTATCAGCAAACATGCAAATCTGAAGAAGAAGAGATGCTTCGAGTTGGTTGAAGCAGCAGCAAAAATTATTTGTGAAGATATTAGATTACAAGTATATGAGACCCAAGAGTATCCCCCACCAGATCATTTTCTGGAAGAGAGTGAAGCTGTAATTCCTGAAACTCTCAAATGTTTTTTGGAAACTCTGATTGTAATGAGAAAACGTAGTAATACTCGAAAGTGGAAAAATAAATGCAACGCTCTTTCTCACTGCATCATCACTTCTGTGAGACCCAAATCATTTTTATCGAATCTACAAGTTGGGCTGGCATCATTCATGTACAAGAAGAGTGGATCTCGGAAGTTGTTAGAAGTACTGAATTCAATGGGCTTTTGTAGCTCGAACCAAGAAGCAGTACGTTTTGACATATCATCAGCCATGAAACCAGAAATCAAAATAAACCAAGAAGGACTTTGCCAGTTCATTTACGACAACGCAGATTTTAATAGTCAAACAATTGATGGTTACAATACTTTCCATGTGATGGGTGGGATGTACACTGTAGCCCCAGCAACTGCAGTACCTGCAGATGAAAAAATTCCCATACTGACAGAAATACCAACTTCTGCTGTTGTCGGACGTTTTGGGGCAGTGACTCTGAAACATTTTGACCCAGAGAGTGGTCAAGGTCTCAAAGCAATAAAGATTCAATATCTCAGCAATAAATTCCCAACCTCTGAAAATGTCTCTCCTTGTACAAGTGAGATTATTTGGCTATAAAGACTTCAATATAACACCAGGATGGAATGTTTTTATGCAGCAAGCGACAAAAGATCTCTCATTCGAAAAAACTTTTACAGCTTATCTTCCCTTCATAACTGCTCCTCCCACTGATTACGACACAATCTTCACTGCATTATTACAGGCTGCAGAGAAATGTAAAGCAAAATATCAGAAGATGTATGGTGACCTTCGACCAACCCTTGTACTTGAAAGCACGATACATCATTTCTAATTGCACAGACTCCAGGCTGCAAAACGTTGTTATCAGATTGGGCGGGTTTCATTTACTAATGTCCTTTTTAGGGACGATTTGTTACATAATAGAGGGCAGTGGCGTCAAGGATTTATTTAATACCGTCTACGTAATGAATTCAATCGCAAAAATTATGTCTGGGCATGCGTACTACAGAGCTGTGAGAGCACATGTTTTAGCACATGCAGTGCTTATGAAGATTGTCATAGAAATGATTAGCCTACTCTCAGAAACAGAAGCAAAATTGGATGAAATTCTGTACAACTTAGACAAATCAGTGATCCTTGCCTCTTCCCCTGACGAATGTCGTGAAATCAGAGAGAAGGTGGAACATCAACTACAGGAATTGAAAGGACGTGGTTCTACGGCCCAACTGTGGGTGCAGTACATACAACTGGTGACTGTTGTGAAAATATTCATCTTATCCGAGAGAATGGGCAACTGGGAGCAACACCTTCAAACTGTTTGGCAAATGCTACCATATTTTCATGCGTCAGGCCACTTTGCTTACGCTAAATGGGCTGACCTATACCTACAAGATATGCTGAACTTGAAGCAAACAATGCCTGTCGAAGAATATGAAAAATTTACCACTCAGGGCTTCTTCACAATTCGATGATCATCTAAGTTCTGGTGTGGAACCTGGACGGACATGACCATTGAACAGTATCTCATGAAGAACATGAAGCTTCAAGGTGGTCTCACACACGGTCGGGGGGTAGAGGAAGGTGTATTAGCAAGGTGGACAATGGGAATGACATGTGTGCAGCATGTTTCTGAACAGATCGAAAGTTACTGTGTTGTTCAATTCCACTATTCAGATCAGCATGTAGACCTGAAGAATTCAACAGCTGTACGGGAAAACAACGATGGTACAAAGATGTACGAATGGTTACTGCAGCATTATCCTTTCTCTGAAAATCCTGATTTATACTCAATAAGCACTGGTGTTTTGGCTGACGGACGAATCAACAGCCATAAGTCTTGGGAATCGAGTATTAAAGACATTGACAGAATTGTTGGTGGGGACTTTGGAACTGTCAAATTTAAACGGAGCGACAGAGTGAAACCTCTTGCTGTAATGACCAGTGTGATAAGAGTAGACGACGAGTTGGTTAATATTAATCCCACAACTTTGTTCCAACGAATTTCGGTGGTAAAGCACTCGGATGAAGACCTTGATTAGTTTTGACGTACGGTCTAGGCCCTTATTCCTTATCCCTATTCGACAATGGTTTATGAAAAGGAACCAAATCAAATCTCTACAAGGCATTCAAACCCCTAGCAAACAAGCGGTTCAGCGGCAGAATTCAATTCGTCATTGATGGTTTTTTTTTTATTGCATAGGGTTGTTTGGCCTAAGAATCAGCCCTTTTTAACAATCTGCGATAAATATGTTGAGTACGTACAGTCACGGTACCAACCGCAGGCAGTATTTGTCTTTGATGGTTACCCTGATGACTTACAAGGTGGTACAAAACTGCTGAGCGTATGGGACGAGCAAGGAAACATTCTTCAACGGATATATTGTTTGACGGTACAATGATACCTACCATTTGCAAAGAAAAGTTTCTTGCTGACCCAAAAAACAAGGGTCGATAATATCTATGATGAGTAATAAGTCCTCATCAGCAGATATTACATGCAAGCAAGCAAAAGAAGACGCAGACACCTTGATTATAAACACTGGTTTGTCCTTGGCTCCATCAAATGAGAAGGTGATTATAGTTGGGGAGAATGTAGACCTCTTGGTCATTTTGATAGCTCTCTGCAGGGCTGAAAACGTTTTCTTTTTAAAACCTGGAAAGGACACTGTTTCTCGAATGATATTTTCTCCAATTAAAGCTGTGAGTTCAATGGTTGCGGAAAACATCCTCTTCCTACATGCTATAAGCGGTTGTGATACAACGTCAGCACCATTTAAGCAAGGAAAAATGAAGTTCCTCAAAACTCTTGTGAAGAATTCAGATGTTGCTGACGCTGTTAAAGTATTTAAAGACTTCAACGCTACTCAAGAGATGATTGCAGCTGCTGGGGAACATTTCCTGTTCTTGCTGTACAGTTATAGTGGGACGAATGTGCCTTCGCTGAACCACCTAAGGTACATTCCGTACAAGAAGTCAGCATTTAAATGCAATTCAAATATTTCTGCTTTACCACCATCTGCAGCTGCAGCACGACAGCACTCTTTAAGAGTATATCACCAGGTGCAGCAATGGCTAGGAGTTGAAAAAAATGCTGAAGAGTGGGGATGGAAGAAAACAAATATTGGCCTTGAGCTTGTATTTACTTTACTACCTACCCCCTGCTCCCCCTGCGTTGTTGAAGCTTGTATCATGTAAGTGCAAAAAAACTGCCAACAAAATTGTGGGTGCAAGAAGGCAGGTCTTTGTTGTTCCAACATGTGCCTCAACTGCAAAGGGAACTGCAACAACATCTCAGTGGTGAATCAATAAGAGGAAAACGAGTTATACCCTGAAACCAAGCTGGAGATGGATTGCCCACCCATTGAATCCGTGGATACAATGGAAGAGGAACCAGCTATGCCACAAGGAATGAAATATTTACCATTAAGAAAACATTTATTCTATAATATTGGTAGTAAATAAAAAATCCACTAATTCCATATGTCTATTTTCTATGTTGTAGATGTCGATGAACAGCAGGGACCTTCAAATAAAAGATTGCGGAAATAAGATTTTGCTTTTTGAGTTCATGTAAATATACTAATGTTTGTTACTAATGTACATGATAATTTATAATTAAATAATGATTCATAATGAGTCGCGGTATTTATTATCAGGCAACTTCATTGTAAAATGTAGTCAATCATATAGTTTTAGCATCATTAACAGTCAACGTTTGTTTAAAATGGTTAATTTACATGTTACATCGACGTACAGGGTCTTAATTCCCGTTTTTTACAGTCTTTTGTCTTTCACCTCCCAATTTTACACTATGAGCACTCTGGCGGGGGAGCACCTTCGACTCATGACAGAAGGTGGAACTGCTCAACTGATCACACCTTCCCCTGGCGCAGGATCCGCACTTTTCCTCTACCTCAAATGCATAAAATACAGTCAAAAATACAATCTTTAGTATCATTAATGGTTACCGTGTGCGTAATATGGTTAGTTTCCATGTTACATCGACATACATTACCGTAATTCCCGTTTTTTTAGAGTTTTTTGTTTTTAACACCCTTTTTTGGGGCACTCTCACGGCTAAACCATTGATCAGAGAAAAAAAACTTTCATTACATAAAATATAGGAAATTTTATTCTCTTTAAGTCATATACTGCCGACTTTCACGTAAAATCCACACTTTTGGAAATATTTTAAAAACAGGAGAAAAGTCCGTTTTTAACAGGTTTTTTGTAAAAAAAACGTATTTGCCGAAAAAAATTTTGTTGGAAAACCTCGGATTCGTGTTCAGCGAACCAAAAAACATCAAGGGACCCCCCCCCCCCAAAAAAAAAAAAAAACTACACCAAAACTTTCCTTTAATTGCTCCTTTTTATCCCCTAATGCCTGGATTACTATATTATTTGGGCAGCACACCGTCTGGAAATACTATCTACATAATAATTTAATTATCGAATACTGTCAAAAAGACAGATATATCTATGTATACATATACAATAAAGGAGCCAACAAAGGTGATTAATAATAATTTAACATCTTGCATTGTAAAAAGTAAAACACAATTAGAAATATTAGAACCACACCTCAAAGACATGAAACAGAACATTAAACACAAACGTCATTGAAATACCTATCATGCGAAAATATAATAAATGATATGTATATCCCAATTATTATCATCTGTATAACTATATTTTCAATCACATAAATTTATGTATTTTTGCAAGGTACAATTAAAATAATACCCTATCGGTAATAAAGTCTTGTTAAATATAAATAACCAAAAAGTACATTTAATATATCTTTATTTGAGCAGGTTGCGATTTTCACAGTTTTAATTTATACCGATATATTAATAGCAAATTTTGTGAGAAACTCGGATAATTTTATATTTACTTGTAAAACAAATAGGTCTGCTTCGTAACTCACTGTTAACAAAATATTTTTAAATGCTTAAGTAACTTTGTGTTTTAGCTGTTAATTAAAAAAATATATAATGTGAGTGTTTGGCTAACGAAAATAAATCGTTAGAGATAGTTTCAGTTTTGTTTCAGTGTCGTTCGTCAGATGAAATGTTCGTTAACCGAAATATTTTCTGTCCAATTGAAATGGGACACGACAGCTATTGCATATTATTTAAGCTAGTGCATTCAATAAAACATTCAATAATCAAGTCAGAAAAATAGTGAAAAACATTTTCGTCAGACGATACATTTATTAGCAGATCAATTCTATAGCATCACTGTATATTCTTTTATTTACATTTCAATTCTTCTTCAAGTACATTCGAACTGAAAGATTTTAGAAAAAAGTAATTAAAATGCTAACTCGCTTCACTTCTTAAAAAATTATAAACCTTCTTATTTAAATATATTAATATAATTGCATGAACTCAACATGTGCTGATAGCAATAATAATTAATAGATTTTGTTTACATATAATAATTCAGTTTTATGTTATCACTAAGTTTTATAACATGTGTTGCAAATTCTTTTAGCGTACATAATATTATGGTTGAATAATTTATTTCATATCAATTAAGTTTTCGATTTAAAAACTAAATGTCTATTTAAAACTCATTTTCAGTTATTAAAAACATTTAATTAACTTGCAATGGTAAATTTCACTTAAATAAATGTTGACATTGAAGTATCACTTTAATTAAGTGATAGAATCATATATATTGTTTCATGATCGTATATCTTCCTTGTAGGTATAAAAATTATTATGTAAATATTTTTAAACACATTAATAATCCTTAGCTAAAACAAATAAAAAAGAACACGTTAATGATTCAAGACTTAATGTAAAGGACGCTTTGTTTGTAATAGTAAGCTGACTTCATAAAAAGAAAAGATGATATTAAAATATAAATTTGAGATGCAACATATCGTTTAGTTTTATGCGTGAAATTAAAAGCAAAATGTATGCTGATTTAATTAACTTAAAATAATCGCTTACATTCATTTTACGACCATTTTATTAACAGAAAAAATAGGCATTATTATGCATATTGATTATTTTAAGAATATTTTTTGCATATAAAAGGAGATATTTCCAGCATTTATATTTCTACAGACTATAATGAATAAACTGTAAAAAATTTATCAATTACGAAAAAGATATTTTAAAAAGAACTTATGTTTTAATTTTATTTTTAAACACATAGTGGTATATTCCCACCGTATCTCTATTAGGTAGCTTTCAATACAAAACGATACCTAATGCAGCCGTTCGGAGGAAAGCAATTCCAAAAAAATTTGGTATGTTTTCACCGATCATAACCCCCAAACCACCCTCCCCCCGGTTCAAATGTTGATTTATATATATTTATCTATCTATTTATCTATCTATCTATCTATCTATCTATCTATATATATATATATATATATATATATATATATATATATATATCTGACATATGTCATGCTGTAACTCTCGTATTTATGAACCGATATGAATGGGACTGATCATGTGTACAGAACGTACCAAAGTCTCGACCAAGTTCGTTGGTCAGCTTCATCCGACATCTTGTTTCAAAATGGCGGCCACTGAAAAATTTTTAAATTTTTAAAAATTCAAAAACATGCACAAAAAATTTATAAATTGAAAAATTTGAAAAAAAAATTGTTTCTGTTAAGTGTTAGAACGTGATACAAGGATTCTGGAACATTTTTTGTTTTTGTTATATCTTAAAATTGGCTGAGATATGGCAGTTTGAAATTCTTAGGTGGCTGAGATTTTGAAACAATCTGATATTTGTTATGCTGTAACTCTCGTATTTATGAACCGATATGAATGTGACTTATCATGTGTACAGAACGTACCAAAGTCTCGATCGAGTTCGTTGGCCAGCTTCATCTGCCATCTTGTTTCAAAATGGCGGCCAGTGAAAATTTTTAAATTTTTTTAAATTCAAAAAATGTTACAAAAAATTTATAAAACGAAAAAATTGATTCTGTTATGTGTTAGACTGTGATACAAGGATTCTGGAACATTTTTTGTTTTTGCTATATCTTAAAAAATGGCAGAGATATGGCAGTTCGAAATTTTAAGTTGGCTGACATTTTGAAACAATCTGATTTTTGTTAAGCTGTAACTCTCATGCAGAAATGCGCATTCAAATTCAGTATTAACGAAAACAGGGATTGAATCATCTATAATCGGTTTCCAAGCAATTTATCTTAGGGTATTTGAGTAAAATAAGTTTAATTTTTAAAAACATGGACTATGGACTATGAAAGCTACTTTTCCTCCCGGTACAGGACGGAAGGACTTTTTTATTTTTCGGCTCAGCTCTTCCTCGCACCTGTAAATTGTTATGGAGTTGAACACTATAACGGTCTCTTCAATATAATGGGACTTTGCATGATTTGTTCCCATAAACGGTTAATGCGGCAATCATTATAACGGGATACATCGTGCTTCGCACAACATAGATCATGCAGACGAAAATCAGTATAATGGGATCCCTTATTATTAAAATGTCCTTAACTCTTCGCGGCCATGAACCATCAATACTATAATATCACAAAGAAGGAAGTTTTTACTCCTTTTCAAAGAGTGTTTGCGTCACTCTGAGAGTATTTTTGCATCGTGATCAGGCTACAGGTATTGATATAAAAAGGTTCGTGATAATTTATTGATAATGATATGTATACACATTGATGAAATACCTTTGATATATTAACAGTATAATACATTAATGCTACATTTGTAATTAAAATATTAAAATCTCGATAGAAATGGCATCTGTTTTTCATATTCTTTCTTTTACTTAACAATTATGCATGTATGTGGCAGTCAGATCTTGTCACTCATTTCTCACCCACTTCCTGTTGATACATAGCTTTGGAATTTAGAATATATACGTATTCCTGAGGTCAATACATGAATTGGACATTGATTTTTTTTAATTTGATCCTTAAGGGTGGGCAAAGTCGGCCCAAATCATGTATTTTCCCCCTCGAAATAACGAATGCGTTTATTTATTATAAATTGAAAAAAAAATAGAGCGATAATTGAAACATTCATCCATTTTAGTCACTTTGTTGCCCGCATCATTACGCCGTCAGCATTTATATGAAATCTATATATATAAAATAAAGTCCTGACTGGGTAGATTATCAACACGCAGCCAAAACTACTGAACCTAGAAACATGAAAATTGATGACAAAATACTTCTTGGGATGTAGAGGCGCACTAAGACGGGATTTTCAAAACCTCCACCCCTAAGGGGGGTAAAAAGGGAAACAAACTTTAAAAAAATTCCTTAAAAATCAGGTATTATAGTTATGTGTCAAATGATAACATATTTTAATGTATTTTTGTAAGCTGAATCAAATGGTACCAATTAAATGCTCATACGTCAAATATTTCATGAGATATTGCACATTTTTATAATTTGGCGATGTCTTTGGCGTAAAAATCTCAAAATTTCTAACAATACAAGTGATAATTTCTAAAAATACGTCCGTTACTATAGCAATGAAAGAAATTCAAATTAAATCTTTTTGTTATTTAATACTTTTGGTTATTTTTACAGATAGAAACATTAACTGCTCAATTGGGAATTGAATATTATTCTAACGGATATTTATGTAATTGTGTATTATTATTATTTCTACAAACGCCACGATTTAAAATAAAACGGGATTGCTAAAATAAAGTTCCGAAGGTCTGTTTAGTATTATATATTGCTTCTTTATTTGTTTTCAGTCTTCAAAGCATGTTTCCCCTTTTTTTGGGTGGTTATGCATACGATTTCGGACTAATTTTCCGCAATCGGATACCTCGCCAATTGGTGTATTAGCTACTATTTTGAAAGCATCGTTTATGTTTGAAGCGAAACCTTCATGATGAATCCTATTACAAAAAATCATATCATCATTTACTATGAGTATAAAACGCATATTCACATTTTAATCCGATTATTCATGATATTTTGGTAGGTTTTACACTGTTTGTTCGGTAATGTTTTTTTGAAAGGTTTTAGAGTACAGCTATTCTATGCTACTTTCTTCAAATTTGACCATTTTGAGCTTCATAGCTGGTATTCAGCTATATATACGCAAAGTTTCAACTCTGTAAGTTACATAGTTTCTGAGAATGGCTCTGTGACGGACAGACAACAGAGCGGGAGTTACAGGGTTTCGTGAGATGAACGAAACCCTAAAAAGCTACGCGTTGCCACAGAGTTAAGAGAAAGAATATTTCATTGGACGGAGAGAGACTGCACGTGGAACAAGGACTGAATTCATTGGACGGGGAGAGGTTTTCAAAGCAAACCGCCAGTTGTTTAGGCCGAATGTAGGGTTGCATTTTTGGTGTCACGCTAAATGTCACGTAAATATGTCACGTAAATATTTTACCTCCAATTCCTCTTTACTTCGTGACGCGTTGCTGACGACTGACTTTTTCGCTAATCGTTGCCACAGATTAATCTTGAAAAATGAAACATTTGAAGTTACTGAAAAAATTAATAGCTCGAAAAGTATTTGTCAGAAAATTGTTAGACAAACTGCGTTTGAAAGATAAAAAGGTGTTTTTTTCTTGATATAAATTTTAAATCTAATGATTACGCCATTTTTCAAATATTGAATTTCAAAAAATTCCAAATTTCATAATGGAGTACCATAGCGAAACCTTCACGCGTATAAAGATAATGATAACGGCAATGTGTCCTGACGTGTATATACTGGCTAGAACACGAGTCACAAATTATACTAGCCTTATTATTCTGTTAAATTATAAAAGTGAATTATGATGTCCCGAGTTCATGAGTTTTATTTAATTCTCGACAAATAGCATATTTAAGTCCACTTCAGTGAGGCATATCAATTTCATTAAATTTGAAGTATTGTAACTTCATTAAACTCCAACGGAAAGGATTTTTCCCCATGGACACCATAATGTAACACAATTATTAATTTTTTTAAAGCTGACCTATTCCATAATAGAGTCTACAGAGAATTGGACTAATTTGGAGCGAAGCTTTTAGTGTATCTTTCGGTACTTTTCCGTAGTACCAACATCATGCCAAAATGTATGCTAATGCGCCATTTTTTTCAACCCTAAATGTACAAATAATTTTTATTTCAAACCGTGCCAATCACTGTGACTCGCTATTTCTTCAACGCGAATCTCTTTTTCTGAAAATTATTATTTAATTGTTAGCATGCAAAACATTTTAATTTACTGCTTTTTGAATCGTAAATACTTTTTATTAAGTTATAACATACATTTTTCGCTGATTCAAAAAGGAAATGTTTATTAACCTTGCGGAATGGATTTTGGCGGGACTTGCACTGTTAGTTATATAATTTATCAGAGATGTTTTAGTGTATCTTGCATATTGTCCTACTTTGCTTAGTTATGAATAATTGGGGTTTGGTACAGATGTCATATACGCACCAAGTTGGCGCGATTTTTTTCCCTCGCCAATTAGGCGAAAACTTTGTTTTCGAATATTAACGTTATAATACATACTATTAACGTTATAACATTAACGTTATAATATTAGTGTTATAACGTTTTGAATATAACGTTATTTTATTTTTATCTATACTAATAAAAGAAAGTTTCGCTCTGTGTGTGTGTGTGTGTGTGTGTCTATTGGCGATGGGTAGGAAAATCTAGCCCACCTAGAATGCTGGAAATTTAGATTTAGGTAGTCCAAACCCTCTCCTGGTGCATCATTATATCAGAATTTTAATATTTTAATTACTTTCTGAAATATTAGTTAAAATGCACAAAGAACTCTCATTAAAAATACGTTTTTTTTCATTGGTTGGTTGGTTGTGTAGAATATCTTTTCAGAACACATTAAATAAATCAGAGTAGCGATGCATAGATAAGGACTTATAATGAAATAGTGCCAACATTGATTGCAGTTACCTGCATATAGCCAAACGAATGCAGCGCCATCTACTCACGGCAAATTACATAAACGCCACCTGTTTAAGACATTTACAGGCACGTTTTTCTTCATTATAATTATCTGGGTTTAAGGTTTTTTTAAAACACGACATATATTATTATGATAGAGACTATTATTACAGAAAACTTTATTTCACAGATTATTTGTTATATATTTGCGGGAATGGCAAGGGGTAGGGGTCTAATTACATTTAACAATTTTAACCCGTAGCGTTTAATTGTTGTTTTATATACAGAATACCGCTATTTTAAATCTCAGTTTCTCAGTAATATCTCAGTAATAATGTTCCGAACTTCTCCATTTAGTTCCACTTTTACTAAATTATCGTAAAAATTACTAAATTATCGTATCATTCATTGCTTCAAGGTGTATTTCTAAAAAGCAATTACCAGTATTTCCGAATAATAGCCTAAACCAAATTTCAAATTAAGTTCCTAGCTTAACCAAATGAATCAATATTTAAAGATGGATAGTGATCTTCCTAATTAGTTATTTCTTGAAGGTAATTGAACATCCCCCCCCCCCCTCCAGGGCAATCCTTCAAAGTTTTCTCTAACTATTTCCTGTTTCCATATCTCAGCAACTATCTTTCCGATTTCAACGCAAGTGATTCCAAACATTATAATTAACTTAATAGTTACCCTTCATAACATTAAACTAAATTTATGAGTAGCGGTTACCACTATTTCTGAATAATAGTTTAAGCCAAATTTGTAATTAAGTTTCTAGCTTAACCAAATGAAGGAATTTTTAAAGATGCATAGTGATCCTCCTAATTAGTCCTTTGCTGAAGGGAACTTGAACATCCCCTCCCCCCTCCCCTCCTTCAAAGTTTTTCCTCTAACTATGCCCTGTTTCCGTATCTCCGCAACTATATTTTCGATTTCTACGCAACTGATTCCGAACATTATAATTAACTCTATAGTAACCTTCTATAACATTAAAGTAAATTTATGAGTAGCGGTTACCACTATTTCTGAATAATAGTTTAAGCCAAATTTCTAATTAAGTTCCTAGCTTAACCAGACGAACGAATTTTTAAAGATGCATAGTGGTTGTCCTAATTAGTCATTTGCTGAACGGCACTTGAACATCCCCTCCTCCCGACCCCTCCTTCAAGGTTTTTTACCCAACTATGCACAGTTTCCATATCTCAGCAACTATCTTTCCGATTTGAACGCAAGTGATTCCAAACATTATAATTAACTTAATAGACACCCTTTATAACATTAAAATTAATTTATGAATAGAGGCTACCACTATTTCCGAATAATAGTTTAAGCCAAATTTGTAATTAAGTTTCTAACTTAACCAAACGGACGAATTTTTAAAGATGCATAGTGGTCCTCCTAATTAGTCATTTGCTGAAGGGAACTTGAACGTCCTCTCCCCCCCTTCCCCTGGCCCCTCCTTCAAAGTTTTTTCTCTAACTATGCCCCGTTTTCGTATCTCCGCAACCACTTTCCGATTTCAACGCAACTGATTCCAAACATAATTAACTCAATAGTCACCTTCTATAACATTAAAGTAAATTTATGAGTAGAGGTTAGTTTTCGAAGAATAATTTAAGGCAAATTTGTAATTAAGTTCCTAGCTTAAGCAAACGAACGAATTTTTAAAGATGCATCGTAGTCCTCCTAATTAGTCATTTTCTGAAGGACACTTGAACATCCCCTTCACCCGGCGCCTCACTCATGATTATTTTCTCTAACTGTGCCTTATTTCAATAACTCGGATTATAATGTTCCCATCTTCTGGAAACCAGCTCGATTTTTTCGCACGCCTACTTAACAGTACCGTAGGCAACGTTAACCTGTCTCAGAGGATCTTTCCGAAAGAGGTTGCTCCCCTGGCGTCGGAAGGGGGAAATAAAAGATTTTCCGGAGCGTGCGAGCGTGCCCGGTATACAGTGTCGAAGTCATCGTAAACCTTGGCCAGAGTTTCGTTTTTTAAAAGATTTGAGTTTATTACACGGGCTCGGGCAACGCCGGGCGGGTCAGCTAGTATTGAAATAAAAATTCCCGTGCTATTATTGCATGCCATTTGTAACTAATATTCAAAAACAAATTTTTCGCCAAATTGGCGGGGGGGGGGGGGGTCGCGCCAATGTGATGCGTATATGTCATCTGTGCCGAAAGTTTTATAATCAGATGAACCCGATTATGAATACTTAGCCTTTTAAAAATATTTTGCTGGATGGATTTTGACGGAACCTTTACTGTTAGTTAGACGAGTTTCAAGGATGGTTGTAGTATATAGCATATCGTTTTATCGTTCTTTACCAAATCTTACTGTAAATGATCAACGAAAAGAGTTTTTCCTTAACAATCCAAATTTTGTCTGATACATTAAAAATGTAATAACGCAATGGCATTCGTATCTTTTTCAGAAATACAGGAGGACATTCCAAGTAAAGATTCATATGGTTCTAAAACACAAGGTCAATATTTCGTTTGATTAAAGGTTCGTTAAGAGGAATTGACCAGCGTAGAGGGTGTAGCTTGCTAGTATAATATATGAATGAGTATGTATTGAGATAAATACATGTGAAAACAATGAGTATTTGCTGAAATTTACTAATGACTGAGTTACCACAATTGCGCAATTTTGACCAACTTGGCGAAAAATCGGCACATTTGGTGACAAAAATAAGTTGCCAAATAGGAAGCCAACTTGGCGATAGCTGGCTAATTTTCGTAATTCCCATTTAAATCTGTTAATATCCCATAATCTTCTTCCATTGTCATGGCCTACTATTTTCTATAAAGTGCAATTAGAAAAAAAAAATTAAAATTTAAGAAAGCATGAAGTTTTTTTTTTTTTAATGTCATTATACTTATTTAATAATAAGTTTTGTAAAATAAATTTTGCAAAGTAAATTTATAAAATGATTACAATAACACAGTTTTCGATAAAACTATTTTTTTTTTGGCAACTAAGTATGTACCTTTAAAATTTTAATATATTTTTTAAATCCATAATGGTATATTTGTGATTATGATAAATGAAATCTCAACAGAGATTTTTTTCGAGTTGGAATACTAATTCTTGTCTATTTCAATTTCTGAATTCTGATAAAATTAAAATAATTTTCATTCAGGAATTTCTCTATATGAATTTAGATTTTACAGTGCGTTTTGTGTTACATGCGAATTCTTAACATCCCAGTTTGAAGACTATGAAAAGTGCGCTTAGTATCTGCCATTTTTACCGACGTCCCTTATGCGTGAAAAAAAATATATATTTCACAAATGATAAATAATTTTATTTTTTTAATAAACATTTTTGGACTTTCAAAACATCCAGTAAATGAGCTTAAATTTTTGTCAAAGTTTTATAAAAATCATATATATATTTGTCAAAGTTGTTTAAGCGATCGTTTGATTTTAAATTCGGAAAAAAATAATTAGTTCACAAATTCACCACCAGAGTAAAACCAGGTAGTTTTTTTAGTATTCACATGATAATAAGTTTTACAAACAACAAACATAACGTCACTTTCAATCCTTTTTTAAACTAGGTTTCATCTTTCTAGAGTATCTCGAATACTAACAGCTGGGATATAACTTATATGACAGTGAATGGATCATTTCAACTGTGGCAAATTTCTAATGTTGTCACGGTAAGTGGTGCTTCTGAGATATCATGAAAGCTGAAAAATATGGCATAATTACGGGGTTATAAAGCCAGGGTTATGGCATAATTACAGGGAACATAAAGCTGGACCCGCTGGTCCTGTATACATTACAGTATACATTAACATTGTTCACTTGAGATGACTTAATGAACTATTTCTACAATATATAAAATTCACTGATCTTAATACTTTAAAGTGTGGTAATATTTGGTCTAGTAATTTCCGTCGTTTTATAGAAGTTTGAAAGAAAACTACAATATTTTAATTCCTGGTTGGCATTATTGCGCGTGCTATTCATTTAGAAAATTGTACAGAACTCCAAAATACTTACGTGATTAAAACCTGCGCTACATTAACGCTCTTCCCAAAGATTCTCCAGTTTCAACAAATATTTCAAGTTGAAGTTCGTAATTTATTTTGCTTTCTTTCATTATTTTTATTGATAAGTCACTCCTGGCGTACGGAATACACCACCCGTTTTATTCCATTTTTTAAATCAATATTTTTTTAGAAAAGTTTATTACTTTTATACTATTACGAGACATTGCATTAACCCATTGATTACTGCAGCCTAAAATATGAATAGCATTCAAAATACGGCAAACGCCCGAACGCTGAAAGATTTTTGCAGTATTTTGTTCTTCCCCTTTCTTCTGTCTGCCTACTTCTAAGCAGCACAATGAAAAGGCAGTTATCTTCGAAAGAGGATCCTCTTTAAGATGACTAATACAAAAGCCTCCACGTGCGTTTATTGCAACAATATTCTACTCTTCGACAATAGTTGTATAATTCCGAAGGAGAGAAAATGGAGCACTTATTTCTCAGGCACTCACGCGGATTGGCAGTAATTTGTTTGGTCAGGTATCTTGGGCGGTTTCGTAGCGAAAGGAATAAAGAAGAATATAATCAAATGTTTATATTTGGAATTTAAAAGACACCAGATACCTGTAGTTTTATGTTACTAGGTACCGGGTCCGTGTTACAATAATTATATTTCAATTAGTCTTTTTATAGCTATTTGGTGTTTATTACTTTTATCATACTATTGTGCATTGCATTAAACAAATATATCGTTAAATGTTACTTATTCTGCTTTTAAATGGGTTGCCTCATTCTGTACGCCACCCGTGCTTTTTTTGTTGCTAAAAACCGTCCGTGTTTTTACATGTTAATCATGATCACCTGGTATTTATAATATATATTTTTTTTCATTGAACTACAATACAGTTTATACATATATTTTTTTTAAAACACTCCTAAAAATTTCTTTTATAAGCTCTGCAATAATAATATGCAGCCATGAGGAAAAAAATGTGTTTTACATTTTAGGCTAATTCTAAAATAACTGAAACATACTACAGCATCGGACAGTAAATTTTAAAAAGGTAAGAGTAAATAGCTCAAGATTGTTTAATTTAATAAACATTTCTGCCTTTACAGTTCAGTTAAACACAAATTAAATCTTTGAAAGTTTGTGATGTACACTTCTACTATATATATAAAACACAAACGGAAATTTCGTACCGTTCCTTTACAACTCGAGTTCCACTGAATGGAACTTACGTTGTTCGATAGATAATTTTTCAGGGAAGGTTTTAGTATATAACATATTGTTCTACGTACATTAGTTACAGAATTATGGTAGAAAGTTCTGTTATTTTGGCCGAAAAGGTTACCATTGCTAATTTTTTGGCGACCATTAATGTTGCAGAAAGAAATGAAAAGGCTATGCATCTCGAAAAATAAAAGAAAAACTGTTGCTAATTTTATTTTAAAAAAAATAAGAAAAGAAAAAGAAAAAAGAAAGAGAAAGAAAAGAAAAAAAAAAAGAGAAAAAGACTTTTGATGAGATATAATATTATAAAACGAAAATATTTAACTTAAACATGATTAGGAATGTTCGTAATGTTTAAAAAAATATTCAAGAGGCAAGATTGAAACAAAATTTGGCGATTTATCTTTTGTTTTTGGCGATTTTGATTTTACTTTTGAACCCAAACAATTTGATTTTAAGCCAAAAGGTGTGTTTTTTTGTTGCAGAAAGAATTGAAATGGCTATACATCTGGAAAAATAAAAGAAAAAACTGTTACTAATTTTATTTAAAAAAAGAAAGAGAAGAAAAAAAAGAAAAACAGTTTTGATGAGAGATTTTAAGCCAAAAGGTGCTTTTTCAAGCGTACGACAGCATTTTTGCAGTTTTTTTTGGTACTTTTCGGTTAGCCGGGCGCCAGTGATAGATATATATATGTTATATATACACACACATATATATACACATATATCTACACAAATACATATATATGCATACATATATATGCACTTATATGTATGAATATATATATATATATATATATATATATATATATATTTATATATGTACATATATCACTTGCGCCCGGCTAACCGAAAAGTACCTTTTTTTCATTCAAATGCAAACTATATTAATGGCAATATACTTCTATTTACTTCTACATACATGAAATTTCGTTCCGGCTGCCGATAACTCGAGTTCTGCTGAATGGATTTTCATAGAACTTAAACTGTAAGATAATTTTAAGGGAAGGTTTCACTGTATAACATATCGTTTTACGTAGCTTAGTTATAGAATTATTATGGGAAGTTCTACAATCAGATCAATCCGATTATGAAAGATTAGCCTTTTTAAAAGATTTTGCTGTATGGATTTCGATGGAACCTACACTGTTAGATAATTTCCTAGGGGAAGTTTTATTATGTAACATATCATTCTAAGTTGCTTAGTTCTAAATGTATAGGGGGAAATTCGAAAATCGGGTGACCATTTTTTTTTATCAAATATTAGCCTTTTCAATATTTGATTCCGATTATGAAAGATTAGCTTTCTGAAAAACTTCTACTGGACGGATTTTGATGAGAAATATTTTGTTAGTTAGTTAGATGCTATTTCAGAATGGTTATAGTGTACTACATATTTCTCTACGTTGTTTGGTCAAAGAGTTATGTGTGAAGGTTATATAGTCAGGTGAACCCGATTCCGAAAAATTAGCCTTTTTGAAAGTTTTTACTGAGCGTATTTTTTGCGACTTGCATTGTTAAGTAGATTATTTGTAAGGATAGTTTTAGTATATTTCATATGGTTCTGTTAGTTTTAGAAGTATGTGGAAAAGTTCTATAATCAGATGAACCCTATTATCAAGGATTAGCGTTTATAAAAAACTTCTACTGAATGGATTTTGTTAGTTAATTTGTTTGCATTGTTAGTTCGATAATTTTTAGTTATGGTTTTCGTATATTGCATATAGTTTTATCATTCTTTAGCAAACCCTACCTGTAAATGACCAAATAAAAGAGTTTGTCCTTACCAGCTAAAATTTTGACTGCACATTAGAAAATATAATAACGGAATGGCGTCATTTTTCAGTATTTTGGAAGGATATTCCAGGTAAATATACAGATTGCTTTCAAATACAAGGTCAAATTAAACGATATATTTCGTTTGCTTCAAGGTTCATTTGTAGAAACCGACCAGCGCAGCGGGCGTAGCTTGCTAGTTAAGCAAATAAAATTTAATTTTTAAGCATTATCTTAAACTTTTTAAAAAGGAATTTAGTTCGTCTCTTTCTAAATAACCCAGACATAATTAATTAAAGCTTTGTATACTACTTTTTAAATGTTTTTTTTTTCTTTAACAATTACATAAGTGAAATTTAAAGAAAAATATGTTAATTAAATTATGAGATTTTAAAATAATAGGACTAAATGTAATGTAAAATATTATATATTATAGAAGTCTAACAATAAAAAATAAACTAGCCATGGTATTTAATGCAGTAATAGAAGAAGAAAAATGAAAGTTTAATTATACTGTTCTGCATTATGGCATATAATTTACATTTCTAAAAAATCTTTTGAATAAACTTCCTTTTGCTCAATGTAATACCGAGTCGTTCTAAAGAAATTATCTTGTCTTTGCACATAAAGCACAGATCTTAATTAAACGGCAATTACTAAATTTGAAATTTCAACTATTATTTTAGTAATTAGAGTAATTTTAGTAAATTAGTAAAAACAAAATTTAGCTTCAGAAAAAAAAAAAAAAATTCTCCATGCATAGCTGATAAACAACATATTATTTTAATTAGCATTTCCCTCTTCTGTAAGTATATAATTAGTTTTCCAATATATTAAAAAATATATACAAAAAACTGTCTTTGATTTTTTAACAGTATTAAATTTTCGCACATACAGTTGTAAAAATCTTAAATCTTAAATAGTATATTATAGCAAATATTTCATATTAATAATTATTCATGGATTAATTATCAGTAAATTAATACCGAAATGATTCGTATCAAAGAACTAGTCGGATGTGTCAATCCCAAAACTTTCTTCTATCTCACACAGGTTTCGCATACACTAAAAAGAATCAGCACCAATTTATATGAATGTCTAACTGAAACTCGAGTTTTATTAAATTCCGTGCATTAGTTCTTGAGATATGACTATCGCTAAAATTGTGTAAATCCTGCAAAATGCTGCATAGCAGCGCCACCTGCCGGGCGATTTTTACCAAAAACTAATCAGCACCCATTTATATCAGAGACTAAGTGAATATAAAGTTTTATTAAATTCCGAACAGTAGTTCTTGAGATAGAGCTATTGCAGAAATCGCGAAAAATGCTGCATACAAGGGCCACCTGCTGGGGGATTTTTACCAAAAACTAATCAGCACCCATTTATATCAGAGACTAAATGAATATAAAGTTTTATTAAATTCCGAGCAGTAGTTCTTAAGATAGAGCTATTGCGGAAATCGTGAAAAATGCTGCATAGCAGCGCCACCTGCTGGGCGATTTTTACCAATAACTAATCAGCTCCCATTTATATCAAGGACTAAATGAATATAAAGTTTTATAAAATTCAAAGCATTAATTCTTGAGATAGAGCGCCCACAAAATTTTTTTCATATACAGACAGACAGACATTTTCTAAAAATAGTCCAATCGTATTCAGGACCTTCTAAAACGTATAAATCCGTCGAAAACCGGAAGTCGAAAATTTTCATGAATCCAATAATAATAGTAAAAATATTTATTAAAAAATTTAAAAAATATTATTTCTTTATGTTATGTTCCGTAAAACAAAAACTAAATTGGCCCTTACATATGGAATGAAGAAAATATGTTTTGATTTCATTCATAAATGACAAACATAAATAGTAAAATTAATTTTATGAAATATCACATTTTGATATGTTACATTTCAGAAAAGAAAAACTGAAAGTAAATATCCAAAAAGATTAGAAGTTTCAGTTTTGCTTTAAATTTAAAGATGTATTTATTAGATTTTGGATCGAACGTAAAGTATCATTCATTCAATTTTTGTCATTCCTTGACTTGATTTTTTTTTTCTTATAAAGCTGTTTTCTAGAAACTTTTTTCAAATATATTTACTTAATGAAATTGCAGAATAAAATGTCAAATGTATAACTAAACATATTCAAATATTCAAAGAATTTTACTAAACGATTTTTGTTATTTTTTTGTTGTTGTTGTTAGTTTTATTTCAATAAAGAATTATTTCGGAAAATTAAAAAATATTCTTCTAAATCATGTAAAATATGATGCGTATAGTTAGTTTATTTACAGCGACACTCAAAAAAATTTGCGTTACTTTAAGGTCTATGGAAAAAATCGTTTGCAGCGTATTTTAATAATGTTTCACTGTTTTACACATGTTCAAATTGATACATATCACTGATATGCACTACAAGCAGCTTACTGTAGAATATGGTATGCTGAGAATCTATCGTTCATTTACAAGGCCACTCAAAAGAATTCCGTTATATTACGGTCTATGAAAAATAATTGCTAAAAGCTGGTTTTCAGTTGTGGTATGCGTTTTTAAATGTAACTAAATGTTTGCATATTAATTGGTGCATATAACTCTATATGTCATTTACAGGGATGTTCAAAATTTCTCAAGTTTATTTCCACTTATTGACAGAAAATGCTGAAGCGAAATTTCTAATTGTGGTAAATAAATCTTAACTGAAGTCAATTTTTGTACACTGTGTAGTATCATACAAATCTATAAATAACACAGGGCTTCGCAAAAGAATTTGAATATTTTGCTTGTTAATTGGTAGTAATTGCTGAAATTAGGTTTTTAAATATTCTATGAATTTTCTAATGCGTTTACATAGTTAACTGTGATCTTTTATAATACAACTATGAATGTGATGGAAAGTGTTTAATAATCTATCCTTGCAGTATGGTTTTCCGTTCTTGTTAAATTCATCTTAACGCTAACTTATTTATTTCAATTTTGAGAGTTAAATTACCTCTTTTTTTAAAAAGATAATCGAATCTATTTTACAAAATGACTACTTCATTCTTATCTCCATTTTTTATTCTTTTTGAAGAACAACAAATACTTTGCGACTCTTATTGGGTACAATTTTCTTCTGTCGATACATCAAATAACTTTTTTTAACGACATTCAAATATATTAAGTATGAATAATTTCTAAAAATATAATATATCAAACATGATATATACATTGAATGCAAAATATAACTATTGAGATTAATACTTTTTGCAACGTATCTAAATTCTTTTGAGTTTTATTTAATGAAATAAAATATGTATATATTAAAAAATACTAACTGAACAACATTCTGATGAATATTATATTACTCAAAACGAAATCAATATTAATAAATAAGTAAAAAAGAACTTTCTTTTGATATATATATATATATATATATATATGTGTGTGTGTGTGTGTGTTATATAAAAATTTATTTCCTTCGTATCCTTCCATTTTATTCGCATAAATATTTTAAAATTAATCTAACTTCTGTCATAGTCAGTATTTCCTTAATTCTTAATAATATCTATTCCTATTTAAAGTCCTTTTAAAAGTAAATATCCGTATATTAATAATTGTTTTATTCCAAATCTTAATCTAAAATTTAAGATCATTCGTAGCTTTTATCAGTTCCCCAATCTATAAAATTCTGAGACGCGTTCTCATTTCGAATGTTTTTTAAAAGCCATTTTCTTTTTATTATTATTATTATTATTGCTCTGATTCTTTCGCGCGCTTGGGATTTGAACCTCAAAATTGGTCCGCACCAAAGTACTGTTTCTCTTCTTTACTGTTTTAGCCTCGCCCTCTAGCCTCATTCGTTGGGCTGGAGCTAGCTTCTCACTCATTGGGTTGTGCGCTCGTGACGTAATTCTGTGTATGTTTCCGCGGAGAGAACAAAACCCTCCCGCACCGGTCGGAGCGAGAGATTTTTGACGTTTTCGGAAGCTAAACAAATATGTGTATGGTATTTGTATGTCCGTAGAATATTCATCTGGCCCAGTAACATCTTAATTCAATGAAGTGAAGCAACGTTAGCCCGAGGGCTATAAGTTTTAGACCTTTTGGGAATTGTTCTGTGTTGTTCGTCTTCTAATAAAATTATTCGTCTGGAGATAGGCTGGATTTATTGAAAAACTTTGGTGGAATCATTTCATTGCCTTCTACTTCGCCATATTCGCTAATATCGACTGCAACTTGCTATATCGTTGAAGGACTGCCATCTTTTCATCGAATATTATTCATCGTAATATCTCAACCTCGGCACAATGCTACATACATATATATATATATATATATATATATATTATACAAAATCATAGAGTTTCGAAAACGAGTGAACGAGTTCGCGGTTTAGTTCAAGAGAATATTGATTATTATAAAAAGGATAATGGTTTTCAAGAATTCGGAATCTGTCCTAATTTTACCACGAAGTGTAATCCGTTTAGTGAATCTATTACGTTCGCAGAAAAGGGTGAATTTGCATCCATTAAGGAGATATACCTTGAAATGTATGTCCTTTATAAGCGGACTGTGGAAAGTCTGATTAAATTTGGTGTTAAACATTTAAATGATGTTTGTGGCATTTAGTTATATGGACCACCTGCTTCAGGTAAGGATTTTTCTATTTATTCATTATTTGGTGACTCGTTATATGTAAAAAAAATAACAAAGTGGTGGGATGGGTATTTAAATGAAAAATATGTGTTATTATTAGACGTAGAACCTTTTCACTCTATTTGGTTAGGTTATTATTTGAAAATTTGGGCAGATTGATATACCTTTTTAGCCGAAATTATAGGCTTATCTATGCGAATTCGCCCTTTAAAAATTATTGTGACGTCAAATTTTAAGATTTAACAGATGTTTAACGAGTCTGTTTTTGTAGCTGTTTATCGTAGATTTCGTAAGATTTACATGTCTGACCATAGATCTTTAGAGATTATAAAAGACGAGACTTGCGAGCTGAATCATCAATTTCTTTCTGTTCTTAAAAGCTTAAGCTGTGTGTCGCAGGATGTTCCGGAACTGAGTCATGTCCTTACAGAGGTGGCGAAAGAGAAGGCAGTACCGGAGACGGTTTCCGAGGATGATTTTGAATCTCCGAAAAAATCTGAAACACGATAATTTACGTGAATCCTTTACGGATGAAGATTATTACAATAAAAAAAAAAAGAACAGATGATCCTGGTGGTACTGGCTCTGCAAAGTTTTTTAGAGAAGTCTTTTAATCCAAAATTGCATCCGTTAAAGAATACTGAAGCGCAAAATTATATGGCTATATATAGATGGATGAAATTTAATTATGTGAAATATTTCTTGCGTGCTTTTATTGTATCTTTCCCATTTATTTAGAGTATGGTCAGAGAGGAGGTAAAATGCATTATTCAATGTCTCCCACTCAATTTCTTCGTTTAATTCCATTTTACTTAACTTGGGATTTAGATGGTATATTTCAGTTGAAAGTGTCAACAGAAAGAAACGAGGAGGACAGACATTAGCGAAAACTTATGGATGGTCCAAAAAAGTCATTTAGATTTTCTGTTCCTTTGCGACAGTTTATCGAGACTTTAACTGTGAGAGGCCTGATAATATAAAAGACTGTTATATAAACTGTTTTGCTGATAAATTTCCATATAGAATACCACATTGGTTCAACGGTACATGTGGTTCGATCATTGATGAAATAAACATACCTGATGTTGATGGTTGGTTGTTGATTTTATGACGTCTGATTATCTACACGAGGGATATAGGCTCTGGGGGAGGGCTCTCCGTGGGGGTCTTTCTAAGGGATCTTAACCCGTATTTACGGCAAGGTTCGAAGAAAATCACGGAAAACTCCGAAAGGTTGTTTCGACGAGCGCGACAGAGGTTTGAACCCAGCACCTCCCGTCTACCAGCTTTGAGAGCAGATCCTCCCAGCCACTGGTGGGACCCCAGATGTTGATAGAAAGTATCCATTAATTTTTTTTTTGTTGGCTCAACATATGCGAATTGTGCATTTAAAGGTGTTACTTATAATTCTGAAACTAAGATAATGTAAAATAATTGTTGCAATTCCTAAAATATAGTAAAATTGAAAAGAAAAATAAAGTTTTGAACTAATTCATTTTTTTATTTATGTACATCTTGAAATTTAATTACTTCATTTTTTTTCAATCCAATTTAATATTAATAAATATGTGGATAAACTTAAATACGCAAATATAAAAAAAAATACTTTCCCCACATGGAAAGATGGAAAACTACAAACATTCCAGTCCAAAATTACAAGGACACTAACAAATGATAAAATTCTTAAAGTTTATACTATAATGAATATTAAATTTTCTACTATATATAAACAAGTGGTTAAGTGTCATCGAAAATGCCACAAAGTGTTTCGTGTAATATTCCTTTGAAAACACATTAATCCTTTAATTAATAAATCCAAATTATTAATTTATAATTATCCTTATAATTTATCAATAATAACAAAGATGACAGCACCATTAAATTTAATAATAAAATAATAACAAGAGGAATCTGTGTTTTAAATAATATTAAAAAGATTCAAGAACTGCTTTTCAGACAATTGTAATAGCATATATTTGTATATCTATGTAAGTTATATTTAATTACATGTTTTAATTTTAGCCAAAAACATAAACGAAATCCTTTAAACAGCAAAAATATGAAAGCTCTTTTAATTAAATTTGTCGGACAATTAAATGTAAAAATCGAAAATTTCAACTTTCGTCGTCTTGAATAGAACCCGAAAACTTTAGGCTAAGAGTAAAGGGCTACCTCTGAACCATCTAGTCTACGACAAAGCGATTGAATTTACGGTTCTGTTTTAAAATCTAAGAAAATTGCAGAAATTTCTGGATGTCATTAAATTAATTCATTTAATTAAAATAATAAAGGATTTTTTCAAAATTTTATGATTTGCCGTCTGAGATGAAGTATTCAGCTATAAATATTCAAAATTTTAACTTATACAGATTCCGAGTACGAACTCTGTGACAGACAGACATAGGAGTTGGACGAAGAGGATTTCATCAGATGAACAAAACCATAGAAATAAATTTGGGAATTTCGTTCCTACTACTTATAATTGTCGTTCTGCTCAACGCATTTATATGGCACTTGCACTGTTAACTACATAAATTCTCAGGAAAGGATTTACTACATAACGTAACGTTCTACATTGCTTAATAATATAATTATGAGGAATGTTCTATGATCAGGTGAATCTATTATTAAAGATTAACCATTTAAAAAGCTCTACTAGACGGATTTTTATGAAACTTGTACTTCTAATTATATAATTTTTGAAGGATGGTTTTAGTAAATTACAGATCGATCTATGTTTCTTAGTTATAGAATTATGGGGGAAGTTGTATAATCAGGTGATTATGAAAGATTAGCATTTTTAAAATTTTCTACTGACGGATTTTGATAGGAATTGCATTGTTAGTTAGATAAATACTACATAAAGGCTACGTTACATAGTCCAAGGATTATGGGGAAAGTTTTATAATAAGGTAAACTAATGGGATTTTATTATATATTTTGTATAGTTATTTTTATTAGCAACCCACAACTCTCTACATAATGCCGTGTAAACATTAAAATCTGCCTCATTTGCAGATTTTATTTATACAGCAATTGTCTTAAATTCAAAGATTATAATTAAAGTTGCATTTTCAAAAGGCTGTAAAGACCGAACCATTGGTCAGAATGACCTGATATTTAATCTGCGTATACGTGAAGCAATGTGAATTTGTTTTGCGAAAGAAAATACAGTTAAAAAGTACAGTTAAACCTATAGATGACATTGTACTCGTCATAAGATAATTAAAAGACGTGACATGTTAACCGCACTATCGATAAAAAGGCAGGGAGCATACAGTTCCTGTTATTCTACGACTGAAAAGGTAGTCATGACTCTATCATTGAAGAATTGTGCTCTGCTTGTGAAGCTTTTTTACAAGAACGGTAATAGAAAAAATTCCGGAAATTTAAGGCTTTAGGAAGCGTCTCTGGCCCGATGACGGCATTTAGACTGAATAAGATGACTGATAAATTCGAAGAAACGGGTTCATTTGACGTGAAATGTGGCAGAGGGAGAAAAGCAATTGCTTCGACGTCAGTGGAGGACATGGCTACAGCATTGCAGGAAGCGTCAAGTAGTACTTTGGGAATGTGCAGTGGCACGGGGAATTTCCCGAACTTTAGATGTGTCTATCATCACGGTTCGTAAAATTTTACGAAACTTCCTGCAATGCTTTCTATACAAAATTACGCATGTTCAGGTGTTGATTATGCTGACCTGCAAAAACAAGAAGCTTTCACCGTGTAATTTCTTGATTGAATTGAAGTGGACAATGTATGGCCATGGAAAATTAAAAGTTCTGTCAATACTCAAAATTGCAGACTATGGGCAAGTGAAAATCCATTCAAAATTCAACCATTTCCTCTTCATTCTGCAAAGGTCACTGTGTGGTGCGGGTTTTCGGCAGCATTTAGCGTTGGCCCTTTCTGTTTCAATGAGATTGGTCCCTCGGCTCCTGATGCCTGTACAATCAATGGGACAAGTTATGAATATGTTTTCCACAACCAGCTCATTCCAGCACTTCAACATCGCGGATATGTGGTAGCACAATTATTATGCAGGATGGGGCTCCTCCGCAGATTGCGAAAACAGTGAAGTAGCTGTTCAAATAACATTTTGGAAATGATAGAATTACCAGTCCCATTTCCCTATAGCCTGGCCGCCACGATCACCTGACCTGAACTATCTCCTCTTCTTGCTGTGGGGTTACCTAAACCATGTTTTTTACGGTGTCCAATTCCGAACTTACGTGAATTGAAAACACGCATTACGCAACACATTCACAATATCCCACCTGAAACACTCCGATCTGTTGGGGAACATGCTGTTTTGCGCTTTCATTTCGTAGGAGAAAACGGCAGACAGCATATTGAAAATTTTTTAAGCAAGTCGTTGCCGACTTCCTTTCTTGGTGATTTAATCAGTTTTTGCTTTTTCTACGGTTTTTGGCACAGGTACAAATAAAAACAGATTTAGTCTTGCTTTTTCTACGATTTTGGGCATCGGGACAGTTAAAAACCGATTTCGTTTTTGCTTTTTCTACGACTTTTGGCCTAGAGACACTTACAATCGATTTCGTTTTAGCTTTTTCTATGGTTTTTGGCCTAGACTGAGAAAATGACACTTTCAAATCTGAGTAAATCGATGTTTTGATTTTGTTATGAAACTTTTTGTTTCAAATATAACAACCCAATGCTTTCAATTCTGAAATACCAGAAATTCTCAGAATGTTGAAACATGGGCTTACTCAAAACTGAGCACATAGAGGTCAGTTCATACTCATTTTTGAAACAGGTACGTGCTCATAAAATGATTAGAATAAGTTCAAACTCGTTTTTGAAACATGCGAATACTCAAAAATGAGCACACAGAAGTCTGTTCATACTCATTTTTGAAACATGGACATACTCAAATAGAAGCACATGATGTTTTATTTTTGAGTGTGTGCAAGTTTTCAGAAATGAGTACATGCATGTTTCAAACTTGAGCAATTTTGACTATGCGACATACTCAGACTTGAGTATTTTTTGCCCAGTTTTGAAAATGTCGTTTTTAGAGTGTAGGGACAATTAAAAACCATTTTTTATCTCATCTGCTGTGGCACCACATTGTCATGGTGGATAGGTTTTGAACAAAGAGTGCCATAACAGCATGGCACGTCTTTTAAATAGCATTTTATGACTAGTACAGCGTCATCTATCGCTCAACTTTTGAACATTTTTTTCTTTAGCAAGACACATTCCCATTGCTTTACGTTTACTCAGAAGAAATATCAGATCTCTGCTGAACAGTGGTTCTTTATTTACAGCCTTTAGAAAGTGCATTTTTAATTATAATCACCCTGTATTTTGTATAGTTATTTTGACTCAGCAACCCATTTACAGTACGTAACAATAAAAAAATAAAATAGTAAAAATCTGTCTCTTCTGCAGATTTCATTATTTCAGAAATTTTCTTTTATATTTTTATAATTATTTCAATCATCAACTCTTCTTCTCTATGTAATGTTGGGAAAAAATTAAAAATCTGCCTCATCTGCAGATTTAATTCATAATATTTTTTTCTTATATTTTTTTTATAATTATTTACAGTCAGCAACCCATTTTCGCTACGTAATGCAGGGGAAACATTAAAAATCTATCTCATCTGCAGATTTCATTATTTCAGAAATTTTCTTATACATTTTTATAATTATTTTTATTAGCAAACATCTTCTCTACGTGATGTTAGGAAAACATTAATAATCTGCCTCGTCGTCAAATTTTATTCATACCTCTGCACGGGGTGTTTACGAAAAATATACCCTTAAAATAAAAATGTAGTATTCATGAAAACTTAGACACTCAGTCGTGTTAAGGACGTCTATCAATAAGACAGTTTTCTTATACATTTTTATAAATGTTTTGAGTTACTGCTCCCACTTTTTATACTAAAAGTATGCATAACATTCACTACCGTAGACATATTTCAATACTGTTCGCTCAAACTATGCTTATTGGAAAAACATCTGATTATTTTTTTAATTAGCCTAAAACTGCTGGGGCAATTCCAATGAGTCTGAAAATAAAAATACGGCTCTTTAAGAAATAAGTGAAGAATTTCCAATTAGCGTAACTCTCCACAGGTTCTTTGCAATAAGCGTGAAAAATATGAGGCTGAAGAGAATCAAATGATAATTTTTCAATTAACCTAAAGCTGCTTACGCTCTTTGAAAAGAGTCGGGAAAATATCAGTCTGATTGTAAAAATGAAGATTACTCTTCAATTAGCCGGGCTCTTTGCATCGAACCAGATTTCTCAATTAGCCTATGACATATAAGGGTGACATAAATGGTGATATGTATACATGGTAAGCATTAGTATAATGTAAGTAAAAAAATAATAAGTAAGAAAAAAACGAAATTGAAAACAATTTTTTCATATCAAATAGTCGCTTATGTTATATTTAGTAAAATTTTAATGAAATCTATCCTACGATTTTCAGTGATAAGAAATTGTTTAAAATGTTTTAAGTTAAATTTAAATATATAAATTTTAAAGTTTAATAGCGTTTTCATGTATTTCATTTTAGAGAAGAAAACCCGAAATTAAATGTACCAAATAGATTAGAAGTTTCCTCTTTTATTTAAATCTAACAATTTATCTAGTATACTTTGGATAGAAAATAAAATATCACCAGGTTATTATCATTACTGATGCAATTTATTTATCTTTGTTGTTCATAAATATATGTTTATAGGAAATTTAACATTGATATTCTTGTTATCCAGTTTTATAATGCAGTTTAAAATATACAACTTCTTCAAAATAGCATTTTAGAATAGATTAATATTACTAATTCACTGAACATCAATTTAACGAAAATTCATTTTGTTTTCGACCCTCTATTATTAAAGAAACCATATTATTCTGAATGGATAAATTGCCTAATGGAAAAATGACTTAAAATTAATTTATTAATTTATAATTAAGTTCTTATATATATATATATATTAAAATGTTGTATTGCCATTGAAAACGCACCTGTGTATATATTTTTCATAATTGTAGCGTATTCAGAAATGAGTGAAAAATCGATTACAAAATTCCATATTTATGTACAAAAAACAACTTAAGTTATATAAACGAGGTGTGTACAATGATGTTATTAGCACTTCTTATTAAAAAAAAATTCATTGACTTTAAAAATGCCAAAATACATTAAATTTTATGAAACAACATATGTTTCATATCCACAATAAAACATTTAAACAATCTTTAAACAAAATTCATTGTCAGAACCTCGAAATATATATATATATATATATATATGTAGCATTTTGACGAGGTTGAGATATTACGATGAATAATATTCGATGAAAAGATGGCAGTCCTTCAACGATATAGCAAGTTGATATTAGCGAGTATGGCGAAGTAGAAGGCAATGAAATGAGTCCACCAAAGTTTTCCAATAAATCCAGCCAATCTCCAGACAAATAATTTTATTAGAAGACGAACAACACAGAAACAATTCACAAAGGTCTAAAACTTATAGCCCTCGGGCTAACGTTGCTTCACTTCATTGAATTAAGATGTTACTGGGCCAGTTGAATATTCTACGGACATAAAAACATCCGATACATATTTGTTTATGCTTCCGAAAACGTCAAAAATCTAGTGCTCCGACCAGTGCGGGCGAGTTTTGTTCTCTCCGCGGAGATATACAGTAATTTACGTCACGAGCGTACAAACCAATGAGTGAGAGGCTAGCTCCAGCCCAGCAAATGAGGTGCGAAGGAGGAGCTAAGACGGTAAAGAATTCCGAACCTGGTAGCGGATTAATTTTGGAGTTAAAATCTCAAGCGCGCAAAAAAAATCAGAGCAATAATAATAATAATAATAAAAAGAAAATGGCTTTTAAAAAGCATTCGAAATGAGAACGCGTCTCACAATTTTATAGATTGGGGAACTGATAAAAGCTACGAATGATCTTAAATTTTAGATTAAGATTTGGAATAAAATAATTATTAATATACGGATATTTACTTTTAAAAGGACTTTAAATAGGAATAGATATTATTAAGAATTAAGGAAATACTGACGATGTCAGAAGTTAGATTAATTTTAAAATATTAATGCGAATAAAATGGAAGGATACGAAGGAAATAAATTTGTATATAACATATATATATATATAAATCCTGTCTAGTACAAATCAATGTTTATCTATCAACCTCCTATGTTTTTTTATTTTATTTAAAATTCATACACTAATTATTATACTTTTAATATGTAATAAAATAGCAAAAATAGTTTTAATCCTGTAAAGTTATGCTGCGTACCTTATTTAAATAATTACATGGACAGTACACTAAATTTTAAATTTTACAAGAAAACGAAGTTTACTCAATATTTTTCAAGAGTTTGAGTATGCGTATTTAAAATGACACACCATGGAATTTTATTGTTAAGATAAAGTAAAAATATTAAAATATGTATATTTTATGTGCTTATAAACTCTATCTTTAACAAAGTTTAAGATAATATAACACATGACTTTAAAATTTATAAATAAAATACTTGTACATAACATTTTTAGTTTCTTTAAAACATACAAGTAAAAGATACATTTTAATTAATTTCTGACATCTTCATGCTACCCAAAATAGAAAATTCTACACGAAAAAAATAGAAAAAACTGTAAAATGTTAATTTACTTTTAAAGCATCACAAGAAAGCATTCAGGTGATTAGACAATCTCCTATGTTTCAATTTTCGAAAGCAAAGTTTGATGAAAAATATTCGTACAGAAGAAAATAATTAAAAAACTTTTATAAAATCATTAAATATGAGAAAATGAAAAACGTTTATTTCATATATTTTAAATTCTAAGCGCCTATGTCATAAAAGTTAATTTTATGAAAAATGACATTTAGGCAAAATTTCTCATATCTAGTGATTTAAAAATTTATTAAAAGTGCTTCATTTTTAGAGCCATAAATATAGAAATTACAAAAGTTTACTATGTGAATAATTAATTAAAATTTGCAAATGCTTATTTTAGTTGAAAATGTGTTTTTTTTATAAAATAAATTATATTTATGGATACATTAAGTTGTGTAATAGTATAATAGAAAACATATATGTATATATATATATTTATATAATAAAACTTTTGTGAATAATAACCATCAAATCACATAAATATTCGACAATATATACATATATTTGTGATATTGATCGTATGATAAACAAGTTGGAAATTGTATGTTAAACGCGACAAACGAGTTGTGTTCGTACTATAGCTAGTTATATAAATATTCAGATCTTGATGATTTTTAACACTTTCCAATCTAGTTGAAAAGTGTTTATGACTTCGGTTTGTCTGGCCGTCTGGCCATCTGCTGTCTGCCGTCTGGCCGTCTGTCCGTGCTCTAACTCCCGTAAATATGCTCGGATTGCTCTGCAATTTTTATATGTTATAGTCGTTATCTATAGCATGTTCCCTATTTCAACGGAAGTGTGTAGCACTCATAGTTTTTTTACAGGGACACTCAAAAGAATTCCGTTACATTGCGGTCTATGAGGGAAAATCATTTGCGGTTTATTTAAATAATGTTTCACTATTTTAAACACATTGAAATTTATATATATCACTAAGGTGCATTAGAAGAAGCTTAATATGGAATAGGGTGTGCATAGCACTTATAGTTACTTTACAGGGATAGTCAAAAGAATTCCGTTACATTACGTCTATGGAGAAAAATCGTCTGCGGTTTATTTAAATAATGTTTCCCTATTTTAAACGCATTGAAATTTATATATATCACTAAGGTGCATTACAAGAGGCTTACTACAGTATAGTGTGTGTATAGCAGTCATCGTTCATTTACAGGGACACACAAAAGAATTCTCTATTGTCTGTTAACAATAATTCCTGGAAGTGAGTTTTAAGTTACCGAACGCGATTTTAATTTTAACTCGCTTTTTGTCTATTACGTGGTGTGTATAAATTCTGTAGATCCTATACAGGGAAGCACAAAAGTTCACGAACACATTTCTGTATTATTTAACTCCAGACGGAGAAATTTAAACTGTGCTACGCGATTCCTAACTGAACTAAAATTTAGCATCCTCTGTAGTACATATACAAATCTATAGATTTTATACAGAGCTGAATAAAAGTATTCCGATTACTCAGATGTTATCTTTTAGCTTATTAAACGGTATGATTTGTAAAATTATTTTGGAAGCGTTGGAAAGTGTTACATAATCTATGCTTGACGCATGATTTTTCGTTCTTGTTAATTCTGTGAAATGAATTATATCGTCTGCAGATTAATTTCTGTAATAAAATAAATATCTCGGTCGCTTGACGATTAAACTCCGGAAGCTCCCATAACAAGAAAGCGCTGATTGATTTTTTTTAAACAATTCAAATTTCTTAATAAATATTTTTATTAATATCGTTTAAAGTTTTGATCCGATTTTCATAAAATTTGAAATGTCTAGTCAAAACGCTGCAAAGATAATATATCTTAAATTTCAAACCATTTGGTTGGGTTGTATTTGCGCTGTTATAGGCGGACAGACGGACGGATCAGACGACGACTATAGGTGCTACGTATATATATAATTACGTGCACCTAAAAAGAACAGTTATATAAAGTTAGTTATAGTCGGCTAAGGAAGATTATTCATGACGGAATCACGTTCGTTAGCCAAAGCGTGATTTGTCATCAAAGTTAAATGCAACGTAGATGTTTTATGTCACTGCGTGATTCCAATAAAATATTCGTTAGCCAAATAAGTAAAGCAGTGAAAATAATTTCGTTACTTGAAACTTTCCTTTGCAGCAAAATTCGATATTTGCAATATGGACGTATGGAAAACATTATAACCATTGCGATTTTACTGTTTTATGTTACTTGTCGGGGTCTATAAAATTATTCTTTAGCAAAACTAAAAGGAGAAATAGTAAAAATATTTTTTTGCAATGACTTTTATCTAATTCAAAAATGTTGAATTGTTATTAGTGTTACATAGATTCCTTTGTAGTAGTATTCGTTATTCGCACTATTACTGTATTGAGAAGATTACTAGCCGTGTAATTATAGTTATTTACACGGCTTGTACACATTCATGTTCAATTATCATTCAATTATTTACACATTCATGGTCCATACGTATTATTTAGCAAAACTAAAATGAGCAATAAGAATAATTTTTTGCAAGAATTTTTATCTATTTTAGAAATGTTCAATAGTTATTCATCGATAGAAATTATATTTTTGAATCCATAACTTAAGCGATGACTGCATTTAAATTTTTTTTATATTATTTATGTTAATAAAGTTATTAGTATAAAATATAAACAGATATAACTGAATTATATAACAGTGGAAAGAGCATAAATCTATACTAATATTATAAAGGAGTAAATCTTGTTTGTTTGTTTGTAGGGGGTAATCTCTGGAACTACCGAACCGATTTCAAAAGTAATGGTGGCAAATTGATGGTGACAACCCCTGCTCCAACATAGGCTATATTTTATGTCGGTGCCACTAACCCCAGGGGGTGCAGGAGCAAAAAACGTTCTAAAATTGCGATTTTTCAGTTATCACACTGGCTGTCAAGCAGTGAGAGCTTGCCAGCCGGTTCTGTATGTATGTATGTACGTACGTAATGCGATAACTCTTCATAGAAATATCCGTTTTCCTTCAAATTTTGTTTATAGGTTCACTGTGTTAAGGCGCTTCCCTGATTAGTTTTCGGGATTGATTGGTTAAGTATAAAAGGGGGGAACAAGGGGCTAATTCCCCCCCCCCCCTTAATTTATATAAATGGGTTTTTCATGCAGAATTATTCCGTTTTCCTTCAAATTTTGTTTATAGGTTCACTGAGTTAAGGCGCTTCCCTGATTAGTTTTCGGGATTGATTGGTCAAGTATAAAGAGGGGGAACAAGGGTCTAATTCCCCCCCCCTTAATTTATATAAATGGGTTTTTCATGCAGAATTATTCCGTTTCCCTTCAAATTTTGTTTATAGGTTCACTGAGTTAAGGCGCTTTCCTGATTAGTTTACGGGTTTGATTAGTTAAGTATAAAGGGGGGGGATCAGGGGGGGGCTAATCCCCCCCTTAATTTATATAAATGGGTTTTTCATGCAGAATTATTCAGTTTTCCTTCAAATTTTGTTTATAGGTTCATTGGGTTAAGACGCTTCCCTGATTACTTTTCGAGATTGATTGGTTAAGTATAAGGGGGGAAACAAGGGGCTAATTCCCCCCCCCCTTAATTTATATAAATGGGTTTTTCATGCAGAATTATTCCGTTTTCCTTCAAATTTTGTTTATAGGTTCACTGTGTTAAGGCGCTTCCCTGATTAGTTTTCGGGATTGATTAGTTAATATAAAGAGGGGGGATCGGGGGGCTAATTCCCCCCCTTAATTTATATAAATGGGTTTTTCATGCAGAATTATTCCGTTTTCCTTCAAATTTTGTTTATAGGTTCACTGAGTCAAGGCGCTTCCCTGATTAGTTTTCGGGATTGATTAGTTAAGTATAAAGGGGGGGGGATCGGGGGGCTAATCCCCCCTTAATTTATATAAATGGGTTTTTCATGCAGAATTATTTCGTTTTCCTTCAAATTTTGTTTATAGGTTCACTGTGTTAAGACGCTTCCCTGATTAGTTTTCGGGATTGATTGGTTAAGTATAAAGGGGGGGAACGGGGGGATAATCCCCCCCTTAATTTATATAAATGGGTTTTTCATGCAGAATTATTCTATTTGCTTCAAAATTTGTTTATAGATTCATTGGGTTAAGACGCTTCCCTGATTAGTTTTCGGGATTGATTGATTAAGTATAAAGGGGGGGAACGGGGGGCTAATACCCCCCTTAATTTATGTAAATGGGTTTTTCTTGCAGAATTATCCCATTTCCTTCAAATTTGATTTATAGGTTCACTGTGTTAAGGCGCATCTCTGATTAGTTTTCGGGATTGATTGGTTAAGTATAAAGGTGGGGAACAATGGGCTAATTCCCCCTTATCTATACTAATATATAAAGTAGTAAAGATTGTTTGTTTGTTTGTTTGTTTGTTTGTAGGGGGTAATCTCTGGAACCACTGAAGCGATTTTAAAAGTGATGGTGGCAAATTAATGGTGACAATCCCTGCTCCAACATAGGCTATAGTTTATGTCGGTGCCACCACCCCCAGGGGGGTGCAGGAGCGAAAAACGTTCTAAAATTTCGATTTTTTGTGTACTGAAGGAGATAGAAGTATCAAATTTGGTATGGTAGTTACTTATAAGATATAAATGCTCTCTAAGAACAAATTATAAAAACATTCGCAATTTAAAAGGGTGAGATGAGGAAGAAGCGTTCTAAAAACATTCTAAATTACAATTTCTATGGAATCTCTGAAACTACAGAACCGATTTCAAAAGTGATGGTGGCAAATGGATGGTGACAGTCCCTGCTCCAACATATGCTAAATTTTTTGTCGGTGCCACTGCCCGCAGAGGGTGCAGGAGCGAAAAACGTTCCAAAATTATGATATTTTCAATAATGAATGAGTTAGGAACTTGACATTTTGTATGGTCGTTACTTACAAAATTTAAATGCTCTATAAGAACAAAATCTAAAAAAATTCGACATTTAAAAGGCTGAAATAAGCAAAAAATTTTCTAAAAACATTCTAAATTACAATTTGTATGGAATGTCTGGAACTACTAAAGCGATTTCAAAAGTGATGGTGGCAAATGGATGGTGACAATCTCTGCTCCAACATAGGCTATATTTTATGTCGGTGCCACTACCCCGAGGGGGGTGCAGAAGCGAAAAACGTTCTAAAATTGCGATTTTTGCGATGCTGAAGGAGCTAGAAACTTCAAGTTCGGCATGATTGTTATTTATAAGATCTAAATGCGCTCTAAGAACAATTTCTAAAGAAAAATGATCTAATGATTCTGCGATTTTTCAACTATTGAATTTCTAAAATTACCAAATTTCACAATAGAGTACCATAGCAAAACCTTCACGCGTAAAAAGATAATGATAAGGGCGACGTGTCCTGTCGTGTATATTGACTATAGCACGAGTCACAAATTATAGTATCCTTATTATTCTGTTAAAATTTAAAAGTGAATTATGAAATGTCAATATTTTGTTTGATTAAAGGTTCGTTAAGAGAAATTGACCAGCGTAGCGGGCGTAGCTTGCTAGTATATATATACAGTATACAAGAAATGCAGTTCCCACTGAAAAAAATACTTTGATTTACCAGCAAAGAAAAATGCAAAGTAAATGCTTTATGTCACCGCATGTTCAAACTAGTCGTTGGGGGCCACCGTAATACTTACCCATCATGGATATGCATCATGTAAAATATGAAAATAAAAATGTGTAAACTACTTATAAAATGCATTGCAATTCAAATAAAATCGTGGCTTGATGACGTCACAAACTTTAAAGGCTCGCTTACTGAATTTCTCGAAAGAAACCTCCTTATAACTCCAAAAATAATAATCCTATTAACTAGCGGTTTATTGCATCTGATTAAGCGTCAACATTCCAATTAAAATATATCTTTGAAGTCAAATTTGGATGAAATACAGGGTCATGAAAACTCTAAGAGTGTGGAAATAGGATTCCAAATATCTCGGCAACTCATTATCCGATCGACTTCATGCTTTATGCAAAATTTATGTTTTTTTATTGTATTTTATATTCATTTCTTAAAATAAAGAATTTCGAAAATTTTATATACCTTTTATCAGAACGAATATTTCGAGAGTCCGAAAAAAATAGTTCTGGTTAATCGAGGTTATTGAAATTCAATAGGATTCTTCCCATTATTACATACTAAGTACATACCAAATTGCAAGTCTCTATCTAAATTTTTTCGGGAGATAGAGCGTTTACAGATACACAGACACACAGACACATAGACACACAGACACACAGACGGACGGCACATTTTTTTTCTAAAAATATGTTTTTTGGAATCTCCAGTGTCTGAAACCTAAAACGTGTAAATCCATCAAAAAAAAAAAAAAAAAAAAAAAAAAAAAAAAAATTCGATTTTCAAAACGATTACAAGACTTACCCTATACTACGTATGGTGGGTAAGTAAAAAATTTTCGATTTTCAAAACGATTACAAGACTTACCCTTTACTACGTATGATGGGTAAATAATAAAATATTCGCTAGCCGATTAAGAAAAACGAATGAGAACTTTGTTTAGCAAAACATTCCTTTGCAGTAGTACTCATTAGTCGCAGTAGCACTGTATGAAGAAGATTAATAACCATGTAATTACAATGTTTTGTGATACTTTTGTATTATATGTATTATTTAGCAAAAATTAATATGAGTAATAATAAGAATAAATGTTTTTTTTTAATGACTTTTATCTGCTTTAAAAATGTTGAATATTTATTCGTGTATATAAAATATACTTTTGTTCCATAAATTAAGTAACAGCCGCATTTTTTTTTAAAGAAGTTTTAAATTATTTATGTTAACAACGATATTAAAAGGAAGAATATCAACGTTAAAAATGCACAATACAGTACGCGAAATAATTATGGCCCTTTTGCAAATTTTAAACACACACAAAACATATAGTTACAATTTAATAAACACATATGGAATATAAAATATTATACACTATATTATGTAAAATGAACATTCAAATCTCGTTTGTTAAAAAAAAGAATTATAACGCTTTGTACAGGTTTAAATTATACATAAATTACGAAATAATTATGGCCTCTTTTTGCTATAATAATTGTTGCAGCAAGAAATCTTTAATAGTTGTTCCACCAGCCTTTACCATTGTAGCAAGCTTCCATTCGACGTGGCAAATATTCATATAAACCTAGAATATAGTTCAATAGTTGTTTGAATAGTTGAATAGTTGTTTTCTAATTATCCTTACACATAAAATGTCGGTCATTTGCATAAACGTTTCTTGCCATTATATACCAAACATTCACTATTATATTCAAATCAAGCGATTTGGTTGACCAAGGTTTTAGCAGTTTCATTTTTGTTTTTCGACTTGAACTAAACTTGGATGTCTTTGACACATGAGTTTTGCATTTGTTCAGCGGAAACAAGCAATTTTTCCTAACATTTGAACTCCATTTCGGGGAAACTGCTTACTAAATATGTTCAGGTAATCCGAACTGCTCATTTTTCCATGTAGGCATTCAATATTGCTTTAATTTTTCCATCTTATTGTGCCCTATATCATTATCGAAGCACCTCCTAGTCTAGTGGTAAACACTGAAGGCTCTTTTTTATTAACACTTTCCAACCTCGTTGAAAAGTGTTTATAACTTCGGTTTGTCTGGCCGTCTGTACGTGCTCTAACTCACGTAAATATGCTCGGATCACCCTGAATTTTTTGTATGTTACTGTCGTTTACTATAGCATGTTCCCTTTTTCAACGGTGTAGCACTTATAGTTTTTTTACAGGGACAGTCAAAAATATTACGTTACATTACAGTCAATTGGAAATAATCGTTTCAAGTGCGTTTTGATGATGTTACGTCATTTGAAACAAAATGGAACTGATGTATATTTATGAAGAGAATTAAAACATGATTTTTGTAGAAAATGGGGTGCAAAGTATTAATTATTCATTTACAGGGTCAAACAAAAGAATTCTGTTACACATTGTTCTATGGGGAAAAATCGTTTATCAGTGTAATTTAGCGATATTTCACTATTTCAAAGATAATGAAAATTATATGCATTACTGAGGTGCACTATAAATTGTTCTCTTTAAAGTGTGGTGTTCATTGTGTTTAAAGGGACACACAAAAGATATCGGTTACAGTACGTGTGCGATATTTACAGTTTGTGTGATAAGTGAGTTTTAAAGTTTGGTTTGCGTTTTTAAGTTTAACTTAATTTTTTCATAGTTTATGTGTGTTTTTAAACTCGGTTGTTTATAGACAGCGCTAGACAAGGGAATCCTTATGTATTACAGACTATGGGAGTGAAGTGCTTATAAGAGTAGTTTTTAATTGTGTTACGCCTTTTCCTGCTGAACTATATTTCGTAGACTAATAGGAGTTTGTGGAATATAAATAAATTCATATACAGGGCTACGCAAAGAAAAAGATAATTGTCGTTTACGGTTGGTAATTGCTGCGAGTGTATTTTAAGTTACCTTTTAGCTTAATATGTGGTGTGTACAAAAGTCTTCAGATAATGTAAAGGCCTGGTACAAAAGATTTCGAGTGCATTTCCATCGAGTGGCAAAAATTGCTAAATGTGAATATTCTATTAGAACTAGATTTTATCATGGGATATATGTACATCTTTTAATCATATACAGGACTGCACAAAATAATTCGACTTATTTTTTAACACTGGAAGGTAATTTCGAAAACTATATTTTTCAATTTGGTATATGTTTTCTAAACTGTTTACTTGGATATCTTCTTTCATCTTATTTAACGGTGAAGTTTCGTTACAGTTTTCTAAATGTGTTGGAGAATGTTTCATAATCTATGCTTGACTCATTATTTTTCATTCTTGTTATACTTCCAATAGGTGTGCGTACCATCTGGACATTCCAGATTCAACTTTTTATCATCAGAAAAAATAACATTTCGGCATTCATTGCTCCAACTCATATGGCTGATAACAAATACTTTCCGATTAGCTTTATGAATTTATGACATCATCGGTTTACCTGGAGTTTCCTCGATCTAACAAGGGGACAGCCAAACATGATGAGCACAGATTTTGATGATTTTTAAGTTTGTTGTAGGGATCATACCACCAACTATTCAGGTCAAAGGTTTCCTTCAAATGGGCTTTAGTTTCGAGGAATTTCGGGTTAAAGTTCAGCATGCATTTCAAATACCCATTAGTTCACAATCTTGAATGAGGTATCCGTGGTGCAGAGGTAGCGTTCGCGATTTGAGAGCCGGAGATGAGGGTTCTGTCCTCTCATGTGACTTTTACCTTTTATAACAAATTTTATATATTTGTCGCGTTATAAGTTTTATGCAGAATTATGAATTCTGCATCTTTGAACTTTTTGATATTTTCCTAATAAATTCCATACACATTTTCGAATATTTCGTGAAAATTTATAGTTTTTGCGCAATTTTTATTCTAATATTTCTGTTGACGAAAATCCAAACTAATTTATGTTTTGATATCTCGTCTTTTTAAAAATGATTATTGTTTACATTTATGTATATTTACTTATTTATTTATCGTATTTATGAAATAATGCTTATTTTTATTTACATTTTCTATTTTAAAAAATTTAAATGAATAAGAAAAAATTAACAAAATAACATATCCTTTTAATATTTGATTTGTTCTAAATATATTGAAATATGTTAACTGCTGAAATACTAAAATATTTATCATCAACGACATCGACATTTTTAGTTTATTAAATATGGAACTAATTGTGTGATACCTATCGCAAAAATGTTCTAAACAAATTATGCATTAAAAATCGCCTTTAAATAATTGTTTTAACAATGTTGGAAGAATGTATAAATTAGCATATTATATATTCTATAAATACTTAAATTGTGATAAATATATTAAAAAAAATATTAAATTTGAAGTATAAATTATTTTAAACGTAGTAATTGTCTGCAAAGGAAGCTAAATGAAATGGATAAAAAGAAATTTTATTTATTCTGATATTACCGTAACAGTCATTCTTTTTTCAGATATTTTTATATGTATTGTAATTTGCAAACGATTTTTCATTTCTAGTTGAATTTTTCTGTATGGCATCGACTTGTTAGACTGAAAAAAAAATTGTAATATATTATTTTTTATTTGTGCAAATCAAAAATGATGTTGAGTTTGAACTTTACAGTTAAATATATTTAAATAACATAAAAAATATATATATATAACTGGCTAAAACTTGGATATAAACGTTATTGCTTTAATATTTTATTACTCCTTTCAAGGTACGTTGCTTGAATTTATTAGTTTGAAATTCCGTCAATAGAAATATTAAGTTCAAAACTGCACAAAAAAAAAAAAAAAAAAAAAAAAAATAATAATGTAAATTTTCACGAAAAATTCAAAAACGTAAATGGAATTTATTAGGAAAATATCAACAACTTCAAAGATGCAGATAATTCTGCGTAAAACTTATAACGCGACAAATATACAAAATTTGTTAAAAAAGGTAAAAGTCACATGAGAGGACAGAACACTCATCTCCGGCTCTCAAATCGCAAATGCTATCTCTGCACCACGGAGACCTAGTTCATGTTCGCGAACTAATGGGTATTTTAAATGCATGCTGAACTTTAACCCGAAATTTCTCGAAAACTAAAGCTCATTTGATGGAAACCTCTGACCTGAATAGTTAGGGGTATGATCCCTACAACATACATTAAAATCATCAAAATCTGTGTGCATCATGTTTCGCGGTCCCCTTGTAAGTGCAAATTTATTCAGCAACTGTTGTATTCGGCGAGCAGTAACTGGCAAATATAATTCTTCTCGTAATTGTCGAGCTGTTACAAAATTATTTGATGTTTTGCGCCTTAAGAGATGGACTTCCTTATTCGTACCTGAGGGTTGTCTACCCGTGTTCTTCTTCTTTCCATACCCTGATGGATCTTTAAGATAATTTCGAACGCCTTTTGGATTTCTGTCAATAACTCGGGCAATATCTGTAGTATTCATATTCGTTTGAGCTCTTAAAACATCAATTTTACCCTGTTCGATTTTTACTTGATCGAATACTTGATCGAATACTTGAAAGTCGTAAGCCATATGATATATTATTTATTGTTTTAATCTACCATTTTAAGCAAATTATTTAATTAAATTTCAATTTAAACTGTTTGTTGCAAATTAAAACAAAAATGTTTCTGGTAAACGACATCCATACAGAAGAATTTTTGATTGTGTAAGTGCGTAATTTTTTCGCTTCTGAAATCCAGATTTCACTGATAAGCTTTCACAGCGCATGCCCATACGTACGTCTACAACCACCAAAGAATGTCTGTTTACTCTGCATGTTGCGAGGGAGGAAATAGCATATGATTATTTTTAATCATTATAATATATTAGCTAAAATAGTGAGAGACTAAAATAGTGAGATATTCTTCTTCAGTGCGACAAAGAGCAAAGACTGTGTGCTAGAAAAAGCAAGACTGGGCAAAACGACGGAGGGGCGGTGTCATATGTACCCGATGCAGGTAGAGAAAGCGCCAAAAGCAACCAATGAGAAGAAAGCCACATGAAACAACTGAAAGGACAAGTAGACTCAGTCCACTCAGTTGTTTCATGCTGCTAAATTTTTCTAGAGTAAGAAACAACGGTTTTTCTTTACAGTATATAAAAACAAAAGTTTTATTTGCTGACACTGATTTTTGGAAACTGTGTCTACTAGTATTTATACTGTATTAATCAGCTTTCTCATACCGGAATATCGGCTTTCAGAAGTCATAAATTCTCAATAAAATATATTACGCTGCGTAGAGATAAAATTTTGATAAATTAATATAATACATCCAAGAGTAACAAAAAATATTAATTTTAATGTTATCGTCAATGCTGTTAATTTATCATGTTAGTCTGTAGAACATTTTTTGTTCAACACGGAAGTTTTAATTTGAGAATTGATAGCATCCGATAAAACTATATTCAGGGTTACACCCTAAAAACTACTTTGAATCGTTTCCGAAAATCAGTGGCAGTAAAAGAAACTTTGTTTTCATAAATTCTACTTTGAATTTCAAAAACGTTTTGAAATCCGAGGTTCTAAAGATAATGAAAGCGTCTCTGAATTGTGGATAACTCGGAAACGGTTATTGTATATTTTTATTCTTGGTTATATTATATTTTCTTAGATTAAGAAACATCTATCTTTATTAACACTGTACAATAGTTTTCTATTATTAAAATAACCATTTTGAGATGTGTAGAAGACATTATTCGTTATTTAATAAAGTCACACAGATAAATTCACAATTTCAACAACATGTAAAAATACATCCTGAAAAGTGTTTTTCAGTTTTAAGATTTTTTTGTTATGTATTTGAAAAATAATATATATATATATATATATATGTAATTTTAATCTTAATTAAACAGGGTCGTGTACAAATCGCACGTGCACCAAAAAAACATTAAAATATATTCTTTTCGAAACATTTTCGCCACTACTTTAAAAAACTGAAAATTTATTAACCAGTTTTCAATTTTAACTTTCCCCCCAAAAAAGTTTAAAGTTTCGTTGGATTTATTTTCATTTCCTATTTTTGTTACAACATTCTTAAAACATTCCTAAATAGCGAAATTCAATAGTAGACTACACAGAGTTAAAGTTTTTATTAGTTTTTCTTTGAGCATTAAAGTTTTTATGTAACTTTTATAGATTTGTAATGTGTGACCTAAGGAAACTCTAATACATTGATAGATGTAAACAGTTACTTTTAAATTAATGTTTTAAAGATATCACACCTTTTCAAGATCATACAATTTTAACATGAAATTTAAATTATATGAATGGATATTTAAATTTGTCCATTGATATCGCAAAATTATATACCTGTCCCTATTTAACATCCCTAACAGAAAGAAATAAATGCAAAAATGCGACAAATGGGCGATAAATATGATAGTGACAAAACACCATGAAATGAAATGAAATGAAATGAAATCACATTCTCGTGGAGATCCAGCCGTTAAGCATAGAAACTTTTCTAGCAAACCCAATACGGATGAACCCATAAAAGTGGCAAAAAATTCTTACAGAGACATATAAACACAACAAAGAGACCAGATAATAATAAAGGCGACATACGTGGCAGAGACAAGCCAACGTGAAAGAGTCAAACTTGCAAAGTGGAGCGCCGCTACGCAACGACCATGTACGCTAATGTGCTCGGTGCATGTAAAATCCGTCGTGAATGCAAAGTCCTCCAAACACTGAGCTCCACAATAGTACGGAGAGCTAACTCCTTATTTTGTTACATTGAATCTAGCGGTTCGCCCATGAATTTCGAGGAAAATTTTTGGCAAAACACAGATTTCCTCTCATAGAGTAGTATGGGATATATATTTTCAAATTGGTTTTTCTTTTTTTTTTCTTTTTTAAAAATATGACGAAGTTGCTGCAATTTCCGCTAATATATATATTTTATTGAAAAGGCTATAGAATTTATTTAATTTCATCACAAATATTTAATTTTATATTATTCAAAAATTAATTTTTATGTAAGCTCAACAAAAAAGTGCAAATTTTGTTAAGTATTGCTTATAAAAATATGAAAAAGCTGCACAAATGACCAAAAATGATAAAAAGTCTGGGGAAAAGTTTGAAAAAGTGCCTCTTATATTAAGAAAAGTGCAGTATTCATTACTTGCGCGCATTGAAAGTGGAATACGGTTGAGAAAGAAAGCGAACCGGCTCTCCATTCTATTATGGAGCTCAGTGCCTCCAAACTACCTTTGAATTATACCTCTGGAAATGTCTAATTTGGTGAAAGTTTCGTCACCTGATCAATGTTCTAAATAACGAAACCAACTCGCGTTGTGATGGCATGACGTAAGGGTATGCGACGCAGCGTGAAATTAGTAAATACTCCAGCATCTCACATCAGTTCAGAATGACTTCACTACACAGTGCAGTGCTGCATCGACCCATCCAAACATTAATTAGCAACCGGTCAACTAAGGAAAAGCAACTTAGGTAACAAGATGCACTGAAACCACGTCGGCCTAGAGTCTAATCAAACAGATCTTCCCCATGCGTTGATTAGTCGATTCCTCGCCCCGTTGCCCGGCATCAACCCGTTAAGCTGGGCAAAAGCACGGCAGGTAAGGGCGTGGTCAGCGGTCTAAAACAAAGTTAAATTAATAAGTCACAAAATAAATATTTGTTCAGTTACAAACAGGCATTTTATATCTCAATTACAATTGTATTAAAGGCATATGGACATCTATATGGGCATAACACTTGTTTCTTCTTTATCACTCTAATACAGGGTGGCCAGAATTAAAGTACACGTGCTTGAAGGGTGTTGCAAGCTAAACTACTTGGAATATTTTTTATAACATTTGGTATTTATACTGTTTAGAGCATTCGGAAACAAGCTCTGCATTAAAAAAGTAATTAAAAATATTTCCAATAAGGGACACTGAATACCATTAAAATAAATAAATAAATTGGTCAAGTGCGAGAATAACTCACGCTCAAAGTGTTCCGCACATTGAATTAATTAATTAATATTTATTAATTAATATACTCCTACTACCCCTAATTTTTTTCATAATTTCAGTTTCAGTAGATTCGGAAATAGAAGTAGAAGGGAGGGACATATTTTTCCAGTACTTTTGATGCTATCTCTGAAAATATAATACTTAAAATTCAGACAAATATATTTTTGAGTTCGATGTTACAAGATCTTTCGAACGATACCGTACACGATATATAAAAATATTTTTTAAGTAACATATTTAATATCTCGGTTAATTACCGACAATGTTTTTCGAAAATCGTTATCAAATATCCCTGGACAATTCTGCGTTGATAGATAACTAGAGAGCCCGTGATTGTGTTTGGTTATTTCGTGCAATTGTATAATAAATAGGTTTCTACCATCACACAGAGGAGTATATGAGGCAAAATTCTGGCCAAAATTACTTTTCATGTGTTTTAAAGTTAAAGCCATTGTTGTTGACTTCGGAACGACTGCTGCTATATTCATAAAAGTGGTGTCTAGGTATAGTAACGTGGCCATGCGCTACTCAATGAAACCGCCTACGGCACCACCTGGTGGAAAACTGCAGAGTTAGCATTTCTATCTCGAAAATGGGAGGAGATAGGAGAAAAAAGTGATTTATAAAGTTGTAGAACATCATCGATTTAGTACAAAAACACCTTGTGAACATTAAAGCAAAGAATAGAACGGTTAAACCGCGCATTTGTTTTTTCGTTATTTCCTACCCTGTGACTTGACAAAACGACCTTAGAAAGAAAGAAACAACCAGTTATGAAACATCAGGTGTATGCGACCCCTCCACAAACATTGCAGGACCTTAAACGACTCACTACGGACGCTTTTGCCAACATGTCACCATCTATGCACCAACGTGTGCAACGTGAAATTAAAAAAAGGTTCCAAATATGCTTTCTAGCTGACGGTGAGAAGTTTTAACATCTAAAATAAAGGTATATTATTATAACTGGCTGTTTTTTTTCTTTCTAAGATCGTTTTGTCACGTCAGAGTGTAGGAAATCACGAAAAAACATATGCGTCGTTTAACCGTTCTATTCTTTGCATTAATTTCCATAAGGTGTCTTTTCATACTAAATCGATGATGCTCTACAACTTTGTCTCTAAATCAGTTTTTGTCTCTATCTCGTCCCGTTTTCAAGATAGGAATGCTAACTGCGCAGTATTCCACCAGGTGGCGCCGTAGGCAGTTTAATTGTGTAGCGCATTGTTACTTTACTATACCCCTAAACACTACTTTTAGAAATATAGCAGCAGCCATTCCGATGTTAAGAGGTTGACAAGGGACTTTAGTGGGCATACTGTATATATTACTTGCATTTGGTATTTAGCAAAGTTGAGTCTCTCTAGTATAGAGATGATGGTTTTTGAGTATTTTTAATAGATTTGAAGTCCTCCAATAAAACATTGATGTCTAAAAATAGCAACAATATGCGGAAACGTTATTTTAAAAGATTTAACTTCAAACTATAACCAATACATTTATAATTCAAAAATGGTCCGACAAACCCCAACACACCTTTAAAAAGCCTTGAATATTTTAGATAATATATTTCAATAAATTATATCTAAAAAGTTTTAAAAACAATCCATATTCAATTTTAATTATTTTTTATTATGTGAAAAGTAAAATTATTCAAATGCACATGTCAAAGTATACATTTAAACACAATAAGAAAGCTGAAACATACCAAAAATCACGTCTTCTCACAAAGAAGCTTAAACTTTAACTGAGGCTACGAGCCGCCGGATATGACTCATACTCTTGAAATACACATAGGTCGGTGCACCAGTTTGTCAGCTATTATAAAATATGCTTTTTATAATTGTTTAGCAAATTTTAATTTCTGAGAATTTTGCATCAAATACTCCACTGTGCGGCGGTCAGAAGCTTCCAAGGCAAATGAAGCATGTAAGGCAGAGGTAAAAAATATTCCGTGTGTTCAATGTTACATAATAGTGTTATCATTTACTATTATCCTAATTTATGTTTCTCTAATTAAGCTATGCTTATCTAATTAATAAATGATTCTCTAATCATGTAAGGTAATGCGATAAACAGCATTTTTTGACATGAATGCGAACTAAAATTATCGTCACTGTATCCTACCGCGCTGACCGCTGGAACTCATGTTGGGAAATTGGAAGGCAGATCTCCTGTTACATAGCTCAGGTGTTTGATTTATTTGATCTCAGAAAAACAAGGCGAAGAAAACTTTTAAAAATTATTAGTGTTCAAAGTCGAGGGGCCGTAAAAAATCTGAAAAGTGTCCACCTACGACAGCCGCCATTTTTGTGTTAGTGCGCAAGCAGGGGGCGCTCGTAAAACGCTCGTAAAATTGTGTCAATAGATTGTAAATAGATTTCGGTATATATTATCAATCCTAGGATACCAGCGCCCTCTGTTAGTAATTAAACAAATAACGAATCAGCATCGGTTTTAGAAAAATGTATCTTACATTTAAAATTTGGTGTACTTTTATCCGATAGATGCCGATATACAGATATCGCAAAAATCCTGAAAAACACAAGCGGCACTTTTTGTGCATTATATACCAAAACCTGATCTTAATCTACTTATTTTGAAGTATAAAATAATATGATGTTTTATGAAATTCCACGCATTAGGTTTTGAGATATAGCTATCACAGAAATATTAAAAAATATAGCATAGCGGCGCCACCTGTTAGATCGTATGCAAAAACCAAATCCGCACCAATTTATGTTAAGTTTTAATTGAATATGAAGTTTGATAGACAGAATGGCAGACAGATATTTTATAACAAATAGTCAAATGGATTTCGGATATTTTCACGGTTCCAATACTTTCGTCTTATTTATATCGAAGAAAGTTATATATATATATATATATATATATATATATATATATATATATATATGGTCAGAAAGCATATATACCCCAAATTTAATCTAAAATGATGCAAAGAAACCATAATTTACTTTTGTAACTTTCATAAGTACATTTTATTTCACACTTTATACAAAAGACCTACAATTTCAAAGTTCATTTCAGGGGAAAAATTGAATCATAGAAAAGAATGAAATCAACAGCAAACTAGTCGGATGTGCCAATCCTATCTCAGTCATGTTAATACTTCAAAATTCGCTATCACATCGCCAATAAAATCAATATTTTTCGTCATTCTGTTGTACGTTAGCTGCTTGCGAATCGTCGGGTTACAGGGATGTGAACAATCGATGTATACTAAACTACGAAAAGTCCTTCTGGCGTGAACGACAGGAATAGATAGCCTCCCTATTCCTTTGTTTTACGATTGAACTACGAAAAGTCCTTCTGGCGTGAACGACAGGAATAGATAGCCTCCCAATTCCTTTGTTTTACGATTTTAGCTAATTTTACTGGAAAACACGAACGTAAAATGCGTGGAACCTAAATAAAGATGACGCAATCCCAGTTCTCGTCAACAATGATTGAATGAGAATATCGCCAAATTAGTCCTCTACAGCCAAGTTGGCTTCATTTATGGCAACTTACTTTGGTCGCCAAATTTGTCGATATTCCGCAAACTGTCGCCAAGTTTGGCGATAATTTGACGTTGGCGAATATAAATATATAGTGATAAGCATATAATAGGATTAATGGTTACAACAATGAAAGAAAATTTGCCTAAACCATGTTAACTAAAACTCATAAATTAAACCCGTTTATGGATGAATTCTGCTGTCTTGTTTGAAAATATCAGCCACCCTAAACTTTCAAACCGCTCTATCTCAGCCATTTTTTAAAGATAGAAGCAAAACAAAAACTGCTCCGGATTCTCCGGATCAAGGCCGAACATTTAACGAAAAAAAGTTTTAGGATTTCTAATTTTTTTTAATTTGCACATCTTTTTGAATTTTAAATCTTTAAATGGCTATCACAGCGCCCCCTTTCGTCGAAATATCCCCAAATTGTAATAGAACCTGTTTACCATAGCCAAAAACAGAGAAAAAAAATGTGGTTCAATTTGAAGCATAACAATGATTGAGCTGGACCGTTACACCATCAAAACATTAATGTAATAAAAATATTGTGTAAAGTAAACACACGATTTTACTGAATGGTGTATGAAAAATTTTATGCAAAATTATATTATAAAATTACATTAAATTGACGTTTCGGTCAACTTCTCGTGTGTTTACTTTACACAATATTTTTATTACATTGAAGAATAACTTCATACACTTTTCGATGATACAATAGTTAAAATGGAACAAAATATCGATCACAGCGTCCCCTTTTGTCGAAATATCCCCAAATTCTGATAGAACCTGTTTGCCATAGCCAAAAACATAGAAAAAAAATTTGGTTCAATTTAAAGCATAACATCATACACTTTTAGATGGTACAATAGTGAAAATGGAACAAAAATATCGATCACAGCGTCCCCTTTCGTGGAAATATCCCCAAATTCTGATAGAACCTGCTTGCCATAGCCAAAAACATAGAAAAAAAATTGGTTCAATTTGAAGCATAACATCATACACTTTTAGATGGTACAATGAAGACACACAGACGGACAGACGGACAGACGACGGACGGACAGACGGACAGACAGACATTTTGTAAAAACATGTTTTTCGGAATCTCTGACCTCTAAAACGTGAAATCCGTTGAAAACCGGAAGTCGAAAAAAAATTCGATTACAATACTTTCTTCTATTATAGATAGAAGAAAGTAAAAAAAAAATTCGATTACAATACTTTCTTCTATTATAGATAGAAGAAAGTAAAAACGTATTCTTTGTAAGCATTTTCTTTTATAAATTTCTTTAGTTTACTTATCTGATATTCGTATTAAATTTAATATAGTTTATAAATACAGTCCTTTCAACGTGTAACATATTCTGTACCATTGTTTTGCGTTTAACAGTTTGTTATTACTTTTTTTACTTTACGAAAAATTCTAATATAAGGACCGAAAGTAAAATAAAGCATTTTTGCAGCATAATGTATTTTCGTTTCAAGCTTCAGCTTAAAATTTTGATACTTATTTACTTATACTGTGAAAGTAATTTTCACTGTTCAGTAAGTATACTGTGAAAATAATTTTCCTGTTCCGTAAGTAGCATATAAAAATAGAAAACAAAATTCTCTGTTATTTTTATTCCATTTCTGGAAATCCGAAACGTGTAATCTAAAGAAAAGATATTTTCTTTAGAGAATCAAAACGTTTTGCAGAAAAGGCTTTACACGTTTTCAATTTTTAGGGAGATATCAAAACTTTAGAGGGTTTTTTTTAAATCTTCCAAGCTAAATGTAAGCTTTTGTCAATAACAAAATTATCTTGTTTCGAATTTTCGAGCGTTTTAGAAAATAAATAAATATCTCAAAATGCTTATTGTTTTGATATTTAGAAATTTGGTATATTTATATAGTTGTATCTATAAAATTGCTTTTCTGGTTCAAGTGTTTTGTTTGAGTACAGGGAACTTATTCAATTTAATTTGTGTTTATTTTATTTTATTTATTTTATTCTTATGCTAGCTGTTACCCGGGACTTCATTCATGTAATATTTAATGAAAATTAATGCATTAATTAAGCAACATATGCAATTAACAAACTCTTTGTCATATTTTATAGTAGACAATACTTCTGATAATCACAATTTTCGTATTTCTGTCTTATATATATGATCACTTAAATTTCTTTCATGAGCTTGAAATTTCATAATCTTCCACTAAGATTAAGTGTGGAAGACATGTTTTTTTCTTGTTCTATTTTAGAATTTTTATTTATTCTATTTTACATTTATTCCGTTCATAGATATTGATTTAAATTTTTAAAGAATATTTTTCAAAGTGATTATATTAGTAAATATTTTTGAGGAAATTTGTTAATTAACATGTCACTTTAGATATAATTTTTATTTGATTAGAATAATTTAAAAATATACATAAATTATGTTTATTTTCCAAAACAGTTTATGATATGATGTTATTATATGATATTTAAAACAAAATTAATTAAAATGTGGTGGAGCATTAAAGTTTAAAAACAAATAAAATAAGTAGAAAAATACCTTTAACCCTGATATATGTTTGGTATTTTTATTTCATGGTGCCACACTTTTAACAGCTTTAGATCTACCAATAAAATCACACTATTTATCACGCTTCAAAAATTTTCAAACCCTAAATGCTTATTCATTCAAATGCTTATCTAAAAGATAAGCATATTAAGAAAGCTGAAAGTAACTGAGGCTATTGATAATTGTTTATTTATTTGAATTGCGAAAACAATCTGAAAAAAGTACACCAAGTTGTGGAGCATTGTTATATTGAATTTTGTGTTGTAGTTTAGGATTAAGGAAGTTTCGATGTTTGACAGGAATATATTCCAATGAGGGGCAAAATTTACCCTGCAGAGACATTTTTAACTATAGATTTAGATATTTAAAAATTATAGGGAATTATATAAGTGTAAGAGAAATACAACTAATAATACCTGGATTTTTAATTGGCTTTTCTTTTTTCCATAATTATGGTGCCTTTAAAAAATAGGATGGAGGATTTTCTTGTATAATTAGTGGCGTCGCGTCGACTCTTTTTTAAATTTCACGTGAACGATGTCTAATGCAAATTCCATTCTCCGAAGAAAATTGCATATGCTAACAACATTTACGTAGACTTTAATATATTTATTAAATTTTATCGAAATTTAACATTTTGGAAAATTGTACGGTCAAAGGATGTTTTAAACTGATGGTTTGGCGACCAATACATTTGTGGAAATTACACTAATTTGTGTAATTGCTATACAATACTAATGTTTTCTGAATAAAAACCGGCACATGATTTAAAATATGACGACACTTTCAACGGGGATAGATTTTCCTATGAACCGATACTTGTCTAGTTTAAAAAAAATTCTTTCACTTCATGAATCATGTACACACATGCATTTATATTTATAGATAACTATATGCATGTTTGTCAGCTTAATGTAGGCAAAACGTTGAGCTAAATTGCTTGAAGTTTCGCTAAGTTTCTCGTAATTTTGAAGTAGTTAGAATACATTATACCAGTGGACTGGTGCGAGGAATTCGCAGTGCAGTCTAATATTTTTTCTAATATTAATAAGTTGTTTTTTTCGATTAAAATGAAGGTTTTACATTAAAACAATTACGTCATTTTTTCCGATAATCCATTTTACTTTTAATCCCGTTTGTTTTAACACTCATCTTTAAAGAATTAAATAAATGAAATTACTGTATTGTTTTCTTTAAACCCAATTTTTATTAATAGTGGACAATTATTCGCTACCTAAATCCAAGGAGTTTAAACATGCCTTCTTGGTTAAAGCTCAATTTGAAAAAAGTTACGATGTAATGATTTCTAAATGTCAAAATTTGGCAGGCGATTTTTGATTATGTAGAATAAATTAAATGATGAAATTTGAATACGCAAAAATATGTTTTTATTTCTTTGAAAATTTACTTTAATATTAACAAACCAGTGAAAACAATTTACCTTTGTAAAAGTAGGAGCTAAGTTATTTATTTTTATTTCCAAACACATTTAAATAAATGTACTATGTCTTTAAACGCACACATAGGGTTAAATGCAAACATAACACTTGCAATTGCAAAGCTTCTTGCAACCCAAAATTGTACGTAAATATGACTTTTGCATGTAATTTTCTGTGCAAATTAACATTTATTAGAGTTCAAATTGAAATTAATTTCGCTGCAAATTACATGTAAATGTTACGTTTGTATGTAATTTTGGGTTACAAAAAGCTTTGCAATTGCAAGTGTTACGTTTCAATGTAACCCATAGTAATCTTTGTAAAATGCGAAAAAAATCCCATTATCTGCCCAAAACGACGTCAGTTCCGGATTTCAAATTAAAGTGAGATAATATGAATTTTCATTGGTTAATATAAATATTTTCCATACATAGTTTCTTTTACGGCAACGGGAAAGAAATTGCATTAGAAATTGAAAAGAAAAATAGATTTCTGTAATGATAAACTACGGGAGATGTTTGAAAAGAGTGGTAAAGAATGGTCTGAGAAATATTTAAAGTTGACAGTAGTTTTACTCGTGTTCTAAAACATATGTACATCAAGTTTCTGCAAATTGGATAAAAACTGTAGATTTGTATATGGAACATACATACCAAGAACGGCATTCATATATATACACTTGGCAGAACCACCCGGTTTTGCCTGGGTTAACATAAATTAAAATACAATAATACGACAATAACAATGACGGAGCTTTGTACATTCTCTACCGTAAGTCGATAAAAAAGGCAATTAGGAAAAATAGCGTTACTTTGACCCAACCATAGAAAAATTTTTCAGCTTTATAAATGAGAATGCGAGCTTTCTTTGCGCATACAATAGAATAATATATGATTTTCCTGACAAAGAAAAAAAAATCAACCAAATGCCGTAACATTTTGGGAAATTCGCTTTCATATAGCATCTATCTATATTATAAAACAAAAAAATATCCTTGAGTAATGTCGACATCATATTGACGTTAGCAACGTCCTAACCATTAAATTTTGCTTGTACGGCATTTTTGTAACCACTAAATATCGCATAATTTCATTTTGAAACTGTCAATTAGGAAAAGAAATGCACTTTCAAATGTAGTTTGAAAAGTGTATCTCAATTTACTGTTATTTTTATGGATTTTAAAGTAATTTTCAAGAATAGATATATTTAAACCTGCGTGCAATTCGATTACAAAAGATTAACTGGTTTGCTCTTAAAATAATGTAAATAATTCAGAATTTATTGGTTTAAGTGTAATATTCCATAACTAAATTACCTTAATTAAATTAAATCTTAACAAAATAAAGAAAGAAAATATGGAAGCCTGGCATAATATTAGATGGAGTGTTCAAAATATATTAATTTCTTAGGTTTAAATGTTTTAATATCACCTATTAATTATACCAAAATCAATATCACCGAAGAAAACAGTTTATTTTTTTATTATTACTAGGGGGCTCTGCCCCCTACGAGCTGCGCTCGCCAACCCCCGTTCTGACACCGCATGATTTAAAAACACTCTGATTTGATCATCTCTAAAACGATTACGGAAGATTGTATTATAATTAAACAACCAGTGGCGATCTGCTGTAACAGGGTTTCCATTCATTTTCCTTTGACTGAGGGATTTTAAGGTCGAATCAACTGCTGTTGAAACAGATTACAACTGTAACTGTCACCAAAATATATGATTTAGCGCCAAACGTGCATAATCGTGGCGTCGCATCACTTTCAGTTGACATCAGATGCGTTACACGAGTTAGTTTTTTCATCGGGGAATTTTTAATTCAACGCTTATTTGTCTTTTGATACTTCTCCATTACCCCGTCAATCAATTTTCATTAAAAAAAAAAAAAAAAAAAAAAAAACTATCGTTAAACTGTAACACCAAATAAACAAATAGAAGAATTTTGACATTGGAAAGGAAATATTATTATTTACGCTGTTTTAAAATTTGCAATAATGGGTAAAAGATATGTCGAAATAAATTGATCTCTCATGAAAGTATAATAATTAATTGAAATTGTTTGGAAATATTGTTTTTTTTATCATTTTAAATGTGACGTGAATTTCCCTAGTTACTCGTATTTCTCTTTGTAATATTCACGCGCAAGTATATTTTTATTACGTCATTTTCTACATTTATTGCTTTTAACACGTGATCATTTAAATATTATTTTAAAGTTTTATTTCTGTTTTTAATAGTCTCGTGTAAATACATTTCTTAATTGAAAGGGAATCTTATTACGTGCGCTATTTTACAAATTGGCAACGGTTCAAATAATGGAATTTATGAAATATGAAATAAATCTTCGTCAAAATAATGAAAATTTTGAATAAAAAATTGGCAACGGTTCAAATAATGGAATTTATGAAATATGAAATAAATCTTCGTTAAAATAATGAAAATTTTGAATAAAAAATTGAAATATAACCTGAAAAAATTACTCAAATTAAAAAAGTGATTGCAGTCTGCACTCCGCAAACTTGTCAACTATATCCTTACAAATTATGGTTAAATTCCTGCGGATAGTTTTCGTTCCTATAAAACTTTTTTCAAAAAACTGTTTTGACGAACTTTGATTTTAAATATCTCTTAAAATAATTCTTCGATTTAAAAACTGTTTGCTTCAGCGTGTTTATCGAACATTTCTTTATAAAACTACCAATTTTTAAAATTTTACATGCAATAGTTTTCTAGATATTAGTCCAGAAAGACTTCAAGGCACAAAATCTTAATTGACAGCGGCGGCAGCGGTGGTTACTTTTTTTTTAATATAGAGAGATTATTCTAAAAAAACTTTAAAACTGAAAAGTTGCCAGATTTCATTAAATAACCTACCGATAATTTTAACAGCAAAAATAAAATAAAATAATGGAAACATGTAGTTAGTAGAAATGACATGAAGAAGTATCTTAATATTTACTTTTAAGTTGGGTTTAAATTGCTTAACCGAGCCAGTACAGTGACATTTGAAACATTTATTTCGTGTGGCTTAAACGTAATTGCGAGTAAGCCGTTACTTTTCGATAATAAATAATAAACGTTAATTTCAGAAAATCAAGACTCTTGACTGATAATAAAACGTCATTTTAAAATTGAAACTTAAATTTTCATTAATAAAAATTAAATCTATAATGATTAAATGAAAGTCACTTCAATTTTATATGTACTTTTAGTCGTGAAGTTTTTGTTGGAAAACGAAAGAAATGACCCTTTCTTTAATATAAATCAAAGTAAATGTTACCACTGCTTCTAAATCAATAAAACACTTATATATATATATATATATATATATATATATATATATATATATATATATACACGCATTATAACGTAGCTATAAGATACAGTTGTATAATACTACTGATTTAGGAATAAAAGGTAGCAGACGATTACTTAGACTCAGTTTGAAATCAAAATGAAACCTTCAATAATAGAATGTGACGTCATACCTAGCTTTTTTTTCACCTTTTTACTAAATTGTTTTCTTGAAATTAAAACGTCCGTATTAAAGTAAATGTGTTAACTACAAGTAAATTTAAATTAAGATACTACATCATTTTAACTCATTTAAAGTTATCGTTTTCTATATTTATTCAGAAATATGTATTTTTATATAGGAACAAAATCGCATTTTCATCTTAGAGTCACTTCAATTTCGGGAATTAAAAATTGTAGTGAGTGATTCTGAATTTTTATTGGCTTATAAAAGAAAATGAACGTGTTATCATTTTTTTTTGTTCCTGCTTTAGAGTGTGGCAACAGGAAAGAATTAATGCATTAGAAATTGAAAGAAAAATATATTTCTGTAATGATGAACTATGGGAGATGTTTGAAAAAAATGATAAAGAATGGTCTGAGAAATTTTTTAAGTTGACAGTAATTTGACCCGTTTTCTAAAAGGTATGTACATTAAGTTTCGTTTCAATCGGACAAAAACTGTAGATTTGCATAAGGAACATACATACATACCAAGAACGGCTTTTATATATATATAGATTTATGGTATTTCGAGATACTCACATACAGCTATTAAAAATAAAAATTCATTTGTAATATATTTACTTTCGTATAAACGATATACATTTTTGAATACGGTCGATACATCAGGTCATTCAGCCACTTTCACGTTTTCAACAAAATCGACTTTTAACAACATTTTAACAAAAAACTTATAATTGCCTGCAAGTAAATAATTTCATTTAAGAAATTTAAAATTTTAATAATGGATTCGAGATTGTAAAATAATAATAATAATAATAGCATTTGAATTTAAATGATGTATGCCAAATTGAACACTTTGATACACTGTTAAAAATTCGTAGTAAACTGTCCAGTCATTTGACCGTTTTTATAGGAAATGGTGACATAACCGAAATTTAACGCTATTCTGACCATATTATTGCCCATATTATGGTCATAATAGAGTTAAATTGCAATTATTTAACCGTTTTCTATAAAAACGGTTAAATGACTGGACAGTTTGCTGCAAATTTTTAACAGTGTAAAGTTTTTCGCTTTATTCGAAATTCTAAGATTCAATGATGAGATTGTGAATTCTGCTATTTTAAATTACACAGGGATTTTAAAACCTAAAATAGTGATATCGCAGTCCATTGAAATTTTAGGGAGTTTAAGCTCATTGGATTCAATAGAAAACTTGATTAAATTACCGGTTACCTTACGAAAGATTTTGTACTAAAATTTTATTATTAAATTATTTTAGACACTAGGATGCTCTTTTCTTTAAATTTTAAAGTAATACATTATCACTTCGGAAGGTTTATTTTTTTACACTAAATTTTGATTTTACTGTTTCCGATATTTTCAATAGTTTTTTTCAATTGACACGATGGCTCAAATTTTCAATTTGTAATATTATAATATACTAGGGCATCCAACCCGGGATTCCCGGGATAGAAAATATAGGTGAAAACCATTTTTTTTATTGAGAACTCTAAAAAGTTTTTTATATTTAATAATTTCCTTTCGATTGTTCTCTAACAACACCGAAGAGCATTTCTATATGAAATATGTCAATTATATATTCAAATAATTTTTTTAAATTTTCTAAAAGCGGTAATTTCTTATTGGCCTCGTGCCAGAAGTTAATAGCCGAAGAACTCGCTAAAGATTTCGTTATCTACAGCAGTTTTTTTTTTTCATTCTGATAATTTCAGCGCTTGGCTTTCACCTGCTCTCATCTATTCAGCGTCGTTGTCTGCTACTAATCTCTGGAGCATATAAAAAATCTCTTACATCGGCTCTAAATGTCCTGACAGGAATTCCTCCACTACCTTTAAAACTGAAACAGACTGCAGACCAAGTAATGATACTGAGACTGGGAGTGCCATCACACCCACATCAGTCTGATACATTTCAAAACAAAGCTTACAAGAAATATATAGATACCTCAAAAGAATATCTTAATATACTGGATGCACAAAATAAAATAGAGACAGATGTGCAAATATACACGGATGGCTAAAAAACTGAAATCGGCACGGGTTATGACTACTGCGTATTTAAAGCAGAAGAAATAATATATACATATCAGCAAAGAATACGGAACGAAAACTCAACGTATTAATAATCAGCAACAGCTGGCGATCTTGGACTCAATACAATGGTCAAAACAATCAAAATATCGCACAATAGTTATAAAATCAGATAACCAATCTAGAATATCAGCACTAAAAGATATATCTACAAAAAATATGCATGGAGCAATACAAAAAAATTATCTACAATTGGTCAAAGGACATTCAGGCATAACAGGTAATGAGTTAGTGGATCGGTTAGCAAAGGAAGCAACTGACCCAAATTCATTAATACCAGAAAAAATTATACAAATTATACCATATCCATCCTCATATCTTAAGAGAATATTAAAGCAAACTTTACATAACTCATGGCAACGTGATTGGGACTTACGCCGCAGTGGGCGATATACCTATGCATTGAAGCCAAAAGTTTCAGAAGACTATCTTCTATGTCATCGATACCTATATATATTCGCTATCAATTATGGCCCTTTCCCGGCTTTTTTAATTAAATTTAATAAAGTTTTGTCTTCAAGATGCACTTGTGGCGCAAGAGGGGATTCGCTACGATACGTTCTCAAATGCCCATTGACAGCTACTCTACATTTGAGGAAAACAGACACCATCTCTCTGTCTAATTGGTTCAAATCAATCTCGGCGAATTCCTCATTGCTTCAAAGGATAATTAGCTGCATGTCCTTAATAGAAAAAACCCAATTGTTATTTCAAATGCCACCAGTACACATCATTGGTGGTGATGATGATGATGATGATGCTTTTCCTGATGATGAAGAAGTTTATTGAAAAAATCCACTGTCTCTTCGTTTAAAATATTTTACGCTAAAAATCTGACACTTTCAAATAACTTTTAAACTCTCAATAATTGTGACTTTTCTGCAAATTAAACTGGGCTTCTTTATCATTTTTTTTTTTTAATAAACTTGCCATGCAGTGCTTGTAGAGGCTAAAGCCATATGGTAGGCCTCCCTGCTTGGTTCTATCTGGAATCTGAATCTGTTTTAAGTGCTTATTTTAATTAATTACATGTCTGTTAAATTTATATTTTATTTATTGCCGAAACGTCAGTGAAGGCTTACTGTTGAGACCCGAAATGTTTTTGGTTTCTGACTGTCTGTTTGTCTGTCTGTCTGTCTGTTCCGCGATAACTGCCGTAAAAATGATCCGATTAGGTTGATTTTTGGTGGGTATGTTGGTGAGATACCTGGAATTAGCTGTATAGTTTTTGGTTAAATTTGGTTCATTCGTTCGAAAAATAGAGAACATTTCTTTTTAAATCATAATGCTTTCCTATGGGACTGCAGACGATTTTCAAATTTCATTTTTAACTGAAATAGAAATCGCATATTTGAATAATGGATTTCAACGTAAAATTATGGATGTTGATTTTCGATATAGAGGTTTTAAATATATCCAATAATTTTGAAAAATTGACGATACATTTATTAGAATTGAGATATTAATTGTTTAAATGATTGGAAATTTTTTTGCATCTGTTCCGGAAATATAAAACTTTTATTTTCATGTTTTTTACAAATTTTAAAATGCATTTTTTTTTACTTTTCTCTTTAATTTATCAGTTGCCTAGCAACGATATTTCAAAGAAGATAAAAATAATAAAAGCAACACGCACTATTTTGTTCCAATAATTTATTAGCAAAATAAATTATTTTTGTATTCTATTGACATAAATGAAGAATTTATTTTAATACAAGTTTTTTTTAAATCTAAAAAGTTACAAGAATAAGGAGTTCATAAGAATTTCAGAATATCATTGCATAAACCGTGTTTAATTTAACGCTTCTAATTTCTGAAACCTCCGAAGAATTGTATATGCCTGTAAATATGTATGCAATAGAAAATAATTAAATTGCGGATTGTAAGATGCTAATTAATATGAAAAGTGAGATTAAAAAACAGTGACTTGAGCTGACGTTGAGGCTCCTGATCTGCAGATTTACTAGTACTATTTTAATTATTGCTTAATGAAGTTTTAATTTCGTTATGTAATATTAGATGGAAACAAATGATGAACTTTTTATATTTTTTAAAATTCAAATGGATGACTGTTTTGTAATCGTCTGCAAGCGATAAAAATAGGTTTAAAAAATAAAATCATGCTTGAAAAATTTTTTAAAAGCCTTATTAAATCAGACAATTAATATACAATTGTCAAACAAATTGCATTTGAAAGTAGACTTTTTTTTCCTATGTAACGGTGTAAAAATTTAAAATGTGCGATGTTTAGAAATTAAAAAAATTGCCTCAGTAAATATATTCGGATTTTCCTGGAATTAATATATATTATTGAGGTTCACTATGGCATGTTTGGTATTGAAAATGAAGTTTTAGTATGTTTATATTTATATACTTATAGTTTGTTTGCAAAGACACTCCAAAGGATTTCGTTACATTACAATCAGTCTATGGGGAAAAATAATTTCCAGTTTATTTTAATGTTGTTACACATTTTCAAACATATTGTAACTGTATTAAAACACACAAAGTAACATTCATTTGAATATCGTATACCAAATTCCAAAAGAAAAATCAACAATCTACATTTTTGTCTGCTTGCCCCACACATGTCTATTACCTTTGTCCTGTCATCAAGGCTGTCTGTTAGATGGCTGGTGACCTTCGCCCCAACATGGTTTATTAGTGAGAAATTGCCGACTCAGGAATTGGCCGGAGGGCCTCAGTGGTTAGAGCGACAGTCCTGTACGCTGTGGACCCAGGTTCGATTCCTAGCTCTGGTTAATTTTTCACTCCATGTTGGATTATTGTATTTATTGTATGTATGTCTGTATTATAATAATTGTATATCTTTAAATGCTGAATGCAGGCGTTGTTTTTGTGTGTTTTAATATATATTCGTTGATCGGTGGATTAGTAAAAATCTATTACCGTCGTCCTGTCATCAAGGCTGTCTGTTAGATGGCTGGTGACTTTCTCTCCAACATGGTTTATTAGTGAGAAATTGCAGACTCAGGAATTGGCCGGAGTGGCTCAGTGGTTAGAGCGACAGCCCGGAACGCTGCCGATTCCTGGATCTGGCAAAATTTTCACTCCATATTTTATTATTGTACTTATTGTATGTACATTTACTGCATGTATTATAATAATTGTATATATTGTAACAGATATAGTATGTCACTCTGATGCACTACAAGAGGCTTTCTATCGAATAGAGTGTGCGTAACACTTATAGTTCTTTTACAGGGACAATCAAAAGAATTCCGTTACATTACGGTGCATAGAGAAAATAGTTTGAGGTTTATTTTAATAATGTGTCAGTATTTCAAATATATTGCAATTGGTATATAGCACTAAGGTGCATTACAAGCGGCTTACTATAGAATATTGTGTGTATCATCGTTCATTTACAGGGACGCAAGTAGAATTCACTACTGTCTGTTAACAATAAATGCTGAAAGTGCGTTTTCAATTTCTAAACGCGATTTTAAATGTAACTCAGATTTTGCCGATTACTTGGTGTGTATAAATTTTATAGATCATATACTGGGCAGCACAAAAGTTCTCGAGTACATTTCCGTTTATTGATGTAAATTCCAACAGGGGATTTTTAAATTGTGCTACGCGTTTCCTCACTGAATTAAAATTTTGCATTATATGTAGTACATATGCAAATGTATATATCATATACAGATATGCACAAAGGAATTCGGATATTTTTCCGAATATTGTTGGTACTACTTGAAAATGGGTTTTTAATTATGTTGTGCGTTTTATTAGATAGGGGCGAAGCTAGTTGAGCTTAAGCCGAAAGTTAGACCGTCCCACCCGGTTTAACTTTGACTTTGTTTACTTAGATATATTTTACCTTATTAAATGGTAAAGATTTGTTAAATTATTTTGGAAGTGTTGGAAAGTGTCACATAATCTATGCTTGACGCATGATTTGTAGTTCTTGTTTAATTCAAATAAATGTTTATAGAAATACAAGTAGGAATAATCCGTGCACATTTATTCAGAGTTCTATAGTTAAAATATTGTAACTATAATAAATAGTTATTTTGTTCTATTTTTATGCTTCGCTGCATCGCATGTTTCGTTTTACAAATAAAAAATTTCATTTTTAATAAAAAAAATTGAAATATGTTTAATTGTAAATAGAAAAATTAATTTATTTGTTCCTTTAATTCTTTTGTTCTGAAATTAATTACGAATTCCATTTTAAAGTTTTAAATTTCAGTAAATTTGAAATTGCTATTTATTGTAAAAAATAATAGAATCGCACCTTTTGAAAACAATTTGTTTTGAGTGACACGTTATGTTTACTTTGAATGGTTTTGAAAGCATTTTTCCAAGAATTTGGTTTCACTTGAAAGGGAAAATTTTATTACATTCCACGACAAATAAACTGTTTTTTAAATACAAAGTACTTTTCGTAGAAAATTCCACATTTTTCTGTCACATGCAGTTTTTTAAGCTATTTGCAGGTGTTGTATTTTGGATTTATTTTTTGAAAGGAAAAAAGAAAAAAAACCAACAGTTTAGAAGAAAAATTATTTGCATTTGTGTTATTAAGTGTAAAATCAATTTTTCTTTAATGAAAAAGGCAAAAGCCGTAAAAGCAGTAAATTAAATATGCAATTGTTTGTGAAGGCAAATGACGTTATACACTAAGGCAGGGAACAAAATTTCCGCTCGCCAGCTCACCATTGGCGAGTAAATATTTAAGGTTGGCGAGTAAGTTTCGTCTTTTGAAATGTTGTGCTTCAAATCAAACTCTATACGCTCAGAATATCGTGCCTCAATCTAGCAACACGCGGAAGTGTTTTGAAATCAAGCAGCGGCATTTATCATCCAAAAGAGGAAAAATGCAGCGTCACCCACTTCCATTTTTCTCCTACGGAGGAACGAACCTCCCCCGCCTGCATTCTTTCCCCCGCTTTCACACCGTGCAAGCGCCACGGCTGCTTTTTTTCGCTTACAAGGCCGAATCTGATCGCTCTTCACTCCTGCTTGAATGAAATCAGGTTTCACCACCTAAGCTCAGCTGCTTGAAACACGATAAAAATTATTCGTTTTCTCCAAAATTTTTAACATTTAAAAAATTGTTCCTATTTTTCCTGAATGTAAAATATTCTCGATTTAACAGACAGCTCCTTCTAACAATAGTCAATTTAATTTCTGTTTGTCATAAAAAGTTCATTTTCTGGGCAGGATGTTACTGTGTGAATGAATGTAAAACAGTGGCGAGCTAAAATTTTAGTCTGGCTAGTACTTTTTCAACTGAAATTTCATGCCCTGCACTAAGGTCTTATAAGAAATTAAATTTTAAAGTTTTAATGGATTTTACATAGTTTATCAAAGAATCTTTTACAGTTTTGCATTGTTCAACATTAAAATGACATAGTATTACCCAACAGGCAGCTATAATTTTAGTCTCATAAACATATTCAAATTTTTATTATCATATGTAATTTTAAATTGCAAAAACTTATAAATTTAAACTGTATGCTCTAGAAGTGAGGTGGTTGGTCGTTTAATCAGTATGTTTAAATAGGGGGATGGTGACTACGGTCATTTTCTAAGCACGTTTTAAGAGCCTACACTAGTCACGCATAGAAACGCTCCAGCTAACGTTAAACCTATAAAGTGATTTTTTGATAGTATGTGGCATGTTTTTTGATTTTTCTTACAGTTATTTTATATGTGGGGACATTCTCATTTGGAACCGCTTGGAACCTGTTCTGAAAATTTTAGTGTCTTCATGTAAAAAAAAAATGCAACCAAAATCGAAAAAGTAAAAACACAAAACGTTAGATATCGTCATCAGGTATCATATATTTATTTTTTAAATATTTAAATTTATGCGAGATATTGGAAAAAAAAACACTCCTGTTCTTAGATTATGTAGAGAATGTACTGATTAGCATTAGTTTGCGAGTGTCTTCGCGTGACTAGCGTAGGCTCTTATGAAAGACATTCAAAATGTATGAAACTTCTGTGTGAATGTGGATGCCATGCTTTCGTAAACTATTTGCGCGTAAACTAATTATTTGTACTTCGCTTTCCAATAAAGTATTCTAATTTTTGAAGCACCAATCGAGATTTGAGAGCTGTGAGTTTTTTTTAAATAGATGTTACATAGACGTCAACGTGCCATCGGTATGTACTGTTTTCGTGACGAGTAACATATAGCGTAGATTTGCATTCCTTTTGTGAAGCGTTCATGACTCAAGTCGCATAAAGTTCACAATTGTCACCACTTGAGAGTCACATAGTTTTCTAAATAAGTGGTAAATGTGACATCAATATGTCCCATTTTGCGACTGAGACGTATAAGCAACGTGCGACTGAGACGTATAAGAAATGCTATAAAACTGTATTAGAGAGAATTAAAATAAAAATGTACTTATTTCCCGTATATCTATTCATTTTTAATAACACTAGCCTTTTTTTCTCCTGGAGACGCACAAGCACAAGGCTACAAATCGGGACATATCAACGTCACAGTGACTCTTAATTATCGTAACGATTCTAAGAATCGCATTTGACTACAAATTTGGACGGTGGTTTTATGGATATTGTACTAATCACAATTAAGAGCCTACACTAGTCACGAGAAGAAACACTCAAGCTAATGTTAAAGCTATTGAAAGGTTATTTTAAAATTTCTCGCACGCATTTTAATATTTTAAAGGATTTTTTTTTTTTTTGCTTAAGATACCAGATGTCGGTCTCTAACGTTACTAGTTTTCACTTTTTTGATTTTGGTTAAAATATTTTTATAAGCGGACATTTTCAATTTTGGAACGGGTTGGAACAGGTTCTGTAAGTGTAAGTACCCTTATATAAAGAAACTGGAACCAAAATCGAAAAAGTAAAAACTAGCAACGTTAGATATCGACCTCAGGTATCCTAAGCAACAACAAAAAATCCTTTAAAAATATTAAAATGCGAGCGAGAAATTTGAAAAAAGACTTCCTATAGACTTAAAATTAGTTCGCGCGTTTGTTACCATGACTAGTGTAGGATCTTAAAGAAATTTCTTCATGATAAATATTAATTATCGATACTAAATTACGCCAAAAACAAATATTATCGAATAGTCAAAACGAAGGTAGGGATTGATGAAAAAGTTATTCCTTAATAAGCATTCTCTTTATTGCATGCAAACAAAATTCGAAATGAATTGTAAAAAAACTTTTCAAAGAATTTTTTTCATCATGAAAAAATAGGGGAAAAAATATAGTTTTAATATATTTTCTAAATGCATTTACACATAGAGTAAAAGCAAGGAAATAAAATCATAATACTAAATAAGAAATTTGCCAGTTAGGTGATCAACAATTTGATTGCCATTACGGAAATGCCATGCAAGATATTGGAAAAAGTATATTTTTCAAACCAAAATATTTATGTATTTTTCATAAAACGTTTTTTTTTATTCACTATGTCAAAGCACACATATTATTATCATTATTTTAATTATTTACTTGTAAATGTTTCATGATGTCAAAGTATTTAAAATAAAATTGTTAATTATTATAGAATTATATGAGAAAAGAATAAAATACAAAACAATCCCTAGAAAGAATAGAATAGAGATAGAAAACAAGAAAATAAAATAATAGAATCCTTGGAATTTGGCAAGAGTTGCTTCATAAATTTAAAAATAAAATGAGTTGGGGTGATTATTGACGGCCAATTATCTACACTTGGGATATAGGCCCGGGGGGAGTGCCCTTCGTGGGGGTCTTTCTAAGGGAACCTAACCTGTATTTACGCATGGATAAATCCACGGCTCGAAGAAAACCACGAAAACTCCCAACGATTAGGCCGACGGGCGCAATTGGGACCGAACCCAGCACCTCCCGTCTACCAGCTTCGAGAGCAGAACCTCTCAGCCACTGGTGGGGCTAAAAATAAAATGAAATAAATCACGTTTACAGATGACAAATTGATTAAAACTCCTGCTTTCGTGACACCTGTTATAACGTGATGTTTAAGTATAAAGAACATATTTCAATTTTTGGGGAAAATAGTTTATTTCTCATTACTGATCTCGAGAATGTCACCGTTTATGTGTACGAAACTATTAGGATTGTATATTCAAAAGATGTTTATGATTTATGTTTACTTTAAACGCTTTTAGCATGTATATCTTTATTTTAAAGACATTTATTAGTCAAACAATTTATTCCAGTTTCATTTGTAATATGATTTATTTGCTAGTTAGAGAAAATAAACTAAATGCAACTGAAAATTTGAAAGCCAGTGCGTAATGAGAATTCGTAAAAGTGAATAATACTGATCGTTTAATCCCAAATTACTTTAATGACTTTCTTCCAAAACTTAATTTAATGACAAAATGCATTTTATACATCAGTTAATAAAATTATTGCTCCCTCACGCCTTAAAGGAAAGATAAAGCATTTCTATGTTTTCCTTATTTAAACACTCGTTCAGAATATAGATGATATTCAGAAGTTTATTTTATTAGATAATATATTATTTTCTCAAACTATGTATTTTTTATGCAAATATTTAACTTATTACTGATTTTAAATATATCTATATTATAGAATTACTGAATCGTAAAAAGGACAATTTAATTAAAAAATCATATGCTTAATGTAAAAGTTTCATGCAACAGGCTGAACGATTGTTTTCGGAAAGTATTTGACATAGTGGTTTTGAGATTTTAATTATAAAGTACATATATTACATATAAAAACGTTTCTATGAAATGAAATATTATATCCGTGTGTCACTCATTGATTATAAATTCGGGGTTAAAGTTCAGCATACGTTTGACATCCCCATTAGATTGGCATTTTGTACGCAGTCTCCGTGTTGCGGAGCTAGCGCTCGAGATTTCAGTCTGGAAAACAAGAGTTCTGTCCCATCTTATGCCTTTTACCTTTTTCATATAATTATATATTTTTAGTGCGTTGTATGATTTAACTAGAATTATGAATTTGGCATCTTTGAACATTTTTATATTTTCCTAATAAATTATATTTATATTTTCGAATTTGTCATGTTTTAAGTTTTTCTGCAATCATTAAACTAATATTTCTGTCGACGAAAATCCAAGATAATTTATGTCTATAAGTCACGTCTTTTTTAAAAACTTATTACTATTGTTTGAATTTAAGTTTATTTATTTATTTATTTATTTATCATTGTTATAAAATAATCCATACTTTTATTTTACTTACATTTTCTCTATTTTAAAAAAAGTAATTGATTAGGAACACATTTACAAAATAATATATTCTTTTAATATTTGATTAGTTCTAAATATCTTGCAACATCTTAACTGATGAAATACGAAAATGTTTATCATTACCGTTATTAACATTTTAATTAAATAAATATAGAATTAATTGGGTGATGATGCATATCGCAAAAATATTCAAAACATAAAATGGCATTAAAAATCACTGTAAAAAGAATTTCTTAACATGATTTTTTTTAACAATATTGGAAGAATGCATAAATTAAGAAATATTAACAAATGGCGAATTTGTAAAGAGATTTTGATTTTCTAACAATGTCTCGCAATATTTTAGAGCATTCGTTACTTCATCATTTAGTTTCTCTTCCAAACCAGAATTTTCCATATCAGTGCTTTTTCCTTCCATTATATTACAATCTGTAGCCTACTGTCAACTTTCATATAGAGAATTTTCCTATATACATCAGTACTCCAAACATTGCAATTGGCTGCAAAAAAAAGCTTATATCAAGAAAAGAATTTTATTCTGATATTCCCATGAAAGTCGCAGCAGACGATTAAAAAAAAAAATTGTATGTATTGTAAGTTTTATATCTCCCTTACAGACGATTTTTGCATTTCCAGTTCAATTTTCATATTTGATATCGGCAATGTTTTTATTTGTTAGAATGGAAAAAATTCTGAAATGTAATCTGTCATTTGTTTTGTGCAAATGAAAAATGATGTTGAGTTTGAACTTTACAGATAAATGTATTTAGAGTACACTAAATATTTATACAACTGGTAAAAACTTATATATAAGCGTTACTGCTTTAAAATTTTATTATTTCTTTGAATATATCTAATCTCACGTTCGTTTGGGAGAATCGAAGTGAAAACTAATTTGTATCAGTTAAAAAAAAAGGTATTTTTTCATTTAAAACTGTATAACGTTAAAAAAAAAGTATTATTTCAGAACTGTGCTGAAAATGTAAAAAAATTAATTAATAATAATAAAATAAATAAATCTATACATAAATTAGGTTGGAGTTTCGTAAATAGAAATATTAGTTTAATAACTGCAGGAAAAATATTTTTTTTTTTGAAAAATTCGAAAATGTAAATAGAATTTATTAGGAAAATATAAAAAAGTTCAAAGATGGAGAATTCATAATTCTGCTTAAAACATACAACGCGCCAAAAATATAAAATTATTTTAAAAAGATAAAAGGTACAGGATGGGACAGAACCCTCGCCTTCCAGACTGGAATCTCGAGCGCTAGCTCCGCTCCATGGATACCGCCGACAAGATGCCAATCTAATGACAATTTCAAACGTATGCTGAACTTTAACCCCGAATTTCTCAAAAACTAAGGGCCATTTGAAGGAAACATTTGACCTGAATAGTTAGGGTTATGACCCCTACAACATACCTTTAAATCATCAAAATTTGTGCACATCCTGTTTGGCGGTCCCTTGTTAGAACATGTCTATAATCTGTCTTTGAAAGTAAATTTTATCTTAGTTTACTAAACAGGAAACCATTCGGCCAAATAGTTTCAGAATTAAGAAGGTATATAAAAAAGAAAAAGTTTGAAACTCTTATTTTCAAGTTCCAGTGATAGTCGTTGCAATAAAGTTTGCAACGCCGGTAGTTTGAGAGTATAATTTAAAAACTACCTCGAGGAATTTTTGATTCGAATATTTAAAGCTTCTAGCAATTGTTTTTTTTTTTTTTATCATATAATCAAAAAAACCATGTTATCTTTCGAAATTAGATTTCGCAAATGTACATATTGTGAAATTAATTTTGAAAATGAATATGTATTGTAATCTGTAAAATTTTTATCACATAACAATTTCTCGATGCTTCAAATATACGAATCCATAATTACAGCTCATTTCGACAAGTAGTGTTTGAGTTATGCTTAAAAAACTATTAGCATTGTAAGGTGTTTTACAACAATTAAAAATGATTTTATTAATAGGAGTTACAATATTTAAAGATTTTATATCTTAAACTATTTTGCCGTAAGGTATCCCGCTTGGTGTCCTAAAGTAATGTTTACCGAAAAATCCAATTATTAATATTCCAAATAAATTAGGTGGTTCGTAACAATGAAAATTTCAGAGTTTGTTACAATTTCGGTATGTAGACAATTTCCGAAGATTTTAAATTAACATAATTTGAATAAAAGCATAACTTCCAGCCCAATTGTTATATGAGTTTCTTCTGTGATAATTTGGAGTTTGTATCGGAAAAATGTACCGTGTGTTTTCTTTTAATCAAATATGCTGTCAAAATATGTTTTGAAAACTGCAAAGTTTGGTACAAATTTGGGGCAAAGACCATCTAATCTTATTTTATAGCATAAATTAAGAGAAGACAAAATTTGTAGTAAATCTTATATTTCAGTTTTTTTTTAATTGTGATAGATTAAGGCCAACTATACACTATGCATATTTATGTGTAGCTAGAAAGATCAGGTTATCGTTTTTACTGGCGTCTTTTGTTGAATAGATCTGGTGAAGATTGCTCTACATGTAACAATTATTTTTTTTATTTACACTGTAAAAACAAATCCATTTATGTCATGTACAATTTCCGTATTTTTACGTGATTTCGCAAAATTAATCTTGTGAATTATTACAAAAGTATGGATTTGGGAATATTCTTTTATTATTACACCTGCAAAAAAATAAAATCCATAAAAATCCAAAAATTCTATCGACAAAATATGGAAATTCTGTTTGGAGTGTATAAATCTGAAAATTCCCAAATGTAAAAAAAAAAAAAAAAAAAAGAAAAAAAAAGAAACAATTTAAAGATTTCTTCAAAATATTATTGAGAGAAAAGTTAATTTTTCAATGGTATAAAATTTTTAAATATTTTAGACAAATGTTTAACACGTATGGAGATTTTTTTAAATTGATAAATTTAACTAATAACAAAAAATAATATTTCAATTAGATACAGGAAAAACAATTCTAATCATTAAGTTTTTAATGGTTTTAAGATTTTTTAAGAAAATCATGGACAAATATACAATATCCGTTAAATAATGAAACATTGTATCAATCCCCATAAAAACAAAACAACACACAGGAGGTGTTTCCAGATGGAAATTTTTAACAACCCGTCATCAGCCAAAGTAAACACGTGTCCGTAAGGGGACAAGGTCACAAATGAACAGAAGGGCAAAGAGGAAAGCCTAAAAAGAATGCGACAGGTGGCGCTAACTGAAAGGAAAACACCAATCATAGAAGAGCACATGCGGAAGAGAAAAGTATAGCCAATATGAAAGTGGGGGAAAGAGAGAGAGAGAGAGAGAGAGAGAGAGAGAGAGAGAGAGAGAGAGAGAGAGAATAAATAAAAGCATCAAAATAAGTACATTATATATATGGGTAAATAATTAATGTATGTAATATATAACTTTTCTTTATCTTCCTTTTTATTCATTTAATTTTTTGCCCTCTTATTCAAATTGTTAGTATGATTTATAATATTACATTTTCAAAGGTCTCTTTGTTTTTCAATGTATGTTCGGGCAGACATATGGTTCGGGTATGACATAATTTTTGGCATTAAGCTGGTGTCATATACAGAAAACAATCATTCTTTGCTTATAAATGTAGTTTCCCTGCCCTTGAAAAAGTGAATTACATTATAAGCTTCCATATGTGTTTATACTCTTATTTCTTTTTTTTTTCATTTGAATTAATAATATTTTATTTATTAGGACTACATATTTTATCTTGTAATTTGACGCTGCTATATGGTATAGTGATTTCATTGTGTATGGTCAGTTTCTTATGTTTCAATGGTTAAATTTTACATTAAGTTTTTATACATTATATATATATATATATTTATATTATATATAATAAATTTGAAAAAAATTACAAAAATTCTTTCCAAGGTGAAGAGAGAAAAAGAGATGATGAGATATCATTGACAAGATCATTGACAAGATTATCGAAAATTTTAAAAATAAAAAATGCTTCGTGAAAATCCAAGTGAGTTGGAGAGACAGGCGAAGAGAAATTATTTTTCCGCCTACCCTTCCTACTGACCTTTTACTTTGGCTAATGACGGGGAGTTAAAATTTTTCATCTCAAAACGCGGCCTGTGTTGTTGTTTTGTTTTAATGGTGATTGATACGAAGTTTCATTATTTAATTGCGATTTATCGCTAGTTTGTCGGTGCTGTTTCATCTATACAATCTCCGTTTTCTTTTAATGAAATATTTTCAGAATAATCAGATGTAATACCGAAGTAAATATTTGCTAATTTGAAATAATAATAGTGATTACGTTTAGATGATAAAATAAAATAAAATAATTCGTCTTCATGTTCAATATAACATTTATCTTGAAAAACCTATGTGTAAAAGCAAACTTGGATTAAAAAAAATATATACTTTACATGTTAGGGGAATAAACTGTTAAAAGAAGATAAAACAAAATTAACTTAAAGAGTTTATTAGAAAAATAAAACATTTTGTTCATATTTCTGTTTAAAAAAATGTTTCTTTTTAAGAAATAGATTTTGGATTTCAAATAAAAGAGTAATACAATTTTATTAAAAATATTGAATGATAAAAACAGTTTATGGAATGACACTGACAGACATACACTTATATGAAGAATGTTTTTTTTTTTTTTTAATTACTCCTAAAAAAGAATAAAATTCGTAAAACTCCTAAAACTGTATCACCAAAATATGGAAAATCTCTTTATAGTGTAAAAATCTAAAAATTCCCAAGGTTTTAGCGAAAACGACAAACTAACTAAACTTTAGCACTGTTATCTGTCGAGGATATTCTTAAATCCATATTCGCTAACTTCTGACACATTCACAAAATCACTTCTGCTGAGAAAAGAATTCCGTAAAAGTACGGAAACTGTTCTAACACTCAATGGAATACTGTGTACTTTTACTTTTATCAAACAAAAAACTTTTTTTTTTTTTACTGTTTATATCAAAGTATTAAAATTTTGTTTTCAGAATCTTCTGTACTTTTGTTGGAATATCTCTTCTTATTGCTTTGAACAAAGTGACTTGCTGATTAGTTGCTCCTGAATCTTACTTTTAAAATTTTGTTAAAATTTTAAAAGGTAAAAAATATTCCCTTGTACAACATGTATCAAACTTTATATTTTCCATGTTTTTTGATATATGACTATTGGAATGTTATTCTATGAGAATGCATAAATACCAAATTTTTAAACAGTACATGAAAAAATAAAAATCATTAAAAAACTTGCCCTATATGTTCTGGATGTTATCCCATTTAAAGTTGATTAAAACACAACTTTATTGTAGAATATCATACAAACGCAGGATACTGGTATCAACACACACAACATCAAAACAGAAACTTGAATAGATGAATTTACAAATCCGTTGATGAAATATTTGGCATTGGGCAATAATGCATATTAGTAGTAGTTTTGAGTGAATTTCCTTATGTACAAATTCTTACATCATTTTTATGGGCATTCTAATTCTAGCTTTTTAAACTTCTTACACAACAGATCTCGTGGTTGTTCCAACAAACAAAAACTCTCCCTCTATTAATGACAGTGTGTACTCGTATATAAATTCTGAATAGATACCAGCCTTATAATCCAAATTTTGAGATAGGCGACGAATTTATTATTGGAAATTCTACATCTGTATCTATTTGGTTTTCTTTAAAGAAGGTGAAAAGAGAAGCACATAATTTGGTTGAAATGTATTCATGTTTGATGATTTCTGCTACTTTTTTGAAGGAAAAGGTATGAGCTCTGTAAAAATTTTGTACAAACAAATTTTTCATATTTATTATGGAATAAAAACAGCTTGAATATCGCACAGAAAGTGACATATTAAATGGTGAATATAAGCATGCAAATAAAATGTATGTATAGGGGAGATGGGAGATGAATGGGACAAGGGATGGATGGGACGTTCTCAATATTTCAGGCAATAAACTTTCTTTTTTAGTTGCTTCCTATCTTCATAGATTTCACTACCATAGTCTGCTTCAGAACCAAAAGCAAGGCCACATGGCTGCTTTCAGTATCCTTTAAATTATCATTTCATGAAAACTCTGCTTAAAAGTAAGTTTTTTACATTTTAAGTTACTTAATATCTTATGCAATAGAAACAATTAAGATATGTTGTAGTTTTTTATTTCAAGGCTCAATATTGGTAATTAAAATGAATGAATATATTAACAATTGTGACAAAATAATTTTTGAGACAAAATGGCTGACAATTAAATATATGCACCATGGGGATGATTGGGACATTTCAAATGGGATGAATGGGATTGTCTCATTCATCCCTAGAGGATGCTGAAAAATATATTTATGAGCTAAATAATATTATATATAGTTTGATAATGTGACATGTTGAAAAGTTCACGTGCTCACAGACTCGGAAGATAAAGATAATCCCTTGTGAATAAAAGGCCTTTTGTGAATTGTCACTATTCAAGTAGGAGTACTATACAGAAGGGTGACAGGTAGACGTGAATCGGCTAATCACTTACTTGGAGAAATGGGATAGTCTCCTAAGAATGAAAAATAGAACTAGGGATTGGGGTTTTTCATTGTCACCTGGAGATAAGAGACTGGAGCAGGTGTGGGAGTGAAAGAATGATTTCTGCAGAAATTCCTGGGATGCAAGGAAGTGAAATTGCAGACGGCAGTTGAAGGTTGAACGAGATGGGAGTAAGGTCCGGTTTTGAGCGGATGTTAGAATCTGAGTTTTTCGGACACCGTAATTTTACACGACGGATATGATTACTATATTTTATCATTTTTACTTTTTTTTTTAATGTGTTAATTTAAAATGAAGTTTTTTTTCGTTTCAAACGATAAATGGATTTCATTAATTATATATACATGTGTTCACGCTACCACAGCTATAGTATATATATATAATTAATTGGTGGCAGCGACTGGGATATGTGATCTAGATTAAATTAGATTACGGATCTATGTGTTAACCTGAGAACAGATGAAGAGCCAGTGAAAAATGGATAAGCAGAGTTGTGGAGTCTTGAAGTCTAATTGGAGTCGTGGTTTTTTTCTCGGAGTTCTAGCAATAGAGAACTGGTAAAAAAACTTTATCGACTAGAGCTGTGAGGTGTATGAACAGTCAACTATAGACTTGGTGCTATTTGTGTGTGCTTCAAAATATATCAGTGGAATGAAGATATGCGGCGTACCATCTGAGTTGTCTACATACGGATCCAAGGTGAAATTAGAGCCTCATCAGCGAAATTAGTGCCTTCAAATCTTCAAACGTCTGTGTGTGTCATCTTTAAAAGTGCTTGGAAGCCTGGTATCAGTGTGGAGGAAATATCTGCATCTGGAGGTAAGCTCTTTTATGATATCTTCTATAGAGGTCTGTTTTAAATTAAATTTTGTGTATAAATTTTAATTTTGGGGAAAAAAACTCTATGAAAAATTTAAGAATTCTAGGGAAGCTATTAATTTGGTATTTAAATTTTAGTTAGAATTTTTATGTTTGTTTATTTTCTGGTATCTGTTTAGTAAAATATAGGGTTAAGAAAATTATATACTTATGTATATGTTAAAATTTACTTGGGGTATAGTAAATTGTTATTGATTAATTGAGATTATTAATCAGGGTATTTTAATCATACTTTTGTATAAAACTTTTGGAAATAAGAGTTTTGTTTATATACATTTTATTTATTACAGTAATAAAGTTATAGCTTAATTTTTGGGTATACTGTGGATGATTATGATTAATGTTTCAAAATCAATTGAGGTTATACTGTACCGTTGGGTATAAAATATATTTTGGGGGATATACTCAGTTTGAAAGACGTCACTGTTGCATGAGAATTTGTTATATTAAAATTGTGTCGTTTTTCAATACATTATTATACATATAGTAAAAAAAATCTATTTCTGTATTTATTGTATTATTGTAAATTGAATATATCTGATATTTTGAAATTTATTATATTTTGGGGGGAAATATGGCAGACTATTTAGTAAAATATAATAAAAGAGTCTTGCTATTAGCAGAGGAATTTGAGACCAGTGTGTCAAAAACGTGTAAAAATCAAGCTATAATTCAGGCCATTGTTAGTGCTGAAGATTATAAAGAAAGTTACGCAAAACTTCGCTTGCAATATATTCTTGAACAGGAGGCAGAGCGGAAAGAACAGGAAAAACAATTTGAAAAAGATCGTAAAGAAAGAGAGAGGCAAATTGAATTAAATAGGATTGCGCAAGAGGAAAAAGATAAACTTAGGAAATTTGAGTTAGATAAACTTGAAAAACAACTTAAGGTAGATAAACTTGAGAAACAACTTGAGGCAGATATACTCGAAAAACAACTTGAAAAACAACTTGAATTACGAAAACTTGAGAAACAACAGCAATTTGAATTAGAAAAATTGCGTATTCAAAATTCTGCGGACGTTGTTAGTGTTTCATCCAATGAATCAAATGTAGATTTTCATAGGACTCCTAAGGTAAATTTAAAGGATTTAGTTCCGCACTTTGATTCTAAATTAATTGATATAACTTGTTTCTTTAGGATTTTTGAAAGGCAAGCCGAGAAAGCTAAAATTTCTCAGGAAGATTTGGTTAGTCAATTAATTCCTTTATTACCTTCTGACATTGCCGAAATTATAGTTAAACAACCGTCAGACAAATGTGATGATTTTCAACATATAAAGAAAGTTTTGTTAGATAGGTTTAGGCTAAGTACAGGCGCCTTAAAACAAAAATTTGAAACTCATCAAAGAAAATCTGGTGAATTATGGGTGGATCTGATTTATGAATTAAGGGGTTATCTTGATAATTGGTTAGAGTCATTAGAAGTCAGGGATTTTGAATCCTTAAAAGAACTAATGCTCACGGAACAATTGAAAAAACGTGTCCCTTTTGAGATAAAATAAAAATTTATGGCTGATTGGGAGGAAATAAAGATTGCTTCTAAGCTAGCGGAAAAATCGGATAAATTTGAGAGTATAAGAAGAGAATTTAAGAGGTCGGATAGAAAACCTTGGGAAAATAAATCTTTTCAGGATAAGCAAAAAGACAGCTTTAATTCTAAAAGTAGAAATGAAATTAAACCAAAATCGGAATTTGAGAATACGAAAGAGTGTGGGAAAACTGATCAATTTAAGAAGGACAATGTTTTCGAAAAGCAGAGACAAGTCCAATGTTACAATTGTTTGGCAATGGGTCACATCCGTCCAAATTGTTCGGAATTGTTAAAAAGTAAATCCAATTATGAGGATAAAAGCCTTGCTTGGATCATTACTAGTGATGGGAAAGGTGTAAATAATAGGGAAGGTGTGGAAACCGAATTACCTATGGTGGATTTATGCGTGAATGGTAGGAAAGTAAAAGCGATTAAGGACACGGGGGCAAAAATTGCGGTTTTTGATGCTAATGACATTCCATGGAGTCCGAAGAAAGTGGGAAATGTCTTTCTTATACCGGCTCTCGGAAGTAGACAAAAGGCGGATTTGGTGTCCGTGCCGGTTGCTTTAATAGAAGATGAAAAAGAGTATGTTGAAAAGAATTTGATGGTTGCAGTTGTGAGAAAACTAAATTCTTCGCCACTTATAACACCTGCTGTTTATGAATTATTAAAGTTAGGAAATATGGATAAGCAAAATTCAGTGTGTAAACAGGTGGAAAATCAGAGAGAATTAAATGGGCAGGGAACATTCATTGTCTAGTGATCATGAGCAAAAATTTGTTAGAAAAATGGTTGTAAATGAAATCTGTGAAAGGGATAACAAGTCAGTTAATGAGATAGAGGTAAATTCATCGGGAGACGTGACTGATAGGAATTTGGCAAAAGGGTCTAAATTGATCGATACAAAAGATGATGCGTCTCAAACGAATAATGATAAAAGGTCATGTAAGGGAGGTCAATTTCGGGAAAAGAATTCTGAGCATGCTGTAAATATACCCAGGTATTTTGTTGGTAGTATGGGGGTTGAGCATGTTAGAAAGAGAATTAGAAAGAAATTGAGTTCACCTATGGCCAGAAAAAATAACTCGTGGATGAAGGTAAATAATAGAGTAAATTGGGGGGCTAAATACCAAGAAAATGAATATGGAAGTTCAAAGTTAAAAAGAATGGAGCCTTCTGTTTTTAAAACAGATCACAAAGAAAGATTTATTAAAATCAAACAAGATTTCGACAGGAAAAATCATGATTATGAAGTTGTAAAGCGAAATTTATTGTCGAAAAGATTTTCTGATGGAAGTAATTTTGATATTGGATTTCGGGAGAATTCTCTAAATTAAGTTTTGTTCTAAATTTGGGGGTACTCATTATTGTAATATCTGTATTGTGTTTATTTACCATTTAAGGCTTAATATTTTCGTGATAGAAAAACTTCATTAATTTAATAATTGCATAATTTAGTATGCTTCTTTTTGTTTGTAGAAGTGTCCAAAATTAAGCTTTTAAGCAAAAGGTTTTTAGGAGAATGGTATTAGGCATTGTGTTATATTTAGATTTATTCTTTCTTTTTTTTTTTTGTTAGAATTATGAAAATTGTAATCTGTATTTGGTATTATATGTATGTGAAATATTTCAAAATTGTTTCTTAGGGCATCAATAGCATAAATTATTCCTGGAATTATACTTAGGTATTGTAGGTATGCGATCATAGTAAATCCTGTTGACAGTGTGGTCTATCAAATACTGAGTATGGGAATGTGTTTGTATTCTATAGGGATTTTTCATGTGTTATTCTAAATTCCTTTATACTTTGATGACCTCTTTAGAAGTTGATTGAAGGAGCTTATTGTATTCATGTATATGCCAAATTTCCTGCAGAAATTTTTCCTTAGGGGGGAGGAGTTGTGACATGTTGAAAATTTCTCGTGCTCACAGACTCGGAAGATAAAGATAATCCCTTGTGAATAAAAGGCCTTTTGTGAATTGTCACTATTCAAGTAGGAGTACTATACAGAAGGGTGACAGGTGGATGTGAATCGACTAATCACTTACTTGGAGAAATGGGATAGTCTCCTAAGAATGAAAAATAGAACTAGGGATTGGGGTTTTTCATTGTCACCTGGAGATAAGAGACTGGAGCAGGTGTGGAAGTGAAAGAATGCTTTCTGCAGAAATTCCTGGAATGCAAGGAAAGCCCCTAGGAATTGAAATTGCAGACGGCAGTTGGAGGTTGAACGAGATGGGAGTAAGGTCCGGTTTTGAGCGGAGGTCAGAATCTGAGTTTTTCGGACATCGTAATTTTACACGACGGATATGATTACCATATTTTTTCATTTTTACTTTTTTTTTTTATGTGTTAGTTTAAAATAATGTTTTTTTTTTCGTTTCAAACGATAAATTGATTTCATTTATTATATATAAATGTGTTCACGCTACCACAATAAATTAATAATTTATAGTAATTATTCCTTTAACATTTCATCCTTATTGTAGCCACAGTCTTCAGCCATTGAATACTTCCGTTATGAGCCTTTTAAGGCAAAGCTGAGATGAGTCCAAGATGATTGGCTAAAAAATAATCCTGGAGATCATATTAAAATTTACAAACTCTCAGCTTTTGCCAAGGAGGCATTTTTGTCATCTTTTAGTCATTAACATTGAATAAGGGGGGGGGGATATTTGTGTACCATTCATCCCTGCTGTGGGGATGATTGGGACATAGAGGAACTTTTTTTTAATATCATAATATATTTCTGTATAATAGCAATCTAGAATAAATATTGTGCTTAAGATGTAGTCAAACACTTAATGTATGGAAAGTGATATATAATATAGATAATAACTTAAATAAACAAATTAAAATAAATATTTTTGTGAAATGTCCCATTCATCCCCCAACTCCCCTATATTTAGGAAAAGAAAGATAAAACAAAATAAGTCTTACATTGGTACGAATCATATGTACATAATATTTTAGAAAATGTAAAGTAATATTTTATTACTATCAGTTCCACCCGACAAAAAATAATGCGAAACACGAAATCACTCTAAAAATCGCTGCACGAAACCTTTCCACTGGTAACTGTTTGTCTTTCGAAAATTAAATAGAGAGATGGACCCGAAGCGAAGTAAATTTAATACCACCCGCTCAAATGTCTGGATCATTCGATTCAAAACGGGTCAGTTTTTGGGCAAAATTTAAAAAAAATACCACCTGATTTTTGCAAAAATTTGCATTTTCGGAATCAGAAAAATAAACTGCGAGTTTCGATTCAAATAATCCAATACTTTTCTTAATACTTGAGGATGAATGAGAATGAAACTTTTTCGTTGCCTGGGATTCTCAAATCGGTAACTTTCTTTTGCGGTTTCATTAAAAATAGCCAGTTTTGGAGCAGGCGCAGGAAAATCTTTTAGTTCAACTGCCAAGGGATCCTTTTTGTTTTAAACAAATTATCCAACACGCGGCCCCGCTGCCTATGATACCGGATATAGCAGGCATCCTAGGCACGCGCTGCAAAATGTTTAATTTCCAGTTTCTACCACCAGGTGCAGCATTCTGTTCTAAATAAATCTATTTCCAAACGAAACTCCAGCATTCGTTCCTGCTGCTTACGGCACCGTGTAGAAGGCGTGCCATGCACGCACGAGAAATCTGTTAGTTTCAATTTCCACCACCTGGGAGCACCAAATCTATGTCTTAAATAATTAGCTATATCTTAATTAGTTCATGTTAAGTTTAATGAACCGATTTCCGTTGAAATCGGACCCATAGAACCCGAGAAAATAAATCACCCCCCTCCCCCGCTGGATATTAATATTCATAAATGGTGGTAACCAAGGGCTGAAAAAATGATACCGAAGTTTGTTTTGTACCTGAGAAACCTTGGAAGAATGTCAGGAAAAATTTCATTTGAATCGAACCAAGATTAAATGCAAAATCTTTTAGTTACATTTCCCACCGCCAGGGAGTGAACACTGTTCTAAACAAAACTCTTTTCGAACGAAACTCCGGCACGTGTCCCCGGTGTTTGTGAAGAAGGCGTCCTGTGCACGTACAGAAAATCTTTTAGTTCCGCTTTCCAAAGGAAGGGGGGCGCCAAATCGTTCTCTTAATTAGTTATCTATATCTTAATTTGTTCATGTTATGTTCAATGAATCCATTGTCGTTGCAATCGGACCCTTTGTTTGGATCGGACAAATTTTAAATGCAAAATTGTTTAGTTTCACTTCTCACCGCTAGGGGGTGCACTCAGTTCAAAATAAAACTCCGGCACGTGTCCCTGCTGTCTACGACACCGTATAGCAGGCTGCTGCGCACGCGCTGCAAAATCTTTTAGTTCCATTTTCTACCACCAGGTGTCAACAAACCTGTGTCTTAATTGGTTATCTATATCTTAAATAGTTCGTATTAAGCTGAATGAACTAATTCTCACTGACACCGGGCCCATAGAACCAGAGAAAATACCCCTCCCTGGTCATTAATATTCAGAAATAGTGGTAACTAAGGGCTGAAAAAATGATACCGAAATTTATTTAGTTCCTCGGAAACCTTGGAAGAATGTCAGGAAAGATTTCGTTTGAAGCGAACCAAGATTAAATGCAAAATCTTTTAGTTACATTTTTCAACACCAGGGGGTGAACTCTGTTCTAAACAAACCTCTTTCCGAACGAAACTCCGGCAAGTGTCCCCGCTGTTTGTGAAGAAGGCGTCCTGTGCACGCGCGGAAAATCTTTTAGATCCGATTTACACAGCAAGGGGGGCGCCAAATCTATCTCTTAATTAGTTATCTATATCTTATTTAGTTCGTGTTAAGTTGAATGAATCAATTGTCATTGAAATCGGACCCTTTGTTTGAATCGGACAAATTTTAAATGCAAAATTGTTTAGTTTCACTTCTCACCGCTAGGGGGTGCACTCAGTTCAAAATAAAACTGCGGCACGTGTCCATGCTGTCTACGACACCGTATAGCAGGCTGCTGCGCACGCGCTTCAAAATCTTTTAGTTCCATTTTCTACCACCAGGTGTCGACAAACCTGTGTCTTAATTGGTTATCTATATCTTAAATAGTTCGTATTAAGCTGAATGAACTAATTCTCACTGACACTGGGCCCATAGAACCAGAGTAAATACCCCTCCCTGGTCATTAATATTCAGAAATAGTGGTAACCAAGGGCTGAAAAAATTATACCGAAGTTTATTTAGTACCTCGCAAACCTTGGAAGAATGTCAGGAAAGATTTCGTTTGAATCGAACCAAGATTAAATGCAAAATCTTTTAGTTACATTTTTCAACACCAGGGGGTGAACTCTGTTCTTAACAAACCTCTTTCCGAACGAAACTCCGGCAAGTGTCCCCGCTGTTTGTGAAGAAGGCGTCCTGTGCACGCGCGGAAAATCTTTTAGATCCGATTTACACAGCAAGGGGGGCGCCAAATCTATCTCTTAATTAGTTATCTATATCTTAATTAGTTCGTGTTAAGTTGAATGAATTAATTGTCATTGAAATCGGACCCTTTGTTTGAATCGGACAAATTTTAAATGCAAAATTGTTTAGTTTAACTTCCCACCGCTAGGGGGGTGCACTCATTTCAAAATAAAACTATTTTCCGGCACGTGTCCCTGTTGTCTACGACACCGTATAGCAGACGGCTGCGCAAGCTATGCAAAATCTTTTAGTTCCATTTTTTACCAACCTGTATTTTAATTAGTTATCTATATCTTAAATAGTTCATGTTAAGCTGAATGAACTAATTCTCACTGAAACTGGGACCTTAGAACCCGAGAAAATACACCTCCCTGGTCATTAATATTCAGAAATAGTGGTAACCAAGGACTGCACAAATGATACCGAAGCTTATCTAGTACTTGGGGACCTGAGAAAAGGTTTCGTTTGAATCGGACTAATAATTAAATAGTTCTGATTTTGGAGGCATGGGTGGAAGGAGGGAGTTTCGATCAGAATATTAATGCGACATTTAAACTAGAACCGAACACTAACTTTCCCTACACACAGAATTAAACCAACGGAGTTAAAATAATAGGAATTATCACTAACTTTTGAAACAGAAACAATGTGACTTTTTTTTACATACAAAAACAGTAAGTTATCGTTGTTAATTTCTGAAATCAAATGCATAAAATACATACACGTGAAAAAACTCAAAAAATCGCATAAAACAAATCGCAAAAATTCACAACTTGCTGTTCGAAATGCAATCAGCGGACGACCTTTTCATCTGCCAATCACAATTGACCGGTTGACTTTCAGCTGTGCCTACAATTCTATCAGCTACCAATCACAACTGCCCTCCAATGGTGTTTGACTTGTAGTGGGCGATTTGTGACATCATTTGAAACAAAAAACGCTGCAAAACATGAAAAAATATGTTGAAAAAAATCGAATACAAAAAATCGAATAAAAAAATCGGGATAATAAATAATCTGCCCTCCCTTTTAAAATTATGATTTTTTCTGTAATTATCAACTTTCTCCAAGCTAAAAAGAGTTTTAAAAATGACGATTCTGAGCGTATCTGAGGCTGAAATGGAAGCAACCACCGAACCAATCAAGCATTCTAGGCAAAATTACTAAGTGTCGAGGGAAGAAATTCGCCAAAAAATCAAAAGACGCTGTACGAATTTCACATAAATTTTATTGAAAATAGGATAAAATTTACTATATTGTTCTAAAAAGATTAGAACCTTATTTCCATTACTAATATAGAAAAATCGCAGCAAAACGTGAAAAAACACTAAAAATTGCATAAAAAATTTAATTTAAGAAAATATATTCAAAATTTCCAAAATCTGGCTTCGATGTGCAAAACTACATGCGTAGAGGCACTTTCTCACCAAATTTTGTAGCTCTGCGTTCAGCGGTCTCTTCAGAACACCACCGAGAAACACACACAGAAACTGCCTTCTTTATTATAGTTGGAGATAATGAGACGCACACAAAAAATTTTGGAATGAATAAATGAAATAAATTCTACTGATAATATACCACATTAAAGTCATTCATTAGAACTTTCTCTAAATGAAATTTCTCAGACTTATATCTCTTTTTTTTATACCTAATCCCAAAAATTAAAAGAAAATAAACATTCCTATCAGTATTCAAAAGGAAATGGAAAATAAAAATATATATTAGTAATATTTTTCCTAAAGTCTAAACGACTTTACACATTTTAGCTTTACACATTAGTCACATTTTAGCGGTTCCATGAAACACTATTTTCTTTGGAAATTTCATTACATAATAAAAAATCATAAAGAAGTAATGGTAAATTAGACGACCATTTATTATTTACAATATAATAAGTAATGGACCACTGTATGATTAAGTAACATAAATTACTTTTCACAAAGAAGTAGAAACGTGAGCAGAAATATAAATTTCGTTATGTGAGTCAGAAACTTTCGTTACTCATTACTAATCTGTGCAATGTGAAATTAAAATAGTCCATTAAATATTTTAAATAACAGATAGAATGTATATGCTTTATGAATTTATATATTTGAGTACATGAACGGGCATCGTTGCATACAAATATCGGTTTTGTGAACCGGAAAATAAAATGAAAATGTTTCGTGTAGAAATTATGAAATATCTGTATAATTAGGAGTGGCAAGACATATACAGGGTGTTGCTGAATTAAATGACACAAACTTTAATGGTAGATACAGGAAACTGTAACAATAATTTATTTTATTGGAAACCAGGTTCAGAAATCTGTTTATTTAGTCAAAATTACGGGACGTCCAACTCCAATCCGAAATCGCGTTTCCATTCATAACCTTGACAGGTAGTGAAGATATTTTAACAAATTTCGCAACAGACTCATCTTTATATCAATTGTAAGGATAGTGTAAGTATTTCATTAAAGTATCTTAACTACTATTAAAGTTATGAACGGAAACACGAGTAATTCATATCCTCTATTTTATAATCTCTATCAAGATTCATATCCTCTATTTTATAAATTTGAGTAAATTAGGATAAGGAAATTACTCTTTTATTTATGTACAGCCATAGATTATTGGAAAAAATAGCCTTTTTATAATCTCTTACTACCTAAATCATACATTTCACTATCTTAAATCACTGACAGATTTCCTTGTTTTTAACCATTGGGAAAATGATTGTTGTTTTCGGTCGAGAATGGACCTCTTGACTCCATCACTTTATTTTTTAAGCGTTTTTAACGAATTTCTGTAACTTTAGAAGAACTTTTTAGCGTTTTTAGAGAAATTCTGTAACTTTAAAAGAATTGTTCTTTGAATTTACAATAGAAATGCATAAAATCGTTACAAAAAAGATAGACGCAAATAATCAGATATGAAAAAAAGCCGAATTCAAAAAATGACGTCGGATGAGAAATCGTCTTATAAAGCAAAAAAACGTGATCTTCAACTTTAATTTCCTCCAAATACCTTTAGCTCAGACATAAATCTAAACAAGTGTTAAAGCAATACTTAAATTTTGGTTAGGAGTTGGTCTACAAATAGAAATTGTACCAAACTTTAAAAATTTCAATGCTAACACCTAAATTTGTCCTCATATTTGGATATTTCGGTTTAGTCTACCTTCGGATAACATACGGGAATTCAGTAGATAGAGAATGGGACTTTTGCGTCAGCAGCAGGCGGTGGCGGCTGTGCGGTGGTAACACCGCCAGCTGCCGAGATCATACTATAGTAGGTGGGTGGAATAGCTAGTGTGCGGAAGCTACGTTATAGTAGTGTGGGGCGAATAGGTCTGCTATAAGAGGGGGGATATTTTAGGGGGCTAAATTGATAAAAATTTTAAATGTTTTATAGTACGAGGTAACGGTTATGGTAGAGCCCGAACACTGCCCCGCTATCCCTCTGCATTTTCCCAATGGTTGTTGTGTTTGTTAAATTAGTTTTTTTTTTTGTTTAATTTATTTTGTTTTCGTTGCTGAAAAATATGTATCCTAATTTTGCGAATAAAATATTTACTTAATGCTTTAAAGTAAGAAGACCTTTGATAGGTAGCACATGTTTCTCATTGAAAATACCAAGGCGAAACATTTTATTACATTTAATATATTTTACAGTTTAACAAAGAACCATAAACTCATTAACTTTTTAAAAATAAAGCTAATATATATTTTTTCAACAAACAATGCTTCTTAATCAGAATTATCTTTTATTTTATTCCCTTAAACATATGTATGTAATTGTCTCTTTTGTTAAGAATAAAATTTCAACATGTCTGCGAAAGAGCATATAGTTGATTTACGACCATTTTGGTGTCTGGATAATGAATGGAGATTTCTGCTTACAAAAACGAAGAAAGAATAATATATCTTTCTCTCTTCAGTTTTTCATTAGCAGATCAATAAGTCTACGTGAGATTTTGTGTTGACAAATAGAGATTGTTAGATATCATGGTATCTATCAATTGAGAATGTCATTAATTCCATATATTTGTTTATATTTATTGGTTTTCCTATTTATTCCATTTATTGCCTTAAGGTAAGCTGGTGATACTAGACCATGTAGGAAACTGGGCCATGGGCTATTTTGTAATAAACCTCCATTGTCTTTTAAGTTTTAGCAGTTGGAAACATTACAGCATCGTCTGTACATCTTAAAACAACGCGTGTGAGCTAAATCGTAAATCTACTTTTTCTGCGATAGGTTGCCGAAAATCTAAGAATTTTTTTATAAATAACGTCGATTTTGTTGACCTTTCTCGGCTTTTTATCAAAATACGGTAAGCACTTTTATTAAAAATCTTTTTTTTTTTTTTAAGATTAGGCATAAACATGTCATATATTATAATGCGAACAAATCTTGTGGGTCTGTGTATATGCAAATTTTATCTATAAAACGGCTCTAACGATTTTGACGAAATTTTCTATCCTACCGCTTTGGGGCACCAGAAGACCATTGGGCTAGGTCACATGTTCAAGAAAATTCGATTAGTGGCTCGTTTTGGGTCACTATGGGTGAGGGTCAAGCTAATTATATCTCAAATCGGCTCAAGCGATTTTGACTAAATTTTATATCCTCACGTTTTTTAGCACAAGAAGATTATTGACCAGGTCACATGTTCGAGGCGGATACGTGGGTCATTTTTGGGTCGCTGCGTTTTAAGCTAAATTTATCTAAAAGCAGCTCTAACAATGTTGACCAAATTTTGTATTCTATCGTTTACCGGCACGAGAAGACCATTGGACTGGGTCACATGTTCGAGAGAATTCAATTAGTGGATCAATTATGTTTCACTACGGGTCAAACAAATGTTATCTAAAAAAACAGCTCTAACGATTCTGACAAAAATTTTATATCTTATAAATTTCGGGCACGAAAAGACCATTTTGGTAGGAAACAAGATAAAGAAAATTGGATTAATGGGTCACTGGTGTTCAGGGTCATAATAATTTTATGTAAAAAATGTCTGAAATGATTTTGATTAAATTTTTTATACTACCGTTTTCGAGCACGAGAAGACCAGTAAGCCAGGTTACATACATGTTCAAGAAATTTCGATTAGTGGGTCATTTTGGGTCACTATGAATCAGGGTCAAACTAATGTTATGTACAAAAAAGAGGAAACGCTTTTCACGAAATTTTTTGTCCTAACGTTTTTGAGCACGAGACGACCATTGGATTAGTTCAGATGTTCAAGAAAATTGGAGTAATGAATAATTTTGTGTCACAATGGGTCAAGCAAGTCAAGTTTATTATATCTAAAGAACGGATTAAACGAATTTGAATAAATTTTGTGTCCTACAGTTTTCGGGCACGAGAAGGCCATTGCGCTAGGTCACATGTTCGACATAATCGATTCGATTAGTGGGTAATTTTTGGGTCTATACGGGTCAAGGTAATTTCATGTAAAAAACGACTGAAACAATTTTGACTAAATTTTCTCTTCTGCCGTTTTCGAGCGCGAGAAGACCATTGGACTAGGTCACATTTCCGAGAAAATTAGATTAGTGTGTCATTTTCGGTCACTATCGGTCAGGGTCAAGCAAATGTAATATGAAGAAAGGCTCTAAATTTTATTTCCTAACGTTTTCGAGCACGAATAGACCGTTGGGCTAGGTCACATGATCGTGAAAATTCGTTTAATGGGTCATTTTGGGTCACTATGGGTCAGGGTCAAACTAATTGTATTTAAAAAACTTCTAAAATGATTTTGGCTAAATTTGATTTCTACCGTTTTCGAGCACGAGAATACCATTGGACTAGGTCACATGTTCGAGAAAATTTTTAGTGGGCCTTTTTGGGTCACTATGGGTCAGAATCAAGTTAATTTTATTTGAAAAATGACTCAAGCGATTTTGACTTCGGGCACGAAAGGTTCACTGGACTAGGTCACATGTTCGAGAGAATTCGATTAATGTGTCATATTTGGGTCACTACGGGTCAATGCATTTCAATGTGACTGCATGAAGGTTGAAACAGTTATTAACTTGTTCCTGTTTGGCTAGTACAAAACACAAGAGTGCATGCAGTTGTTGAATATATATTATAATATCAATCCTATCTAGCTATACTATCTTTACTATAAAGCAAAAACAAGCCCGCGAATAACTCTGACGTCATGCAGACGATTGCAGCTACCTAACCAATAAATTTTGCTTTTACTGCACATTTTAAAACTTCTAAACTTTCCTAGTTTATGTCGGTGAGGGGCCAGCTCGACATAAGAAAACTTCCTCAAGTTATACAACAACAATGACCCCTTAAGGGGACAGGGGACCTTAAAACTCATTTTTTTATTTTTTTTTTATTTCACTTTAAATACTATTCAAGGACATACTATATGCATTATGGCATGTATTTATCACACCAGAATTAAAAAAAAAATTTTTTTGGAGAAAAATAAGGAATTTTTCTGAATTTTTTAACCGTTACGCAGAATTTTTCAAAATGTCCCATGCGCATTCCATATCAATTAAAATCATCAATATTTTTTATGCAGGCTTTGTTTATATTTACAAATAAAACTTGGCTTCAAATTTTATATATTTGAATATAAAGGTAAAAAAAAAAAAAAAAAAAATTTTTGAAATTTTCCGCATTTTTGCATCATATTTTTTCAATTAACTACCTTTAAATTTTTTAAATTGTACCTCATTTCAAAAAACCATGCCAAGTTTTATGACAAATATAATGATAAATAGCTACAAAAAATTTCAAACTATTCAGATGAAATAGTATGCGCATGGAGCATTTTGAATAAATGGAAACCGACAAAATTTTCGAAATGAGAAAACCAAGTTTAAAGTTTTAGTATTGGTAAACATAAGAAAATATACCCTGAAAGGGACTAAAATCATATATATGCAACACCTTTACATGTTTAATGTATGATTCCACCAAAATAATTATTAATAACCTCCCCCCCTCCCCCCCCCTGTTGAGTGTCTGAAAACAATTCATTTTTTACTGCGATTGGGTAATAAATTTTGAGATTTTTCTTCGCAACCAATTATAGAATTTCTCAGTTTCATCTTTTTACAGATTACTAAAATTCTGTATTCTCGCCCCCCCCTGACCCCTTCCACCCCCCTTGAAAATATTAATTTTTTCTGCGATTGACTAATAAAGTTTGAGATTTTTCTTCACAACCAATTGATGAATTTTTCGGTTTCATCTTGACACAGATTACCAAAATTCTCGATTCTCCCCCCCGCCCCCCCCCCCTGTTGAGCGACTGAAAAAATTCATTTTTTAGTATGATTGACTAATAAATTTTGAGATTTTTCTTTGCAACCAATTATTAAATTTCTCAGTTTCATCTTTTTACAGATTACTAAAATTCTGTATTCTCGCCTCCCCATTCCCCCCTGCCCCCCCCCCCCCTTGAAAAAATTCATTTTTTCTGCGATTGACTAATAAAGCTTGAGATTTTTCTTCACAACCAATGGATGAATTTTTCGGTTTCATCTTGAGACAGATTACCAAAATTCTCGATTCTCTTCCCCCCCCGCCCTCCCACTGTTGAGTGACAGAAAAAATTCATTTTTTACTGCAATTGACTAATAAATTTTGAGATTTTTCTTCACAACCAATTATTGAATTTCCCAGTTTCATCTTTTTACAGATTACTAAAATTCTGTATTCTCAACCCCCCTGCCCCCCTGCCCCCCTTGAAAAAATTCATTTTTTCTGCGATTGACTAATAAAGTTTGAGATTTTTCTTCGCAACCAATTATAGGATTTCTCAGTTTCATCTTTTTACAGCTTATTAAATATTTGTATTCTCGTCCCCCCTTCTGTCTGCCCCCCTACCCCCCTTGAAAAAATTAATTTTTTCTGAGATTAACTAATAAAGTTTGAGATTTTTCTTCACAACCAATTGATGAATTTTTCGGTTTCATCTTGAAACAGATTACCAAAATTCTCGATTCTCCCCCCCCCCGCCCCCCCTGTTGAGTGACAGAAAAATTCATTTTTTACTGCGATTGACTAATAAATTTTGAGATTTTTCTTCGCAACCAATTATTGCATTTCCCAGTTTCATCTTTTTACAGATTACTAAAATTCTGTATTCTCGCCCCCCCTTCCCCCTGCCCCCCTTAAAAAAATTCATTTTTTCTGCGATTGACTAATAAAGTTTGAGATTTTTCTTCGCAACCAATTATAGAATTTCTCAGTTTCATCTTTTTACAGATTACTAAAATTCTGTATTCTCGCCCCCCTGCCCCCCTTCCACCCCCCTTCCACTCCCCTTGAAAAAATTAATTTTTTCTGCGATTGACTAATAAACTTTAAGATTTTTCTTCGCAACCAATTGATGAATTTTTCGGTTTCATCTTGATACAGATTACCAAAATTCTCGATTCTCCCCCCCCCCCCCCTGTTGAGCGACTGAAAAAAATCATTTTTTAGTATGATTGACTAATAAATTTTGAGATTTTTCTTCGCAACCAATTATTGAATTTCTCAGTTTCATCTTTTTACAGATTACTAAAATTCTGTATTCTCGCTCCCCCTGCCCCCAGCTCTTGAAAAAATTCATTTTTTTCTGCGATTGACTAATAAAGTTTGAGATTTTTCTTCACAACCAATTGATGAATTTTTCGGTTTCATCTTGAGACAGATTACCAAAATTCTTGATTCCCCCCAGCCCCCCCCCCCCCTGTTGAGTGACAGAAAAAATTCATTTTTTACTGCGATTGACTAATAAATTTTGAGATTTTTAAGCGCAACCAATTATTGAATTTCTCAGTTTCATCTTTTTACAGATTACTAAAATTTTGCATTCTGCCCCCCCCCCCTGCCCCCCCCTTTGAAAAAATTCATTTTTTCTGTGATTGACTAATAAAGTTTGAGATTTTTCTTCACAACCAATTGATGAATTTTTCGGTTTCATCTTGACACAGATTACCAAAATTCTCGATTCTCCCCCCCACCCCCCCCCTGTTGAGCGACTAAAAAATTCATTTTTTAGTGCGATTGACTAATAAATTTTGAGATTTATCTTCGAAACCAGTTACTGAATTTATTGGTTTCATCTTGCGACAGATTACCTAAATTCTGGATTCTCCCCCCCCCACTCCCCCCCCCTTGATAAAATTACATTTTTACTGCAATTGATTAATAATTTTTTTTATTTTTCTTCGCAACCATCGGATGAATTTCTTGGTTTTATCTAGCGGCAGATTAGCAAAACTTTGGAATTCTTAATTTTTTCAGTCGTTCAACAGGCGGGGGGGGGGGCTAGGGGGGGAGATTTAAGAATTTTCGTTATCTGTCGCAAGATCAAACCGACAAATTTATCGAGTCGTTGCGAAGAAAAAAAATTATTTTTTTCAGTTACTCGCAGTAAAAAATGACTTTTTTAAGTCACTCAACAAGGGGGGGGGCGGGGGGAATCAAAAATTTTGGTAATCTGTCGCAAGATGAAACTGAGAAATTCATCAATTGGTTGTAATTGAATGAAAATTAAAAATAAACAGTTAATTAGAAGAAAAAATGCATTTGCAAATATTTGTAAACAAACATCAGCTGATCACGACGGCCGTTTAATTAATTATAAAAATGTAAATAAAATCCGAAAAAATCATCCGATTGTAATTATTTAAGTTGGAGATGAAAGTTTACATGGAGCTTTATCTCTTGGAACAAGAAATTTTTTTCGAAAATTTGAGCGATTTTGCTGATTTTGAAGGTCCCTTGTCCCCTTAAGTCCCCTTAAGTAAGTCCCACCATATTCAGTTTAGTGAGAGTGTGTTGAGGACCAGATATATTAAATTTCGAAAGAAGTAGTTTATGTTATTATTTTTAATTACATATGAATTGTTGGTACTTCTCTATTATCCCATCGACCACTTTTCATAACAAAAACTATCGCCAAACTGTAACGCCAAATAAACGGGAGAACGTTGCCATTGGAATATCAAAATAAATAAATAAATAAAATATAAGAAATTCGCCCGTTTAAGGACACAATTGTTATTTTAATTATTAAATAACTGATAAATCAGTAAAACATAATGAAAAATACAGGCAAATGTCGAATTAAAAACCACTTGATGACATAACAAACGCTTATAATGCTTTTGACATCAAGTAAATGGGACTGCATTTTCGGCGTTTAATCTTACAATTTGGCGATAGTTTTTTGTTATGAAAAGTGGTCGACGGGATAATAGAGAAGTACCGAATTATTTAATTACATGTAATGTAAGGAGATTAAACAAAGGTTTATTTATATTATAAAAACAGAAATAAGGTTCGAAGTTTCGATCTTCATAGCTTGATTCAAAATCTGTCATCACTATCGTTTATGTCATCCTCAAAATTAAGAACATAATCGCTGTCCGTATCTGACATAATTATTCTATAAAATCCCTCTATCAGAGATAAAAACACAAAACCGAAATCAAAACACTACAATTTACGAATGACAAACTCATAAACAAATGAACGTCGAAGAAAGAAACAAAGTGGGAAAACTAATGAGTTTTTCGGACACGTAACACCATCTATTGGGTGCGAAAACAACCATTACTATAAAACCCGTACAAAACCAACCGCAATAGAAATTAGCGACGAAAAAAAAGCAGATGCTTATAACATTGCAGACTGGACTTAAAATGAGGACGTACGCACATATGTCCTGGTATTTCAAATAGAAGAATGCATGACGTACGCAGGTACGTCGTGGTGACTAAGGGATTAAGCAAACCAAATGCAAATTTAGTACGATTATTTCTTCAAACTAATTTATTAACTTGTATTTTAAAATACTTTTTCATGTATTTAAAATTATAAAAAATAAGAAAATGCATTCTAATGACATTATGCTATTTCAAAGTGAACGAAATTAGTATCTTATAGAGCTTTATTACTATATTCAATACTAAAAATATTGTACCTGGGATTTGTAGTTCTTTATTTTTAAGAATTTCTTATTTTATTTAAAATTTAATTATTAAAAAAGGCAGCAATAAATCTCAAGCATAAGATAAAAGTAGTAACGTCCCAAATATCAAAGCATTGCACTTCTTTCAAAGAATGCAAGACACGGGAATATTACTTTTCCCAGACAAGAGGCCATGATTACTTTGAAATTAAACTCACTTCTAATACCAGCAAAACATGAAATCGCTAAATTATAAATATGGAAATAAATACAAATTAGTAATTTATTACTTATAAAAAAGGGATTTATAAAATACAGAGTGGCCAAGATAAGAGGCCTGGTATACAGAAGTACAAATACTTACTAATTTTTATTTAAAAGCAGTAAATACAGAATATTATGAATAACAACACCTCCTGTGAACTATTGAATGTTCAGTATGTTGTTATTCGTAATATTCTTTATTTACTACTATCACATAAAAATTAGTATGTATTTGTACTTCTGTATAGCGGGCCTCTTTTATCTTGGCCACTTTGTATATGTATTATACACGTTATTTATATTTATATTTTGTTTTTTCCTTTTAGTGCTTTATATATATTTAATTACTGTAGTTTCACAACCAGTCAGCATATTTTAGAGAACGTAGTTTGGCAAAAAATTGAGTTCTTTACTACTGTAACTCGTATAAAATTGTAACCATAAAGAATATTTGGATATTTGTCATCTGAACATGGCTAGCGGGAAAATGCCTTAAAATTAATTAACCTCTTATCAGTTTCGTTTTTATTTGGACACAATAAACTAAAAATAGGGACCAAACACCACTTTTTGTCGTACTAAAATATTTATTTTATGTAATTGAAAAATTGCTTCCAATTAATAAAGTGAAAATTTCCATTAAAAATTAGTGCTATCGAAAAGCTTTTAGTAACAATGATAGCAAACTTTTCTCTTTCGAGCGGTGTTCTGGCAAAACTGCTAAGTTGTTAATTACTTGATAATTAAGTTTAACAAATATTCAAAAGGTTATATTGCCATCGGAAGCGCACCTGTGCATATAATGTTTATAATTCTATCAAAATAGAAAGTGAGTAAAACATTGATTACAGATGCTATCTTTACATACATGAACCAAGTGAAGTCAAGTAAAAGAGTGTAATAATAAAATATACATTAAGTTGCTACATAAAACACAAGATATAAGGAATTAATTTGTTTATCAGTCTGTTTGTGCTTATTTACATAAATTTCTAAAAATGCTCTTTAAATCAAGAATTTTAAATAAGGTAAAGCCAGGAGAGATGGCGCGGTTGGAGAGATTGCGCACATAGAGGTTCGGGGGAAGGAGTTGAGTGAGCGCGCAGCGACTCCAGGTAGTTGTACAACAGCAGTAGTGGAGTGTCTACTTGAAAGTGCATGTTGATTGTTTAGAGCGTTCAAGATAAAAAATTGCTATTTCGTTTTGTTTTTCCAAAGTAAGTGCTTGAATTTTCATAGCTATTCGTCTGAATTTCAATACAATATCAGTAGTGCAAAATATTTTAAACTTAAACCATTTCTCATAAGCTACTAGTCTAGACTAATATTGTGTACACCAACGGTTAGTTTTAGTAGCGGCCATCTTTAAATAAAAGGCCGCGCAATCTCTCCTACCGAAATTGGAGAGTTTGCGCATCTGCTACTTAGGAGAGATGGCGCATTGTTCCCATTAGTTTCCATGCTAGGAGAGATTACGCAGGTTATTGGTAAATTTTCATAAAAAATTTAAAAATGAAAATGGACTAATTTTAAGTTAAACGTGTTATCGAGTAATTTAATGTTATTTTGTAATCTTATCTGGACTTGCTTTTTCTGATTTTGTTACTTTTTTTCCTTTAATTAAATTTTTTAGTCGTTTTTTAAATTATTTCCTTTTTTTTTATTCTTTAATCGTTAGGTTGAAAAATTCACTCCTAATACAATAATATGTGTTGAGAAAAACCTTATAGCAATGTCATTTAAGTGTAATTATTATCGTTAACAATTTAATTGTAGTTATTATTAGTAACAATATCTCCTACCCATGTGCGCAATCACATCAACCCTGTAAGGACAGCTTGCGCAAAATAAATTTATTGGTTTTATTACAACTGTTCTATTAAATTACAACATAACAACAAAATAGTAATGGAAATGGATAAAAAACAAATGAAGTAAACATTATTCATGGATAGTTTAGCAAAAAAATAATATTTAGGTTTTTTATTGTTATTCTTTTGAATTGTGCGCAGACTCTCCTAGATTTACCTTACGTTTTTTAGATAAACTGAAACGTATTTGTACTAATAGTTAAATTAGGAACATGTGTTCTACTCAGAATCTGTTGGGGGCTAAATTGCATTTGTATCCATGTTGCACATTAGTATTCATGATATAAAGTAATTCATCTTAAATGTAGATTGCTATCACTAAGAGAAAATATCTTATTCTATGTAACTTTAACCGTTCCAATGCTTTGCTAAAAATATACTGTTTTTAGAGTTTAATTGTGAAATCATTTACAAACAAAATAAATATTCTTAATAGAAAATGTCGTTTAAATTATTAATTGAAATATCAAAATGTTCAATTCTTTATATAACATGCGAATTTCATAAAAATTTGCATTGTATTTAACTACAACGAAAACAATTTACAATTTAAAGCTATCTATTCTGTTTAATTTTAGAAAAAAAAAATAAAGTGCAATTTTCTTATCTTGAAATTAATGAAACATTTCTCGCAATTAAAAATTGTCGCCACATTGAAACAAAAATGCATTGTTATTTTAAAGACGAAGCACGTTGACTGCAGAAGAGGAAGAGATAATTTTTACTTTGATATCCTCTGTATTATTAATGCGCTTGCTTTTTATAATTGTATTTAATTTTATAATTGCGTGTATGTGCAGTTTTTGTTTGTTTCAACACGAAGAATAATCACAAGTGAAACTTCGTAATTTGACATGCTTTTATAATTTTGTAATGAGTTGTGACTTCATAGAAGAATTGACATAATTGAATGTATAAATAAAATATAAAGCTATTGTTAAAAAAAATCTTATCAAATTACTAATTAAGTAGAAAATTGAGAAAATGAAAATGAATTTTTATCAGATTATTTTTTTATGTGTAACACATATGTATATATATTAAAAAAATAATGTAATGTAATATGACAACATATGTTTAATAAAGGAGTGTTATAATAAACAAGTTAGAAAAACGTGACAAATGAGGTACGTTCATACTATAACTCGTTTTACAATGTAAAAAAATCATTGTTATTATTTCAGTGAAATGAATTATATCGCCTTATGAGCGAAATGGGCATGCCTTTTATTCATTGTTACGTGGGTCATGTTTACAGATGCAAATTTATTTTCGACACCAGACAATGCGGCAAAATTCACCATGGTGATCTTGCTTTGCGAATGATTACCTCCATAATTTAATATTTCTATGACTCTCGATGAACGAATCTCTTGTGTTTATTTACTCTAATGGATTGAGATGTTCGGCTGTTAATCTAATTTCCACTGAAGTTATCTCATAATCTATATATTTTTTAATGTAACTCATCTCTGAAGCAAACAATTTTTTTGAACGATCTTTCTAAAAATGTAACTTTTATGCAATTTTATTCGAAAAAATAATTTTGAATAAAAATGGCCGCTTGGCATATGAAAAAAGAAGTGGTTAGCCCGTATTTGTATTCCTCAGTCACATGCATTGGGCTTTTATCGTATAGATTATTTATGATGATTTAATAGAATGAAAAAATCTTTTATGAATATCTTTTTAAGTTTTGATTCAATTTTCATAAAATTCGAAACGACTCGATAAAATTCTGCAACGATTATATACAGTGGAACTTCCCTTTAACGAAGTCCCTATTTAACGAAGTTTTCTACTTAACGAAATTTTCTGCAGAACTTTGACTTTGAACACCATTAGCATGTAAATTAATCTCCACATTACGAAAAATATATTCTATATAACGAAGTTTATTCCACTTTTGTACGTGTACAGAATTCAAATTAAGCGATTGCTATTCGAAGGATATGCAAATTTATTTCAGCGATTCGATTGTATGAAAATGAACACATTTAAATAATTTCCATTCTACTTGGTGCTAAATAAAACAATTTTTTTTCACACTAAGAAGAACACTTGTCATCACTATTCTCCCACTCCGAGACTCCAGCGCTGACACAGTTGGGGGAAGTCAAAATCACCTTTTTACCTTCAATGAGATAGAAGATGAGGTTTCGCAATGGCGTCAGATGCATTGAAACAAAAAATATCTGTTAGAGTCAGACAGGTACTATGTCACAACTGTTTTGTAAAAGACGGCTTCATAATTAAAACTGAATCAAATTATTCTGAATCCAATACCTGTTTGTCATATCTCAAGAAAAAATTTCATGAATTTAAGTTAATTTCTATTTAACAAATTTTCTTCATAACGAAGTTTTTAAGTGTAACGATGAGACTTCGTTAAATGGAAGTTCCACTGTATATTAAATTTCAAACCAATCGGTTGGGTATTTTTTGCGCAGGCACCTAAAATTCAATTAAGCTGTTAAAGAAAACACAAGATAAATGAAATTTGTCTGCTTATCAGTTTATCCGTGATTACACACATTAATTTCTAAAAATATTCTTTAAGTCAAGAATTTTAAATATGTTTTTGAAATGAATTGCTATGTATTTATATTAATGGATGAATTAGGAACAAGTATTCTACCAGGAATATTTTGCAGATCCGGGGATTGAAGATCAAAGTGCGCAGCGCGCTAAATTACATTAGTATTCATGTTCCATGGAATACGAACTAATTCATCATATATGTAGATTGTTATGACTAAGAGAAAATATCCAATTCTATATAATTTTAGCCAATCCAATAGTTTGCAGAGATTTATTGTTTTTAAGATTTAATTACAAAAGCATTTCCAAACAATTACTAGTTATTTTTAATAGAAAATGTCGTTTAAATAAATAACTTAAATACCACAATGTTCATTGCTAAAAATAACATGTGAATTTTGCACATTTCATAAAAATGTTCATTATATTTAACCACAACAAAAACAATTTACCCTTTAAATGTTTCTAGTCTCTTAGAAAATAAAGAAAAAAAAAATTAATGCAGTTTTCTTATCTTGAAATTAATGAAACTTTTCTCGCAATTAAAAATTGTCGCCGCTATGAATTGAACTTGCATTGTAATTTTTAAAATTTAACGTGTTGATTGTAGAACAGGAAGAGAGAATTTTAACTTTAATATTCGTTTAGTAATTAGTGCGTCTTACGCTCTATAATTGTATCTAATTTTACAATTACGTGTCTATGCAATTTGTTTTTGTTTTTATGTAAAGAATAATCAGAACCAGAATCTTATCTTAGTTTTCATATCTTAGAATTTATGACCCTTTTCACGCAATTAAAATTTGTCGCCACTACGAATTAAACTTGCATTGTTGTGAATTAAACTTGCATTGCACTTTGTATTGTTGTTTAAACTTGCATTTTCTTTTACCTTTACAAGAAGAGTATTCGATTCCTGAAAATTTTCGACCTCCGGTTTTCAACGAATTTACACGTTTTAGAAGATCCTGAACCCGATTTGACTATTTTTAGAAAATGTCTGCCTGTCTGTCTGTCTGTATGTAACAAAAATTTTGTGGGCGTTCTATCTCAAGAACTAATGCACGGAATTTAATAAAACTTTACATTTAGTTCGTCCCTGATATAAATTGGTGCTGATTAGTTTTTGGTGAAAATCGCCAAACAGGTGGCGCTGCTATGCTGCATTTTTCGCGATTTCGGCAATAGCTATATCTTAAGAACTATTGCACTTATTTTCATCAAACTTCAGATTCAATTTTAGACCTTGACATAAATAGACGCTTATTACGTTTTGGTGTAGATATCCTAACAGGTGGAGATGTTATACTACTTTTTCCATTATTTTTACGGTAGCTATATCTCAAGAACTATTGTACGGAATTTTGTCAAACTTCTGATTCTGTTAGACCTTCACATAAAAAGATTCTGCTTACATTTTGGTGTAAATAGCTCAACAGGTGGCGCTGCTATGCTACTTTTTTCATCATTATCACGATAACTATATCTCAAGAACTAATGCACGGATTTTCATCAAATTTCAGATTCATTTAGACTTTGGCATAAGTTGTTGTTCATTAGGTTTTGGTCTAAATCTCCCAACAGGTAGCGCTGCTATGCTGCATTTTGCAGGATTTACATGATTTTAGCAATAGTCATAGCTCCAGAACTAATGTACGGAATTTAATAAAACTTTACAATCAGTTAGACCTTGATGTAAATTGGTGCTGATTCTTTTTAGTGTAAGCGAAACTTGTATTAGATAGAAGAAATTTTTGGGGTTTGGCACATCCGACTAGTTTTTAAAATGTAACGTGTTGATTGTAGAAGAGGAAGGGAGAATTTGAACTTTAATATCCTTTGTGTAATTGCCGCGTCTTCCGCTCTATAATTGTGTTTAATTTTATAATTACGTTTTATATGCAATTTGTTTCTGTCTTAACGTAAAGAATAATCAGAAGAGGAATTTTGTAATTTGATATATTTTTACAATTTTATAATAATTTATTGCTTCATATCAAAAAATTGACATAATTTAATAAATAAATAAAATATAATGATATTCATAATGAACAGAGGAAAGTATATTCAACTAGGTAAATTATATTCAATGGTTGGAGTATCACAGTTGAGATTTTTTCCAACTGAGCGAAAATATGCCTGGACCAGGACTCGAACCTGGGTACTTTGGTTTGCCGTACAACGATCTCCCGACGATATCCTGGGATGGCATATTTCACTCTTACTTGTTGGACAAGGCTGTGACCTGCAGCACTAATTTCATTCATCCGAGCTATAACTATAGCATTTACATTATAAATCTGCAAATAGCTTGGAATTACATGGCATACAGGCGTTTACATGGTATTTCAAGATTCATCATGTAATTGCTATAGTTATAGCTTGGATGAATGAAATTAGTGCTGCAGTTCGCAGCCTTGAAAACAAATAAGTGTGAAATAATCCAGCCCAGGATATCGTCGAGAGAGAGTTGGTACGGCAAACCAAAGTACCCAGGTTCGAGTCCGGGTCCAGGCATATTTTCGCTCAGTTGGAAAAAACCTCAAATATGATACTCCAACCATTGAATATATACAGATATTGTTTTTAAATAATATTATCAAATTACTGTTTGAATAGAGAAAATTTCTGTTGAAAAGAAAATCCAATTCTTATCTTAATATATTTTAATATTTAATAGCACACATATATATATAAATTTAAGAAAAATAATGTAGTATAATATGACGAGATATATGTTTCTATTTTTACAAATTTCAGTCTAACTAAGCAAATTTTGTTATTGTCATCTTTGTAGGAACTGCTTTTTAGGGTTTCGTTCATCTCCCGAAACTCTATTACTCCCGCTCCGTTGTCTGTCTGTTACAGAGCCATTCTCAAAAACTATATAAATTACAGAGTTGAAACTTTGTTTATATAGCTGAATAGTAGTTATAAAGAGCTCAAAATATTAAAATTTGAAAAATTCGTATTATTTTAATAAATAGAGATAAAAAACCAAAATTCTAACAGCCTTTTCATATTAAATTTAAACATTTTTTGTTAAAGCAGATGCCAAAAATTAAAAATCCACAATGACATTATTTCCACAATAATTAATTTTCTATCAGACAATTTCTACGTGAAAAATGAAAATGAAATAAAAAGTTTCACCAATTTAAAAAAGATAAATATGAAATGAAATTGATTGACGTCATAGTGGTAATAAAGCGGAAATTTTCAAAGATTTCTCAATAATACAAGGAGTATGAGTATGTGTATGTACACAAAGCAGATTAATATCACGTCATTAGAGAATTAAAAATAAAATCTGACGTCATATTGGAAGTTTAACGATTTTTCAGATGTTTGAGAATAATACAAAGCGAGTATCAATATGAGTACAGCGTCTAGAATAGTTAGTGTAGAAATCTGCTACAAAATAGTACTAAAAAATTGAATCCAATAAATGTACAACGTTGCTGAAAAGATAACGATGGGATCGCAGCGCCATCTGCTAGCTCTTATCAAAGTAAACATTGTATGTGAACGGAAACATTGTGAATGTTTTGGCTGGAATGATCGCCTAATTATCGTAGGAGCACCGTTGCACATTTATAGGCTACAACTTTTTCGGACATTTTAAAGCATTACAAAGATAGCCGGTTTCCACATTATGTATTCTAGGCGCCGTAATATGAGTAATAGAGAATAGTAAATATATGAGTTTGAGAAACATATTCAATAGTGATAAAAATCCGATTATGGAAATATTCGCATATTTTAACATTTTGAAGGTGTACAATTTGTTTAATTTTGAAATAATTTTTTTTTAATATCGCATTTAATCCGAATGACGGATATTATTATGACAGAATATAAGCTTCGCCTTCTATCGGCCTGGTTTAGAAATTCGAAAAAAAAACGAAAAAATAGACCGGTAAATTTTTACTTTATAAAAAACTAGACTTTTTTTTGTTCCTAAATAAAATTTATTTGGATTTATTAAAGAAAGGATAAAGTGTTTTGAAAGGAATATTAAACGAAACCTTTTGAGCGATCTTCGATCACACTTTCCCACTTGTTATATTTTCTCTCAATTAAAATGGGTCGCTTCAAGAATGTCAGCTCACAATGTTATTTTTTTTTCTTGTTATTTTTAAAAGCGGATGACAGAATAAAACTTTAACGTAGCTTTTGAAATTCATTCGTCACCTATATGCATTATTTGTAATAATTGTATATGATTTTATAATTATGGGTTTTTGGAAGTTGATTTAGGTTTAATATAAAAACAAATTACACACAGAATTTCGAAATTTTATCTCTTTGGAAAACACTATAACTATTTATGACTTCATTGGAAAAAAGACATCATATCGGTACTTAAAACACTCTGACTGTCCAGAAAATTGTCAAAATTGCAATGTTGTTTTGTCTGTAATTTTCTTAAAATGATAAAAATGATGATTTTTCAAACTTGAAAAAAAAAACTTAATTACATCTAATTATAAAAAAAAAATCGAAGGCAAGAAAGAGTCTGTAACGATTCCGGGCACGACCACTCTGGTCAGCGAATCGATCATAGTTAAACGCCATGTTAGGCTTAATGAAAAACCTATGCATATACATATGCATTTATATGCAAACCTATGAATATGAATATTACAGCTAAATGAAAATATCTTCTATTTGAAATCATGTCTGTTCAGCATATTTTCCTATAAAATATGTATATAATATCCTATAATGCTTTAAGTTCTTAATAAAAATCCAGATTAAACATCGGAATCCCAGATATAAACAAACGAACACCGTTACCATTCAGAATCACAAATTTAAATTACTCACAAATGAACAAATCTTTATACTAGTATACAAATAAAATCCTTGAGGATATTAATCATTAATCAGTCTTTAAACTGCATTATATCTGTAGAATTATATTAATTTAAATAATGCTTCTATTTCAGTGAAAGATACAGCTTAGTGAACGGATATATAAGTTCACGGCAGTGAGGAGGTTAAGAGCACAGATGTACTATGTCCAATTTTTTCTAATTCGTGGAAAATATAAAACGAAATTTTCTGTCTTGCTTAACTCAAAAGCTGAAAGCAATATGAGTTGTAATTTCCCAAGTGGACTAAAAATATCTGGGCCAGAGTTCGAACCAGTGATCTCTTGGCTGAAGCTGACAGTTCTCTAGCAAATGAGACATCCTGGGTGAATCTGTAGGACCATGATTCATAAATTCATTGTCAATTTTTCGATAAGAGTTGTAATGTTCGTTTGCTTTTCCGAGGAGCTGGTACTACCACTCCGAGAGCTCTGAAAGAGTATTTTCTTATAATAAAAAAAAAAAAAAAAAAAAAAAAAAAAAAAACTAGAACTGAAACTTTTTTTTTGTTGGATTTTTTGTCGCTAGATCACGAAAATTGCCTTCCTGTTTTTCCCAGATTCCTGCAACATACAGAAAATTCACCAATCTAACGTAAAAGTTAGCTGATATTCTTCAATATAAAGATATATTTTGATCAAATCTCACCGCTTCCCGGCAACAGTGCTTCTTGTTACTTTTTCGTATTAGAAAGATAAGTTTTAATTGTATTTTTACCCTTCAAAACACGAGAGAGAGAGAGAAAATGCCTCGATAAAAAACTTAAAATTTCCTGAACTTCTCCACTCTGAAAACAAAAAAAATTCTTCAAATATCAGAAAACTCATCTCCAGTAACAGAAGTGTTCAGACAACTTGTTGCCTGTACTTTTTATGTCAAAAAAAAAAAAAAAAAAAAAAAAAGAGAGAGAGAGTGTATGTATTATGCTCTTCAAGTGATTAGCCGTCCGTCTGCACCTGCTGAAAAATAACTTTCGACATGTTTAAACATGTTTCTTTCGAAACATGTTTCTTTAACTTATTTTTTATGGTATATTTAAGAAGCGTCTGCCCGTGATATTATGAGATAATACGTCGATAAATCGTATTTATTCACGTTTTAAATATGTTCTTAAAAGTATGGATGAAATTCAAAATTTAAAACAACTTGTGTGCTTACTGAATAATTCATATTGTACAAAGTCTTAACCACGAGAAATTTTTAACGTTTTTCACAATTATTTCTTAACAACTTATACTCTAAATGTATCTTTGGCCAGTGGATCGGTGCAAGGGTTTTGCACTGCATTCTAATATTTTTAGCAGAACCTAATATTTTTTAGATGCAGGTTTAAAAGTTTAAAGAAAATTAATGATAAAAATCTGCAAGCAACACTTGTAAAGCTAAAATATCATCTCATTTATTCCATCAAAGTTACAGCTAAAACTGACCGAAGATGGCAAAAAGCACACGCGGTGAAAAATAAAAAAACTTTCGTATTTTAACTGCCTTAGAGGATGACGTCATCCGCTTCGGAAAAAAATGGATAAAGAAAAATAAATTGAATATATATAAAATGTAGTTTAATTTAATATAACAAAGCTTATGTTTTAGCCTACACGTGAAATAACACTCTTTGATCGATCTATGGGTTTTTTTTTCTTCTAACCATTTGACTTCCAATTTTTATTTTTAATCATAGATGCAAAATAAACACGTGTGGTCGCTTTATCTCTTTTGTGCAATTTATTTTTTTAATCATTGTTAAGCACGATATAATTGCGGTATTTTATTTTTCTGTCAACATTGATTTGAGAAAAACCTTCCCTTTCATTTATGAAAAAAAAAATGCTGATTTAAATTTGAATTAACTGGAACTTTTAATGAAAAAACATCTTTTAACGAAATGTGGGTGTACCATAGCAGACATCGGTTCAAAAATCTTTCGAATGACACATCATTTATCGTAGTGAGTTTTGTAAATGCATAGAAAAAAGGCTTGTTGGCAGCAGAAATAATATACTATGATAATGGAGTAATTTACTGTAAATCATAAATATATACTTTCTATTACTTTTAACATTCATTTTAGTTTGAATTTTTTTACATTTTTATTGACATTTTTATTTCATATTTTATTTCTTCTAAGGAACCCTTTTAATATACTGTATCCATTTAACAGCAATGATAAATGCAGCTGAAAAATGTTAAAATTATGCAACAAATAATATTTAAATTCGATATTCGAAAATCAATATTTGTGAGATGAGCTGTAGTTCTTTTAATTTTGTTTGATTTTCTTAACTTATTGCTCTCTGATATTTAATTCTGCAATATTTACATTCAATATTCACACAATTGGAAAATGTTTTCACATATCAGCAAAATTACATGGTACATAAACGGGATTTTGGATGTACAGGAAATGCATCTCTATTATATATAAAATTTTTTCAAAAGTAAAATTTAATATATTTCTTTAACAAGCTGTATGAAATCTATATTTGTCTCTTATAAATATTTTTTTCTACGTATATAAATTTCATTTTGTTTAAAGATTTTCGTCTTTATCCTTCAACTACAAAACGTAATGCAAGTTTATTATTCTTGAAAGTTAGTTATGAAAACCCGTAAACAAAACAATCTTGAAACTAAATTCTTTGCTATGAAGACATGTTAGGATTATGCTTCAAAAATAAATAAATGTTCCGAAATGTAAAAAAGTTTATACGTATCAACACATAAACCTGATGTTTTTAGGTTTGTGTAAAAATCCGTGGAGCGTTAAAGCCGATATATATAATCCTCAATGACAAAATCGGATCAATAAAGAAAAATACTTTGTTTTCTGGATAGATTAGAAAATAAGGAAAATATAAAATATATTATTTTTATCAACACATAAAATTGATGTTTTTCGTTTGTGTAAAAATTCCTATGTATCGTTAAGGCCGATATATATAATCCTCTAAGAAAAAATCGAATCAATAAAGAAAAAAGTCTTATTGGTCTCTCAAATCTTTCTGGATAGATTTGCAAATACGGAAAATGTATTCAGAGAGAATTAGAAGTTTGTCAATTCATCCATTAGAGCATAATTTTTGTCAATTTGAGCATAATTTTGAAAACTGTATATTCTGTGAAGTAATATTACGCAAATGCATCATGTTTTAATGCACTCGGACTATTGTAAAATCTTACAATTTGACAGTTTTAATCCCCTATACTTGTTTGACTATATCTGGATGAGAAACCACATCCAGATAGTCTTTTGATCCCTGTTTGGCGCAACATATTTCTAAGGGTATATTGCGCCATTAAACCATATGCAACCAACCAACCAACCTTTTAAACCTAGACTAGGTTCGTGGTAACCCAACGTGTTCCATGTACGATGCATGGGATCTTTCGCTTTCTTGAGGAAAAAAAAAACTGGAGGTTATTGTACTTCTAGAAAAGAAAATATATAACATTAATTTTTGTAAATAATAAATTTCAAGTAAGAAATCCCATTTACAAAACAGAATAAACAGAAATTCTAAAAAAATTACATATTGCAGAGTACGTGATTTTTTATACAAAACGTTATTTGCGAGAATTATATTATTATTTTAAGGTGTGGTTTCTAATTTCGAAGTTCGTGGAGCAAAAGTGACGTCACTTTGACTAAATACAGTTACATCAATATGATTTGCAATACTATTTTCAGCAGGATCAACATAAGTCACTTCTAAAATAAGATGTGATTGTGTGAATGTCATCTTGACCTCTTTCCCGCTGAAACATGATTTTAGTAATCATATTCCATTTAAATGCTTTTTTCCTCTCGTCTCAATTACAGATTGTATTGCAGCTGAGGTTTCAAATGATTTTCAAAAGTCTTAATCAAACTTCCTCATGTTTTTTAGGATGAAATGTTAGAGTTTTAAACATACCGAAAGCCGATGCTTGATGTCTTAACCTATTAAACTCTACACTACGTAGTGGTATTTCAACTTTGACAGGATAAATAAATTTTTCAGTGTGGTGTTTACGTAAATGACGTTTTAAATTTGATTTTCGACTACATTTTTGATTACACTGATCACATGCATAAACGCAGATTTTGGTGCACTTTCAATTGATGGCGCAACTTATCTTCTCTTGAAAACGATTTACTACATCCGTTACAAGGTAATTGTGATGATGTTGGTTTTGTGTTTTTTCAAATGCTTATTTCAGTCTATATTCATTTGAAAACTATTTCTGGCATTCATAACTAGCTAATTGTGATCGATTGTGAATGAGCATATGCTTATTCAATCTATACCGACGATTGAAGATTTTCTCACACTTTCCACACTTAAACAATTTTTTATTTGAATGTGTTTTAATACGAGTTATTAGAGCACATTTTCAAGCAAAAGATAATTTGCAAACTTCTCATACAATAGGTGATACATTATTATACGCTATCATATGTTTTTTTAATTCACGTTTTCTTGCAAACGATTTTTCACAATGCACACAAGTAAATGGTTTTTCATTGGTATGGATCTGCATATGAGTTATTAGAGAACATTTTCTAGTAAAAGAGAATTTGCAAACTTCACATACAGCAGGTGATAAACATCATACGCCATCATATGCATTTTTAATTTAGACTTTCTTGTAAATGGTTTTTCAAAATCCTCACAAGTAAATGGTTTTAAATTGGTGTGGATCTGCATATGTTCATTTAAATTCTATTTAGATGAAAAGTATTTGTCACAAATAGGACATATCTGAAAGAGAAATAAATCTAAACAGTTAAAATTCACTGTAATGTTACAGGTAAAAAACCCTTAAAGAATATAGGGTAAAATATTTTAATGTGAATTTACTCTAACTATGCTTAAAATATGTATTCTAAATATTTCACATATAAGTACTCACATGTTTATTATTATTTAACTTTATTTGTATCAACGGCGAATAATTCGGAATGTCCATTTCTGATAAAGAGGTTTTCTGCAGTTTTGAGTTGCTCTGTTGCAATATCTACACAAAAAAAAATAATTATATACTTAGAAAAAATTTAATGGATAAATAATCTTTTATTGATTTTACAATGATATATTAAAACTTATTTTAATCATTTACGAAGATAGCGATTCCTCGCTTGAATTAAAATCTGAAAAGTTGTCAGAGCTGCACACAGTCACTCTCCCTCGTGAGTGTAACATTGGAAATGAGAAACGCAGCGCTACTTTTCGAAAATTTATATTATCGTCAATTGCATTGATCACTTGACAAACCACGCCTGCGTACGCAAGTATAGTTTTTTGGTTCAATAGTTTTGTTTCAGAAGTTTAGTTCATTATTTTTATCTAATCCATGCATTTTTTCTAGTAAATTGTAGATTATTATATTTGAGATGTGATAGAGATAATGACAGAAGTTTAACATGTAATTTTTTAAAAAAATGTAAAATTCTCTGTACATTTTTTGTTATATTTCTTCACTTTGTAAAAACTTTTGTAATTTGTTTCGTTTTTTTTAACTTTGAAAAACTTTTTTAAGTTTGTAATTTTTTTCTAACTTTGTAAAAACTTTTTTTAAGTTTGTAATTGTTTTAAGTTTGTAAAAACTTTTTTTATCCTTGTAAAAACTTATCTTTTAATAGTTTTTGTGTTTGGTAGCTTTAGATACTTACAATTTATTATTTTCATTTAACATATATTTGATTTTTATGATGTTTCTACGATAAAACGGTAGAACTTAAATTTCAACTTGAGTTTCAAATCTTTGAATGGAAAATATAATTTAAATATTATTTACTAGCTTCTGTATTGAAATATTTTCGTTTCCGTGATATAAAAATAGCTTGAAATCACAGAAATGGTGTAAAACAAATCACTCAATGCAAGCTAAAATTGGATATTTACTCGGTAAATCTATATTTTTATATGTATATTTCTGAAAAGAATGGGTGAAATACTATATTACATCATCTAAGTTATGTTAAAACAGGTATGTGAACAGTATCTAAGTTAATGTTAAACTGTTGTCTAATATTTGCTACTATGTATTGTTTTCATAAACTAGGCTATTTAAAATTTACTGAATTAAAAAATGTTTAGTTAAATTAAAGTTTACATTCATGCATACTGTGTTAAAAGTGGAAAATTTGAAATATAGTATTCGTATTCATGTACAAAAACATTGAGATTTTCTAGTATGTTGTCCATAAAATGAGTATAGGCTTATGTTCTAGGGTTTGAAACCGGTATGACCTATATAGAGTTTTCCTTGTGTAAAATTGGGAATTCAGGTCACTTCTTCTTCAAAAGTCCTTTCTGAAAGCATTCCATCTATAAGTGTTTCTTAATATGATAATGTGTGTGAAAAACATATGCGTGTCACCCATCTGTTGTTAAAAATATTTATTTGTCGTCTTCTTAAAGTGTGTTTCAGTATATATGTAAATAATTATTCATTAAGTTGTAAAAATTATATTAGTAATAATGTAATATGTTTAATACTTTTTTCATTATATTTGCATTAAAGTATTTATGTAAAGTAGATCTTTAGGCACATCTACCTCAAAGAACAGTTTTATATGTTAGAATATATAAAATTATATTCAAAATATATATTCAAAATAACTCTGTGATTAATTAATTTTCTGATAAAGTAAAGTTAACTTGGACTGTGCGTAAAATTATTGGTGAGACTGTATAATGTTAAACTATAAAATATGTCAATTCAAGTTTTATGGTAAAAATTAATTTTGTTATTACATTTTCAAGAAATTGTGTGAAACCTTATAAGAAGTTAATATAATTTCTATTAATGTAAGCTAAGAGTGACTATTTACTATTTCTAATAGCACTGAAATAAATATGCAATATAAATGTACTTTTCATTTTTTAAAAGATAGCTGTCTGTTGTTAAAAATACTGACAACAAAAAAAAATCGACGTCTGCTTTCTTCTTACAATTGTTGAGTAAACAAGCGTAGCGTCGTCACTCTATTCAAGCCTACATGCTTCGAAAGGCGGGAATATGTTGCAGGCGTTCACTATGAATGCGTAAGAAAAGAAATGTTGTTTTCCTTATTTTATATTTAAATTCATGAAATATAAATACATTTTTGAAGAATAAAGTTTAAACTCTCTAATATACAGTTATATAAAATTAAATACGGCAAATTAAAACATAGAAAAATGAATTAAATTTATTTAAATTTCTAATATAAAACTATCAAAATTTCAATATTTCTCTAAATTTTGGTCATTTAAAGAATAAAATGGTACAAGTTAGGGTCTTTCAGTACAATGAAATCTAAAAATTTGCGTAAATTTCGTCTTTTTATCTTGAAAATTGTTATTTTCTTTTTCTTAATTATTAATTATGATTAAAGTGTTCGTCATTCAAGATTAATATATATGTTTAATCTCCAACTTATGGTTTGATAACCGCATCTTATAAATGAAAAATTCATTTAAAAACAGCTTTTTTTTATTGATATTTTCCTTTATTTAATCATTAATACTTATTAAGGCGTATGTCAATCAAAATTAATATATATGTTTAAATTTCATCTAATAGCTTGACATCCTCATCTTATCGTTGAAAAATTCAGTTAAAATCAGCTTTTTTCCTTTAAAGTTTGATATTTTGCGTTTTGTTGCTTAATTATTAAATCTCATTAAGGTGTTCATCATTAAAAATTAAAATATTTGTTTCATGTTTAGCTTATGGTTTGATATCCTCGTCGTATAGTTAAAAAAAAAATTAAGAAAAATTCTTAAAAAATCTTAAGAATCTAACCGAAACAATGGAAAAAGATATTTTCCATTGTTTCGGTTAATTAGTAATACTCATTAAGCTGTTCGTCATTCAAATTAATATATAATCATAATATTCATCTTACAGTATGATAATCTCATCTTATACTTCGTCTTACAGAACAAAATTAAACTTTTTTCTTGAAAACAAATTTTTAACTCTAGGGGCTGTTCAAATTTCTTTCAGACAGAGGTACATGGCCGGTGGGTTCACGGCGGGAGAGTTCACGGTGCACCCGTGCACCCACCGGCTGAGCCCGAACTGTCGTTTCTCTATTAAGTTTAGTAACCTTGTCAAACATTTTAACCACCATCTTTAAAAAATAACTAATTGAAACTAATACATGCTTACTCTTCAAATTCAGTTCTTATGAATAATGAATAACAATTACCCACGTAAATTCTACGAGCTTAAATCTTCCACCTTGCTGTATTATAAAGCTGAAAAAAATTGAAGATGTAATGATTTCAAAATGTAAATATGTCAACAGACAATTTTTTGTTCTGTAGAATAAATTAAGTCTTGGGGATGATTTAATAAAAATAAGTTTTTATCTTTTCGAATTTTCTGGGAGAAATTAATTTATTCATGTTTTTTATTTCACTTTCCATTCAAATGGAAAATAATTTCTCTTTTAAATTTGAACGTCAAAAATATGAATTAAAATATCATAATATTTTTTATTTCATCTTTTCCCACTTTTATCCACAAAATTTGAGTCAAATAATTAGCATATTTAGAAAAAAATAAATAAAGTTTAAGTCACAAAAATAATTATACCCCGGAAACTAAATCAAATTTTAAATTTCCAAGAGTTTATACGACATTCTCCGATTCTTTCGGATAAAATAATTTAATTTGATCGCGCTTCGGTCAATATTATAGCAAAGAAGTTCGGAAATACAAACCGACTCTCAGATTTTAATATTATAGACACTAGATAAAAGGGATCTCAGTATAATAATATAAATAACTTTTTGAAGAAATTTACATAAAAATTCTTCACACCTCGCTTGATATAGGTGAGAATAAGTGCGTCATGTTAAATTTTATTAAAATATATTTAGCAATAACAGATTGTTTTGTAGATTTAAAAATAATTATTCTTTTAGTTGAATTATTGATAAAATAGTTGATCCGCCCAGCGTTGTCGGGCACGCGATAATAACCTTTAAAAAACCTCAACTCTGTGTGATTTTATATCTTTAACACAATTTTTTATGAATTTATATTTTTAAATGAAAAATTTGTGAAAAAATAGGGATATTTAGTGGTAAAAACGCTCGTAAGTAGACAATTTCTTGTAACCAACCTCAAGTCTGTGTTATTTTATATCTTTAACACAATTTCTTATGAATGTATATTTTTAAATGAAAAATTTGCGAAAAAATAGGGATATTTAGTGGTAAAAACGCTCGTAAGTAGACAATTTCTTGTTTTTTTTTTCCGTATGGTTGTTTCAAAAATTATAAAAATAGTTTTTGTTTTGGACGCTTTGAAACTTTTCTGGGTTAAAAATATAACGGTTTTACACACCGTGTAAAAATTGCGAGAAAAAATATAGTTATCTTGTTGTAAAAGCAATACATTTTCTTCTGTTTGTTTTTCTTCTGCACCTTGGGACTTTAAGATAATAAAAGAAAAATAGTTCTCATCTTCCAAACTCTCTGCAATTTTAATAAGCAATAAATATATCTGTATCAAAGCTCTGTTCAAAATTTCCTGAAAAAATATGCATATTTAGTAATGCAAACTTGAGTTAAAAGTCGCGCCGAAACAGCCCGTTTTTTGACATTTTTATCGAAAATTTCTCAGACATTATTTTTTCAAATACTTTTACTCGCCCGAACGTTTGGAAATTTTTGTAATTGATGTAAATCTGCACGACCAAGATTCTCCAAAAATATTGTGCCAAAATACGGACGTTTAGTTACTTTTAACATAGGAAAAAGATCATCTTCGGGAGGCACGAAGTGACATGCAGTCGTCAATATTTTTAAAAGCGCTAAAATTCGTATGTTTGAGAAATAATTACATTGTAGAAAAGTAGAGGCCTCATATTTTCCGTTTGTCGATACCTTTAAAATTGCGGCCTAGATGAGCGTTTCCGTATGAGGAAAAACTTTAGCCGCGAAAACGGATGTTTTTGAAATATGTTTAAATAGTTAACAACGATATTTTTCAAATTGATTGCGGCATTTAAGACTTAAAAGTATGACCTTTGAGAATATGCCTTTCGTTTGCAGTATTCCAAACCATTTGGCCGATGGTGGTTAAAACAAATGGCCAAAAAAGTGCCAGTATTTGGTTCGTCTTTCCTTTCCGCTCGAACATCATGTTCTGGGCATGCGCGCGCGCTTCTGACGATTTCTGAAAAAAAAAAGATAGTTTTTTGTTGTTTTTTTAATTTATATATTGGATAATTATCAAAAAAATAAAAATCTGAGCCTCCTGTACTTGCTCACCTGCCTTGGACTATCCTCATATATATTTTCAGACATGTACGTGCGGTAGATTTCGCTAGCTATCGCAGAAAATCACATGCACACAGAGCGAAACTTTATTTTAGCTCTTTTAGCTCTCTTAGCAGATTTATAGCTAAAATTATTAAACGTATTAAAAACATTTTTCTAACACCACAGAAAAATCAGAAAATAAATACTAAACAAATAAAGAAATAAAACTATATCTGGCGATATATCTGGATTTCCACTTTATATTTTTTTATTTTAGGCGAAACAATATTTTTTTCAACGTTCTTCAATATCCTAAAACCATTCTAAAAAGTCTTAGAACATTGTCATTGCAATATGTATGTTATTTTTGAAAATACTTGTAAAAAATCTTTGACAACAAACGTGTAGCATTTTACTCTAGAGAATATCCTAAAAATGTGATCTTTAAGCTTTTAAATCTAAAGACAAATGGAATGAAACAGATTTTGACAGAAGCTATTTATATGAAATGTAATTTATTTCTAAAAGTAAATGTACAAAAATAAATAAATAATAAAAAATATATATATTTCGCATTTTTTTAGGCATGTTACAATAAATATATCCCATTAAGTTATATGGAAAAAGATGTTATTTTAATGACGAAATATTAATTGCTGCATAGCTAAACTTATCAAATATATTAATAAAAAGAAAACTGCCAACTTAAACTCAAGGCATTGAGCTCATAGGCTATTCACACTAATTGTATATTATACTCTTATTTCAAAGCCCCTCGAAAAATAAACACATCGACAATATATTAAGGGGGGGGGTCATCCTTCCGTTACCCCCTCATAGTTAACTAATGAACCCCTTAAACTAATCAGGGAAGCCTCTAATTACAATGAATATATATACAAAATTTGAAGAAAATCGGATAATTCTGCATAAAAAACCATTTGTCTAAATTAATGGGGGATTATCCCCCCCTTTCCCCCTTTATACTTAACCAATGAACCCCCAAAACTATTCAGAGAAGCTCATTATCACAATCAACCTATAAACAAAGTTTGAAGCAAAACGGTTATTTCTATCAAGAGTTGTCGCGTTACGCACATACGTACATACATGCATACATACATACGGGCGGGCACATTAGCTCTCAGGCTTTGATAGCCTGTGAGCTAAAAATGATCATTTCTAAGACTGTAAGAATTTCAAAAACTCATAAATTGTTAAAAATGCATGAAAACTATTCAAAAATATATGAAAATTTATAACTTCTCAGCATTAAACACATTTTTTATTACCAGAAATAGTTATACTTTTAATGTGAATTACTGATTATTGTACAGCTGAACTTCTCAAATATCATAAAACTGGCATTTTTCAAATACTAAGAAATTCAGAAAATCCGAACTTTAAAAAAAAATATATATATATATGTGTGTGTGTGTGTGTGTGTATATATATACAGGTAAATATCTAGTTTTGTATATTATATTCTTTTACGTTACATATGTAGAGCAAAAGTTTACAAAAATTTCAAATAATCTAAAACCATTCTAAAAATTCTTAAAGTTGTTTGGATTAAAATATGTGAAGTAGATTGAAATATTGAATGTGTGTTATTATATATATACAGTGGTGGACATAATTATAAGACACCTACCTAATTTGACATACAGTGAAAGAAAAGATTCAGAGATTAAAAACGCTTTATCAAATACGACAAAAACATAAATTTATTCTGTTATCACACGTAATTGTTTTACAGAAATGATATTTTTATACAGCTTAATAAACAAAACTTAAAAATACCATGGACAAAATTATAAGACACCCTAACATTTTAATTAAAACACCTGCTTTTTTTTCGAAATATGCAAATTTGCTGCACGCTGCTATGACGTCAGCAGTTAACTAAAGCAGACGATAACCGACTTCACGCATTTACAAACATGCCACGAGGTACAGAATAAAAAGAAAGTGAAATTCGCGAAATTTGGAGATTAAATGAAACTGGTGCTTCAGTTAATAATATTTCAAAAGTTATTAAACGCTCTGGATGTGCAATTTCAAATGTTTTGGAGGAGGAAGTAATGGATCGGTGATTAAAAGATCTGGACGTGTCCCTTGCTTGTCCTCGAGAGACAGACGCCATGTGCTTTCGCTCGCTACACAGAATAAGATGAACACTACAGGCGTTAAAAGTGTTTTGAAACTGAATTGTTCAAACAGAACCATTCGCAGGGTGTTGCATAATGCTTCCTATGTGAAATTTTAAAAATTGAAGAAAAAACCACCGCTTCTAAGGCGGCACAAAATGGACCTTTTAAACTTCAGTAAACAAACTATGGCCTGGACCTCTAAATGGTACTCTGTGTTATTTTCTGATGAAAAAAGTTTAACCTGGATGATCCTAACGAGTTTCACTATTATTGGTATGATTTACGGAAGTCTCCTGATGTACAAATGAGCCGCCAAATGTGTGGAGGCTCAGTAATGGTTTGGGCTGGTTTTTAGGCTCAAGGGAAAACTGATATCGTTTTTGTGCATTCAAGAATGAATTCCGAAAAGTATAAGAATCTTCTTAAAGATCAACTAGCCATATACGGTGAACTTCTTTGTGGCGAAAACTACACTTTCCAGTACGATAACGCGTCGATTAGTACATCGCGCGTAATAAAAAAGTGCTTTTAAAGCAAAGTATCAATGTTCTTCCTTGGCCTTCTCGCTCGCCAGATTTAGATGCCATCGAAAACTTGCGGGAGATCTCAGCTCGTGAGGTTTACCGAAATGGGAGGCAGTTTACATGTTTCGAAGACCTAAAGAATGCTATAAAATATGCTGGGGCATTTTGTACCTCGTGGCATGTTTGTAAATGCGTGAAGTTGGTTATCGTCTGCTTTAGTTAACTGCTGACGTCATAACAGCGTGCAGAAAATTTGCATATTTCGAAAAAAAAGCAGGTGTTTTAATTAAAATGTTAAGGTGTCTTATAATTTTGTCCATGGTATTTTTAATTTTTTTTATTAAACTCTATAAAAATATCATTTCTGTAAAACAATTACGTGTGATAACTGAATAAATTTATGTTTTTGTCGTATTTGATAAAGCATTTTTAAGCTCTGAATCTTTTCTTTCACTGTATGTCAAATTAGGTAAGTGTCTTATAATTATGTCCACCACTGTATATATATATATATATATATATATATATATATATATATATTATGTGTCTGTTTTAACAACAGTTTTATAAACTGTTTGAAATTGAAAGAGATAGTAGGGAATATTCACTATAGAATATTTTAAAAATTAGATTTTTAAAGTTGTAAGTCAAAAAACAACTACTAAAATTGATTGAATATGGGCACTGAAGATATTGTCAGAAATAAAATTAACTTCTCGAAGTTTTCTAACTTTCTTCTAGAACTTCTCAAACATTTTTTCACAGTTTCTTTGAGGCATGTCACAATACATGTGTTGCATTAAATTAAGCTATTCAAATTTGAATACATTGGTTAAGTTGAAAAAAAAAGCAACATTTTTAGTGTGCATTAAAATTATGAAGCATGTTAAAACTGACATTTATGTAAGACTATAAGAAACTTAAATATATCTAAAAATTTAAAAAAAATAAAACTATATTTATCTAAATGGCGTGTTTTTATGTATGTATATATATACAGGGTGTCCATAATTAAACGACCCTACTTTAAAGTTGTCTACAGACGAATCTATTGGTCAGAAAGTTCTGAAAATTTCTGGAGGACATAAGGAAAGAATGGTAATTTGTTTAAAGGAAGAAAAAATATTTCAAAATTTCGCTGCCAGAGGGCGCTTTTTTGATGAATTACACATTTAGCATACATTTACGATAAGATAGTTTACATATTTTATTGCAACAAAACATGTTCCACATGACGGTCATTATCAGTTACCATCTGGAATCATAAGATAGCATGTTCCACAGTTGACCGCAGTGTGTTCTGGGAAATTCAAAAAACTTGTCGCGAAAAAAGTTTTGTTCGACATGTTTTGTTGTACTAAAATGTGTAACCTATCGTAAATATATGATAAATCTGTAATTCATTAGAAAAAACGCCCTCTGGCGGCGAAATTTTGAACTAAATTTTTTTCGCTTAAACAAATTCCCATTCCTTCATTATATCCTCCACAAAATTTCACAATTTTCTGACGAATAGTTTCGTTTGTAGACATCTTTAAAGTAGGGTAGTTTAATTATGGACACCCTGTATATATATATAGTATTTTACGTACTTAGATTAAAGGAATGAAAACAGCAACATTATTAATTAGTCGAAGTGGACTTTAAAGAACTTTAATTTACATACTATCACAAACACGTACATCGAACAGATACATTTTACACACACAACAGTTAACAACTTTTACCGGTAATTGACAGAATTTCCGCAGTGGTGCTGCCATTTATTACTTATATTTGTAACTAAACATCATAGTTTTCCCCTCCTTAATTTGGGAATTTGCAGGGAGCTTTTCTTTTCCTGGTGGATCTTCTAGGTACCTGTTAGGAAAAAGAAGAGTTAATTAAAGTATCTTTAGCACCATCAATAGAAGTATTGGACACCATGGGTTTTGGAGCTGAAGGTATCCCTTTAGAGTCTACTGGAGCCGGACTTGTAGTATTTGGGAGAACACAGTCATCTGGTTTAGGATTTGGAGTAGATGGAACAACAGAGTCATCTGGTTGAAGATTTGGAGCAGATGAGACAACTGAGTCAGCTGGTCGAGGATCTGGGACACTAGGAGGCATTCGCTGAGAATCACGTTGATTAACAACTGCATTATCACTTTTGTGACTTTGTGTACCACTCTCTTCAGAATTTGAATCATTAGTTAGATGTATCTTCGAACCGACATTAGTTATCTGATCAACATGCCTTTTCCAAATATTCGAACCAACTTGAATTCTATAATGCAACTTGCCCTCTCTTGCAATAATGCGACAAATTTTCCACTTGACTTCTGGAGTATAATTTCTTACAGCCACTTTCTGGTTAATTTGAAATTCGTTTACTTTAGAATTGGCCTTTCTCGCATCTTGTTTATCATGCACAAAATCTGTAACGCTTGGAATTATCAAATCTATTTTCGTTCTTATATTTTGTTTTAGAAATAGAGATGCAGGACTTTCCCCCGTAGTAACATGAGGCATCTTTCTATACTGTAAAAGAAAGTTATTTATTTTCATCTGTAAAGTACCAGCTTCAGAAGATAAGGCTTTTAACCCTTTTTTAAGAATCTGCACATATCTCTCTGCCTGACCATTTGTAGCTGGATGGTATGGTGCACTAAACCTATGTTTAAACCCATGATTCTTCAAAAATGTCTCAAATTCTTCAGAAGTAAATTGTTTTGCGTTATCAGATACCAGAGATATAGGATATCCGTATCTGGCAAAAAGAGAAGAAAGACAAATAATTGTATGTTCTGAAGTTGTATTAGGGACAATAAAAACTTCAGGCCATTTGCTATGAGCATCAACCACAAGCAAAAGCATTTTACCCATCACAGGACCAAAATAATCTATGTGAATTCTTTGCCATGGAGCTGTATGCCATTCCCAATGATGAGCATCTACCTTAGGAGGATTATTTTTTAAATTGACAGAGGTAGTGCAATTTCGTGCAAGATCTTCAATATCTTGGTCAATTCCTGGCTACCAAACAAAACTGCGAGCTAAGGACTTCATTTTCACTATACCAAAATGTCCATAGTGAAAATCACGTAAAATTTGTTTACGGTGAACTTCTGGGATAATTACTCTACATCCTTTTAAAATACAACTATGTTGAAGAGTAAATTCTTCTTGTTTGCCACCAAAAAGTAAATTTTTAGGAGTTGGAGAACCAGAAATTAGATGATGAAAAAGTTGACGTAATAAAGGATCAGATTTTGTAGCTGCAGCAATTGATTTGGCGTTTAAAGGCAATGTAGAAATTTGGTTAATTTGAAAAAAATTCAGATTCATCAATTACATTACTTGAATTTAATTGTGGGGGTAAATCTTCACTACGTAATGGAAGTCGTGAAAGAGCATCGACATTTCCATGTTCGGATGTTTTCTTATAGCGAATATCATATTTAAACGCTTGTAAGTATAATGCATATCTTTGCATCCGAGCAGCTGAAAGAACAGGAATATTTTTATTTGGAGAAAATATGGACACAAGTGGTTTGCTATCTGTAAATAAAGTAAACCTATTACCATATAAATATTGAAAAAATTTCTTTACTCCAAAAATAATAGCTAGTGCTTCCTTATCCACCTGGTTAAATTTTTTTTCTGCATTCGTAAGCGTTCTGGACACAAAACAATTGGTTTTTCCACGTTATCTGGCATCACATGCGAAAGAACTGCAGAGATACAATATGGATAAGCATCTGTTGCTAACACTAAAGGCAATTTAGGGTTGAAATGAGTAAGAACTCTTTCTGAAATAATTTCCTTTTTTATATCTTTAAATGCTTGTTCACAAACAGGAGACCAAATAAATTTTACATTCTTTTTGAGTAAGTGATTTAAAGGATGAGCAATTGTAGATAAATTTGGTACAAATTTACAATAATATGTGACTAAGCCTAAAAAAGCTTTAACTTGTGACACATTAATTGGTCTAGGAGCATTGACAATAGCCTCAATTTTATCTTGCGTTTTATGAATACCTTGCTTATCAATTTTATAACCACAATATCTAATATGGTCAGCCAGAAAAATTGATTTATCTTTAGTTATTCTAATATTATATTCACGTAATCTTTCTAAGACTTGTTTTAGTCTTTTTAAGTGAATTTCATCAGTTTCCCCCGTAACACCAATATCATCAATGAACACAGTGACACCATCAATACCACTTAATATTTGTTCAATCGATCTTTGCCAAATTGCTGGAGAGCTATTAAGACCCATTGGTAACTTTAAAAATTGAAATAAGACCTTCGGAGTATTTATAGTTAACAATTCCTGTGATTTTTCGTCTACAGGTAACTGAAGATAAGCTTGATTTAAATCTATTTTCGTAAAATGTAAACCACCACCTAAAGTAGCTAACATGTCCTCTACCCTAGGTAAGGGATAGTTTTCCACCTTCAAAAATTTATTTACTGTAACTTTAAAATCTCCGCATAACCGAATTTTACCATTTGGTTTTACCACTAGAACTATAGGAGTTGCCACTTACTACTGGTGACAGGTTTAATAATACCCTCATCCTGTAACCTTTGAATTTCATCATTTACTGCATTACGTAGAGCATACGTGACTGTTCTAGCCTTACAAAATATGGGCGTAGAACCTTTTTCTAGATAAAGTTCTGCTTTCAAACCTTTTATTTGCCCTACTTTATCCGAAAATAAATCAGAAAAATAATTTAATAATGCTCTTAATTTATCAGTAGAATTTGCAATTTCATTGACATACACAGATTTAAAGTCAGTAGGAAACAAATTAAATGCAGCTACCCAGTCTCTGCCAAATAAAAGTGGGAAATTATCTTCTTTAATCAAATACAATTTAAGATTTTTAGTAATATTTGCATAAGAAACATCTACTGTTACATACCCCACAGGTGTAAACATCTCACCCGTTGCCGTTCTCAACTGAACATCTGGTGGAAAAATTTTATTATTCGGAAAAATTCTCCGAAAACGATTTACAGGTACCGCAGAAATTCCTGAGCCCGTGTCTACCTCCATTTCAGCTTTAGCTTTATTTTCAATTAAAACCCACACTTTTATAGGTGTGGAACTTTTATCATGACTCACGGATAAAATATCAACCGTCTGCAATACATTTGTTTGTTTCTGAGAACTACTTTTACATACTTTACCTAGATGGCCTCTTTTTTTACAAATTTTACAGATAGTATTAATGTGCTTACACTTATTGGCTAGATGCGATGGATTTCCACATCGATAACATTGTAATTTATTTTTATTTACATCAAAATTCCCCTTATTTACATTGTTTATATTCGGTTTCTGGAAATTATTTGAAATTTTATTCAGTTGAACATTTTTAGAATATGCCAATTTATTAACATTTACATTCTTGTTTTTCAATTCAGAAATATCATGTTCGTTATTTTGCAAAATAATTGCTTTTTCAATAGCTTTCTCAAAAGATAAATCATCTATTTGTGAAAGTAGTGTACTTTGGATACTTTCATTTTTTAAACCTCGTAAAAATTGTTCTAACAAATTTTCATTAAGTGTTTCACCAGCAAAAGCACAGAAGGTAGTTAACTTCTTTAATTTTGAAACAAAATCTTGTATCGATTCGTTTTCATTTTGATAAGAATTACGGAATTTAATTCTAGAACAAAATTTATTAGGGGCGCGGCTTAGGTGCTTTAACAGAATATCAACTATTTCCTCATAATTCAGTGCTTCAGGATTTTTCGGAAATGTTAAATCTGACAGCAAATTATACAATTTAGGCACCATACAGGAAATAATTGAAGGTACCTTTTTTTTCCCTTAACATCATGTAATAAAAAACTCTGTTCCAACTCTTAACATATGATTGGAACGTTTCAATGGAATCATTGTATTCCTTAAAATTAGCAAACATTATGAACTTTTATTTATTGCAGATAAGTAAAAAAATGTCAGCACTTACCACCCTCGAAATGATGTACGTATTAAAATATTAATACAGCATATTCTCTTGTAGATGCAAAACACGAAGTATCGCCATTTTGCGAATCATTTGGAATTTCTTTTCAAATGAATTCCGGTAAGAAACTTGATTTTCTCGTCGCCATTATATAGTATTTTAAGTACTTAGATTAAAGGAATTAAAACAGCAACATTATTAATTAGTCGAAGTGGACTTTAAAGAACTTTAATTTACATACTATCACAAACACGCACATCGAACAGATACATTTTACACACACAACAGTAAACAACTTTTACCGGTAATTGACAGAATTTCCGCAGTGGTGCGGCCATCTATTTCTTACATTTGTAACTAAACATCATAATATATATATAACATCTTATGTGTAAAACACTATTTGGAAATGTTCTTCAGTAATCTAAAACGATTATGAAAATTCTTAAAATAACCTTATGTTAACAATATAGTTATTTTTAACAATACATCTAAAAATAGTTTGATGTCAAAATTGTTACATTTTACTCCAAAGAATATTTGAAGCTGTTAAATCCCAAAAGAAGTAAAAGAAAAGAGAATTATACTGACGCTATTTCTCAGAAAAAACATTTAACTTCCAGAAGAAATTCACATTAAGGTATTTTCGAAGTTTCATTGAGTTATGTCACAAACAAACGTGTTTGTATAGATGATTTTTTTAAATAAGTCGTTTCGCATAATACAAAAATATGGCTACTTTTAGGTAGCTTTCATTAAAAAAAGCTGTAGCTGTTCGGAGGTATGCAATTCCGTAAAATTTCTGTATATTTTCCCCGATCAGGACACCCAGATTCATAAATCACCGTGTTGATATATAAGGCTAATTGTGAAATCCGGCTCTTTGCAAAGAGCCGGTCTATTTGGAGAATCATCTTATTTTTCTCAATCAGCCTGCTATTTTTCAGGCCTATTGCAAAATACCTAGACAGCGTTAGGCTAATTGGCATATGGTCATTTATTTCTCAATCAGCCTGATAATTTTTAGGATTATTGCGCAGAGCCTAGATAGCGTTAGTCTAATTCAAAAATGGCCTTGCCTATTTAGAAAATGGCCATGCCTATTTAGAAAATGACCAGCTCTTTGTCAATATATAGTGTTGTACCCAACTCGAACCTGAAAATTCCATTCGAAGTCGACTCGAACCTGACGGAAAAATTCCATCGAACCGAACCCCGATCCTAAAAGAACAAAATAAATTCCTTCGAGTCGCAACCCGACAAGAAACGAACCAGAAAACTGAAGTTAACCCGAAACCCAAGCAGAATCTGAAAAAAAAATCCATCGAACTGTAACCCGATTCGAACCCGAAAAAACAAATTCTTTCGTGTCGCAACAAGACCCGAACCTAAAAATTCAAAGTTAACCAGTAACCAAACCCGAACAAGACATAAATAGTTCAATCGAACCGTAACACGATCCGAACCCGATAAAATATATTCCTTCGTGTCGCAACCTGACCCGAACTTGAAAATCGAAGTTAACCCGAAACACGACCCGAACCAAGACAAAAATTCCATCGAACCGTAACACGATCCAAACACAACAAAATAATCTCCGTTGTGATGCAACACGACCCGAACCTGAAAATTGAAGTTAACTTGAAACCCGAACATAACCCGACAAAAAAATCCATCGAAACGCAACCCGATCCGAACCCGACAAAATAAATTCCGTCGCAATGTAACCCGATCCGAACCTGAAATTTCAAATTAACCCGAAACCCGTCCCGAACCTGAAAAATTAAATTAACCCGAATCCTTACCCAAATCTGAAAATTTAAGTTAACCCGAAACCCGACGCAAACCCTACAAAAAATTACCATCGTCCCGAAACCGACACGAACCAGACAAGAAAATCCATTGAAAAGTAACCCGATCTGAAACCGACAAAATAAATTTCTTAGTCTCGCAACCCAACCCGAACCTGAAAATGGAAGTTAACCAGAAAGCCGAGCCGAATAAGACAAATAAAAATCCATCGTTACGTAACCCGATCCGAACCCGACAAAATAATTTTCGCCGTCACGCAACCTGACCGAAACTGAAAATTTAAGTTAACTCGAAACCCGACCAGAACCCGACAAAAAAATCCATCGAGCCGTAAACAGATCCGAAACTGACAAAATAAACTCCGTCGCAACGTAACCCGATCCGAACCTTAAATTTCAAGTTAACTCGAAACCTGTCCCGAACCATAAAATTTAAATTCACCCGAATCTCGACACGAATCTGAAAATTTATGTTAAGGCGAAACCCGACGCTAACCCAACAAAACATTACCATCAACCCGCAACCGACACGAACCAGACAAAAAATCCATTAAACAGTAACCCGATCCGAACCCGACAAAATAAATTTCTTCTTCTCGCAACCCGACCCGAACCTGAAAGTTAATCCGGAACCCGACAAAAAAATCCATCGAAGCTTAACCCGATCCGAACCCGACAAAATAAATTCCTTCGTGTCAGAACCCGCTCCAAACCAGAAAATTCCAGGTAATTCGAAACGAGACCCGAACCAGACAAAAAAATCCACTGAACCGTAGCCAAATTCGAAGAAAAATTAAATTCCTTCATCTCGCAACCTGACTCGAACCTGAAAATTGAAATTAACCCAAAACCTGACCGAACCTAATAATTTGTGCAAACCCGAAACCCAACCGAAATCTGAAAATTTAAGCTAGACCAAAACCCGACCCGAACCCGACAAAATTAATCCATTGATCCGTAACAAGATCCGAACCCTACAAATTAAATTCCTTCGTCTCGCAACCCTACCTGAACTTGAAAATTTAAGCTAACTCGAAAACTGATCCGAAACAAACAAATAAAAATCCATCAATACGTAATCCGAACCGAACCTGAGAAAATAATTTTCGGTTTTTCGGTTACGGGTTAAACTAAATTTTCAGGTTCAGGTCGTTTTTTTGGCTAACTTAAATTTTCAGGTTCGTCTCGGGTGGCGAGACGTAAGAATTTATTTTTTTGGGTTCGGATCGGGTTATGGATCGATTGATTTTTTTTGTCTGGTTCCGGTAAGGTTTCGGGTTAACTTCAAGTTTTTGGTTCGAATCGGGTTCCGTGACGATGAAATTTATTTTGTCGGGTTCGGATCGCACTACCTATCGATGGATTTTTATTTGTTTGGTTAGGGTCCGCTTTCGGGTTAACTTCAATTATCAGGTTCGGGTCGGGTTCCGAGACGAAGGAATTTACTTTCTCTGGTTCGGATCGGGTTACAGTCCGATGGATTAATTTTCTCGGGTTCGTGTTGGGTTTCGGGCTAACTTAAATTTTCAGATTTGGGTCGGGCTTCGGGTTAGCATAAATTTTCTTGTTCGGTCGGGTTTCGGGTTAACTTCAATTTTCTTGGATAGGGTTGTGACACGAAGGAATTTATTTGGTCGAGTTCGGATGGGGTTACGATTCGATGGATTTTTTGTCGGGTTCAGGTCGGGTTTCGGATTAACTTCAAATTTCTGGTTCGGATCGGGTTGCGTGACGACGAAAATTATTTTGTCGGGTTCGGATCGGGTTACGTATCGATGGATTTTTATTTGTCTGGTTCGAATTAACTTTAATTTTCCGGTTCGGGTCGGGTTGTGAGGTGAAGAAATTTATTTTGTCAGGTTCGGATCGGGTTACTGTTCAATGGATTTTATTTTATCTGGTTCGGGTCGGATTACGAGGCGATGGTGATTTTCTGTCGGGTTTGGGTCGGGTTTCGGTTTAACTTAAATTTTCAGGGTCGGGTCGGGTTTCGGGTTAACTTAAAACTTCAGCTTCGGATCGGGTTGCGTTGCGATGGATTTTATTTTGTCGGGTTCGAATCGGGTTACGGTTCGATAAAAATTTTTTGTCGGGTTCGGATGGGGTTACGGTTCGATGGATTTTTTTCTTGGGTTCTGGTCTGGTTCAGGGTTAATTTCAAATTTCTGGTTCGGATCGGGTGGCGTGATGACGAAAATTATTTTGTCTGGTTCAGATCGGGTTACGTATCGATGGATTTTTATTTGTCTAGTTCGGGTTAACTTTAATTTTCTGGCTCGGGTCGGGTTGCGAGATGAAGAAATTTCTTTTGTCAGGTTCAGATCGGGTTACTGTTCAATGGATTGTTTTATCTGGTTCGTATCGGAAAACTGGGTCGATGGTAATTTTCTCTCGGGTTTGGGTTTAGGTTTCGGATTAACTTAAATTTTCTATTGCGGGTCAGCTTTCAGATTAACTTGAAACTTCAGCTTCGGATCGGGTTGTGTTGCGGCTGTTTTTATTTCATCGGGTTCGGATCGGGTTAGGGCTCGATGGATTTTTTTTCGGGCACTGGTCGGATTTTGAGTTGACTTCATTTTTCAGGTTCGGGTCGGGTTGCATGACGACGGAAATTATTTTGTAGTGTTTGGATCGGGTTACGCCTCGATGGAATTTTTTTCCTGTTTCGGGTTAAATTCGATTTTCAAGATCGGGTCAGGTTGCAACACGAAATAATTTATTTTGTCGGGTTCGGATCTTGTTACGGTTCGATGGAATTTTTATGTCTTGTTCGGGTTGGGTTACTGGTTAACTTCGAATTTTTAGGTTGAGGTCGGGTTGCGACACGAAGGAATTTATTTTGTCGTGTTTGGATCTTGTTACGGTGGATTTTTTTGTCGGGTTCTGCTTGGGTTTCAGGTTAACTTCAGTTTTCTGGTTCGGGTCGGGTTGCGACTCGAAGGAATTTATTTTGTCCTTTTAGGATCGGGTTACGGTTCGATGGAATTTTTCTGTCGGGTTCGAGTCGACTTCGAATGGAATTTTCAGGTTCAGGTTTGGTATCAGATATTAGGTACAACACCATATATTGACAAAGAGATGGTCATTTTCTAAATAGGCATGGCCATTTTTCAATTAAACTAACGCTATCTAGGCTCTTTGCAATAAGCCTAAAAATTATCAGGCTGATTGAGAAATAAATGACCGTGGTCCAATTAGCCTAACGCTGCCTAGGCGCTTTGCAATAGGCCTGAAAAATAGCAGGCTGATTGAAAAAAGAGAGATGATTCTCCAATTAGACCGGCTCTTTGCAAATAGCCGGATTTCCCAACTAGTTGACGACATATACAGGGTGTCCGAAAAGTCTGGAAACGGTCAAATAACTCGAAAAATATACATCGGATTCAAAAACGGCAAAATGCATGTTCAATATTTTTGAAAAATCTATTTAGGGATATGAAAGTTTCCCCCCCCCCTACTTTGCCCACCCGGGTGGGAAAGGGGGCAACTTTGAAATCTTAAATGATGACCCCCATTGTTTATTGCAGATTCGGATTCTACGAGAAAAAATACGTAACTTTTGTATTGAACATTTTCTTCGAAACATTGTAGATGGCGCTGTAATCGATTTCAATGCTGTGAGAATCGTTACCATTGCAATGTCTGAAAACACTCCAAATAACTCGAAAAATATATGTCGTAGGCTAATTGGGAAATCCAGCTCTTTGCAAAGAGCCGGTCTAATTGGAGAATCCTTTCCCTTTTCCCATTCAGACTGATATTTTTCAGGCTTATTGCAAAGAGCCTAGACAGCGTTAGGCTAGTTGGAATATGGTCATTTATTTTTCAATCAGCCTGACATTTTTTAGACTCATTGCAAAGAGCCTAGATAGCGTTAGGCTAGTTGAAAAATGATTATGCCTATTTAGAAAATGACCAGTTCTTTGTCAAAATATGGTGTTGTACTCAACTCGAACCTGAAAATTCCATCCGAAGTCGACCCGAACGCAACAGAAAAATTCCATAGGACCGTAACCCTATCCTAAAAGGACAAAATAAATTCTTTCGAATCGCAACCCGACCCGAACCAGGAAACTCAAGTTTACCCGAAATCCGTAACGAACCCGACAAAAAAAACATCGAACCGTAACCCGATCCGAACCCGACAAAATAAATTCCTTCATGTCCCAACGCGACCCGAACCTAAAAATTCGATGTTAACCAGTAACCCAACCCGAACAAGACATTAAAATTCCATCGCACCGTAACCAGATCCGAACCTGAAAATAATAGTTAACCGGAAACCCAACCAGAACCAGGAAAAAAATTCCATCAAACCGTAACTTGATCCGAACCTGACAAAATAAATCGTCTCGCAACCCCACCCGAACATGAAAATTGAAGTTAAACCGAAAGCCGACCCGAACCAGACAAAAAAAACAATCCATTTATACGTAAACCGATCCGAACTCGACAAAATAATTTTCGTTGTCACGCAACCCGATCTGAACCAGAAAATTGAAGTTAACCCGTAACCCGACCCGAACCTGACCCGAACCCGACCAAAAATACATCAAACCGTAACCCGTTCCGAACCCGACAAAATAAATTCCTTCGTGTCAGAACCCGATCCAAACCAGAAAATTCAAGTTGACTCGAACGCAATAAAAAAAATTCTATCGAACCGTAACCCGATCCGAACCCGACAAATTAAGTTTCGTAGTTACGCAACCCGATCCGAAACTGAAATTTTAAGTTAACCCAAAAACCATTTTTAACCTGAAAATTTAATTTAATCCGAAACATAACCCAAACCTGAAAATTAAAATTATCTCGAAATACAAATTCGAAACGCAACCCAACCCGAAACTAAAAATTGAAGTTAACCCTAAACGCGAACCCGTCAAAAATTTCATCGAACCGTAACCCGATCCGTCCCGAAAAAATAAATTCCTTCGTGTCACAACCCGACCCAAGCCAGAAAATTCAAATTAACCCAAAACCCGACACGAACCCGATAAAAAAATCTATCGAACCGTAACCCGATCCGAAACCGACAAAATAAATTCCTTCGTTTCTGGTTTGGATCGGGTTGTGACACGAAGGAATTTATTTTGTCGGGTTTGGATCATGTTATGTGGCAGTATTCTGCCCTTAACGAAACAAACCGACTCGGAACCAACCGATCCCGTAATTCATAACGAGATTTGACAGTTTGCAATTCTGCCCTGCGATCGGATTTTTCGACCGACGTTCAATCTCCCTGCTTTGAGCTTACCAGTTTCGACCAATCATTTTCAAGGTCACGCGTGGTTTGTTTATTTACGCGAGATGGGAACGTGTGTTTTATACCTATTTAAATGCAGACTGTTTTTTTTTTTTTTTTCAAATGATTGATTTTTTTTTTCTTTTTTTTTTTTTTTTTTTTCCCGAAGTTAGGTTTGCGGGAATTTAGAAGTCAATGATAAATATTATTTATAAATATTAATTAAGAAATAATTTTAAAATATTAATTAATGATGAGACTAGGGAGATTAGATGGGATATGGATTTTAGGTTAGAATTTAAATATTTCGATGAAATAAAGGAGAATACACCAAATTTAATAAAAAAAATATTAGGTATTTATCTAAATTCTGTAAATATACATTGTTGTTTAAATATATACTACATTTTCTTATGACCATACAGCAAAGATTTTATTGCTAATTTGTAAATAATGTAAATTATACATTTATTTTTTTTACTGTTCAGTTAATCTGAATTGTTGTAACGCATTTTTTTTATTGTAACTTGAATTTGAAATTAAATCTTCGTAGTCATGTGACATTTCCTTCTCCCCCACCCCTTTTTTTTCTACTTTTCAGTGAATATGAATTGTTCTTATGCCTTTTTCATTAGACTTAAAATTAAATAAATATTTTCTATATAAATTAAATATTCGTAGTCATAGGACACCTTCCCTCCGCCCACTCGCTCCTTTTAGGTAGATTTCGTAAGAAATACTACCTATTACATTTTCACCTAAGTTGGAATTTTTGAAAAATTTTTGCAGATCTACGCCGATCATGACTCCCAGAACCCAAAAACACTCCCAGTTCAAAACTTTATCTATCTATCTATCTATGTCGCTTTTTTATGGACACAATAACTGGAAAAATTCTGCATAAATCTCTTCCAAACAGATACATAAAAACAAGGGGCATAAAATCTCGTTTAAGTTCGTTAATGGGCAAAATCGAACCAGGGGGGGGGCTTTTTGTAAAAACAGAAAAAACCCATAATTACTTAATTATGATACGTATCGAATCCGTGTAAAGTTATTATTACTTCTAAGAAAAAGGCCGAAAATTTATGTATGACAGATTTTAGATATCATTTAAAATGGCCCCAAGGGGAGGAGAAGGGAAGGGGGGGGGGGGGTAGAAGAAAAAAAATCATAAGTCCGTCAATTCACAAGATATCAAATCCGTTTAAATGTATTATTAATCCACTTAACATTATCTACAACTTTTATATTGACAAATTTTTTATTGAACCAACACTTATAGCACAAAAAAATTAAAAACAAAAAAATCCCTGCCGGCTCCGCCTGCAAACAAGTTAGGTTTCGAAGCGGGCGGTGCCCATCTTTCGTATCATGGCCAAAAGGTCATTTCTTCCGTAATTCCCAACAAACAGGCGCCCCACTGTCTGCATCTTCGAAATCTACCTGTGCCTGTAGGTCGAGCCGTCAGGGATTTTTTTTTTAATCTCGTGTAATATACCTTTTAGATTTCATTTTAAAACTTGAATTATGTATATTGCAAATTGTATTTCCTTTCCACAATTTGAATTACATTCCGAATAATTATGAATGCAGCAAGTATATTTCGAACTAAATAAGATTTTTATGAGGTGTTTATCTAAATTTTATAGATATACAGAGTTAAATAAACTTGAGTCATGAAAAACACAACACTCAATTGAACAATTAAACAATTATACAGAGTTATTTAAACATATATTACATTATCTTATGACTTGTAGCAAAAACGTTCGCAAAGCGAGTTTTTTTTTTTTTCCCGTAGTGGGTGATTAATAATGTTGAGGCTTTTAATTATAGATTAATATGTTTTTAATCTCTTACACAGGGACCGGTTGCACTAAAATATCGCCCACTCCCACCTTTTTTATTATGTTAATTAGTAAATTATTAGGGATCTGTTTAGGAAGAAATTGGGTCCTTTTAAAGAACCCTTCACAATATTTTTCATTTCAAAACTGGACCCTTGACAAAAATTTTCATCTCAAAACAGGGCCATTAAAAAAATTATTTGTCTTAAAAAAGGACCCTTCACAAAATTCTTTATCTTAAAAAACTTTTACAAATTTAATTATTTAAAAGTAAAATCTAACTGTCACTTTTACTTAAAGAAACTGTATATTTTACATACACATATCTTCTTAAAAATGTATAAACAAGAACCAGAATATGACGATCCTTTCAAATTCACAAAATTATGACTAGATTTTTCACAAATGTAAAAAGCTGTTCATAATTTACAAGGACAGGACCCAGGGAGTTAAGTCTGGACAGGCCTCTGATTATGCTAATTATGCTATGAGATTTTGGAAAATTTTAATGCTGTTAGCGAAATATATTAATTAAACTATATACATTTTTAATGTTGTTTGTGAAATATGATTTAAACTAAAAAATTTTTTAGTGTTGAATAAATATTTAATGTAGGCAAAATCTTTCATTAAGTTATTTTTATTTATTTATTTATTTATTTATTTATTTTACGAATTATCTTTTTAACGAAATGTGTTAATTACATTTTGGAAACAAAACGATATGAGTAGTAATGCTTTCCCTTATTAGTTTTCAATAGAAAATATATTTCAATCTTTATGTATGTATTATGACTCACACTATATTTCATACATATACAAGACAGTGCAAAAATATTCCGGTAAATTTCATTAGTATATAAATTCTATCGGTAGTGTAAAACTGTTTTCTTGTAACATACAAAAATAATTTCGTAAGCAAATAAAAATCTTTTCACTCTAGTGAACTTTTAACTAATTATTAGTACTATTGGATTAGGGCGTATTTTTTTCTTTTCCTAACGGGTCTATAATACTTTATTATTTACAATTCAAAATAGTATTAAAATAAATTTTAACTGAAAAATAATTTATGTTTAAAAATTTCGTGTAAACTGTATTAATTAGAAAATGTACCTATTCTAAAACACTGTCTTTTTGCCCTGTATCCTCATATACTAACTGATAACTATCCTCATATAACTATCCTCATATATAACGGAGCGCTGCATATATACGCGCGCCATCTTAAAACGATAAAGGGAACGCTTTCCGGCTGCCTAAAGCAGTCGGAGAAATTACCACATAGCAGCCCCGAAATACGGGAACGAATTCCGAGACGGTAGGGGCAGAATGCGAAATTATCACTTCGTCGGCGCATTACGAGAAAGTCTTCCGTTCCGATGAGGGGAGAATGCTGCCGATGGTTCGATGTATTTTTCTCCGAGTTCGTGTTTCGGGTTAACTTCAATTTTCAGTTTGGGATAGGTTTCGGGTTAAATTAAATTTTCAGTTTCGGATCGGTTTTGGGTTAACTTAAATTTTCGGTTTCGGTTCGGGTTGCGTGATGACGAAATTTATTTTTCGGGTTCGGATCGAGTTACGGCTCGATGGAATTTTTTCTTGGTTTGGGTTGGGTTTCGGGTTAACTATTATTTTCGGGTTCGGGTCGGTTTGCGACACGAAGAAATTTATTTTATCGGGTTGCAGTCGGATCGGGTTACGGTTCGATGAAATTTTTGACGGGTTTGGGTTTCAGGTTAACTTCAATTTTCAGTTCGGGTCGGGTTGCGTTTCCACTTTGTGTTTCGTGTGAACTTTAATTTTCAAGTTTGGGCTAGGTTTCGGGTTCAATTAAATTTTCAGGTTCAAATCGGTTTTGAGTTAATTTAAAATTTCATTTTCGGATCGGGTTGCGCGACGACGAAATATAATTTGTCGGCTTCGAATCGGGTTATGGTCCAATAGATTTTTTTATCGGGTTCGGGTCGGGTTTCGGGTTAACTTGAATTTTCTGGTTTGGATCGGATTGCGAGACGAGGGAATTTATTTTGTCGGGTTCGGATCGGGTTATGGTTCGATGGATTTTCTGACGGGTTCGGATTTCGGGTTAAATTCAATTTTCAGTTTGGGTTAGGTTTCGGATTAAATTAAATTCTCAGGTTCGGATCGGTTTTGGGTTAACATAAATTTTCAGTTTCGGTTTGAGTTGCGTGACGACGAAATTTATTTTTCGGCTTCGGTTCCGGTTACGGTTCCATGGAATTTTTTTCTTGGTTCGGGTTGGGTTTCAGGTTAATTATTATTTTCGGGTTCGGTTCGGTTTGCGACACGAAGGGATTTATTTAACCGGCTTCGGATCGGGTTATGGTTCGATGAAATTTTTGACGGGTTTGGGTTTCAGGTTAACTTCAATTTTCAGTTTCGGGTCGGGTTGCGTTTCGACTTTGTGTTTCTTGTTAACTTTAATTTTCAGGTTTGTGTTAGGTTTCGGGTTAAATTAAAATTTTCAGGTTCAAATCGGTTTTTGAGTTAACTTAAAATTTCAGTTTTGGATCGGGTTGCGTGAAGACGAAACTAAATTTGTCGGGTTCGGATCGGGTTACGGCTCGATAGATTTTTTTATCAGGTTCGGGTCGGGTTTCGGGTTAATTTGAATTTTCTGGTTTGGATCGGGTTGTGACAAGAAGGAATTTATTTTGTCGGGTTCGGATTGGGTTGTGACAAGAAGGAATTTATTTTGTCGGGTTCGGATCGGGTTACAGTTCGATGGATTTTTTAACGGGTTCGGGTTTCAGGTTAACTTCAATTTTCATTTTGGGTTAGGGTTCGGGTTAAATTAAATTTTCAGGTTCGGGTCGGTTTTGGGTTAAATTAAATTTTCAGTTTTGGTTCAGGTTGCATGATGACGAAATTTATTTTTCGGGTTCGGATCGGGTTACGGTACGATGGAATTTTTTTCCTGGTTCGGGTTAACTATTATATCCGGGTTCAGGTCGGTTTACGACACGAAGGAATTTATTTTATCGGGTTCAGGTCTGGGTACGGTTTGATGGAATTTTTATGTCTTGTTCGGGTTGGGTTACTGGTTAACATCGAATTTTTGGATTCGGGTCGCGTTGCGACATGAAGGAATTTATTTTGACGGTTTTGTATCGGGTTACGGTTCGAAGATTTTTTTTTTTTGTCGGGTTCGTGTCGGATTTCGGGTTAACTTGAGTTTTCATGTTCGTGTCGGGTTGCGACAAGAAAGAATTTATTCTGTCCTTTTAGGATCGTGTTACGATCCGGTGGAATTAATCTGTCGGGTTCGGGTCAACTTCGAATGGAATTTTCAGTTTCGAGTTGGGTACAACACCATATTTTGACGAAGAACTGGCCATTTTCTAAATAGGCATGGTCATTTTTCAATTAGCCTTTTGCTTTCTAGGCTCTTTGCAATAAGCCTGAAAAACATCAGCCTGATTGGGAAAAGCGAAATGATTCTCTAATTAGACCGGCTCTTTGCAAAGAGCCTAGGCTGTTTGCAAAGAGCCGGGTTTTCCAATTAGCCTACGACATATACATCAGATTGAAAAACGAAAAAATACGTGTTTAATAGTTTAGAAAAATGGCAACTTTGATATCCCTAAATAGATTTTTCGAAACTATTGAACATGCATTTTTTCGTTTTTCAATACGATGTACATTTCTCGAGTTATTCGAGCGTTTTCATACATCGTAATGGTAACGATTCTCACAGCATTGCACTCAATTACAGCGCCATCTACAATGTTTCGAAGAAAATGTTCAATACAAAAATTACGTATTTTTTCCCGTGGAATTCGAATCTACAATGAAACATGGGTGTCGTCACTTAAGATTTCAAATTTGCCCCCTTTCCCCTACAAGTGGGCAAAGTTGGAGGGGGGGGGGCAACTTGCATATCCCTAAATAGATTTTTCAAACATATTTAACATGCATTTTGCCGTTTTTCAATCCGATGTATATTTCTCGAGTTATTTGACCGTTTCCAGTCTTTTCGGATATATATAAATATATATATATAATCTGGATGAAACTAATTATGTGTATTAAGCTCACCAATTTCTCGACCGAGTTTGTTGGCCCACTTGGCCTGCCATCTTGTTCAAAGTGCCGACTAGAAAATTTAAAAGTAAAAAAAATAGACAAAAAATTCGAAATTCATATATATTTTTTGCTTAAGTGTTAGGCCTTGATACATGGATTCCGGAGCATATTTTGTTTTTTCTCTATTTAAGATGGCTGAAATATAGCAGTTTTGAAATTCTAGGGCGGCTGACATTTTGAAACAAGACAGTATATTACAAAAAATCAGGAATTAATTTATAAGTTTAATGAACGTGATTTTTCACAAATTATTATATTTCATTGTTGGATTCATTTTCCCAATCATATGCATAAAATTATTTATTCATATCCGCTAGCTTCAAATTCTCGCCAGGTTTGGCGACACATGGCTAAGGTAAAGCTAGGAGAGTCTGCGCATAATTCAAAAGAATAACAATAAAAAATCTAAATATTATTTTTTTTTGCTAAGCTATCCATGAATAATTTTTACTTCAATTGTTTTTTATGCATTTCCATTGCTATTTTGTTGTTATGTTGTAATTTAATACAACAGTTGTAATAAAACCAAGAAAGTTATTTTGCGCAATCTGTCCTTAGAGGGTTGGTGTGATTGCGCACATGGGTAGGAGAGATTGTTACTAATGAAACTACAATTAAATCGTTACCAATCATAATTACAATTAAATGTCATTGTTGTAAGGTTTTGTGAACAAATGTTGTTGTATTAGGAGTGAATGCTTCAACCTAATGATTAAAGAATCAGAAAAAGGAAATAATTTTAAAAACGATTAAAAATTTTTAATTAAAGGGAAAAAGAAATTAAAAATCAGAAAAATCAAGTTCAGATAAGATTACAAAATAACATTAAGTTACTTGAAAACACATTTAACTTAAAATTAGTCCATTTTCATTTTTCATTTTTTTACGCAAATTTACCAATAAGCTGCGTAATCTGTCCTAGCATGGAAACTAATGGGAAGAATGCACCATCTCTCCTAAGTAGCAGATGCGCAAACTCTCCATTTTCGGTACGAGATATTGCGCGGCCTTTTATTTAAACATGCCCGCTACTAAAACAAACCGTTGATGTTCACATTGTTAGTCTTGATTAGTAGCTTATGAGAAATCGTTTAAGTATAAAATATTTTGTATTACTGACATTGTATAGAAATTCTGAGGAATAGCTATGAAAATTCAGGCACTTACTTTTGGAAAAGAAAACAAACTAGCAATGCTTTATCTTAGACGCTCAAAACAATCAACGTGCACTTTCATATAGACACTTCACTACTGCTGTTGTACAACCACCTGGAGTCGCTGCGCGCTCACTTTACTCCTTCCCCCGAACCTCCATGTGCTTAATCTCTCCGACCGAGCCATCTCTCCTGGCTTTACATTAAATATCATCAAATTTGGAGACCAAAAATAAGTCTCCTTAAATGAAGCCAACTTGGCTTCAGCTGACTAATTTGATGAATTTCTTATTCAAATTCAGCATTAACTATCATTCTACTGTATATTAAATTGTGTGCATGCAATTAGCAATAATTATTAAATTTGAAGCTTTATATCTGAACTGAATAGGTTACATCATTTCTTATTCTTTTCTAGAAAATAAATAGATTACTTTTATTTAATATTACACAAGAACATTAAAAGGAATCACGTCACATTATTAAAAAAAAAAAAAGAATTTTAAAGAGTTAACGAAATTTAAAGAGTTAATATCCCACATAACACATTTTATTAAATTGCACTCAATAAAATAATAGCCTCCCGGTAAAATGTTTCATCACTCTTAATGGGTTTTCGAATACGAAAGGAGAAAAATCATTGAATTTACATTCATAAAGTTAATTAAATCTTTCTTTATCATTTTAGAAAGTATTACGTGTCTTTAGTTAAGTATATTGCTATTCTATAAACGCATTAACTAAATCTCTAGAATATAGTCTTTATTTTAACTTAATAGTCACTTGCAATGCATTGTCTTTTATTGTCTGAGTTTATCATTACTTATTCTTTTATTAAGAACTAGCTGATCCGCCCGGCGTTGCCCGGGCCCTTGATGATAACCTTAAGTTTTTATGACTTTATATCTTCGGAAAATCTTTCAAATTAACTTAATTTCGGTGGCCCACTGACTTCGACAGCGTATTGTGTTACAAATGGAACCGGTTTCCGCGGTCCCAGTGCCTTCAGCAACATCTACTGGTTTCGAAACAAACATATTTCTGAACTAATCTGTGATATGAGTTTCGGCTGCATATGGCAGCGTATACTTGGAGTTCTTCACTGGAGTCAATCGAAAATCAAGTTGAATGAGTCAAACTCCGAATTAATCAGGCCCACAGAACCCGATATAAAAATGCCCCACCTGGCGTGGCAGATGGAACAAAAATCTGTAAAGCATTCGTACACCAAGTTGGATAAATGAAACCGCATTGTAATCTGGTACATAGAACACGAGATAAGAATGTACCACCTGTCGACGGAAGGTGGAACTAAAATCTCTAAGACAATTGAAAATCAAGTTGAATGAGCTAAAGTGCGTCGTAATCGTCCCATAGAACCTGAGATAAGAATGCGCTCCCAGGCGGTGGAAGGGGGAACTAAACTCTGTAAGACAATCGTAAACTAAGTTGAATGAACCAATTACTGTTGCAATCGGTCCCATGGAAACCGAGAAAAGAATGCGCCATTAATGTTCGAAACTGGTCGTAATGGAAGTCTAAGATAATCTTTCATAATGCAGAAATTAGCTGAATCGTAAATTAAGTTGAATGAACCAATTCCCGTTAAAATCTGCCCATAGAACCCGAGAAAAGACTGCACCGTTAATGTTCGAAACTGGCGGCAACTGAAGTCTAAGATAGACTTTCATAATGCAGAAAATAGCAGAATCGTAAGCTAAGTTGAATGGCTTTCCCGTTGAAATCGGGAGCATAGAACTCGATAATATAAGACACCGTTAATTTTCGAAACTGGTTGTAACTGAAGTCTAATATAAAATATCGTAATGCATAAAGTAGCTGAATCGTAAGCTAAGTTGAATGAAACAATTACTGCTGAAATCAGGCCCATAGGACCAGAGAAAAGAATGCGCCATTAATTTTCGAAACTGGTTGTAACTGAATTCTAACAAGAAGAAGGCTAAGCTTGGTAATCACAGATATTCTCTCTCTCTCTCTCTCTCTCTATATATATATATATATATATATATATATATATATATATATAAGTTGAAGGGTAAAAGCCGCTTGTCGCTGGTCTCAATTTTTAAGTAGTCGCGAGCGGCCACTGCGTTGTCCATAGTTGGAGGTAATGTTTCATATTAGATATTATCGACACACTCTTGACATTGGGGATCAAATAATTTGAATTCTCTAAGAATTTTCGAAATACAATGCTCCATGCGTCTAGCTACAACTAGTATTCCGCGTTCGAAATCTGCTCATTCCCGTCGTGCGACAATAATCACGCCAAAAACCTTTCCATATGAATCCCTTGAGTACAAATGGAAGCCTGACAGTGCACTGACCATTATACAGGGTGGTTATAATTAAAGTTACCCTGTTTAGTCCTACGTAGAGTCTGCTCTTGTTGACAGATATCGCTGAAACTTGGAATTTAAATTATATGGACCATGGCGAAATGAAATCTGCAATAGAAAAATAGTTAAAATTTCGACCACCAGGTGCGAAGGAGGCGCATGAAGACCAAAAATGTGACTGGAAACTGGAAACACAAAACTTTTTTTATTTACAGCACATGTTCAATGTGCATTTCATTTGCGTCAAGCACATGTTCATAGCATATTATATCGTGTTCAACAGTAGCGTGAAGAGTTTTTCGTCAATTGCAGCAACATGACGAGTTATGCTTGCTTTAAAATCACGCGGAGTCCGTATGCTTCTCCATACATGCGATTTGTCAGGAATTCCCACAACCAGAAGTCACAGGGATTCACGTCCGGATAACGAGGAGTCCAGGTTGTCGGAAAACTTCTCGAAATTACCCGATCATCTCTAAAGTGGGCACGAAGCAGTGCCGTCACTGCTCTGTCTATGTGAGGTGGTGCACCATCTTGCATGAATACGGTAGTCTCTAAACACTCTCGCTCTTGTAAGGGTAGAATAGTCTCCTGCTGAAGGAGGTCGCAGTAACGGGTACCCGTAATGGAACACCTTTTAGGACTCTGCGAAACGTTCTCCTCTAAAAAAGGGACCAAGAATGAAATCAGCCGTAAAGCCACACCATACAATATTGTAATCAGGCTGCAAAGACTTTTCATGCACAATATTAGGACTTTCAGTACCCCATACGCGACAGTTCTGAGTATTCACTGCTCTATTTAGGGTAAAATGCGCCTCGTCCGACCACAAAATGCTCCAAGGCCATATATTGTCAACGGCTATTCTGACCAAAAATATCCTCACAAATTGAGTTCGTGTGTCCGGGTCTGCAGGTTTCAGCGCTTGAAAAACGTGAATTTTTTATGGATACCACTTAAAAATTTATCGAAGACCTTTTTGTACTGTAGACCAAGGAAGAGACAAATCACTCGAGCACTTTTCTTAGAATATTGGGAACCGGACGCTCTTTCGACCACGGCAAGAGCGACTTCTTCGGCAGTTTCATTTGAAATCCTTTTCCGTTCTCTCCCTTGCAGCACATCCAGCTCCTCAATCTCTTCAAATTTAGACATAATTTTTTTCAAAACCTGCCTCGACATTGGTCCTTTTCCTAAACCTTTCAAGCGTCGATATTCTCGCAGTTCAATTGACAAATTACTGCCGTTCTGATAAACCAACTGCACCAGTAACGCTCGTTCCTTCTTCTCCAACGGCATGGTGCAGAATGACTTTACGGCAGCGACTACTAGCTTTTTAAACCGCTCCAAATTTGCATAAAGTCCTTTCTCGTATATGAAAACCGCCATCTATTTTGAACTATTATTGAACTATTTTTTATTGCAGATTTCATTTCCCCATGGTCCATATAACTTATATTCCAAGTTTCATCGATATCTGTCAACCAGAGCGGAATCTACGTAGGTCTAAACAGGGTAATTTGAATTATAACCACCCTGAACATATCTTACGCAATGCTACTGCCATCTAGATGTCTGAATATTGCTATCCCATTACTTTTGGCACTCCAGAGTAGCTATATATACTAGCAAGCTATTTTTTGAATATGCTCATTCATTAATTATATACCGGGTGGTTATAATATAAGTATCACTATTTGTACCTGTCTGTAGCTCGAAGGAATAACCCGAATAAAACGAAAATTGGTACACTTACTATTCTAGAAGGGGGAAGAAGAATGGAACAAAAAAAATTAATTGCAATAATCGCCGACGGATGTCGCTTTTGAGTATGAAATGTAATGTGTAATATTGAGTACCGTGGAGGTGTCGCAAACCTCAAGGACTTTACCGCATATTACGACATGTGCGAAACATCCCTCCTGATGCGTTACATTCCGCAGTTGAGCACGTCGTGCACCGCCTGGATTGTATATTCCAGTACCAATTGTATCCTGCCATGTGGAACCTGAACATGATCGCCACTGACATTCAAAAGCGTAACCACATTCACTGTGACATTTTCCAATAAATTAGGTGTGTCATCCGGTTTGACGCCTTAATTCTTTGTTCTTGTTTCACACATTACTTTTCACCCTCAGTTCACATCTCTCGGTGATTATTGCAATTATTTTGTTATTGTTCCATTCTTCTTCCCGCTTCTCGAATAGTAAGTGTACCGATTTTGGTTTCATTCGGGTTATTCCTTCGACCTACAGACAGCTCCAAATAGAGATACTTATATTGTAACCACCCTGTATATAACAAATTCGAACATGAAATGCATAAGTTTCTGTGACCGAGTGTGTCTCTCCGATTTTCTTTGTACTGACAATTCGAATTATGAAGATTGTTAAAGAGATTTTTTAATGACTCCTAAAATTAAATAATAAATCGGTGAAGTGCGAGTATTACTCCCACTCAAAGGGTTCTGTACATTAAATTAATTAATTACTACCTGCAATAGTACAAAAAGTCGCTGATAAAGGAATATTGACTTTGTTAAAAACTATACAATGTTGTATACAATGTTGTACAATGTGTAGCTATATATATTAGCAAAGAATAGATGGATATAATGGAATTCAGAGAGATATGAGCCCTAAATAGTAACAAATATCGACATTCTGTATGACTTTTTTAAATCCTTATACAAATCGGTTTTTGATGAATAAAAAATAAATGAATAACGCTACATTGCACGAGGATGTTGGAGAATACATTGTCAATAAGTGTGTTTTCCCTGGTACTAGATTCTTGTGTGATAGGACATAGACAAGCAGTTAAAAAATATTCCGACAGTTTATTTCTAGATTTGTTTCACAAGTTGAGATTGAAATGGCCTGTGATGATTAAATTTTGACATACCTTGACATACCTAGCGATAGAATTAGGGTAAAATGCAAGACCTTTGAAAAGAAAACCCAACAAAATCTTTAAAAAAAAGTAGATGGTTAAACAAAGTATCACAACTGTTCAAAGAAAATATATTCGTATACGCAAAACAACAGTGCATGTCATAATAGTAGTCTATTGGAATGAAACACGATCAATATTTCTGACTCTAAGACAAAGACCTTGTACAAAGTTTAAACTTTGCTGAGTGTCAACCACGCTTCGGAAAGGGTTCGCAGGATTGCCCTCAAGAAGTCACATGTTAATCATATTTTACAGAACAGTAGACAATTTTGGTGATTTCGAAAGAAAAAAAAAGAGCAAAACATTCTAACTCATCTTTAAACATAAAAGCATGATACTCGTAGGCATGATTAGCGAAGTGATATGTAATCGAAAAGTTTTTCATTATAAATGAATTATATAATGAGTTATAAGCGATTGTTTTCTCAAAACTAGACTTTTAATGTCGTGGAATTTTCTATGAATTACTTTTAAATAATTGCCTTCAATAATAGAATTCAATTGGAATGAAAAACGTTGACTATCACTATGATTCGCATTACCTAAAACAAAGACCTTGTAATAAGCTTAAATTTGCTATTGTGCCAAGTTCGTTTCGAAGGAAGATCGCAATGTTTGGACGTCGCCTTCGTCCATGCTGTGTTTTTCTTGATAGGTTTTTAATTAATATCTCAGATAATTACCTACAAAAGTTTTCGAAAATCATTATCATGAATACTTGAATGATTTGTACCTCAAGCGGCTGTCAACTCTCCTCTGACGCCTGCATTTTAAAGTTTGTGTGTAACGTAAAAATGCGATTTTCTCAGAAACTATATGTGATCTAGGATAATCACTACAGTTTTCCTTGAAAATATAATACCTAAAATTAAAACAAATATATTTTTGAGTTTGGTGTTACAAGATCTTTTATACGATACAACACATGATATACGAAAAGAAATTTTATTTTTTCAAGTAACCCTAAATTTTTCATAAAAATATTTGTGCTTTTCTAATAATCCAGACATACGTCTGTCAGTAGCCTTTATAATTTTCCAAAGTTTGAAATTTCCGCCTTCCATAGTTTATGAGCCGAACGGAACTGAGATGCGGACAGACAAACACAAGAGTGATCTTATCATGGTTCCGCTTTTACTTATTAAGTACGGAACCCTAAAATGCAAAAAACACTTTTCCGACTTTAGCAATAATGATCTCGAAGCTGCTGGATTCGCCCGACCTATTTAACAGCCCAGCCCACCCAAAACCGCTAGTGGATGCCTTAATCTTATTGAATTTAGCTTTAAATTCTTCCGGTGACATCGTCCGTGATCGGAGATAATACCGTTCCCGTCGATAATTGAAGTAAAGGGACATCTCATACCGCCGCGGGTCGGTTTTTCCGCTAAGTAACGTCGGGATAAAGACGTTAATTTTTGAAATTGCATCTTCTATATAGTTTACTTATATATCCTCTTTCACGTTACTAAACGGTGAATTTTCGTTACAGTGTTCTGAATGTGTTGGTAATTGTTTCATAATCTATTCTTGATACATGATTTTCTTCCTTTTTAAAATTTTAACTAATTACATTTGTATAGTTAAAATGAGACATAATTTATTTTGTGTGCATTTATTACAGGATGAAAATTATCTAGAAGTGCTTAGGGAAATATTTTATTTTGTTTGTAAGGAGATATCTCCAAGCATTTTTTTAAGGTAAACACACAATTAACTTTTTTGTACATTTTATTACCTTGGGGAATGAAAGTCGGTACAAAGACAAAGTTACTTTCATATACTAAAAACAAGCTCTCGCGAAATAATTTAATTCTTACTCCAAGAAAATTTTGTTATCTTTGAAGATTGTTTTTTACGTTGTTAATAAATAAAATAGAATAATTTGAAATTCTATTTGTTAAAAATATCGATAATGTTTTTGTTTTTTTATATATATAAATATAAAATTTCGTTTTTTAAACGGTAACAGACAAATGAAAATTATTTCAACAAATGAATATATTTTGAAATTTAGTAATTTAGAGTTTTGTATAATATGTTCTTATTTTACTTTTCCTTTCTGAATATTTATTATTTTCCAATTACGAAGTGTGTTATAAAACAGAAAAAAAAAACATAATATCTTCATAAGAAACTAAGTCAAATAGAAAAGTTATTAATTTCATATAAAATTCAGTAAATGATGTGTCTATAGAAAATATGCTTTGACTACAAATTTCTCATGATATACCAAAATGTAAATATCCACTTAAAAAGGAAACCAGAAAGGAAAATCATGCATCAAGCATACATTATGAAATACTTACCAACATACTAAGAATACTGTAATGAAACTTCGCCTTTTAATAATGTAAAAGTAAACGTCCCAGTAAACAATTTACAAAACGCGTAACCCAATTTCAGAAATTAACATTTATAATCAGAAAAATGTCTCAATTCTTTTTTTTATATTCTATATATTTGTATACATACAGCATAGTATGCTAAAATTTAGTGCAGTTAGTAAATACATACTACAGATGAACGTTCCCCTACAGCAATGTCCATAATAGGTGGAAATGTACTCAAATTATTTTGTGCAACCCTGTATACGATCTATAAAATTTCTACGCACCAGCTTTGTGGAAAAATGTAATTACATTTAAACTAGTCGTTGGGGGCCACCGTAATACTTACCCATCATGGATATGCATAATGTAAAATATTAAAATAAAAAATGTGTAAACTACTTATAAAATGCATTGCAATTCGAATAAAATCGCAGCTTGATGACGTCCTAAACTTTAAAGGCTCGACTACTGAATTGCTTAAAAGAAACATCCATATAACTCCAAAACCAAAAATCCTATTAACTAGCGGTTTATTGCATCTGATTAAGCGTCTCATTTCCAATTAAAATATATCTTTGAATTGAAATTTGGGTGAAATACATTGTCATGAAAAATTGCAAAGTGCGGAAATTGGATTACAAATATCTCGGCAACTCATTATTCGATCGACTTCATGCTTTATGCAAAATTTATGTTTTTTTATTGTCCTTTATACTCACTCCTTAAAATAAACAATTTCGAAAATTTTTATATACCTTTTATCAGAACGAATATTTCGAGAGTCCGAAAAAATAGTTCCGGAGAATCGAGGTTACTGAAATTCAATAAGTTTCTTCCCATTATTACGTACTAAGTACATACCGAATTTCAAGTCTCTATCTCAATTTTTTCGGGAGATAGAGCGTTTACAGACACACAGACACACAGGCACACAGACGGACGGCTATTTTTTTTTCTAAAAATATGTTTTTCGAAATCTCCTGTGTCTGAAACGTGTAAATCCGTCAAAATTTTTTTTCGATTTTCAAAACGATTACAAGACCCTATACTACGTATGATGGTTAAGCAAAAAGCATACCACAACTGAAAATGGACTTCTAGCAATTTTTATTCATAGACAGTACTGTAACCGTATTTTTTGTGTGTCCCGCAAAGTGAAGGGAAAATGTTGTGCACACTTTAAACATCTTAAAATGCACCTCTTGGATGTATATTAATTTCAATATGTTTGGAATAGTGGAAATGTCATTGAAATACACTTCAAAAGATTTTATCAATAGACTATAATACAACGGTATTATTTTAAGTGGTCCCGCAAATGTGCTCTTTATTTTCCATTGGAAACATTCCATAGTTAATTTCAATACCACAAATCAACTACAGGCAATACGAGTATATTTACGCAAATTAGAGCACAGATACACGCTTAGACAAGCTGAAGTCACAAACACTTTTCAACTATATTGGTAAATTATTAAAAGGCAGAAAACCAACAATAAAAATGCACAAATAATACACAAAAGAGCAGCTAAAAACTGTTTCGAATCCACAAACGAGATTCTTCTTCAGTGCGAAAGAGAGCAAAGCACAGCGTGCTAGAAAAACAAGACTGGGCAAAACGACAGATAGGCGGTGGCTTATATATCCGATGGGGGTAGTGAACACCTAAAAACAGCCAATGAGAAGAAAGCAGCATGAAATAACTGAGTGGAAAAGTATAGACATCTATTGGAGAATGCAATAAGAAAAAGAAAACCAAAAAGGGAAACTGAATAAATACTTTCCAAATACTCGAAAAATCAGAAGTACTAGATAAGTCATTCACTAAGGAGCATTTTTGAGCATTTTTAATGATATGGAAAGCTTCCCAAAAATCAAGATTGTGGATTCCAAATGTGGATTTCAAAAGTCGAAACAGCTGTTTGCTGCTTTTTTTGTATTATTTGTGCATTTTTAACCTTGGTTTTCTGCCTTTAAATATTCTTGCACAAAAGTTTTTTTTTTTTTTTTTTTTTTTTTTTTTTTTTTTGTATGTTGGCAAATGTTAAAAAGTATCTGGTAATAAACAAAGTCATAAAATTTTAAATTTTTAAAAACAGGCCTAATGTCATCTTTCTTAAAAGAAAATTACTTTAGTACTCCGAGGGAAAGTGTAAAAAACGTGAATGATGGTGCTTCAAATCATTGCATTATAGTTTGTCCAACTGTAAAATATTCTTATTTGTCTTCTTGTAGACAATTTATTAACACTTTTCAAATTATTTTTAGGGATTTAATTTCATACCTGTTGCATGTAATGAAGTACAGGGTGATCAGAAAATGAGTATACATTTGAAACATTAATAATTCACGGAATAATGTAGGTAGAGAAGTAAAAATTGACACACATGCTTGGAATGACATGGGGTTTTATTGTATCCACAAAAAAGTTCATAAAATGGCCGACAGATGGTGCTTCGTGTGATAAGAAAAGCAACAATTAGCAAAACAAATTATGACAAACCGAAGACGATGTTCTTCAGAACGAATGCTCAACTTGTCCACCGTCATCCCTCAACAATAGCTGTAGCCGAGGGACAATGTTGTGCACAGCACTATGCAGCATATCTGTAGTTATGGGGAGAAATTGGCGTTGGATGTTGTCTTTTAGCATGCCTATTGATGTCGGTCGATCGCGGAAGATTCCCCATTTTGATAGTAGAGCTTCACTAACATTGCCTTTTCTTATAACGTCAACATATTGCTATTGCTGGTGCATCTGATTCTCTCTCTAATTACAGCTTCTTTTATACACGATTCTCAGGCAGAGTCACTGACGTTTTGCTTTTCAGTGCCATCTGTCGGCCTTTTTTTTTTTGTTTAACCTTTTTTTGTGTGGTTACAATAAAACCCCATGTCATTCCAAGCATGTGTGTCAATTTTTACCTCTGTGCCTACATTATTCCGTGAATTATTAATTTTTCAAATGTATACTTATTTTCTAATCACCCTGTATATAAAACTACGTTTATAAATTGATAACCGACAAATTTAAATTATTTCATCCAGGGTTCGTACGGGTCCTGGAATTTTAAGATCAGGAAATTTTTCTGTACCAGTATGTTTTTATAGATAATCTCTTCTTAAATAAGGGGGCATTTCGCACGTTTGAACTTGATGTTTTTTTTAGAAAAATATACTGGTACATCACCTGGAAAATAACGGTACCCGTACGAACTCTGTCATCAAATGAAAATAGTTTGAAATTTCGTAACATAATATACTTATTTTTATTTTTTCTTTCAGATATTTTTTTTTTAATTGTAAACTGCTTTATAAAAATAAAACAAACATTTTTTATTATATTTTCATAATAAAATAAGTCTATTGGGTTACTTTTTTTATTTTTATAAGAATTAGTAAATAAAGTTTCTATAGAAAATACGCTTTGGTTAAAAGTTTCTGATGGTGTCCAAAACGTAAGAAATGTATCTTATGATAATCAAAGTCTTGCAAGCTTTAATCTTTTAGAAAAAAAACGGCATGTGGTCCTAGCCTAATCTCATCTTGATAAAGTATTACGAATTGTGTAAATATAAAATAAGTTAACAAATTAAAAATCAATAAACAAAATTTGAGTTCAATATTTGGTCTATTAAATAAATACATGGTTATATCATAAACCAATATGTTAAAGAACAATATGCAATGTAAGTACTAAAAAAGCAACTAAATCGATTATTTAGTTAAGTTTAAAGTATATTTCGGTATGATGCTCATAGGTATTATTAAAGAGTCTATTTTTTTATTCTTTGAAGGAAAAAAGAGCTTTTGAAAATCCGCTTGAGATGAATATTTTATGTAAATATTAATTTAAATTTAGAGGATACAAAAATACATAAATATTTCATTGAAATCTGGATCATATTTATATAAATTCAGCAATTCCATGAATACGAAAATAATTCCATATGCGTTGTCAAAATTACCATATTTATAAAACACACAAAATGATATTTTATAGTACATTTTCATAAAATGCAGCCAAATGTACTTCAAGAAAATACCGTGAAATGGTATTTGCTTTGAAGTATTTGTTATTATTTTAAAATGATAAATTTTGAGCAGAAAGTAAATTTATTATGATCACGATTTGCACATTTATGGATGTAGGAAATCAGATTTCCAAATAAAATCTTGAAATCAGGCTTGCTAACATTATTTGTTTAGCTAGTTGGTAAACAATACACGTTGAACTCTTTAGGATGCTAATATTTCAGGATCAATACAAATATCCATTCAGAAATTTCCATTTATCATTGAAAACATTTTCGTGTTTTATTTTTGAAATATAAATGAAATTAGACTAAAAAAAAATAATAAGTCTTTCATTAAACAATAAAACTTCAAAAGTTTTTTTTTTAATCTCAAAATTTATATGACTAGCTGACTCCTAAAGTTTGTATGGTTTGCTTCTTTAGCCTGATTTAGTATGAAATTATTTATTTAAAAGTGCTGCGCACGCGAGGAAAATTCTTTATTTCCACTTTCAATCGATAGGGGGAGCATTCTGATATAAACAAACCTCCGACACGTGATCGCGCTGCCTGCAGCACCGTATAGTAGGTGTGTAGCACACATGCTGCAAAATCTTTTTTTTCCACATTCCGACGCCAAGGGGTGCACTCTGTTCCAAACAAGCCACCTTCAAACGAAACTACGACACATGTCCCCGCTGCCTCCAGCACCGTATAGCAGACATGCTGCACACGAGCTGCAAAATTCTTTAGTTCTACTTTACACCGCCAGAGGGCGCAATTTGTTCTATACGTAAATCCGACATGGGTACCCGTTGTATCAAGGGAGTTGAATGAAACAATTACCATCCAAATCGGACCTATAAAACTCGAGAAAATCACGCCCCCTGGCGGTGGAAGATGGAACTAAAATCTGTAACGCGATCGAAAGACAAGTTGAATCATCCAAACCCCGTTGTGATTGGGCCCATAGAACCCGAGATAAGAATGTAAGTGCTCAACAACAAATCACTTACTTTGATTGTTGGTATACAGCAAGTAAATACGGGTTGTGTTCTTTTATTAGGAACATAAGTTTAATTTTTACGAAAATCGTTATTTGAAATTTCCAGTATTCTCTATATATAACATTTGTAAAACACTACTGAAGAAGCTAAAAGTAATAAATTTCTTCAATGGAATTTGCTTTGTGTAAATCAGAGCAAGGCGTTAACCTCCATCCCTCCTCATACCCGCAAATATAACGAATAATTTCTGCAAGAAAACCACCTTATCCTACATTAACGCGATCATTAAAAAAATAAATATAGTTTTCTGATAATTAGAACATAACGAAGACGTTACGCTAAAATAGCCGCCAGATGGCACCCCTTTCCATCCTCAATTTCAAATCTATATCTTAATTAGTTATGTTAATTATTGTTCATTAGTAAAAAGTGACAGTTATTTACTTTCATTTTCGCAATCTAAATAGAGGGATCGGTCACTTTAAAAAGATGTTACACAACTTTTCCATACTGTAAGAAATTTCACTTCGCAGTGACGCGATTATTTTAACAATCCAAGAGCACAGAAAAATCTGTCTAAGAGCTGAGCACTTCAATAAGTACTGCTGGCGAAAGGCATCTTATTTGATGACTTTTTACTGCAGTGCGCAAATGAGTTTTGGCCAAAGAGAAAGCGCATAAAGACGGATTTTATTTCCCAGCAGCGTGGAATTAATAGACGTGTAAAGGCACTCCCAATAAAACATGCGATTTTTTTTAATACTGAAAGAAAAAAATGGCAATAGAATGAGATTCGCAGAACAAATAATTTTATTAGAATTAATATCGGCGTTTACAAAAATGAAAAGACCTTGAAACTAACAAATGGGCTTAAAAAGAAACAAATATATTAATACGTGAATTGTTCTTTTGAAATAAGACTTTAAAAGGAGAAATTAAATACTAATTTACACAATTAGATGAATTTGGATGAAAGGAAAATGAATGACTGAAATAATTTTAAGACAGGGAAATATTAAATAAACTACCTTTGTAAATTATCTTAGAAGGGAAATACATATGTATATATCTATATACATACATCTAAACATCTATATCTATATATCTATATACGTGATGAAACGATGAGTGTTGGTGGTTTTCCCGTTGAGTAATTTCTTCTATTTTTATTATTTCTTGATGAAGTGAAATTGTTCGTTATAATCTGTAATCCAAGGATCAGATTAATATTTCCAACAGGGCATAGCATTTATTCTTCATTTACAGGGACACATAGTAAATTCGATTAGAGTACTGTTTATGAGCGATAGTTGCTGGAATTGCGTTTTCAGTTTTGGTACGCGTTTCTCAATGTAACTAATTCATCCCATATCACTTGGTCAAATTCAATAGACCATGGACAGGAAACTGCACCATAGAATCCGTGTACATTTCCTCCTATAGCAGGGAATTGGAGATGTGGAATTTTTAGCTGAGTTATGCGTTTAATAAACGAATTAAATGTTTGCGTAAAATGTAGTATATAAACAAATCTATAGATCATTCATAATGATGCTTAAAATAATTGGGATATTTTTCTGACTTTAGCTGGTGAAATTGGGTAGTCAAATGAGGTACTCGTTTTCCATATTGTTTACTTAGACGTCATATTTCGCATTTTTAAATGGTGAAGTTTTGTTACAGAATGTGGTGGAAATACTTTTTTAATATATTAAAGTGTTTCTTATTATACGCTTCACGCATTTTTCTTTCTTGTTTAAAAACAAATATATATATATATATATATATATATATATATATATATATATATATATATATATATATATATATCTGGCTGAGTATATTTTCGAGCGTGTTCCAAACTATAATTTATTCCTTTACATTATTTATAGACAGTAGAATTTACGTTGTAAGATGTCTTATTTGATATCTATATTAATTGCGCAGTATAATAATTTCCTTTACTTATTTATTTGTTATTCAATAGGTTCACATTTATTTTCAATACATTCAATTAATCTATCTGTACTAACTTTATATGCTAAAGTTTATACCCTCATTTCTTATACAATTGTTTTTAGAAGCTCTAAGAATTCCATTCTCCTTTATAAAGGAAAACGTTACACTATCCATAAGTTTGTAATTCAGATATGTGAAAGTTTGTAATTTTCCATGATCTAACATAATTATTTCAGCAAATATTTAATATCGTAAATAATAAAGGAGGAATGTTTCTTTTCAACTGTTATGAAAACTGAAGGATACGAAATATCTTTTCCTCTGTTAGATATTGAGAAACAAAATAAAGAAATAGACATCAATTGCAAACATATTTGTTCTCTCCCTTTCGTAAATATATTTTTGTTGTACGATATTAAAATATGGGATTATATAGAAATAAATTATTAGAAACGTTTACAAATAAGTTATTATTTAAAATATTGTATAATTCCAGTGTGTCTTTCTACTTTCAAATATATAGAGTAAAACTATTCTGTAAGCATGATTTGTGTGCGCGCGTGTATGAACAAGGTAACTCCCAAACGGTATTTCAGATTGAGTTCTCATTTCGAGATTCTGTTCTTTACCACTTTGTAGATCGTTTGTGCAAATCGTCTGACGGATTAATTATTCACACCACTTTTAAAACTATTATCAAACCATTTTATGACCTTTTACATAAGGAAAATCACGTAGGAAATGTGATTTAATAGAAATGAGAAATATTGCAGATATTTCATTGAGTATCAGTGTCGTAGAAGTTACGTCACCAGATCTTAAACGGTAAGAAAAGGGTCCAACGACGGTAGTAGAAGTTAGATCCAGTGGATTTAGTCGTATTCTGGCTAAAATACTTAGTGGAGACTAAGACTGAATTTTCTTGCTTCAGGATATTGGAGATTGTTTTCACTACGTGATGATCAACCTGAGAGTTTGAACAGCGTGGTAAGTGGAGTAAACTAAGACTGTCAGCAATGAGCTCAGCCATATCAGAGTTTGGATGGGCCATTCCATGGGGGTCATTAAGAGCCTGAATGTGTGATCGTGTCCTACGATATACGGGCCGTTTCCGACGAAATTGAGTTCTCAGAAGTCGATAACGACTCAACATAGGTGTTCCAGTGGGATACACTGAAAAATCTCAACAGCAGTACTGGACAAGCTATGTATAGTATAAATATTCTGCGAATTACCCTAGGTGCGGTACGGAGGGCATTTTTGGAAGGTTGTTAGGACAACCTGTTTACCATACGACTTCTCAAAATGAGAAGTAATTTTAAGAAATCGGCATCAGATATTGCACCGATTTTGGGGGCGATGTAATTTTGCTAGTCACAGAAGGAGTATACTTGATTTTAGCAACTAACGCTTCCATAGTATTTGCATACGAGATTACTGGATCCACTTTCTTGGACGGAAAGTATGGCGCGTATTTAGTTTTTATAGATTTTCATATATTTTTACTAATTTTTTAATTTTGTTCACTCGGGTGCATCGGGCACAATATGTAGTTAGCAGGGTGAAGTCCGTCACAGAGTGCACACTTACAAGGGATATCATATGGTTTAGGAACAGCACATTTACCGCATTTTGATGGGAGATGACAGACTGCCGCTGAGTAAGTATACCCTTGGCAGTTGTGACACTGTATGGGACACTTACAACCCCGAAACTTTTTCATTTGTACCTGAAGACCCAGGATATTTGCAATTTGAAATAACAGATCAGTATTGTTTTGCTGCCTGAGTATATGAATTAGAAAGAGGGGTAGAGTCACATGGTTTCTAGTGTTGCGTTTGTATATCTGATTAATTGCTAGATCATTTGAATAAGCAGTAGCTAAAGCTTTCTGAATTAAGGGATTACAGCATTTGTCGGCAAGCATCTGAGGACGAAGTTATATACATATATTTTAATTTTCCAAGAAGAAAGCTACTATAATTTATCCTTTCTCTGATTAAAATGCCTTGAACTTAACGGTACTGCATTTCGGAGTCTATCGAAACTCTGATCCTCTTATTTTTCATGCTGAAACAAACGGAGGGAACCTACTATCGGAGGACAATTAATAAATTATCCCAATGCTTATTGGGTTCAATGTAGAAATGGGATGTTATTCTTTTTTTGCTTTGGGTTCTGCTTCTTTCCTGGGGCCGGCAGAATTAGATTTGTTAAGGTTAAATTTCTTTTTAGAATAAAGAAAATTTATTCTTCAGAATTTTCCTCATCAAGACGAGGTTTACTGGAATTATTGGATGAAATTTGATCGACATGCATATTATCTTCCTCACTAAAACTAACTATTATCCGATTGCGATGGAGGTTGGATCAATGGGGAAATCTCAAAATACGGGTAGTTCACTTACCCTCAAGTTGGCTTCGATTTCGTTATTCAATGCTTGAAGTCGGGTGGTAAGCAACGCCTGTTTGGCAGTCAGATCACTCGACTTGAATTCATCGGTATTTGTCTTAATTCGATCATTAATGACATCTTTGTCAAAACTCACATGTTTCTGGGCTGTATGGTAATATTCCAGTAGAATATTTTTTTTTTTTTTTACCTTTTAATGAAATCATCATTTTTAGTCTCACACAGAAGAATGGACTTTCGAAGTGTTTTGGCTTCAGGTAAAAGGTCATCGTGAAACCAGTTCAGATGCGAAAAAGACATGTTGAGTAAAAAAAGTTCGATGAGTGGCAGGAACAGCTCTCAAAAATGTGATAAGAAGATGCTATTCTCAAAAGAACTGAAACATTACTATCCAGCCATAACATATTGCAACATCACAATATTAACCCATTTTAGGCCAAGCATAGAAATTTTATAAAATGTGGTATTATTTGCAATGAAATTTGCTTAAATTACATTCATTAAGACATCAAAAAAGTTTTGTGCATGAAAAATAATATTTTATTTAATTTGACGTTACCATTATTAATTTATTATTAATAATTTAACATTAAATTTAAATAAAAAAATTTAAGTTTTCTTATGGCATTTGTTTTATTTTTATTTTATTTACAGAACTTGCAACTTTACTCCATTATAAAAACATATGATTAATCTCAAGTGGAATAATTATACATTTTCAAAAAGTCGAAATTGTCAATAACCGTTTCAAGTAAAAACCAGCGTATTTTGAAAATTTCTCAGCAGAAAGTAATTACTTCAATTGCATTACTAATATTTTATAGATGTCTCCAGAACCCTTAAAAATAGCATAAAAATAAAATTAGCAAAAAATATACGTCACAGTGTTAATAAAAAAATATTTATTGAAATGGTGCGTTTACGCACCTTTGGCCGAAAATGGGTTAAGTAAAGCACCAGTAAAAAACAAGTATCATCAAGAACTCAGTCAGACACGTATTGCATCTTTGACTGTCCGAACGCTCCTCCGTTATTTTATATATTCACAAAATGTCTGCTATTAAATAAAGCAAATATTACTATTAGTGCTGGTATGAATTCTGAATAAAATAAAATTCCGTTAATTGTAGCCCACTAAAGAACGTATTAAAACAGATGAACAGGGTGAGAGGAATACAAATAGAAATCATAACTTTAAAAATATGTTTTGGTAAAATTTTAAATGGACTTACTGCACCCAACACATTTTAAAAAAGGTACATTTTTGTTTCGCTTTTGAAAAGATGGTACATATTTTGTATTCTATGAATAGTTACAAAACATGGCAATTATACAAAAATGTAGATTAACGAATACGATCTTCATTATCAAAATTGAATTTAAAACTACGTACAAAATATTTGTATTCTAAAGGCAAAATTTGTTTCTCAATTCTTCAAACATTTTGATAATTTAAAATGCTATAAAAAATTTTTATTCATTATCATTCGCCTTCTTCGTATCTAAAAAGCACAATACGCAATGCCTGGCATTTATCCAATTATGATTTCGTAAATTGTATTGCACAATAGATAGAAATATTATTAAAAATATTCTGAAATATTTTTTGTGTTACGTAACTTTTTGATGTTAGTTTAGAAAATAAATTCATTTAAAATCTGAAAACTATTTTATTGTACTGCATTTTTACAAGGTTAAAAAGTTAGTTACATAAAACATGATTTATTTTATGTTTTGTCCAATTTATCGCTTAATGATTTGTTTCTTTTTCTCGTTTTCATATAAAGAGTTATACAGTAAAACATGAAAAAAACTATGTTGATAAAGATAAGAATTTCGAAAATAATTTCTGATGAAAATTCTGATGAAAATTTCTTCATATAAACTCAGCAAAATAAAGTTATCTCTGGCTAGTTGAAATTTAGGATATATGATCTACAATTGATCGAAAAGTCGCAAGACTTTTAAAACTTAATAATTAGTAAACTAAGTACAGTAGAAATATGCTCTTTTCATGGAAATGCTTAGAAACGAGTGGGGTTCTTAAAACATATATTATAATAGTTAAAGTTTTGACCAGCAAGTGACGCTGCAATTGAAACTATAATTCTGCTATGGTATAGTATTCGCTCAGAAAAGTAATCAGTGCCTAACTGTTACAACATTGGAATGTGTGATGCCCATCACTTGCCGTCAGAAGCTGAAAAAGAGCCTGCGAAGAGATGAAGTGTATTTCAGGGGGTATATCGAAAACTTAATGGCGTTTAGCGTAGTTCAACTGGATCAATGACATAGACAGATCTCTGTATACATGTTACTTCAGGTAGACCAATAACCAAAAGTCATAAGGAGGATCTGGGTGTCACAAGGATCTGGAGATTTTAGAGACCATTTGCGCAGAAAAGAACGACTCAGGACGGGACTGTCTTAATGTAGACTTCAGGATTTTCGTGATAGGACCAGCGATTTGTGGGGGCGCTCTATCCTGTATGAATGTTATGGACTAGAGCGATTGCCGTTGTTGCATGTGAAAAATGACATTATCCATTAAATCAAAATCTGAGCGGTATCTTAGGAAAGATGTTGCGTAATTAACTCATCTACTATAAAGGAATGGTATTATACTTTCGGTATTACACAGTAGTGTTCACAGCACTCAGCACCTGTTGGTCAAAAATGTAATTATATTATATTATATTTTGCTTCATTATAAACAAAAATCCCACACGTTTCTGAGCCTTTTTGTGAAAACCACACCTTTCTATTGTACATAGTTATTTTATTTATTAAGTTTTAAAAGGTTTTGGGATTTCTGGATGTATTATACATATATATTTGAATTCATTAAACGTTTCTTTTAATATTAGAGCGTAAAATGAAAGTACTGAAGTGTATTTGTTTTCCAAATTAACAATATACGTAATATTTTACAGGGTGTATATTATACATGGTGTAAAATTTCACATATCATTTGAAAAATAAGTTTATAGTTTAACATATGAAAATATAATATAAAGTAAGAAAGACATTGTATTTATGGTATCAAACGTTAGAGACTTTTAATTTATTTACAATAAAAAAGAAAATTCTTACATAAAATACATGTGCATAGAGGATGCAGTCAAAGGCAGAGTGGATTACGATTTTTTAAATGTTAAAAAATGCATGCTCTCTAGAAATAGTATAGTGCAGCAGTGGAATAATTTTCCGCGCGTTTTATAGGCACTTTTAATTATTTTATGATTTATTTTGTTCTTCTTGTAAATATATTAAAGTTAAGATAATTTCCATGGCCTAGCGACACTTTTCAAAGTCAGTGACTTACACCGTAATTTAAAAGAAAACAAAATTTCTTATTCTATGAAAATATACTAGTACCACGAAAGAAAATAAATATTGACCTCTTCCGAATTACCTACGATTCCAAAAAGGTTTCTTTATCTTTAAAAACCTCAAAATCGAACATTTAAAGACGCATTTATTAAAATAAGACTTATTTTTCTGCCACTGATTTTCGAAAATGTTTCCGAGTAGCTTTTATAGTGTATTCATCTGTCTTTCTCAACCGGAGTATACGTCTTTCGGAGGCTATTTATTCTCAACATTTTCTAGTTAAATAAAACATATTTCACAAATAAAAATGACAAATGAACAGCATTAACAGAAACGTTAAATTAATATTATTTTGTTATTCTTTCATGTATTTACTCAATTACGCAGCTAAAAATTGTTTACTTGAGAACTGATTAAGTTGCCTATATCATCATTAATATATCATCAAAGTTAATTAATTTATTAGTAGTATTATTCTATTCTGAAACCTTATTATTGTTACGTATGTTTATTCATGATTTTTAAATTATTTTCAAAAGATTAAAAAATATTACCAGAATTATAGTAAAGACTAAACGTATAGTGTGTAACATAATGTAATTTTATAGGATTTGTAAAGAATTTAGCAATAAGGCAATTGAAAACAATCAATAACTAAATTATATTTATTGAAATTCCATTTTTTAATTTATGCAAGGACAAATTTTAAGATAATTAATGATGGAGTTGCTATTTTTTTAAGGTATTTTACCTAAACATTTATCTAAAATAAGTTTTTTTTAAAAATAGAAATGGTTACTCAAAATCGCAAAATAGTTGTTTGATCAGTAAACATGTTTGATTATGGTGTTGTCGATTAACTCGAAATATTATTAAATAATCTAGCCTTGCTGACACTGTCGATATATTTCTTTTTGTTAAAATAATTAAAATTAAATAACTATTTATTTTTTTTTAATTATTTAGTATTTCAAACACATTTGTAACAAGGTTTTGTGATAAAATTACAAATACTCTTTAAAAATATTTTTTTCTTACTACAGTAATTGTAATATATTTTAAATTTAGAATCAAAACTCTGTCGTCAAGCGCGTGAATGATTATTATTTTTTTTTACAAAAGTGGCTTTATCCGTGTGTTTTTTTATACATACTTAAACTTTCGTAAGAAAAAAAACATCTTAAAAACTATACAAATTACTGTTATACAAATTACTCTTTCAAGTTCATAAAGGATAGTAGAAATGAAATTTCTAATAAAATTTGACTTTTATAGTCACAAAAAAGCTCTGAAATCAGACTGTCAAGTGGTTAAATATTCATATACAACGATATTTAAAATGCCGGTAACAACAAGATCATAAAAGGGATCAGTATAACTCTATATTTATGACATGTATATATAATTCAGTAACATTAATTAACACTAAAACCCCATAATGTGTACTTTAGTTAAAACTTAAACATTTGAAAGTTTAACTTAGATGAAAATTTAATTTTGCTTTTTTTTTTAAAAAAAAAGAACGGTAAAATAGTTAAAATTTTAAATAATAGTTTAAAATGACTTTGGTCGAAAGTTTTATCAATAAATTTTAAATGGGCTTTTCTTGACCTACATAAACATATTAAATATATCGACTCTTAATCCTTTATTTAAAATAATACAATACAATAACTCTAAGGTTCTGCTTTAAAAATAAACATAAGAAGCCAAATAATAGCATTACATTCCAAACTAGTTACTAATTCCATAATTACTTTATTACATTACACTTAACTTGAACTAAATTAATACTATTAAAAGCACATTGCATATACATTTTAATTTGCTAATTACCACCACACTTACAGCCTCTTTCCTTTAAAAAAAAATATCTTTAAATACAATAAATTTAACAAGTACACAAGCTAAAAGCATTAGCTACAGCCATTACTAAATGTATTAGAGCCAGTAAAAAGAAAATTAATCCTGTTAAGGTTTAAGAGGTTTTACTTTGAAGATAGGGATTAGAAATTAGTTAGAATTTCTTGTTCAAAATTTATCTAATCTGTAAATAAAATAATCCTTATGGAATTAACTAAAACCATAAAATTGGAAACATTATGTTTATTAATATATTTCATTTGGAAAACTTGTTTGGTTGTATACCACATGTTACAATTATTTTAGTATGCAGCAATATTTTTGATTAATTTAGTTATGTTTTAAACTTGGAGATAATTTTTAAGATTACTTTGAGTAAATTCTACATTTTTGAGAGCGTTTGGAATATTAGTAATGGATGTGGAGAGGTTCTGCGTCAATTCGTCGCGCACAATTCATCGCAGCGTCAATTCGTCGCGGGGACAACTCATCGCAGCGTAAATTCGTCGCGGCGTCAATTCGTCTTGCAGTCAATTCGTCGCATCGAAAGTATATTTGAAAGCTATGATGATAAAAGTAAAGATAATTTAGTAAAATTATTTAATGATTTGGTATTTTTAGTTATAATTTTCTATATCTAAAAAACAAATTATCATTAAATAATTTTACTACATTATCTTTAATTTTATCATCATAGCCTTCAAAAACATTTTTGTTGCGACGAATTGACGCCATGACGAATTAACGCTGCGATGAGTTGCCGCCGCGATGAATTGTCCCGCGATGAATTGTGCGCTACGAATTGATGCGACACCATGTGGAGGTGATGAATTATAGAGGATTTACAATGTTGACTTGATTTTCTATTATCTTAGAAAATGTTTTTGTTTCTTTTATTCTTAAAGTAAACAATTTGTTAAACAGGTATATACTGTCATAGTGAAGAGAGGGAATTTTTTTCAACTAGGTAAATCATATTCAGTGGTTACTCTGTTGGATTAAATCTCAACTAGTATGATACTCCAACCATTGAATATGAATAGGAATACTCTGTTTCCGTTACATTCATAATGTAATTGTATTTATCAAACTGATTTCTCGTTTCTTATTTATCAGCGACAATTTATTTTAAAATACACCAACGCTTAAAACACTAACTTTTTACCTTAATTTTGAAAATACTACATCAGATAATAGTTTTTGGATTGATGGTTTCTATGAAACAAGAATAGATTTTCATTTAAATGTAAATTATATTTAACTAACTGTATTTTTTGTATCAAAGATAAAATTTTGAACAATATGACATATTCGCAAATTGTTAATATAAAAATCCCTGAGGCTCGGATTACAGGCACAGGTAGATTTCGAAGACGCAGACCGTGGAGCGGCTGTTTATTGAGAATTGCAGAAGGGCATTTTTGCCATGATGCAGCAGTTGAGACCGCCTACTTCGAAATCTACCTGTGCCTGTAGGCGGAGAAGGAAGGGAATTTATTATTACTATTATTAATATTTTTTGCTGTAAGAGTTGATCCTATCAAAAACTTGTCAATATAAATGTTGTCGATAATACTAAGCAGAGTTTATAATAAATTTAAGTGGATTTTATGTCTTGCGAATTGACAAAGTTATGATTTTTTTCTTCTTAAGCCCATCTTCCGCAGCCCCCCCCCCCCCCCCCTTGAGGTCGTTTGTAAAGATATCAAAAATCTGTCATACATAAATTCTTGGCCCTTTTCCTAGAAGAAGTAAGAGCTTTAAACTGAATCGAGATGTGTAATAATTAATAAGTTATGAGATTTTTTCTGTTTTCACAAAAACCCTCCCTCCCCTCCCCCGATTTTGCCGATTAACGAATTTGACCGATATTTTCAGCCTCTTGATTTTATGTATCAGTTTGGAAGAGATTTGTGCAGGATTATGGACATTATCGTGTCCATAAGAAAATGATTTACATAGATAGATAAAGTTTTGAACTGAGTGTGGTTTTTGGTTCTAGGGGTCATGATCGGCGTAATTCTGCAATTTTTTTTTTAGAAATTCCAACTTAGGGGAGAATGTAATAGGTAGTATTTCTTACGAAATCTACCTAAAAATGATTTTCTGAAACTTGTTAAAGTCAGATTAAAGCACAAGTCTATATGGCGTACTTTTGAATGAAAGTTAAATGTCCAGATAAACGTTGATCACTTTTATATTTTCCGTTTATGGTTAAAAACCCTAATACAGTATTTGCATGTTTTTCATATGTTTTAGTATGTTTGTATGTTTGAATGATAGCTTGTTGCTTTTATTAAATATATAATATCTTTATAGGCATTTCAGTTAATATACTTGCTTCTCCTTGAGATAACTTACATTTTCATCTGCATCGAGCCACTATTTTTATAAAGGCATGAATGCTTTTTAATTTTTTTTAATTTTAAATTATTGCGTATCTTAATATTGAATTTCTATAATTTTTCAATCTCAAACAGAGACTCTACACACACAGTCCAAAAGATTGGGACATGAAGGAAGAAAAGACTGAAAGAAATATACATTCTTTCAACGATTATTTATGATGTATACGTTTAAAATTTTACGAATTCATCATTTGTCTATGGTCGAGTGAATTTTGAGCTTCTTGCGTGCGACTTTGTTGTGTTGCCTTAAATTCTAACATATATACATTAATTAGCTATCGATTCTGTAATTTCTTGAAGTTTCGCAAAGTGTGTCTGAATCTTCGGGAATCTCATTTTCACGGTTATTTTGTACAATAGTATGAAATTTAGGCATCTGTAGTTGTTTACCTGGTATAAATTCTGTGGTAGGAATTTCATTCGAGGGATTAGACGCATCTTGTGCATAGTGTTAGTGTTAATATAGTACAGCTTTTCAGCACTTCCTGCTATCGAAGGTAGTTTTTCACATGCTGAGAATCTAGTGAAGTTTCCAGTTTGGTCGTTTTTGGAGTAAATCGTTTAGCTGTGACTTTGCCAGAGTAGTAAAGAGCTAAATTTTATTGTTTCAAATAAAAGAGTATGAGAATCCACGTGGTTCCCTTTCACAGTGATATTGAATTATTGCACTAGTGGCATTTTATCGTGCTATTGCAGTTTTTCTAAACATTTTGTATCTCGATAAAGTAAGCATTTCTTAGATTCTGGCCAACGATCAGCGTAACCATTTTGTTTTGAACTTATGACTGAATTTTAGCGAAAGATTTATGAATAGCACCCCCTTTCCCAGTCTTTGAGTATTTCAAGCTTATTTTTAATGATCTTTAGTTGAAGTTTGCATATTCCACTGACAACCAACCTTATTAATGCTTTGGAATAAACCTTATTGTTTGTTTTATGTCATGGATTCTTTTCAATCTGACGGGCACGAAGAGTGCACAGCAAACTATTTTACTGTGAGTAAGAAAAAAGTAACAAAAAAAGATTTTGCTAAATTAACACAATTTCTAGAGAAATATACCCGGCACTCGTCCGCGCTGCCTACCACATTGTATAGCAGGCATTCTACATAGGAGATGCAATAACGTTTAGTTTCAATTTCCACCGCTAGGGGGCACGAAATCATCTTATTTAGTTATCTATATCTTAATGAGTTCATGGTAAATTGAATGAACCAATTCCCGTTGAAGAAGATTCCAAATATTTTTTTAGAACACTTTGATCGAAAAATGAAAATGTCCTAGGTTGACCACTGTCAACCACGCTATCTCCCACACCACCACATCTATCAACGTGCAACCACCATAGTAGTGCAATGATGGGTGACTCAAAGTTACTATCACACACAAACACCAGTGGTCTGCGCTGGATAGTTGTGGCTGCAGTGTGAAATAGAGGGACACATTCGTCTATATATAAATATAGATATATTTAGATAGTAGCGTTATATATATATATATATATATATATATATATATATATATATAGATTACATAAAAACTTTTCTATTTAATAATTAAAACTTGGTGGTAAAACATGGCAGTGTTCTATGTTAATCTCTTTAGCGCATTTCAGAAAAAGCATTTAAATTTAGTATTTGATCAGTGAAATAAAGGCAATACTCATGTTGCAACATATTTCACGATGATTCATTAATTAAATGCTTCATTATATTATATTTTTAATATACATTTTCTTTATCATAATGCATGTGTATGTAAATTCAAAGTAAAAAATTATATGAATCATAAAATATTTTATTTTCGAATTTAAAAATCGCAGATTGCAAAACGATTAAATAATAATTTTATTATGTTTGCAAATGCATTCAATTATTTCTCTTTAAATGAATACAAATTTTGTATAATTTTTTTTTTTAATTTTTTTTCTATTTTATAATTATCTATAACAATTTCCGATATACGATATTTACTTATTCAAAAATGTTCCTGTGTGGCATTTTAAGAAAATGTTTAAAAAATAATTTTTATGTGATATATTTTTTTTATTAATTTCTTTTGTAAAATAACGATTTAACATTAAAAAAAATTATTAATCCTATTATTAAATAAAGCAGTTTTATCTGCTTTAGAGATTTACGTAAAAACTAATGCTTGAATATTTAACGAACTATTAAAAAAAATGAAGCTTTATTTGCAAATTACTATTTGGGCTATTTATATTACGATGTGTTGACAAAAATTGAAATGGTAAATTTGATAAGCTGAAATCTTCTTTGCATGTTTTCAGAAGGAAAAAATCCTTTTTCTCAAATTTAATCTCTGAAGTGGCGGTAATAAATAAAAGCAAAAAAGAACGTTTTTTGATGCAGTAGAGATAATTTTTTTTCTTACTTTAACATTCTCTTTTGAATGTAATGTTAATTCTGCAGATAAAAATAATTTTTATTCGATAAATTTTACCTTATTTTAATAAAAGCTCCAAAAAAAGTCCCCATTTTCATTCATTAGTACCACAGATTAAAATTTTGTTGAGCCCTTAATCCTTCTGAACGAGTGAACTGAATGATGAGTGAAAATGGCGTATCTCTGTAGAAATCATAATAAAATGTCTAAAATAAATATTAAATTTAAAAAATGCATTTTTTCTTTCGAATGTAACATTTCAATAGAAGCACCTCCAAATTCTGAGATGAAGTTCCACAAATGAAGAAATACGTTTTTTGTTAAAGAAAACACTATTTATAAAAAATATAAGCTAATGCCACATATGTACCCTAGTAGCCAACCAATATTGGGCCTATATTGGCTATATCTTGGGGCAATATTGCCATATTGGTTAAATATTGGCATGAAATATTGCTCCAATATTGGGGTGTTTACATTTTGAAAACATTTAGCCAATATTTGTAGCCGCCAATATTGGTTATAAATTGGCAGAATATTGGTACAATATTGGCATGAAAGAGTGTCCCAATATTGGGATGTTTATATTTTGCACTTATTTAGCGAATATTTATAGCCAATATACCAATATTGTGGTCTTCATATTTTGTATTAATCCATTTCTGGCAATATTTCCTACCAACATTGCCGTTACATCGATAGTAGCTAAAAATATTTGCTAAATAAGAGCAAAATTTGGTGTAATATTGGCTAAATAAGGACAGAATGTAAACACCCCAATATGGGGCAATATTTCCTACCAGCATTTGTACAATATTGGCTAAATAAGGGCATAATGTAAACACCCCAATATTGGTGCGATATTTCCTACCAACATTGGGGCAATATTGGCTAAAATTATTGGCTAAATAAGTGCAGAATGTAAAAAACCCCAATATTGGGTTAATATTTCCTAAATTTGGCTACAAATATTGGCTAATTAAGGGCAGAATGTAAACACTCCAATATTGGGGCAATATTTCCTATCAGCATTTGTGCAATATTGGCTAAATAAGGGCAGAATGTAAACACCCCAATATTGGGGCAATATTTCCTACCAGCATTTGTGAAATATTGGCTGAATAAGGGCAGAATGTAAACACCCCAATAATCGAGCAATATGTCTTCCCAACACTGGCGCAATATTGGCTAAATAAGGGCAGAATGTAAACACTCCAATATTGGGACAATATTTCTTACCAACATTGTCGCAATATTTCTTACCTATATTGGCTAAATAATGGCAGAATGTAAACACCCCAATATTGGGGCAATATTTCTTACCAACATTGGCGCAATATTTCTTACTTATATTGGCTAAATAATGGCAGAATGTAAACACCCCAATATTGGGGCAATATTTCTTACCAACATTCTCGCAATATTGGCTAATTAAGGGCAGAATGTAAACACCCCAATATTGGGGCAATATTTCCTACCAACATTGAGGCAATATTGGCTAAATAAGGGCAGAATGTAAACACCCCAATATTGGGGCAATATTTCTTACCAACATTGGCGCAATATTTCTTACTTATATTGGCTAAATAATGGCAGAATGTAAACACCCCAATATTGGGGCAATATTTCTTACCAACATTGGCGCAATATTTCTTACTTATATTGGCTAAATAATGGCAGAATGTAAACACCCCAATATTGGGGCAATATTTCTTACCAACATTCTCGCAATATTGGCTAATTAAGGGCAGAATGTAAACACCCCAATATTGGGGCAATATTTCCTACCAACATTGAGGCAATATTGGCTAAATAAGGGCAGAATGTAAACACCCCAATATTGGGGCAATATTTCTTACCAACATTGGCGCAATATTTCTTACTTATATTGACTAAATAATGGCAGAATGTAAACACCCCAATATTGGGGCAATATTTCCTACCAACATTGAGGCAATATTGGCTAAATAAGGGCAGAATGTAAACACCCCAATATTGGGGCAATATTTCTTACCAACATTGGCGCAATATTTCTTACTTATATTGGCTAAATAATGGCAGAATGTAAACACCCCAATATTGGGGCAATATTTCCTACCAACATTGAGGCAATATTGGCTAAATAAGGGCAGAATGTAAACACCCCAATATTGGGGCAATATTTCTTACCAACATTGGCGCAATATTTCTTACTTATATTGGCTAAATAATGGCAGAATGTAAACACCCCAATATTGGGGCAATGTTTCCTACCAACATTGAGGCAATATTGGCTAAATAAGGGCAGAATGTAAACACCCCAATATTGGGGCAATATTTCTTACCAACATTGGCGCAATATTTCTTACTTATATTGGCTAAATAATGGCAGAATGTAAACACCCCAATATTGGGACAATATTTCTTACCAACATTGTCGCAATATTGGCTAATTAAGGGCAGAATGTAAACACCCCAATATTGGGGCAATATTTCCTACCAACATTGAGGCAATATTGGCTAAATAAGGGCAGAATGTAAACACCCCAATATTGGGGCAATATTTCTTACCAACATTGGCGCAATATTTCTTACTTATATTGGCTAAATAATGGCAGAATGTAAACACCCCAATATTGGGGCAATATTTCTTACCAACATTGTCGCAATATTGGCTAATTAAGGGCAGAATGTAAACACCCCAATATTGGGGCAATAATTCCTACCAACATTGAGGCAATATTGGCTAAATAAGGGCAGAATGTAAACACCCCAATATTGGGGCAATATTTCTTACCAACATTGGCGCAATATTTCTTACTTATATTGGCTAAATAATGGCAGAATGTAAACACCCCAATATTGGGGCAATATTTCCTACCAACATTGAGGCAATATTGGCTAAATAAGGGCAGAATGTAAACACCCCAATATTGGGGCTATATTTCTTACCAACATTGGCGCAATATTTCTTACTTATATTGGCTAAATAATGGCAGAATGTAAACACCCCAATATTGGGGCAATATTTCCTACCAACATTGAGGCAATATTGGCTAAATAAGGGCAGAATGTAAACACCCCAATATTGGGGCAATATTTCTTACCAACATTGTCGCAATATTGGCTAAATAAGGGCAGAATGTAAACACGCCAATATTGGGGCAATATTTCTTACCAACATTGGCGCAATATTTCTTACTTATATTGGTTAAATAATGGCAGAATGTAAACACCCCAATATTGGGGCAATATTTCTTACCAACATTGGCACAATATAGGCAACAAATAATGGCTAAATAAGGGCAAAATGTAAACACCCCAATATTGGGTAATATTTCTCTTACTTATATTGGCTAAATAATGGCAGAATGTAAACACCCCAATATTAGGGCAATATTTCTTACCAACATTGTCGCAATATTGGCTAAATAAGGGCAGAATGTAAACACGCCAATATTGGGGCAATATTTCTTACCAACATTGGCGCAATATTTCTTACTTATATTGGTTAAATAATGGCAGAATGTAAACACCCCAATATTGGGGCAATATTTCTTACCAACATTGGCACAATATAGGCAACAAATAATGGCTAAATAAGGGCAAAATGTAAACACCCCAATATTGGGTAATATTTCCTACCAATATTGGTGGAATATTATCTAAATAAAGGCAAAATATAAACATCACAGGAACTTTATCGAACTATGGAGGAGTAACTGGGAGGAGTATGATGTCTAAATAACTGAATTTGAACATTGAAAATTGATGCTAAAAGATTCTGACTTCGAGTCCTTGGAGACTTTTTCATTTAGATGGAAAAAAATACAACTTGTATGAATTATTTACCAATCAGTTGATTGTAATTAAATTGTATAAATTTTCATTTTTATTACATAATTAGTGTAAATGCCCGTCCTAGCACGGTATATAGAAATTGTGGTTTTCACTTAAAATTTGAAATAACTGTTACAAATATTTCAACTGACCTCAAACGGGTCATGATCTGCAGCTCAAAACCCGATTAATGCAAGAGCCACTGCGGTTTTAACACCACATTTGTAAATCAAATTTTATGTAAAAATGGGGACAGATGAGACAGATTTTTAAAGTTTTGAACTGATAATTTCTTTGTTTGGTTTCTTTTTTCTATTTCCATATTCAGGATGGCTGTCTCTTTTCCTTAATTGAGGATGCTTAACCAACATGTATTCAAATAAAAATATATTTTATATCTAATATGAGTGAAAAAATAGCATCAATAAGCATAAGGATAATATGAACCCATTGGATAATGTTCTCGTAATGTCACAATAAATATGAAGCAGATGTGGATAAATTTATCTTGCAAAATGTATCTAAATATGTTTCATTTTTTCTTTTGTCTGCAACAATGGAAGATTTTTTTAAATCAATGAATCTCAAAAATGAATTAATCACAAGTAAACACAGCCATCTAACTAACAATGTATTAATGTCCTATGTTTAACAAATATACAATGTTTGTTAGATGGAGTGTTTTTGCCCAAAATTGTTACCAACACTTTGCAATTCTTGGGTTTTATTATAAGTAGATTATAAATTGCTAAGTCTTCATTAGGCCAGAATTTCTCAATCTTTTTTAAGTGGGAACCACTTACGGATTGAACATGCATAATTCTTCACTCTGAGGTTTTCAGTTATAGTGTGTGACACACAATGGTTGTTTTTTATTGAAAAATTGATTGTACCCAAAAAGAAAAAGTGTGCAGATAATAGTTTCAGAAACAATGTAAACATATTGAGAAATATGTTATTGTCAATTAGAAAGTGGCAATTATCATTGTCAAAACTACCTTTTTTTTTCTCACGGTAGGTATACTTGGGTTTTGGGACCAATCTCTCATACAACAAGTTTTATGAAACTATCACTTCTACCACATTTCCTATTAATAAACTGATTGTCCTACTATACTTTCCTGAACCTAACATTTCCTCTTTATAATTTTCAAAATTATAATAGTGATAAAAAAAAAATGAAGTTTATTATGTATTTTATTGTGTGAGTATTCCACCTCTTAGTGTATGTCCCAGACAGCTGACAGAACTTGCCCCTGGATCTGGATGTAAAAAAGGTAATTGTTGAATTAAACAAAATATTTTTAAATTGCATATTTTCCTCTCCTTAGTTTTTAGTGTCCAAGGTAGTTACCACAATCTTTTTATTTTTTGTCAATTTTAATGTACTTGGCTCACTTTTATTTTTTAGATTTTCAAGCTGCAAAATATTTTTACCCAAATTTCATAAATTCCCTGTATGAAATGACAAACCAAATCTTCATTTTGCTTGCCCTTTGTTTTATGTTCTGGCACCCGGGGCACATGCCCCCCCCCCCCCCTAGTTTTGACCCTGGCAATTATTTGTGTGAACTTATTTTGCACCTATTGAAATCTCCTTTATATATAGTAATAAAAATTATTACATAAGTATGCATATTTATTGAAAAAATATATTAAAATGCTAATTATGCTACTTAAAAATATGTTTAAGTAGAATATGTTAATTAAAACATGTAGATATTCAACAGAATTTATTTTAAATTTTAAAAGGAATGCTTTTTATTGCAGCTTTTTACATATTTAATTTATTGTTCAACTTTTGTTATGTACAATCAAAGTTGAAAATTTTTAAGCTATCAGTCTCATTGACAATTTATTCCAATGATATTTTTATTTTTAGAGAATAATATTTTATCTCAATAATTAATTTATTCTTTTTCTTCCTCCCTTTCTATCGGCTGCAGTGACCAAGAAGATTCCTATTCTCTTTTCAATATCCACTTGAGAGGTTTCTGGAACTCTCTTTAATACAGCTCCTGTTAAAAATATACATACATATATATAATTATCATTTTGGAAAATTTTAATGAAAATACAAATGCTAACCTTCTGGGAAATGTATTAATTTGCACATTTATTAATAAAATTATTAAAATTGCTTTTTCACCATCCGGTGTAGACATTGATTTCAAATGCAATGCATTTTTTTTTTTAATTGTGTGCTTATAATTTAAATAATTTTTAAAAATACAATACATTTTGAAAATGATGGAGAATTACTTTTTTAAGAAAATTTGGGAAATATTGAATTGAGATTCCCGATTTTATTAGTGCATAGCAAAATTGGGATAATAATTTTTCAAAAAGTAGAACTAAAATTATTGGACATCAACCCTTTAAGCAGCTGTAAAGTAATTTCTTATTTCCCCCAAACAAGTTTAATCAGCTGTAGATAAAAATATTTTTAGAAGAAACATGTTTTAAAGGTGTATAGGATGAAGTCAGGGTTTCCCCCACGTTGAAAAAGGGGCAGGTTGCTGCTGGTGAGAAAAGGGCACTTTTTTTATTCTTAAGGGCCCTTTTTGGATTTTTGAGGGCACTTTTAAGATTTTTAAGTGCAATTTTTTTAATTGTTACATGTATTCTTTTGATTTTTAAAGCCACTTTTGATATTTCAAAGTCAAAACACTCTTTTTAAGACAACATTGAAAGACACATGAAAGCAATTTTTTTAATGCAAAAAGGAGAAAGGGCACTTTTTTTACTGAGGGCAAAAAGGGTGCTAATTATTTTACTGGAGAGGGCAAGAAGGGTGCTGATTGTTTTATGAGGGGCAAGAAGGGTGCTATTTTGTAAACCAAAGGGCAGGCAGGGTGCAGCACCCTTCTGAAACTGTCTGGGGGAAACTCTGATGAAGTGATATGAAAAGATAATTTTGCATTAAACTGGAAATGAAATTTAATAATCATGGATATTATAACTGTTTATATGAAAATGCATGAAAATCCTCAGGCGCTAAAAGGGATATCTGATGATGAAAACAACATTTAAATAACTGATTAGGTAATCAAAAATCTTGTTTTAATTTTCCCATAAATTAACATGTGATTTATGGAAGTAGTTATCTGTTACGAATAACTGTTATGAATATATTAAGAATCTGTTATGTATAATTGTGTTTCTTTACAAAAGAATTGATTTTTCACATTTAATATTATTATTAAAAAAAATATATGCCATTTTCTGGGAAAGGAAGACACAAAAAGTACAAAGAAAAAAGTACTCTTTCATCAACATATATTTCCAAGATGCAATAAACAACTGACTGCTGCTTTCCATAAAAAATACTTTTATGTGTACTATTCCATGTAGTAAATAGTATAATATTTTACTTACTTGTTCATCTTTCACCTATTTCTGTGGTATACTGCTTTCTCATTGTTAATACTTTTGCATACTTAATGTCAAAAATTAAGAAAATTTTAGAAAAAGTTAAGAAAAAACGCTAGAAAAACTTACATAAATATTCTATAAAAATATATGTAGGATTTAAAATATATATATATATTTATATTTAAAACGAAAAGCGCATTCTATCAAATCCAAACTGTCTTTTCCACACAAAAGTCGTCTCTTTGCGCATGCTTCAACTTTTTTTGAAGGCTTCTACTCTCAGAAACGGGAAACTTGATTGATTAACCCTCACTTGTTTAGCCCAGGGGGAATGAAAAGAGTTGATTGAAAACGGATGAAGCCGTACCAATGCATTGAAAGCTCACTTTCTAATATATTATTGCTCTGAGGTTGAAAGCTAAAGCTTTTTTAAAAAAAAGAACTCATGTTTTCACTATTAAATATGCATATTTTTTTGCAAACTTTTAAAGAGAGCTTGAATACAGTTATATTTATAATTGATTCAAATTTCAGAGAGTTCGGAAGATGAGACCATTTTTTTATTGCTATATTCAAGGAGTCGACGCGAAAACTAACAAATAAGCAAAAAAGCGAGACGAAAATATTTATTTTACAACTAGATGACAATATTTTTTCACGAAACTTTTCACGTGCTGTAAAACCCTTTTATTTATCACCAATAAATATTTCAAAGAGTTCGGACAAAAAGAACTTTTTATTTTAAAACTACGAAACTGCCCTAAGTAAAAAACAAGAAAATGAGCACTTTTATCACTAAATATGAATATTTTTTCATGAACTTTTCATTTTAAAATATAATTTCATACAAAATCGGGTTAAAGATATAAAATAATAAAAACTTGTTATTATTATTATTATTATTATTATCATGGGACCTGGCAACGCCGGGCGGGGGTCAACTAGTATGTATTGATAACATTTATAGTAATTTGAAGCTATAAAACAAAATTCACAATATAATACAGTTTAATTTTATTATTTTGAAGATACTTAGTTGCCACAGTAATTTTTTTTATAGAAATGATGCAACAAATTAAAATTAGTGAATGGAATATTTATCTGAATGAAAAGTATGTTCTTTCATATTAAACTGTGATATAATTATTTCTTTATAATTTATATGTTGATTAGCACATTTATCAATCAAAAACAATTCAGTTAACTTAAATAATCTAACTTTAGTCTTCAATCTTCAATTAACTTAAACAATTAAGTGTTTAATAAAAAATAAATAAACGTTGAATTGCTGTTGATTACCATCCCCAAAAAATTGCCACCCTTAAATTATACATTTTTAAATGTTAAATAAATAATTGAAACATCAAAATAGCTGAAATAATCAAAATAATTAAATAATTTAAATAATTAAGTTTGTAATCAAACGCATAAATATTGAGATACTGCTGATTTCTACAAGAGGGAAAAAAGTATCTCTCGCAATGTAATTTTTAAATGTGAAATAACAATGACCATTTTCAGTTTAAACTTTTAAATATGAAATAAGAATGAACATTTTCGGTTTAAACTTTTAAAATGATTCTAATTTAATCTTAAGTTTCAATTTTCTAAATATGACAAATTATGTAAAAGAAAAACATGTAATTTAGTTCTAATAATGAAAATAATGAAACATGTTAATGAAAACATACCAATACAGCTTAAATAATAGTATTATTATTATTAATTATAACTAGAGATGCAACGATTATTCGGCCGAAGCCGAATATCAAGTCCATTATTCGGCCAAGGCCGAATAATTTTGTACTTTGTGCCGATTTGTGTGCCGTGTTTATATTTTTGTGCCGAATAAGTTGGGTAATGTATAATGGACACATTTACATTACATTTCATCCATTATTCGGCCGAGGCCGAATAATGGATGGAATGTAATTTAAATGTGTGGAAAAATGTGAATGTAAGGAATGTTTTTATATTTGCACAGTAAATTTTTTTAATTTGACACTTTATAGTCATCATGTATAATAAAAATTTTATTTGAAATTAACTAACACTTTTCCCACCCTTAATTTTCATACCCTGAATGGGTTTTACCTTCCCATTTTGTATAAGAGGGTAATTTAGGAATCATGTTAAAACTTTTATGCTATATCAATAAGTACAAATAGTATCTGTAATAAGCTAAGGTAATCAATCTGTTAAATTTAAAATTAATCTATTCAAAATTGTCCTAACAGAGCCATACAAGCAAATTCTAAATTTTTTAAGCATAATGGGAAGTTTAATATTTATCCCTTCTTACATAAAAAAAAAAAAAAAAAAATGGTTTCAATGATATTTTAATTATACCCATAAAGAACATAAACATATACGATAGGTTAGATATAGATGTATTGCATGTATAACATAAACAGAGTTTCCCCCAGCTTTAAAAAAGGGCAGGGTGCTGCTGGTGGAAAAAGGGCACTTTTCTAATTCTTAAGGGCACTTTTTTTAATTGTTAAAGGCATTATTTTGGTTTTAAAACCACTTTTGATATTTAAAAGTCAGGGCACTCTTTTTAAGACAACATTGAGTCAGTTTTTATTATGAAAGCAAATTTTTTAATGCAAAAAGGAGAAAGGGCACTTTTTTTACTGAGGGCCAAGAAGGGTGCTAATTATTTTTATGAGGGGCAAGAAGGGTGCTATTTGGTAAACCAAAGGGCAGGCAGGGTGCAGCACCCTTCTGAAACTGTCTGGGGGAAACTCTGACATAAATATTTAAATCGTATATGCTGCAATACTTAGGAGTTTTTTTTTTTTTTTTTTTTTTTTTTTTTTTTGGGGGGGGGGAGTAAAATACACTTAAAAGTTAAATATAATTTAAGTGATTTTTAAAAGTGTGTTACTAATATTAAATAATGAAAGAAATGTAAATATACTAAATTCTTTTAATTATTATATGCATCATTGTAATGTTTAAATTTATATTTACCTTAAAATTTAAAGTTAAAATGTTTTTAATAAATGTAGATTACAATGCAGAAATAATAATAATTCAGTATTTTCAGGTTATAGTCTTATTTCTTTTTTTTTTCATAAATGATAAATTATTCTGAAAATAATCGCTCACTATATATGGTACTTCCTGGTGAAGAAAGGTATTTTTTGGCTAAATATGAAAGGTTTAGAAAGTTTTCTGAATTTTTCGCCCACCACTCCAAAGGACACTATTGTCTTTCTAGTAGTGACTGAGAAAGAAAATTACTAATTTATTTTACTTCTTCACATTGAGGGGAATTTTCTATAGAAGCTTCACTCTGTGACTGGCTTGCAATTTCATTAAAGCATACCCACAAAGAATTTGAAATTTGAGTTTGAGAAACTGGAATGGTTATGTTGGAAATATATTGTTCAGATTCTGTTACTGGTTTTATACTAGCCTTTCTTAGTCTTACTATAACAATTAATTTGGACTTTACATCAACATCCTTTGCTTCATCTTTGTTGAAAAATAACACTTTAAATCTGGGGTCCAAAAGAGTTGCAATGGAATAGTGTTCCTTGTCTTGAATCGATCCAAAATTCTTCTCCAAATTTTGTAGAACGGTGTCTTTCATCCCAAACAGCACACACCCATCTATAAGACATCTACAAGCTGTAAACCCAAGAAAACCGACACATCTATAAGAAGTCTACAAATATCCATGATACACCCTTTTCACCTCTTATGGAGATGTTATGTGTGATCTCTCTGAGTTCTATTAGACGTCCAAGATATCCAGGTAGTCTATAAGACCACGTCTATAAGACATCCAAGCATAGATCACTTTTCGACATGCAGTATGTCTTATAGCCGTGCTTAAGACTTGGATTGTAGATATCCAGGGACATCTGATATGCATTTATAAGACGTCTAATGCATGTCTATTTATTGATACTCAGTACTTCTTATAGATATACTTAAGATATCCAAGAAATTTCATCAGAAATACAGCCACAAAAGTATTGAGCACCCCCATATTTATAATATATTTGGTAAAAAATAATAGATGGATACAAATATTAAATTGTATACAATTAAGAATTTTCTTTAAAAAATAAGTTTTTTATTTTTTTTTCAAAGATAGCAAACGCATAACTCATCTTTTAATGAAGCTATTTTCTTTAAAAAACTTTTTTTTGAATTAAATTTTGTTGTTCTGTTAAGCCAGTTAATAAATAATCAAGAAAATAATTATTGTAAGAAAAGACAAAATGAACTTAGTCTTCAAAAACGAAAATAAAGAAAGCTTATGTTAAAAAAAAAAAAAAAACATTTATATGCAATTTTTATTATTTTATTTTTTAACATGTGTTAATAACAAAAATAAATTTTAAGAAATATTTATGCTGCTGAAGAGATCTTGGCATTTCAGGCAAGAAATATTTTAATTTCCACGATGATCGGTTAAAAGTAGGTGTTTAAAGAAAATGACTTCATTAAAAGACGAGTTGCTTGTTAACTGTCTTTTTTTTTTTTTTTTTTTTACAAACCATAAACTTAAAAAGAAAATTCCTAAATGATATGCAGTTAAATATTTGTATATAACTATTACTTTTACAAATATATTAAAAATATGGGGGTGCTGAATACTTTCAGCCAAGACTGTATTTCCAATGAAATGACATTGTTTCCTTGCATGTCTTAAGTATATCTATATGAAAATTAGAATAATTCTTGCAGAAAATGTTAAAATATAAAGGAATTTGTCTTCAACAATGAAAATAGAGAAATCTTATTTTTAAAATATACTTTAAATTTATATGTTACTTTTATTATTTTAACTTTTAATATCTGTTAATAAAAATGATACAAGTTTTAGGAAATATTTTCATTGATGAAGATAAGTGATTTATATACTTTGGCTTTTCCGGTAAGAGTTGTTCTAATTGTCATGATTACCTATTAACTTGCATAGCATAACAATTGCTATACTATGAAAGTTTCATTTCTGAAACTTACTGAAAAACAAAGCAGTTTAGTTTTTTAAAAAACTCATTTTTTTAAAGCAAATTGTTTAATTAAAAGTAGAGTTGTTAGTTTGCTGTCATTTTAATTGTAATAACTTAACCATTAAAGACACAGACAGCAGTTGTGAATTCTAAAATAATTGTGTGTTGAACACTTGCGCTTCATTTACTCTCTTCCTAAACATCCTTCAATGTTGAAGTTCAAAATTTTTTCTACTTTTTCATTATTTTTATCAGTAAGTCTCCACTGATGTACAAAATACACCGCCATTGAATTTTTATAAACTATTATATTTTCTTTCTTAATTAAACATTTTTTTTTATATAAATGCGATATCTATTACTTGAATACTATTACTAAACATCAGACACTACGACTAATATTCAGGCCCCTGCTGGCACTTAGGAATACGTGCCCTTGCACCCTCTGCCTGAACCACCCTTAATGATGGCACATGATTTAATATGAAAGTGCCAACATAACCCTCTGTCCACCGCCCTTTCAAGACATCCAGCATGGGCCTGCTAACACTTTGAAATAAGTTATGATAAAAATACGAGGGTGCTTAATAATTTTAGTAAAGACAACTGTAGATAAAAATACTAAATGTTTCATTCCAATAATATCAGTATATTATTCCCCCCCAAAACAAATATTTTGCAATGTTCTGCAACGAACCTTCAACTGATCACAAATGTTCTGTGGGAATAAAAAAATAAAACACAGAGAGATTTTCTTGTATATGTAGGAGTGCGATTTCATCTTGTATAGAAATGCTAAAGACATTTCGTAAAACGCTAACACACACAAAAACCAAAGAAATGACGAATTTCACAATTTTACTCTGATCGAATGACGAATTTCGCTTTTTTTCCCCTTGTAATAGACGATTTTTGCAATATTTTTGAGATTTTTCTCTCTGGTAACTGGCGAATTTAACATTTTTTTTTCTCAGAACCAATCATCGAACTCCGCAATTTTTTCCCCCACGACTAATTCGAGAATTGCGAGATATTTTCCAACACTTCACTGATGAATTTCGCATTTTTTTTATCCACGACTGATTGGCGAATTTTAAATATTTTTGATATTTTCTTTTCACCGACTGGCAAATTTGTTCAGCTCTTTCTTAGGACCAATGGGCAAAAATTGCATTTTTTTTTAATTCAAGCAACTAATATCCGAATGTCTCGATTTTTTTTTAAAATCCACAACTGATTGTTAACTTTTGCGATATTTTCTTTATTGATTGATAAATGTTGCGGATTTTCTTGTGACAGAATGGAAAAAATTGTGGGTTTTTACATGACTGATTGACGAATTTTATGATTTTTTTTTTTTCTGACAATCCACTGATTAATTTAGTTTTTTAACCTGCGACTGATAGGCGAATTTTGCATTATTTTCTTTTTATCAATTGGAAAATTTTGTCGCTTTATATTGGAATTGATTGAAAAAAATCGAGGGATTTCCCAAAACTGATCAACTAATTTAGTGGGGTTTTTTTTTCAGCTGTAACTGATAGCCAAATTTTGCGATATTTTCTTTCTGCCGATTGGAAAATTTTGCAGTTTTTTCTTGTGACCAATTGGAGAAAATTGTGTTTTTTTTTCGCTACTGATCGACGAATTTCCCATTTTTCTCGACGATTTACTGACAAATTTCATGGTTTTTACCCACAACAGATTGAGAAATTTTTGTGCTTTTTCTTGGCAAAAAACATGAAATTTCAATCAAAAATCATTCGGTTGATAAACCTATTTCCCATTTTTTGACCCGCGACTGACTGATAGGTGAATTTTGCAATATCTTCTTTCTACAGGATGGCAAATTTTATCACTTTTTTGCGACCGATTGGTAAAAGTTGCCGGGTTTTTATGTGACTGACCGGTGAATTTCAGATTTTTTTCCGATGATCCACTGACGAAATTCATGTTTTTTTTTTAAACTGCAGCAGCTGAAGAACTTCACGATTTTTCCCCATGATCGACTGACAAATTGTGTGAGCTTTTCCTGCGACCAATTAATGAATTTCAATCTTTTTCAACGAGTGATTGATGAAGTTTTTCTGGTGATTGACAGACAAATTTAGTGCTTTTTCAAATGAATGAATAGTGAATTGTGTTGAAAATGAGAATTTGAAATGTTCTGCAGAGAAGTTCATTGTTCTGCGATGTATGTCGCACTCTTAAGCATATTCTGCTTTAGGGACTGTTGCCATATTTATATTGGAATATTTTTATCAAAGCATTGACTAATTTTTTTTAATATTTCGAATGAAATATGTGCTGTAATTCACTAAAATCTCATAGCTAAATTAAAAAATCTACCATATTTACTCATGCATAATGCACACATTTTTACAAAAATTTCAGGTCTAAAATCCAGTATACACATACATGATACACTGAATATTTCTAATTGTATACATCAAACCACACACATTTTCACAAAGTATATATACATATTGCAGAAACTTTATTTTATGATATTTTAATAAGAGAGCAAAATATATATGAGCACATACAAAAGTAATTTAGATTTGAGACAAGATTGTAAATCATGATTTCTACAGATTTTTTTTTTTTTTTAAAGTTAAAATAACATGGTACACATTATACACAAGTAAATATGGTATTTAAAATCAGTTTGATAATTTTATCTTGTGAGAAATTTCTAAATCCTCCAGTATTTTGCAACAAGAGGCTAATAAATTTTTATTTCTCCCATATTATTTAAATTTAACAAATCTTTCTTGCAGAGGATAAAGACTTTTGGTAGATAAATTTTTCTTGGGAAAAAAAGAAATCTTTGTGATAAATGTCACACATACATTACACATCATGCATAAAATCTTTAATTTTTCATACCAATATTTTAGAATATTTTTTTCTTTATTTTATCATATAATTTCTTCAATTAAATTAGGCAAAGGATTCCATTTGTAAATACTAGTAATCAGATTCAAAATTATGTGTGGGACGCTCGTCGCAAAGTTGTTAACACAAATTAATAAATTTCTTATTCTGTTTATTTTGTTCTATTTTGATAAAATTATTCGACAAATGTTTTAAAATCTATTTTGCATATTGAACTAATTTTAAATTTTTTTTATCAGTACAAAAATATTACTCCAATTAACTCACTGTATAAAAGAACCACTCAGAATTATTTTTTAGTCAATGTCTGCCTACATCAAAAACTTATTTCAATTCTGTGAGCTTCAGATACAAAGGGAAATTTACAAATTTACTGCTACCTCAATTTTGCATTTTTAGAAAAACAAGAAAAATTTTAAGTTTTAAATATTACAACATGATTTAGATTAATGCTAAAAATTATTGCATGCTTTCTCATTAGGCTATATCATTTTTGAAACATGTCAGCTCTACTACTCAATAAAAGTTTTAATAAAAATGTAAGTCTTTTTTTCCTTATCAGCAATATTAGTAACTAGGTGACAGTACTAGGTGGTACAGAATATAACTATAACAGAAAAAGGAAAAAAAAAAAGAAGTGACTTTATTTTATTTGAAAAAAAAAAAAATCTTTGGAACAGGACAAAATTGTTATTATTCTACTCCATTATCACTGCAATAGTAAGAGCTGATTTCTTCGAGCAGCACCTATAATAAAATAATAACACTGTTTTACTACATAACATTTTACGAATCGCACAAAATGACATTTTGTTATATGAAAACTGAATTAATCTTCAATGAAGCAATTGTAAGCCACCTCCTCCTCCTTAATTTTTTGCATGTGATTTCTAGTGATGGGCATAATGAATGATTTTGATATTTGAATGAATCATTCAGGCATGCACAAAAGCATAGTTGTCAAGGCTCTTAAAATTCTTTTTGTTTTACAAAAGTTCTGGTTTTAATTGATCAAAAATAGCAAGAAAGTAAACAGCAATGCTTTTGTGTATGCCGGGATGATTCATTTGAATAACAATCATTCATTATGTCCTTCGCTATTGTTATTCTTAATTTTTAGGGTTACGTACTTAAAAAATAAAAACGGAACCATTGTATATTGAAATACAAACAAGATAACAAACAAATATTGAAATGCAAACAAGAAATTTCAAACTAACACTCCCATAGGATTAACATTAGCCCATGTGACTAGCACAGACTCTTGACTATGGAAGATTTGGAATCAAATGATTTTTCCATTATCCCGTCGACCACTTTTCAAGAAAAATTAATTATCACCAAACAGTAATGCCAAATAAACAAATGGAAGAATGTTGCCATTGGAATATCAAAATAAATACAATAAAAAAATATGGAAAAGCCCCACTCATTTAAGTGTCAACTATCAGTAAATTTAAACACAAAAAAATTACAATATAAATGAAAATAGAAAAAAAAAAAATCTTGGATATTCATTTATTTACATTATTTTTCTTAATTATCCTTCTTGGCTGGTGAATATAACGTCAGTTGAAATTGATGTATTGCACTTAACTATGCAACATAACATTTTTTCAATGCATTTTCTCTTTTAATATCATGGTGCAGCAGTTTAAGGACACAATTATTATTTTAAATAGCGAAATAACTACTAAATCAGTTCATTTTAAAGATTATATTTAATTAAACAATAACAAAACATCACCATCAAAAATGAAAAATTCTTACATATACTGCTTTTTACTTTTAAAATTGTTGTGGATTAAAACTTAATAATTTATATTATTAATAAATGAAATTAGCATATATAATACTTGAGAGCATCCATATTTAGTTAGTAATCAGTATTCTAATGTCTTATAAAAATATATTTCAATATGTTTTTTTTTTTTACTAAACAATTATAAAACTCATGCCAGATAAGTCCATATGATGAGATTAAATTATGGAATGATCAACGTTGAAAGAGGAATTAGGATGAATATATAATATTTGAGGAGATTGTAGTAGATGTAAGTGTATAAAAAAAGAGAGAACAGTTAAAAAAAATAAATAAATAAAACTTGTTGAAATGAAAAGCAAATGTTATTCATATTACTGTTTTTAACAGTGGAAAATGGTAATTTTATTAAATTGTTGTATGTATGATTTTAAAGATATGAGAAATATTAAAACTTGCCTATCAATGTATCAATTAACTAATTTGTGTGTGTATCAATCTACAGCAAAACAAAATATATCTATGATGCAACAATGTCTACTATCACAAGAAATAATAGTAACCCATTAAATAAGCAAAATTTTCAATTACAAAGAAAATACAGTAAGAAGATAACAGTAATCCAATGACAAAGTAAAATTTTGCTTTTTTTTTTTTAAGTACAGTATTTTTTAAGCTATTAGATTAATCTTCAAAAATCTGCAATGCCCACTGTCATGTTGCATTATTTCTACTAGTGGGTTAATAGCCTTTAAAATTAGTTGAGTAATAAAATATGTAATTAAACAACTGTTGTCCTATTTAATTATTTAAAGAAGTAAAACTGAAAAAAAAGTGTAAATTAAATTAATCATAATAAAAAAAAAGCTTTTATTTAAAAAATATAGCAATAGTTAAGCACTAAGTATGCCTTGTTAAAATTTAGGTAACATATTTACAATTCTGACTCAAATCACCAGTCTGCTATGTGTTATTCCAATATTAATGTCTTCATTATTGAGAAATTAAGTTATTTATTAAATCCTAACTCAATAAAATGTCTTTTAAATTAGTTAAAAAATACTTAAAAATCTACAGTTTATAAATAAATTGCTTCAATGTATAAAAGCCAATTTTGACCAAAAAAAGCCGGTTAAAACCAATAAAAGTCGCTGGCCTGGCTTTTATTAATTTTAGCCGGCTTTTTTGCAACCCTGCTTATCAAGTTATAAGTGCTTCCGGTCATGTGGCGACACTTTTTCGCACTTTACTGCCAACCACCTTGGTAATTTGGTTGAAAATGCCGACTTTGACAATCTTTTGTAAAAGATCTGCCTTTACTAAAAAATTGAAATCATGTTTAGATTACATAGTTTCTGAATAAAAACACCTACCAATTTCATGCATTTGTAAGCAAAAATGAATTAAAAAATGTGTCATAAAGTAGCCTGTTTGAATTTGAGAACAGCCTTAATGGTGCTAAGTTGCACTTATTAAAATACATCAATTGGTTGCAAACCAAATTACAGAACTTTCCACTACATCACACATACATATGAATACATCGATGATACATAATTAATACATACATGATTTCACAAATAAATGAGTGAAACGCTTAGCAAAATGCTGGCATGCAGTTAATACGAAAGTACAGAAACAAAAATACATGCAAAATATAGAAATCTCATGCTTATACATGTTTTGAAGATACGACATGATGAACTTTAAATGTTTGTTTTCTATGTTTAAAAACTTACAAAATCCTTTAAAGTTAATAATCTTAACTTTAGCAGCTTCTTCTGCTACACCATAGTTACGGATTAAGAAATACATAAAAAAACAAGTCAGTTTTATCTTTATTTTTTAAAACTCAGAAATTCATGTATATAACTTATTTTTTTCTGTTTTTTTTTTTACTCTTGGTTTTCAAATGATCTGCTCAACAACACGAAACTTTCTGACTCATTTTTAAACACAAAAGCATAAAATTGGCAGGTCTGATCATGGAAGGGATTTGGAATCTAAATAAGTTTTCCATTTTTTTTTAATCAATAAATCACTTATCGAGTTATAAGTGATTTGTGTCATGTGATGACATGTTTCTGACCTTTTTTGTGCTGCAGCATTGGAAATTTGAAAAATGGAAAACTTCTTTCAATTACAAAATTTCTGAATAAGAATACCTGTAAATTTCATGCATTTCTGAACAAAAAAAGAATTAAAAAAATAAGTCATAAAGTGAGCCGTTTGGATTTGGACCTTAAGAGAAAAAAAATATTTTTGATGTGTTACATTATACATTAAATATTATGTTAAAAAAAATTAGGTCTTGTACTGTTATTTTCCAAAGTATAAACTTCTAAGATTTATAAATTATACATAAGTAAATAAATTGCCATTTATATCTCTCTTCCCACTCTGCTCCAAAAAATTTGAGTAAAAACATAAGATCTGATATTTAAAATTAATCTAGAATTTCATAATGCAATTTAGTGTAAATTTTGCAATCTCACAACAAACTAATTATTCTAAAAAACAAGGCATTTTTTAATAAAAAATATACTAACCAAATATTCATGCAAGTCTTCCTGTCTTCAAATGTTTGTGATGGTGTGTTTCAACTGGGAGTCTAAAAAGATTCAAAGAAAGTTTCATTAGTATTCAGCAACATCTATTATAGTTAAAATGTGACTGTGTTTATATTTCACACCAACTTTTCTCAAAATGATTAATTATGGGTTTTTCTTTTTTTTTTTTTTTTTTTGGAACAATTATTCGCAAAGATCCAAGGATGTCAAACTCAAGAAATCTCAAATTTTAAATCAGTTTGAGTTATTAAATTTTAATCAATAAGAAATTTCGGTACTTTTCGGTTAGCCGGGCGCCACTGATATATGTACATATATAAATACATATGTACACACATACACATATATTATATACTTACATATATGCATATATGTGTGTATGTATATATATGTATATGTAGATATGTGTATATATGTGTGTGTGTGTGTATATACAAGTATATATATCATTGGCGCCCGGCTAACCGAAAAGTACCGAAATTTCTTTTTAAAAAAAATTATTATGCACGCTAAACATCTTGAATCAGCCATACTCATCCTTTTATTACCGCGGGCCGCAAACGTATATTTGTGACGTTAGGTGGGCCGCAACACATACTTGTATAGTAATGTAAATATATAGATTTCTATAGCAAATGCCCCCCGTTTTTTCCCATCTCAAAAAATGCCCAACACGCCTAAAGAAGTATTCACTTCAAAAATATAATTTAAGTAACATTTATTACAAGGACAAAGCCATTTTATAACATTAAAATAAAATACAGCAGTAAAAACAGAAAAAGAAAATTCATCCAGAAGATTAAACTAGGGCCGTACCGAGTACTCGGTATTTACTCGGTACTCGGCTAAATTTTGGGCCGAGTACCGAGTACAATACCGAGTAGTTGTAAGAATTTCATTTTTAAGCATTATTATCATTTTTGAAGCCAAAGGAATTTATAATTGACCTGTAAAAGTTATTTGAATATAAAAACATATAATATATGCAATTATTCATAAAAACTATTTACTTAGTATATAGAAATATGTTTACAAAATACAGAAAAGTTAAGAAAAAACAAAGCAATTCAAAATTTAGTTTTAATAGAGTTCACTTTTTAATGTCCCTTTCATTATACCACAACCAAAATGATTGGAACTTTCATTTGAGCTTTTCAATGTTACTCAGAATGGCAATAACAGTTTCATTACACTTTCCAGTAATTGCTACTGAACTGTAGTTAAATTTTTTAATCTTACTTTCAGTAGCATAAAGGCAAAGAGGCTGCTTTAATTCATGCAATATTTTCAACATATTATACTTTGAGTTTCATCTTATGGTTAATTACTGTAATGATTAATTTTTTTGGATTTAGACAAATGTGACTGAACTTTTTTAAAATTTGAACATGCAGCTACAAAGTGGTTAAAATGTCCATCAATGTTTTTAGCTATAAACTAACATGTCTGAAAGCATGTAGGGTAGATAAACCCGATTTTATTATAAGTTGCACATTGTGAATAGTGCAAGCTACACTTTTAACATCAGCTTTTTGCATTATTCAATGACAATTTGTATTATTCAAAATTACAGTAACCAATAACCATTTTTGACAGACGGATTTCAGGTATCAAAGTGAGTTAGATAAATTGAAGAACGTGTTTTAATTTCATATTGGCTAATTTTACTTTTATTTATTAATTTTTTTTCTATCTTTTAAAAATAATGGTACTGTTTTAAATTTTTTGAATTTTCAAAAATAGTCTTTAATAGGTGTATAATTAAATTTCAAATTTAATTAGTTAATTTGATATATTTTGTAAAATTAAATGTATGACTACATGCGCAAGAAGTATGTTTATATATATCTACACACACAGACATGTTATTTTTAAGCTCACTTCATGTGCACATCAATAGTTCTTTCTTACACACAACTACTCGGTACTCGGCAACTCGGTACTCGGCCGAGTAGTAAATGGCCGAGTACTCGGTACTCAGCTACTCGGCCAAAGTGCTACTCGGTACACCCCTAGATTAAACAACCCTTTTTTCATCAGGGGTGGGACTCTCATAACTTATTTCTATCCTTCCTCTGAGATTAAATCCTAGAAGGAGCAAAAGTTTGGTTTATTTACGTTTATTTTTATTGCGAGAATGAAATCGAAGTTGCCAAGAAAGCGATCACCGCCAAAACAGACAGTTTCTAAAGCGCCAAATCCGAGCTGATCCTGGGACTAGCTTTTCAACAATATAACAAAGGAATGTACTCTCTAGTAGATTCTTTCTCTGAGGTCTTGGATCGCGCATAAAAGGTCGCCAGGCCACATGCCCGCTTGTTGAGTATGGCTGTCTTGAATAGTTTAGTTTTATACCTTCTGAGTCCCTTCAGTACTGTTTTGATTTTTTTGTCTCTTCCTTTCACTCCGATTTTTCAGATTTGTGAGACCTGAAGTATGCCGAAATTACAAATTTATTCTTTTATTTAAATTTTTGAGTCAAAAACCTCAAATGCTACATTGATATGTAAAATTTTACATTAAATATCACACATATTACATGAAACAGTACAACATTACATGCAATGTTTAAAAAGTCTTTTACTGTATATCAATAATTAATATTTAGTAAAATATTACTGATACGTGCAAATTTTAATTTAATTTTGCGATATTTACCAGCATCCTATTGACGAATTGAGCAGTTTTTTCCTGGCAACAAATTGACGAATTTCACGTTTACTTCCTGTAACCAACTGACAAATTTCGTGATTATTTTCCTCCTACCAATTGACAAATTTTGCTTTTTTTTTTGGCGACCGATAAACGAATTTCTCAAATTTTTTCTGCACCTTACAAATGAAACCGGCATGTTTCTTTTCTTTTTTTTTTTTTTTCACACGCGACATATTGAAGAATTTCACGTTTATTTCTTGTAACCAACTGATGAATTTCGAAAATGTTTTCCTGCGATTGATTGAAGAAATTTGTGATATTTTCCTGCTACCAATTGACAAATTTTGCTTTTTTTTGGCGACCGATAAGCGAATTTCTCAATTTTTTTCCCACACCTTACAAGTGAAACTTACGTGTTTTTTTTTTTTTTTTTTTTTTTTTTTTTACACATGACTATTGACGAATTTCACGTTTATTTCCTGTAACTGTAACCAACTGACAAATTTCGCGATTGTTTTCCTGCAATCCATTGAAGAAATTTGTGATATTTTCCTGCTACCAATTGACAAATTTTGCTTTCTTTTGGCGACCGATAAACGAATTTCTCATTTTTTTTCTGCACTTTACAGGTGAAACTCACATGTTTCTTTTTTTTTTTTTTTTTTTTTTTTTTACACGCGACATATTGACGAATTTCACGTTTATTTACTGTAATCAACTGACGAATTTCATGATTGCTTTGCTGCAATCGATTGAAGAAATTTGTGATCTTTTTCTGCTACTAATTGACAAATTTTGCCTTTTCTTGGTGACAGATAAGCGAATTTCCCAATTTTTTTTGCATGTTTCTTTTCTTTTTTTTTTACATGCGATTGTGGTCAAATTTCATTATTGTTTTCACGACTCATCGGCAAATTTTGCTATTTACCTGCAATAGCTTAACAAAATTTATAATTTTTCCCCAACGAGTACAAATATTGTGAAATTTTTGTGCGATATTTTCCCGCAACCTTTTGGTGAAATTCGCGTCAGTAAATTTTTGCAAACCCAAAATAATCAGGGCACTTTTCCAGCTATATAAAAATGGGCAGAGCGCATTTACAACTATAAAAAAAAAAAAAACAGGCAGGGCGCTGCACCCTCTTGAAAACGCCTTGGGAAAACACTACAAGGGTCGATCCAGACAAAATTTGGAGCCTATTTAGGGCCCCTTCACAAAAATCAATTTAATAAAATGGGACCCTTCACAAAACTCAATTTGATAAAATGGGCCCCTTCACAAAATTCCTTTTAACAAAATTTCCCCCTTTCATAAAAACTTACTATTTAGGGGAGACTGGTACACAGTGGACTACTTTTTCAGTTAATTTTTTTTTTCTCTTTAACGGACAAACCGGGTGCATCCCTGCATGAAAATATTTTTGAATATTCCTTATACCTTTATACATTCATCATAATTTTCTCATAACATAGTTTTCAATACATTTTTCAAAATAAAAATTTTTATATGCACCCGTAAATTGGACCAGTGTGCCCCAGAAATGGGGCACACTGGTCCACCGACCGGGGCACAGTGGACCGCTGTTAGGCATTATCTGAAATGCAATATAAATCTATTTTTCATTAATCTAATTCTTTTTTATTTCCCCTTTATCCGCAAAATAACATAGTAATATAAATTTACAAGTAACATTTTGAAAAAAAAAAATATATATATTATTATTATATTTTGAAAATAACAACAGATTAATACAGGAACAATTGCAATTTAGTTGAAGTTATTACTTAAGTACAAAAAAATCAGCGCACATTAAAATTTGCAAATGAAATTCCAAAATACTTATGAGTAAGATTGAGCCTGGAATTTTCCTGAAATACTTTCGGGTCTGGGAGCAATATTATGAAATCATTGACATCAACAATAGATTCATCTACAGTTTTGGGAAAAATAAACTGATTTCCATTCAATTTGCATCTCATGTATCTTACTTGAATAGAATCATCACCAATTAGACTAGAGTTATATTTATCACAGGCAGTAAATACAAAACAAAATATTTCTTACTATGTTAAATAAATTGTTATTTTTCTTTGTTTACTTTATTTTACAGTTAAATAACTTCTTTTAAACAATATTTCTTTATAGAAAATAAGCAATTATTAAATATTTTGAACATTCTGCATTACATGAGCAGAGTGGATTGTGGACCACTGTGCCCCATGTTGAAATTCAATAAATAATCATATTAATATTGTTTATAGCTTTCTTTTAAACATATTAACTTTAAAGTTAAATAAAAACAAGTATCTTAGCTTTGCAAAAAAGCTGTTTTATAGGATTTATCTACAACCTTTAATTACTAAAAAAATTAAAATATAATGTTGAAAAATTTTACTTTTAGAAGATCAAAACAACCAATTAGGATAAAATAGTTCAATCTGAGCTAAACATATTTTCTGAACGCTATAAATAATCAGTGCAGTGCTGTTGTCTATTAGGATAGAAGAGAAGCTTAAAATTTTTTTAAATAAACAAAATATTAGGGGGGTGGTCCACTATGCTCATAGTTCCAGTGTGTACCAGTCTCCCCTATTATTTATTATTCTTTGACTTTTAAAATGTGTAATTTGCAAACAAACAAGTTCACCAGAGAGGAAAACTTCAGCAAAAGTATTTAAAAAAGTTTGTTAATAAACGCTTGGATCGAATTTGAGTAGCTGGATTTCGACTTTCATTACAAAATGTTATTTTTCACAAAAATATAATAAAATTTTACAAAAATAACCTTTACTTTTCACAAAATGGGCCCCGTAAAGAAAAAAAAAAAAAAAAAAAAAAAAACCTGCATTGACTCCTGCACTATAACAGTTAATTTTCTTGTTATTTTAAAAAAATAAGCAAATAAATAATGTAAAAGTTATTTAAATATGATTCTATTTCTTAATTTTTCTGAATATTTTTATTTATTGACAGTTAAAAATAAAAGTTGTCTAGGGTTTTAAAAATATTTTAAAAAGCATTTTCTTTAGATATTGAGCAGTATGACTAAATACTACATACTGAATATTCGGTGCATCCCTAATGGTTAATACACAAGTACCAAAAGATTAGTATCAAAGTGATTTGAAAAAATATACTCAAGCATAAATATCATATAATACACAATTAAAATATATTATATCTTTTACTGGGTATGTAAAAAAAAAAAATGTGTCGGAACACAAGTTAAACAATGACAACAAATGAAGAAAAAAATGTAAAATTTAATACATATAGGATCAGAATTTTAATTGTTATACAATGTTCACTCTAGAAAGAAAAGGGCAGGTTGTTAGAAAATAATAACAGCACAAATGAAGCAGAAAACAGTCATTGTTCAGTGAAAATGGGCATTACTTCAAGAAAAAAAAATTATTGTGTTGAGTAACGAAAAAAAAAAAAAAAGGAATAGACGAGATACTGTCACGCACTGAAGTTTGGTGACTTTTTGATTGGCCTGCTTTCCAAGCCCATGCCAAACCAATAATTTAAATACAAGCATAGTAGGCAACTTAGGGATAAGTTTGGCAACTATTTTCCTTTTTATAACTGATTAAAGAAATAAACTGTGTGAGTGCAAGACATCATAGCCAAAAACAGTACAACATTTATTTAATAATCTCCTGTTTTTATTAAAGAAAGAAGGAAGGTCTATGATTTTTTGCAAGCTTTTGGATACATTAATTTAGAAATACTCTGGTATTGGGGAAGATTTTAACAAGAGACCTCTGGATATAATTAAGGATGCATTTCGATATTTTAAAAAGGGTACGGTGCATTTTGCTAATTTTAGAGCAGGCAGGATGCTGCGCCCTTAAATATTGGTCTAGAAGGGACACTAAATTATAAATAAATACAGGGGAAAAAAAGTAAATTTTTAAACAAGAATTACATTATTTATAGTATTAGTTTTAGTCTTAGCAAAATTTTATATATAGTTATTTTAGTGTAATTCTAAATTGTATGATAAATAATACACGAAACTGTTAACCCCTTTAAGGGCAAAGTATTTCAGTTGCAAACATGTTCAAAACTTTTTTTTTACCCTTTGAAATCTGAATTTGTCAAATAAATTCATTTAAAAATAAATAATAGCTATTTTTTCCGTTCATGTACATCGTAAAATCTAAATATTATTCGAAAGTTCTGATAAATATTATGGTTTAGTGCATAAATAATCTAACACTGGCGTTCAAAGGATTCAGTGGGGTCAGGATTCATAATGGTGATAAACAAAACAATATGTAGTTCATTAACACTCAATTACTACTAAAAACAATTACATTATTACTTTCATTGTACCTGTGAGATTATATTTCTGCATTTATACAATTTATACAGCGACATTTCGGATGTATTTTGCCTTTTAAACACAATATATATATGACTGATGAAACTTATCGTAACATTAAGCCTAAATCTTGTATATATGTAAGATACAAGAATTTAGTAATTAAGTGTTATATAAACTACACAGGAAAGTAAATAAAGAAATGAATAACTAACCTTTTACAAAAGTTGTCAGTATAATTACATCCAAGATTGCCGCTGTATACAAAATAAACAACAGCTCCAGCCGCGGCGAGAGTGTCTTCAAACGACCTTTGACTTTCCGTTCCCGCATGCGCGCAGTTGCATTGAAGTAGAAGTACTTTTTCCATAAGATGAGCATAATACGTGTTATTCGCAAATCCATTGGATGAATCGAAAAGTATTTCCATTGGAGGTTGAAAAAAGCATTTCCTTTAGACGTCGAAAAAGTGATAGATATAATACGTCTATTGCAGGTCATAGACGTCTAATAGAAATCTAAATGAGAAATGGCTTATAGACATCTATTTGTTTAATGCTATGCATATCTAAAAGATGTCATGGACGTTATAGATGTATTTAGACTATAAATCGACATCTTATAGATAGAGTGTGCTGTCTGGGATGGTGCCTACAGCAAAAAAAATCTTCAGATTTAGATAAATATAATTTTAATGTTATAACTATCGGGATAGGGATGATTTCAGAAATTAATGATCTTGATGAGGCAATTTGTTTTGTTATTACTTCAAATGGTTTTAATAGATGAGCAATTTTTCTAAAATATTCCACCGGTTTGTTGTCAGATTATTTATTTCTACAAATTTAGTTGTATGTAGAGAATGTGCATTTTTTTGTTCCAGTAATCTCTCTAGCATATAATAGGAACTATTCCAGTGTGTTGCCACACTTTGAACTAATTTCTTCCTAGAAATTTTCAACTCATTAATTTGTATATAAGTTAATCTTGAACATGCTAATGGCGAATGATTAAAATATGTAACAATTGTTTTACCTCAATTTTTGTGCATTGAAATTTATGCTGTCTAGTACTTTTAAAATGTAACAGCGAAAACATAATATCTATTAAAATGTAACATTACAGTACCTAAGATACTACATATTCATTATTTTGATATTTATATCTATTTTGCTTTTCCTTACAGATATTTCCTTCCTTTGAATCTGAAAACTTTAATTATACACTTCTTAATAATGCTGTCTACTGACATAGCAAAATAAATAAATAAATAAATACATAACTTTTTTGATAATTGTGAACTTTATAAAGTCTACACTGATTTCTTTTCACCCTTTTAGAGGATATTCTTTTCTATCAGTGATTTTTTTCTTAAGATAGTAAGATTTCTTATTTTTTATTTTCTTTCATCAGAAAGTTGAAATTTGTTTTCTAGTATCTTTAAAATTTTGTCATTATTTTAAAATGTAACAACATATATACATAATATCTATTAAAATGTAACTAGACAGTACCCAATGAGGAACTTTTGCTAAGAATTTTTTTGGGGGGTCGAATTATATTACTGAGGCAATATTTAGGCCGAACATAGCCGAATATTTTTTCAGAATAAAATAATGCTTTAAAAAAATTAAAAATTTGCATATAAATAATTTTTAAAAAGAAAATAATACATTTTAATTGTGAAATATACAATAATTGTGCATATAGTGCATACTATATTTTGTTTTTAGACAAAAATGAGTTCATTATTCGGCGGCCGAATAAGCCGAATTCGGCTATAGCTAGGCCGAATAATCGGTATTCGGTTATTCGGCCAAACCATTATTTGTTGCATCACTAATTATAACAAATTTACAATCAATTATTGAAACAGAACACTGTGGAGTAGGAAAATTAAATGATTTTGTAGTTCCTTCAATCCACTATGATTTGGTTTCAGTACTACTAGAATTTTATGAAAAAGGTATTGAAAATGTTTCTTAAAAAAAAAAATTCTGTAACACTTTTATAGAAATGAAGCAAGAAATTAAAATTAGTTAATGGAATAATTATCTCCATAAAAAGTATGCTATTTCCTATAATTTGCGATGTAATTAATTTCTTTATTATTTATATATTTTACCCTCCAAAAATTGCATCCCTTAAAATATATATTTTTGACTGTTAAACAAATAATTGAAACATCAAAATTGCTGAAATAGTAGTAATAATAATAGTCAATTAATTTAAATAATTGTTTAAATTTTTGACATTATTCAGATTTAATATTTAACTGTTATAATTTACTAAATATGACAAATTATGTAAAAGAATCACATATAATTTAGCTCTTCTAATATAAACGTTAAACTCAAATGAAACATGTGTATGAAAACATATCAATACTGCTTAAATAATAATAATAATAATATTAAATAAAATTTGCAAACAACTGTTGAAACAGAACTCATTGGAGAAAGGAAATTAAATGCTCTTGTAGTTTCTCCAATCCACTATATGATTTGATTTCAGTTATACAAGAAATTTATGGAAAAGGTGTTAAAACTTTTCTGGAAAAAAAAAAAAAAAATCTGTAAAATTTTTATAGGAATGATGCAACAAATTAAAATTAGTGAATGGAATATTTTTCTGTATGAAAAGTATGTTCTTTTCTATTAAATTCTAATGTAATTATTTCTTTATCATTCCTATGCTGATTAGCAGATTTATCAATCAATTAACTTAATAATTTATGTATTTAAACAAACAGGCAATTAAATTGCTGTTGATTACCACCCCAAAAGAAATTGCATCCTTTCAAATAAACATTTTAAAATCTTAACTTAATAATTAAAATAATCGAAACATCAATATAGTTAAAATGATAATAAAAATTATTATGCATCTTCAATTAATTTAAATAATTAAGTTTGTATTCAAACAAAATAAAGTTTAAATTACTGCTGATTACTACAAAAATAAATTAATTAATTAATTAATAAAGTATCCTTTAAAATGTATTTTTTAAATGTTAAAAAACAATGAATATTTTCGATTTAAACTTTTTATTTAATCTCATTCAATCTTTACATTTTGCAGTTTACTAAATATGAAAAATTATGTAAAAGAAATACATATAATAATTTAGCTTTTATAATACTGTAAAAGTAAAAAATCAAATGAAACATGTGAATGAAAACTTATCAATACAGCTTAAATAATAATAATGTTATAATAATAATAAATATTCAACCATTGAAACAGAACTCAGTGTAACAGGAAAATTAAATGCTCAGTAGTTTCTTCAATCCACTATAATTTGGTTTCAGTTATAATAGAATTTTATGAAAAAGGTAATCAAAGCTTTTCTTGAAAAAAAAAAAAAAAAAAAAAAAAAAAAGTCTAAAATTTGCATGATGCAACAAATTAAAATGAGTGAATGAAATATTTATCTCTATACAAAATATGTTATTTTAAAAAAAAATTGCATACCTAAAATATACATTTTTAAAATTTAAATAAATAATTGAAACATCAAAATAGTTGAAATAATAATGATAATAATAATAATAATAATAATTAATTATTTTAAATAATTAATTATGTAATTAATCAAATAAATATTAAATTACTGTTGATTACTACGAAAAAAAAAGTAGCCCTTAAAATATATTTTTTAAATATTAAATAACAATGTCGGTTTAAACTTTTTAAATATTCTGATTTAATCTTTAAAGGTTGCAATTTTCTAAATATGACAACTTATGCAAAATAAACACATGTAATTCTGCTCTTCTAATAACGTAAAAGTGAAATCTGATGACAGACGATCAAATAAAACATATTAATGAAAACATAACTATACAGCTTAAATAATATTATTGTTAACTATGATAAATTTACAATCACCTGTTGAAACAGAGTCTGTAGAGCACGAAAATTAAATACTTTTGCAGTTCGTTCAGTCCACTATGATTTAATTTTAGTAATTTTAGAATTTTATTAAAATAAAACGATGTTCAAAGTTTTTCTTGAAAAAAAAAAATAGTCTGTAAAATTTTTGTAGAAATGAAGCAACAAATTAAAAGTAGTGAATGGAATAATCTCTATGAAAAGTATGTTCTTTCTTATAAATTACGATGTAATTAATGTCTTCATGATTTATATGTTGATAACACATTTATCAATCTATTAACAATTAAATTAAATTAAATAATGTAACTTTAGTCTTCAACTAAATAAGTTTTTCATTAAAAAAATAAACATTTAATTGCTGTTGGTTACCACAAAAAAAAAAAAAAAAAAAAAAAAAAAATGCATGCCAAAAATAAACATTTTTAAACGTTAAATAAATAATTGAAACATCAATATTGCTAAAATAATAATAAGAACAATATTATATTAATTTAACTAATTAAGTTTGTAATAAAACAAATAAATGTTGAACTACTGCTGATTCATAAGATAAGGTATTCCTTAAAATGTTTTTTTTTAATGTTAAATAACAATGAATATTTTCGATGCAAACTTTTGAAATAATTCTTCTTTAATCTTTAAATTATACAGTATAATAAATATGACAAATTATATAAAAGAAACACGGATAATTTAGCTCTTCTAATAATGTAAAAATGAAAATCAAATGTAACTTTTGAATGAAAGCATATCAATATTTCTTAAATATTACTGTTACTAAATAATAATAATAATAATAAATTTACCATCAATTGTTCAAACAAAACTCAGTGCGGCTGGTAAATTAAATGCTCAGCAGTTTCTTCAATCCACAGTGATTTAGTTTATGTTATATACTAGAATTTTATGAGAAAAGTATTGAAAACTTTTCATGAAAAAAATAGTCTGTGAAATTTTTATAGAAATGATGCAACAAATTCAAATTAGTGAATGGAATATTTATCAGCATGAAAAGTTTGTTCTTTCTTATTAAATTGCAATGTAATTATTTCTTTATAATTTATATGTTGATTAGCACATTTATCAATGAATTAACTATTTAATTAACTTAAATAATCTAACTTTAGTCTTCAATCTTCAATTAACTTAAACAATTAAGTGTTTAATCAAACAAACAAACATTGAATGTCTGTTGATTACCACCCCCAAAAAATTGCAACACTAAAAATATACATTTTTAAATGTTAAATAAATAATTTAAACATCAAAGTAGCTGAAATAATAATAATAATAATAATAATAATCAATTAATTTAAATAATTAAGTTTGTAATCAAACACATAAATATTGAATTACTGCTGGTTACTAAAGAAAAAAAAGGTAGTCTCCCTTACAATGTATTTTTTAAATGTGAAATAAGAATGAAAATTTTTGGTTTAAAGTTTTAAAATTATTCTAATTTAATCTTTAAAAGTTGCAATTTTTTAAATAAGACAAATTATGTAAAAGAAACATTATGTAAAAGAAACATATCTAATTTAGTTCTTCTAATAATGTAAAATGAAACTCAAATGAAACATGGTAATGAAAACATAGCTATACAGCCTAAATAATAGTATTATTATTATTAATTATAATAAATTTACAATCATGAAAAGTATGCTAGTTCCTATAATTTGTGATGAAATTAATTTCTTTATTATTTATATATTTATTAGCACATTTATTTTATAATTTTTATTTTACATTAATTTACAATTCAATTAACTTAAATAATGTAATTGTAGTCTTTAACTTAATAAGTTTCTAATCAAACAAAGAAATAATGAACTGCTGTTTATTATCACCCCCCGAAAAATCGCATCCTTTAAAATATACAATTTGAAATGTTAAATAAATAATTGAAACATCAAAGAATCTGAAATAGCTGGATAATACTAATCTTCAATTAATTTAAATAATTGTTCAAATTTTTGACATTCTTCTGATTTAATCTTTAAATGTTGTTTTTTACTAAATACGACAAATTATGTAAAATAGCCAAATATAATTTAACTCTTCTAATATAAAAATTAAATTCATATGAAACATGCGTATGAAAACATATCAATATTGCTTAAATAATAGTAATAATAATAATAAATTAAATTTGTAATCTACTGTTGAAACAGAACTCGTTGAAGCAGGAAAATTGAATGTACTTGTATTTTTTTCATCCAAAATGATTTGATTTCAGTTATACGAGAAATTTATGAAAAAGGTGTTGAAAACTTTTCTTGAAAAAAAAAAAAAAATGTGTCTTTAAATTTTTTATGGAAATGATGGCAACAAATTAAAATAGTGAATTGTATATTTATCTGCATTAAAAGTGTGTTCTTTTCTATTAAATTTTGATGTAATAATTTCTGTATCATTTGTATGTGGATTAGCACATTTATCAATCAATTAACGATACAATTAACTTAAATAATTAAGTGTTTAAACAAACAAACAGACACAGAATTGCTGTTGATTACTCCCCCCCCCCCCCAAAAAAAAAAAAAAAAAAAAAATGCATCCTTTAAAATGAACATTTAAAAATCTTAAATAAATAATTAAAATAACTGAAACATCAATATAGCCGAAATGATAATAATAATTAATATGCATTTCCAATTAATTTAAATAATTAAGTTTTTATTTAATCAAATAAAAGTTTGAGTTGCTGCTGATTACTACAAATAAATAAAGAAAGAAAGAAAGAAAGAAAGAAAGAAAGAAAGAAAAGAAAAGAAAAGAAAAGAAAAGAAAAGAAAAGAAAAGAAAGAAAGAAAAGTATCCCTTAAAATGTATTTTTTAAATGTTAAACAACAATGAATATTTCCGATTTAAACTTTTGATTTATTCTGATTTAATCTTTAAATTCTTTAGTTTACTAAATATGACAAATTATGTAAAAGAAACACATATAATTTATCTTTTCTAATACTGTAAAAGTGAAAATCACATGAAACGTGTGAATGAAAACATATGAATACAGTTTAAATAATAATAATGCTATAATAATAAAAAATTTGCAATCAACTGTTGATTGTAGTTTTTTTTTTTTTTTTATCCACTGTGATTTGGTTTCAGTTATACTACTAGAATATTATGACTATAGTGTTGAAAGCTTTTCTTGAAAAAAACAAAAAATGCCTGTAAAATGTTTATTTAAATGGTGCAACATATTAAAATTAGTGGATGGAATATTTATCTTCATGAAAAGTAGGTATCTTTCATATTACATTTTTTTCAATTAACGATTCAATTAACTTACATAATGTAACTTTAGAATTCCCTAACGTAAATAATTAAGTTTTAAATTTTAAAAAATAAACATTGAATTGCTGATTACCACTAAAACAAAATTTGCATTCCTTAAAATATACATTTTTAAATGTTAAATAAATAATTGAAACATCAATATGACTGAAATAATAATAGTAATATTAAAATAATATAAATAATTTGTAAGGAAACAAATAAGTACTCAATTACTGCTGATTAGTACCAAAGAAAAAAAATGTATTCCTTAAATTGTATTTTTTAAATGTTAAAAATAACAATGAATATTTTGGCTTTTGAAAATATTCCTAGTAGAAAATACATTTCTATATTATTTTATGCTGTACTCACCTTAAATATAAAGTCAATTAGTTGAAAATTCTGAAAAGAATAGTTCCAGAAATCTTTAGCAGATATCACGAATTTATGAAGTCGGGTGCATCTCCATTAGGTATATATGGAATGAAAGGAAATAAAAATAAATATAAAGCATGACAAAAAATAATTTAACGAAAAAAAATTATTATATATATCATCCTAATTTATGTTTAGAGCTGTTTTAAAGTTATTGGAAAAATCAAAATTATTGGAAAATCGGGTTCTCAGGTCTGAGGCAATAAACTCTCTTAACAAACACTCTTTAAAAAATATATTTTCATTAATAGTTATAAATGTTGCATTCCAGTTATTATTATTATTATTATTATTATTATTATTATTATTATTACATTACTCTATCAGCAATATTTAACCGAAATCTCACAGTCATGTTTCCATAATGAATCCAAAATATATGCAATAACAGAAATAAATCAAAACCCCCAAAATTTCAGTAATGGATATCCAACATGCATATAATGGACACTCTACAAAAAGTCACAGATAAATGTTTTTATAATTGTATTTAGAACCAGAACTTTATGAAAGCATACTAATGAAAGAATATAGTCATTTTCAGGTAACTTTAAGGATTAGATATCAGTAATAAATAAAATATTTATGAGAATAATTAAATGTTCAAGTTAATTATTAATGTCATTAACACACGACTAAATATTTTAATTTATATAGAAGATTTGATATACTGAATCCCAGATAGTTACATTTATCAAAATATTGAAATAATAGGAGGGGGGATCACAGAAAAATATCTTGGAGTATCAGATGAATCGTATTTCCTGCTACAATTCTTAAGTGTTAAGTTTCGCAAAACTACTTGTAGCAATTAATAATTAAAGTATGAAAGAAAGATGTTTTGAATATTGCTTAAAATGATTTCGAAATAGAACTGCAGAAATGACATTTGTGATGCCTGATTTTCACATTTACTATTTATACTTAATACCTATAGTATTTTGTTCATCAGAGATTAATAATCAGTCATTCAAGAAATGAAGTAGTAAATTTTTAACAACTCCTGTGGCTTAGAAAACTGCCTTTATTTGAATGAATAGGGTTTGATCAACACTCACTATAATCAGGGGGTTTTGGTTTAATCCCCATGAGCCCCTTTTCACCTAAGCTCTTTAACATTATGCTGTGCTTTATGATTGGTTTGATTGATAGCCGGATTAAAAAATATACTAGTGAGAGTTATGAGAAAAAAATCAAACTTAAATTTAAAAAATATTGATCACATGAATTATTAAAAGCAGCTATTTATAAAAACTGTGTTCTTATTACATTCTGTAAGTGCAATTTTAAAATTACATTTGATTACATAGTTATACAGTTGAATCAGAAAAGAAGATTTTATGCACTATCACCATTTTTGAAATGATGCGTTTAGTGATGACTGTATGGGATTTCCATTATTGAATATTGACTAATAAAGCGTACTCCAGTAATGGACACTGATCTTAAAACCTTTACAAGAGATAAAATTTTGTAAATTACCCTTAGTATATAAAATTTTAAGTTCTATATTAATATCCAAACAAAAACATGCAATTTTTGCAAGAAAATAAAAAATAGATTTATAAATTAAGCCCACCTTCTGCCATCCCAAAATGCACAACGAAAAATCCTTAATTATTTTTTCCTTAATGTTTAATTATTTTAAATAATTTTAAAAGAATAAATTTCTCTTTTTTTTTCGAAACCATAAAGAAATAGGAAATTTAATTAAATAAATTTGAAAACATTTCTGTAAAGCGCATTGTTCTCTTTATTTATGGAGCTTATAAAAAGTTTGTCTTTAATAGACTGAACCAAATGATTTAATGTAAATTTAGTATTGCAAATGATTTATTTGAAAAATAATTTTTTAAATGATCTATTATTATAGAATATTTAATAAAAAAAAATCTCCTTGCACGTTAATTTAAAAAAAAAAAAAAAAAAAAAAAAAGATTTTTATTGATTTCTAAATTGTTATCAGTTTTCCTATTAATATATCTATCAAAAAGTAGTTACTCATAGTTTTCCTTCGTGGAAATTAGAATAGTAACAAACAGCTATTTTTTTTTAACATTTATGCAATTATAATAATGCTTACTTTTAAGACTGTTGTATACTTTCTTCCATAAGACAGTCTCTGCTCAGTGTCAATAATGCTGTTGAAGACGTGAGAACCGTCCGTCAACTCCGTATGAATGACTTCCGAGAAATAGCCTGCAATTGGAAACTAAACTTGGAAGTGGATTGTAGTTTGTAGTAGGAGGACGGACAACGGGGTCATCTTGTTCAAGGTCAGTTATTACTGCTGGTCGCGGGCAGTATTGGAATCAGTTGGAACCTCAGAGAGGAACTCTCCCCTCTTTTCCTTTATCTCGGATAAAATGTGAGGGACGTTTCGCGCTAATTTCGAAGGGTGAAAATATTTTATTTCTCTCGGTTGCAGAATAAGAAAAGAAAAAAAAAAATTTCAGCCAGTTTTTTTTACCAAATAGTAAGAATAAAAATAAATTCCATGAATCAGTCACAAAATTACTATGAAAATTTTTTAAATGTTTGGATAATGTGTGTACATTTTAGAATAGGCAAGATTCTAGTTGTATTATTTTTTTTCAAACAATTTCAAGAATTATGTCTTCACTATCTGAAAGTTTTATGCTTGAATGCATTTTCAGAGAAAATAGGATAAAAAGAATCTCGAGAAGTAAAGTTTGAATTTACTTATTACGATCCTCTGGATATCGGAATTTTGTCCATTAATTAATAAACTGTGGTTATTCATGACAATTAATAATAAATATATAAATAACATAACTGAATTCGATTAATATTATTAATTTAATAATTAATATATTTATTAATAATATAAATACTAATATATTGAGTATTATTGCAGTTATTTTGTTATATTTACAAACAGAAAAATGACAACAGAAGTGAACTGAACAAGAAACTGAACAGAAAAATTTAAATGCCAAAATTGAAAGTAGAACAATTCCATCACAGTATATAGGGTCGATACAAGGTAATTAGATTAGGAATCTTAAATAAAAAATAAATAACATACAGTGACATAAAAACTTGAGATATAAAACATTTCAAACAGGTAAAAAATTAATTTAAAAATGCTGAATATGACAGTTTAAAAAATCTTAAAAGCTACAAAGCGAAAACATGTCATTATATAATAATTCACTTATTAAACAAAATGGATAATCAAATGCACAAATTTAAAGATTTGCTGAAATGTGGAATTATGAAAATAAACGATTCATTCATAGGATTTCCTGTCACACAAGATACTTTTCCAGAATATTGAATAAAATTATCATAAATTTTATTCTTTCTGATAAAATGCAGTATGTTTAGAATAAGCGAGAATTAGCCATCGATTGCGTAGCGAGTGCTATGGTTAGCCAGCCACTATTTTAATTAATTACAGACACTATTCTAATTTCGTCGCTCCATCACCGTTTTATCTTTAGGTCTTTTGACATATCTTTGATACCACAGTAGGTTGTTTGTACTTTGTATACTGCTTTTCCTCGTCTTCTTTCAGTATAGTAGACGATGTGTGTGGCATGCCAGTGATAAAAAATATCAAGAAGATATTTTTAAGGTTGAATTTGTTATACATTCGTAAAAGACTTAAAAATAAAAACCACTATGGTGTTTTAATCAAAATTAGTTTTAAAAACAGTTACAAAAAAATGTGACAGCAATACAGAGTACAGGGTAATGTATCATTCGAGTGTAATAACCTATGACATAGGGGAAGAGAGGGGCAAAGAGCCCTCATGAAACTAAGATGATCAACTTGCATGCCCTCCTGAATTGAGAACAATTTTTATATAGGAAACCAAGATAAGCAATCCGCTTATTCAGTCAAAAATAAAGGGTGTCTCACTCCAAACTGAACGTGAATTTTCATACGTAACTTTAACAAAAAAGAAGATATTTTAGCGAAATTTTTGAATGACTAACTTTTTTTATACGAAATGTAATGACATCTCTGGAAGTTTAAAAGTGTATTATAATTCAGCCAGTGACAACGTACGTGCAGTTAAATTCTGAATTATGGAGCGTCTATTTGAATATTATTTAGAAGCAAATTGTAGTTACTTACAGCACTTCTGCTGAGGACATCACATTTCACATAAAGAAAAATTAGCATTTAGAATATTTCGCTAAAATATGTTAATTTATTTTACATTTATCGACCGAAATACAAGATCCACTTGAAGTGAGACACGCTGTATTTTTTACTAAATAAGCAGATTCCAACCCTAGTGTTCTGTATGAAATTTTTTCATAATTTTTGGTGCTATCGCCTCTTTTAATTTGTAAAAACGCTTTCCATGTGAAAACCGACCCGACTTGAACCACTGGTCTAATAAAATCGGATCCGATTCTAAATCCAAATTTTCGAATATTTGTTCGTATATAGAATGCATGAAATTGCAATTTTATTTATTTTTTAACTTTAGATGACAGTTGCCGCACAAATGAAGATAGAAGACCCAATCTTGGACACACACATTTATATCGTTATATATTATTATCATAAAATTATCCATTAAAATATACAATTTTATCGAATTATTCTTCTGATACGGTTGTATTTTCTCTTATCACAATCAATATCTGGAAAAATAACTAAAATGCAAATAATTAAAATATTTGGAAGTATCTATGCAACGTACTCTTTTCATTACAATCATAAATAATTTAAATCTCGGACAAGGGCACCGATAAAGGGAGAGAAAATTGAGTCTTGACCCCAATCCCCTTATCCGTCCTAGATTTTTGTACAGCTAATTTTTTTATCAATATAAATTAGTTGTAAGTTATAAAAATTTTAACAAATTTTAACTTAATCTTGTAAAAACACAGTATATAGTAAAAAAAAAAAAAAAAAAAGCTAAGACAAAAGCATCAGCACCGGCAGAAAATTCCGTATTTGTCAGGTTTCCGTCTTAGCAGGTATAATTAAAGAGAATTCCTTTTCTCAAAACCATGATTTTTTCCTTTAAGCAGAATTCCGTTACAGATAGGTTCTGTTTTCATGCGTTATTAACAAATCCCAAGTAAAAGTTTTCTTTTTACAAAAAGGGAAAATACAGTAAAATTTGTTAAGACTAAACAGCATTTCATTTTAGCAGTTATAAATGTATGATTATTTTTCTACGAGACAATGACATTTTTCTGGATAAGGAAGGAATACGTTATACACTGGTTCCGTTTTCATATTACTGTACAAATAATTGTGCATGAACAAAGAAATCAGAAATTATAGACAGGTTTTTATAAAGCGTTCATGAGCCCCTATAGCTCACTACTAATTTAAATACTAAAATATATCAAATATCGTTTAAATATTTTTGTACAGATAAGATGTGAATGACACAGTGCAACTTTTTATTTCAAAATTCATTTGCCCGAAACTCCCATGAGTCGCGTTGTATGCGCCCGAACTCGAAAATTCTATTGGAAGTCAAACAGAACACGACAAAATATATTTAGTCGACTCGTAAGAAGCCTAATAATTCTTTTAAACATCGTTAGAGAAAACTTTATTTATTATAAGTAAAATAAAAGATCAACATAATATTAATGTTTCAGGAGTTTCACTTAAAAGGCTACTTTCACTCATGCGAAAACACCCGCTCGCTAACGTTAATCCTATGAAATAGTTATTTTATAATATCTTGTTTGCATTTCCATATTTTCAAAAGATTATTTTTTGCATCGGATAGCTGAGGTCGATCGCTACGGAGGCGTTTTTTTATTCTTTAAATTTTTTATTCAGGTATTTTTTTATTAGCATACTTTCACTTAACCCTTTCAGGGGCAAGCACTTGTGTTCCTGTAATGTTGAATTCGCACCGGAATTTTGGAAAGAATTTAGTTTAAAATAAGGAAAAGCAACTTTTCAACTTTTTCCCGTCAATGTTAAAAAAGTAAAACTTAATTAAAAGTTTCTGGTTCGAATCGGATTAAAATTAGGTGGGATATAATATATCCCACCGCCCCTCAAACGGTTAAGGAGCCGGTTTCGAAAGTGAAAGTATAGTCATTAAAATAATCTGAAAACAAAATCGGAAAAGTAAAAAAGGGCCTGCGTAGCGATCAACCTCAGCTATTTAATGTAAAAAAAAAAAATAAATAAATAAATATTTAAATGAGAACGAGATATTATAAAATAAATGTTCAACAGGATTAACATTAGCGAGCGGGTGTTTTCGCGTGAGTGAAATAGCCTCTTAATCTATTATTTAAAACTGAGAAACATTCTTAACAAGATTTAAAAATGTAACCGCGTGCCGGGGAACATCCCGGGCGGGGCGCTAAAGGTATGGTCTGTAATCTAGACCGATCTGCCCCGCTTAAGGCATTAAATCACTAATGTGCGCAATTAATAAACCTCAATAGTCAATACAAAGGAATGGCCTTGTTAAGCACACCATAAAAACAAAAACGCTAAGAATTTTACTACACGATCAGAAAGGGGGGGGGGGACTCTGTCATTAATATACCCACGTCCACTTTGTTTGAATAATTTGACAAAATAATTACTATTGAATTCAAATGAATTAAGCTGTACAACGACTGAAAAACCCATGGAAGCTGTGGTGGCAAATGTATACAAAGTTAATTTTCAAATGGCGAATGTCTTTTGTTTTTTAAGAAAAATCGATAAGTTTGTTTTTGTTAAGGTATTGTTTTGAGAATTATCAGTTTCACGTAAAATTTCAGTATTTATTTTATTTTTATACATGTATAATGCTCTTGAATTCTTTGTACAAATATCCCCACCCCCTCCTCTTCCCAGCGTTCTGATAAAGATTCCAACTCTAATATCAGCTATTCTAAAACATAATATATAAATGTATATATAATACCTTTATATATTATACATATAATACCTCTGAAATCCAAATACGTTAAACAAGTTCTATCAACAAAATCTGACTATTTTCTTTCTTTCCTTTTTTATTTTTTTTAAATCGCGTTCTCATTCCGGTTAAAAAAGATAACAAACTGAAGGTCACTTTCACTTCAAATTCTCTGCAAATGTTTCTCATTCTTACAAAAAGAATGCTGGAGATTTTAAAATAGTAATTTGTCCCTCCAAAAATTACTTTAATGTTAAACTACTATCAGAAATTAGACTTTTCTTATTCCTGTTGTCTTTCTTAAAATTTACATTTCAATATTTTTCTATTTTCGTATTTGTTATTATTTTATGTAAATTATTATTATATAACAGTTAGAATTGTAATATTAAATACATATTAAATAATTATTAAAGTATTAAAGTAGTATTGGAGCTATAAATGACATGTAAAAATATTTTTATGTATCTGGATTTTTTTCTGTTTCTTGGTTAGATCAAATGCAACGTTGGGATCTATTGGAAACTAGGGGGCTGCACTGATTTTTCTAGCCAAGTCAGGCTAGCAGTATATATATATATATATATATATATATATATATATATTTCTTTTTAAGCAGTTAAAAATTTGTATTCTTGTTCATTTCTTAAACGGAATCAAGAAGTTGCATATTTAATGAATTGAAAGTTATTTTATTTCATTAAATTGCAAAGTGATATTTAAAAAAAAAATCTGATTTATTTTTCTTTGTCGAAATTCAATCAATTATTTTATTTAACCATCTCTTTTCTCTCATTTTAATTACATTAATATTATTTTTTAAGTGTCTTGAATTCTTTATTGTCATATAACTGTGCAAGTTATAGTTAATATTGTTATTTTATATTCGGCAACTGTGGACATAAGAAATAAAAAGAAATACCATACTTTAGAATTTTTCTATAAAAATGTTTCATAATCCTTTTTAAAATAATTTTGATTGTTGGATAATGGTTGATAATAACGTAAGTTTCTGCAGAAATTGTGCCGGGCCTTCCAATAAAAACTTTTGTCCGAGTCTGGTCGATTCTGGGTCTGGAAATTTCAGCATGGGCAAACCTCTAGAATCTACTGACTTTTCATTCCCTTGAATCTTGAAAAGAGATAACTATAATGGCTTTCTATGAATTAGTCTTTTTGAAAATAGAGGAAAAAATCCAAAATTCCAATAAATTTTCGTGGCTGAGAGGTTCTGCTCTCGAAGCTGGTAGACGGGAAGTGCTGGGTTCGATCCCCAATCGCGCCCGTCGGCCTAATCGTTCGGAGTTTTCGTGGTTTTCTTCGAGCCGTGGATTTATCCATGCGTAAATACGGGTTAGGTTCCCTTAGAAAGACCCCCACGAAGGGCACTCCCCCCGGGCCTATATCCCAAGTGTAGATAATTGGCCGTCAATAATCAACCCAACCCAATAAATTTTCAGTTATAAGCTCGAATATTTTTACAGTATCCGATGATTTATCCTTTAGGTTTATTCATTACTAAATTTCACATATTTACATTGAGTTATGCATTAAAATGGTAAATAATTTTGACTGTTATAAATAATAGAGCGCGAAAAATAGCTGTTACTTTTATATTCACAATGTCGGGGAACAAATCAAAATATTTTATTTAATTTTCACTAATATATTAGAAAACAAACAAGTTAATGTATGAAAAAAATGACTAAGAATTGACATGCCTGTGCCATATTTTACTTATTTATTTATTTATTTTAAAAGTAACATATAAAATTGTATTTTACTCTGTGAGAATACGCTTGCAGACAAATGTATAAGAAAAATGAAGCGAAAAAAAATACTTATTAATTTGAGGGCTACTTTTCCTTGAAGTAACATCTCCGTATAGCTCAGAATCCTTGTCAGGTTATCTGTGTGTAATCAAACAAAAAATATTCATCGAATGCTTATTTTGGAAATAAATATCAAATACTTATTTTATCTTTGCTATTATAAAACAACAAAATTATGCTCTAATCCAAATGAAATTTTAATTAGTTAAACGTAAATTTCTAACATTTCTTATAATAGAAGAATAATTAAGCCTTATGCGATAACCGCCGAATTTGATATTTGACATTAAAATTATTTTTTTACAAATTTACAATGTATGCTTAATAACTGACTACTATTCTTTTCAATGATTTCCTAATTTATGTAATATATAGCAAACATCCTGAATATAACATTAAAAATTATAACAAAATGCATAGATTAAAATATTTGACAAAATCTATCTATTTCCTAAAATATTGTTTTAGAAAACCTGGAACATTGATTCTTTTTTAAATTTCTGTAGTTTGTGTTTTATTTATTTATTTATTTAAACTGTGTTCTCCCTTCCCCACAAAGGCTTTTCTTGGTGAAAGTTAAAAAATATATAAGGAGTTTTGCTTCTATATAAGGTACCTACGTTTACAGTTTAAATAATCTATACACTGTAATGTCTTTATTTTTAATGCGCTGTGCACCCCCTTTTAATTTACATACATCGAAAGCACCTCCTTGAAAAATATAGAATTTTTTTAAAAGTTTTACTCAGTAAAATGTCAAATCTAGTGCTGATTTGTAAAGACTGAAAAATAATATCATAATTTTATGTTACTGTCTTTCCTATTCCCCACTCACATTCTTTACACTGAAAATGTCAAAGTCGTAAAAAATCTTCTCATTTAAAAGATTTTTGCCTTTGTTACTATTTCCCTTTAGTTAATATTTATTTATTTTTTGTTTTCCTTTCACGTTCCTCTTCCCCTCTCTCCCCTAAAGAAAGGCCCTTTTCGTAAAAGATAAAACAAAAAGCATAAGGAGCTTTGCTTATATATAAGGAATCCATGTAGTCAGGATAAAGAATCTATAGACTATATATATTTCTTTTCGCATGCTCTAGCCACAAAGGACCCCTCTTGAACAAATAAATTACTTATAAAAAAATTCCTCAGAAAAACGTCAAAATTGGGCGTTCATGTTCGAAATCTAAAAAAAAAATACCTGATATTTTTTCACCTCTGCGTCGCTTACTATGAAATGCCCGGTAATGAACATTATTTACATTTAAAAAAAACCTCTGTTCGTCTTTACCTGATACCTTTTTACATCTTCATAGTTAGGATTTTAATTATTTTTAATTTCCCTCTCCCCCGACTCACCCAAAAGCTATGCTTAAAGAAAAATAAAAGTATACGGAGCTTAGCTCATAAGTAAGATGGTGATCGGAAAAAAAGGTGACAGGAAAAAAGTGGCAGAAAAAACAGGAGCGGAAAAAAGCAACCGGAAAAAAAGTGACAAGGAATTGATAAATATTAAACTTATTGATAAATAAGTGTTAAAAACTAACGAGGTACCAAATGTCGGATTTATATCACTCCTGTAGGTGAATATTTGCTGTAAATATTTGTGAATTCTATTAGCAATAGTGTAAAAAAGTGGGAAAATCAGCGTACTAGGGTGTTTGTATTCCCCACTACGAGTATTCTCGTATGCAAATATTCACACCAATTTTCAATATTCGCATTCGTAGACATTGACGAAAAACATTCGTATTCGCGTTCGTGAATGTCTTAAATCAAGTAGTGATTAAAACGAGTATTCTCGTATGCGAATATTCACACCACTTTTCAATATTCACATTCGTAGACATCGACAAAAAGTAATCGTACTCGCGTTCGCGAATGACAAAAATCAAGTAGTGATAAATAGGAGCATTCTCGTACGCGATTATTCTCACCTTTTTGCACTATTGCTAATATAGCATTCACAAATATTTATAGCAAATTTTCGCCTACGGAAATGATAAATCAGACATTTGTTACCTCGTTAGTTTTTAACACTTATTTATGAATAAGTTCAATATTTATCAATTCATTATCACTTTTTTCCGCTCTGGTTTTTTATTTCAATTTTTTTCCGGTTTTTTTTTTGCAAGGTTAGTTTTTTTCCTAGTATCAAGTAAGGTATCTATGTATTACAATTTAAAGATTCTACAAATACACTGTAATTTCTTTTTAATGCACTCTTGCCCCCCCCCCCCCCTCAAAGGCATCCGCTTTGAAAAAAAAGTTGAATTTATCAGTATTTTTTGTACAATGTTAATGATGTGCGTTTTACGAATCTCACTGCCATTTTTTCCGTGTCCTTTTTCTCAAGTGCCTATATATATATATATATATATATATATATATAACACATTTATAGGAAAAGTGGTATTTCATACTTTCTTGTGTCCACTAAGAAACAGTGATTGATTTTTTTTCTGCTTGCTTCTAAAAAGACGGTTTCCTCTGACAGGAAATAGACACATAAACACTAAACAAAGCATCTTGGCAGTTTGCATTCTTGAGAATGTGGGACTGAGGGTGTAATCCGACACTTATCTTGTGTCCAACGAATATCTTCCAACAGGAGACGAGGGGTAGTGAAGTTACGTATTCAAACAGTTCCAATACGATTTTCCTCCAAGGTTACGATAAAGAGAAGCAGAAAGGAAAGACATAAGTGAGTTGCAAAAAGAAGACGGATGTAAACCCGGAATTTTTGGAAATATAAAATTTCGGAGAAATTTTGAAGATAAACAAAACCAGTAATTTTTCAATTTGAAAATTTTACTATTAATAAATTTCCGGCACTTTTCTGCGAAGTTTCAGCTAGATTTTTTTATTATAAATATACAAAAGTTATGACTCATTAGTTTTACAGCAATGGCGGCTGTGAATTGGTGAGGAATTGAATGTTTCTATAAAAATGAAAATTGTTTGATTTCTGCTAGCTAGCATATATACTATTCAGGAATACTGTATATTAATTTTCTTGTGAATTGAATTGTATTTTCGCATTAATTTCTTTTATATTGTTAATTTTCTTCACTCTGCTTGCTGGGCACAGAGTAAAGAAGAGAGCAGAGTTGAGTTACTATTGCAGTTACAGTTAAAAAGAGACAAATTGAAATAATTAAAAAAATGAAAAAATCCCTGCATAAACTTTCTAAAAACTCCCGAGATTTTTCAAAATGTCCCTAACAAACACCCGGTTTATTCCCGGGAATAAACCCGGTTTTCCCACCCGTTGCAATTCTACATATAAATGGAATAGAGAGAGGGCTTCTAAATAAAATTATGATTTTCAATATTATAATTGAGTATTGTAATTGAGTATTTCCATATTTTTTAAAATAAATATTATACTCTTAGTAAGTGTACATAACAGAGGAAAAGTTCTATTTAATTTAAAATACTTTTCAGTCGCCGTACTTGAGAGCCATTGGTATATAATATAATATATTCAACATTTGCAACAAATCTAACATAACAGTATAACTTGAATATACCCAAATATATATGTATATTGGCTTGCAAGGTATTAAATTTAAATACTTTCACCAATTGAGAATTTGAATTTATATCAGCATATTTAAATATTTTAAATAAATAAAAATAAATTACTTTTCAAAAGAAATCTTTTTTCTGTAATTAATACACTTTTTTTTTTTTAAGAAGTCAAATGGAGTTGCAGGTGCATAAAAACTGAAACACAAATAAAAATTACTGAAGAAAAAAAAAAGTCATTAAAGTGAGAAATATACTATATATGTATATTTATAATATTTCTACATTTCATAAAAATAAAGCTATACTTAGAATATGCTTATTCTGTTTCTTTATTCTACGTTACTCTCTTTTTAAAAACATTATAATGCCTGAAGAAGATTGTAAGTTTTGTACTTTAGAGATAATAATAATATAAAGAAGAAATCTGAACAAATTGGTGTGAGAAACACAATTTTAGTTACAGTTTAATATATAAAATCCAAAATAGATAACTTAATTACCTATTAATTATTAACTTACTTATTAACTTAATTTGCAATATTAATAAATTTTAAATATTTATTATAATCTATCAATAACCATGAATTTTCGATTCTTTTTCATATGTACAATGAATTTAAAAATAAATATTTGTATAAAGTCCCGTTTTATATATCTAAAAAGGAGAATTCTTATTATGTTCTTTTTTAAGAAAGATGTTCTACGCGAGATTTAATTTAATGCTATTTTCATACATACTATAGTGTATCAACCATTTGGCATATAATTAGTGATCTGTCTCCAGTAAAATGTGTATTAAGTTATCAGGCATAGAAAAAAACAAATGCTTTTCACTGAAAACGTGTGTAAAATTTTGAAATTCCTCCCACATCAATCATTTTTTAATTACACAGCCAAAATCTGCTAAAGAAGTTCAATTCGACAACAGTACTTACATTTTTGCAGTGATAGGTTTATGACATTATAATGGAATTCTATTGTATACCAATTATCAATACCTAAATATTAACTTTAACAAATGTCAACAATTTAATATTATAATTACGAGATAAAGTCTGTTAGTATTATGTCCGTTATAGAAGTCCGTAATAGATGTCCGTAATAGTTAGATAATGTCCGTAAAGATGAGATTCTTGAAGGTAAGATGAAACGCTATAGACTTTTACTCCAGGATTTAGGTTATCAATTAGAAAAATCTTGAGTGACTTCACTCCACTTTCCGAACATTTCATAGAATATTTTACATTTAAATACCAGGTAACACAAAAGTAACTGAAAAATACGTAACACATTAAGTGCAATGTATTCTATACTAAAATAATTTAATTATAGAGCTAAACAGCAGTAAGCGGATTCATAACCAAAGTTTGTGTCAAACATGAGAAATCTTGGCAACATTTAATTTCAAGTGTATGACAATTACAATCCTTTTTTCACCTAAAAGCAACAATTTTTCGCATATTTTGCAAAAGTATTTTGTTTGATTTTTTTTCTCTTTTTAATGCAGATATTTTTTTTCTTCGACAAAATGATTTCATAAACTTACAGTTTTATTTAGTAAAATCTTTTATTTCTTAAAAAGCAAAATATTTTTTTATTGTTAAAAAAAAGAAAACCTTTTATATATAGATAAAATATTTATATGTTTTGTATGAGCTTTTTAGGTGCGTTCGTAATTATATAAATACGTTGCACCTATAGTCGTCGTCTGGTTCGTCCGTCTGTCCGCATATAACAGCACAAAAACCAAAAAATATTTACTCCGTAAACAAGATTCACTCCCATAGGCGTAATGTAAAACGCATCGAGTCAAGTCGGCAGAATGAACAGTAATGCGCAATAGACAACTTTAGAGGGGAGTAAGCGCAAACCAACCGGTGGTTTTAACTTTTTTTTTTCGGTCATTTTGCTTTTCGTCATTTTTTATTCTATTATTCTAAATTACGGAGATAATTACTTCATTTAAGTAGAAACTCCTTTCAAAACATCAGATAATATTTACAATTTAAATTTGAATGCTTAAATAGCTAAAATATTTCTAAAAAAAAAAACAGGTATATATATATTTTTTTAATCAACCAATAATATATATCACAAAACAATAATGTGTGAAAGCTTATTGTTTCTTCGAAATGAGGGAAATGATATATATATTTTTAAAACAAGGCTTTTGTAAATCGACATTTGATTATTAGTAGACAGGGTTGATAAAAATCATGATTTTTTTTTAAATAAAAAAAATCTGATTTATTTGATTTTAATCGGATTTTTTTTTATTTAAATCAGATTTTTTTTTTATTAAAATTATTTGTGTACTGTGCATGTATTTATTTTATTTTCTCTGCATAGATAGACACATTTCTATTAATTTTATTACAGTTCCTAGATAAATTTCAAAATAATTTAAATAAAAATAAATTGTTGCAAACAAATTCAGATTTACTTAAAACTTAAAATATTATTCTACTATTAAATTGTTATAGATAAGATTATATCTATGTGTGTTGTGTCTATAAATTTGCATTTAATTTAAGTTATTAAATTTTTCATTAAGGTATTACTCCAATAATACAGTAGACTGCCTTAAATCTGCATAGCTTAAAACCGGAGGTTATGCAGATTTTAGAATTTTGTTGATTTCTGGTCACTGTTTACATTTTTTAAACAATAATTTGAATTTAACAATGTACTCAAAATTATAATGAATGCTTACAATAAAGTAAAATAGTTAAATAAAATAAAAAAATTAAAAATAAAGGTCAAGTAAATAATTAAAATAATTAATAATGCATGACTAAATACAAATATGCATAATGATGAGATAATTTTTTCTTGAATTATTCAGTGAAACTCGCCTTATAAATGTACACTAATAATTCACATCAAAATCTTAAAATAACAAAGTTTTCTTTCATGTTTAGCCATACTTAATAACCATGGATTGAATTCTAACATTATTAAAACCTTTCTCAGAATTTTTAAAAATATATATTTGTAAAATTCCACTATTGTTAAAATTTTAGTCTTTTGTGTCAATTGGAATAATATTTTGCATCCCCCCCCCCCATTCTTAAGTTGTAGTAAATGATTATTTACAACTTAATCAGTGGCGGCTCGTGCCCTATTTCACAGGTGGGGCACCTATATGATAAGTGTGACAGTGCAGTAGATATCAGTAAACTGTAGTCATGTACTATATTTTTTACTATAATGCAAATAGTATTGTGTGTACCCGAAAACAAGATTTGCACAACAATAAAGCAACTAAATTTTGAAAAAAGAAAAAAAAATACACTTTGCATTTTATTAAAATTATTGCGGGTGTTTATTTTACGTATTAGATAATTGAAAAAATCTAGATACCGACATTTCTCATACTTTGAAAATTTATAAAGTTTTGATGATTTTGAAAATATAGAAAAAGAAATTGAAGTTTGAGATGAGATCTTCAGTCATGCAGTAAAGTTGTCACTGCCACACTTAATAAAACACTCTTTGTTTTTTACTTCTTAGAATTATTACTGCTAATATGCCACTATATAACTTACCAAAGATGTATAATACTCATGTTTAACGTAAAGCTATTATTCCAACAAAACAACTATTCTTAATAGATGTTTAATTAAAGTATTATTTTATTTTAAGGTTTAAAATCTAAATCAACATTACTATTTTTTCCTGTGCCTGCCGCCCTCTCAAGTAAAACGTGCACCCTAATTTTTAATACATTTCGCGAGAAAAAAAAAAAAAAAAAAAAAAAAAAAAAAAGAGAAAACATTTAAAATTTATTCTGTTAAAATGTAAAAGTCATTTTTAAAGTTACAGAATAGTCACAAATAATTCCTTCATTGTTGCCTACCTTTGATGGTTTTGAAGCTTTCGGGTCAGGTTCGGATTGACCCAATTTTTCAAAAGAAAATCCTGAATATTTTTCAACTGAACAAAACTAAATAGTAAACTGGTTGAATATTAACGAGTGAACGAAAAATGTTTTCATTTTCATAGAAAAAAAATATCAAATTGAGAAGATATATAATTGTACACTATTTTTCTATAATCAAATTAAAATATGATTTTTTTTTTTTTTTTGTTCGGGTTTGAATAATTTGTTTTCGGGCCGGGTTCACGTTGAAGTGAACTGGTCTCGGGTTGACTAAATTTTATTTGTCGTATTTCGAAAAGACTAAGCAGAATTTTCAGTTTCGGTTCGGGCACAACGCGATCCGTTTAGAATTTTAAAGGCCAATGGTAATTTTTACAGATACCAATTAAGATGTCAAATCCAAAATCTTCATGTATAAACTAAATTTCGATTGTTTAAAGTAAATTTTAGAGGGAAAAAATCACGCAACACAAGTAAGAAAATTACCGAAAAATAAGTTTAGCTTTGTTTAATTAAAAATTATTGATTACCACAAACATTATTCATTTTTATTTAAAACACAGATTAAATGTAATGTATATAGTAATTCAATTATTTATATCCATTTATTCTGTCGATTTTGGCAATAATTATTTCGTAAATGAAAAAGTCTTAACAGATTCTATATAAATTAAAAATATGTAGTTTTAAACTCATATATCCAATTGCACTGCTATATTATTTAACATCAAGTTAACAATTAGATGACAAAAGATTTTCTGGCTGACACTTGTCTATAAAACCTAGTTAAATTAAAAAATAAAAACATTCATCATTGAAGAAAAATACCAACTACATAAACTCAAAAATATAATTAAAAAATATTTTTATTATTATTCAAAAAGTATTAAATGCACCATAAATAATGTAGAATTTTTTATTGGTATTGAAAAAAAAAAAAAAAGATTAGGATTATTAAAAAAAAAAAAAGACTGGTTCCTATCAGTAAAAGTCGCCAATTATGTCGATAATTCTTAAACGCTGATATTTTCTGAAACAAACATAGTCTTTTTCTATATGGGGCCAGACAGATTTTGCCCCAAAAGCGTCCTATTCAAGCTGTTCCTTCACGCTGTTTGGCGATAAATACGAGGAAGACGCAAAGATGCACGGTTGTGCAAAATGCCATAGAGCTCTATCGTGAAACGGGCACAGCTTTCTGGGGCCCTCCTGAATACTACTAGAACAGTGAGCGGCCAGTTGTCAAAAGGGTGATTTACGACATCCGGTGGAAGGGAATGATAACGTTCTTCGGGGATGGAAGCGAGCGAGCGAGAGAAAATTTTGGACTGGGCTGGAAAAGTCTTTAGTTGAAACTATCTGACATTGCTGATATTTTATTAAAAAGTAATGTTAAATTTAAGAAAATTTAATAGCGAAGTATAGGTGGGGCCGTGCCCCAAGTGCCCTATATCACGGGCCGCCCCTGAACTTAATTGAAAAAATAATTACACCACAGCGATTTTTTTCTTTCTTTTTTATTGCAAGTGGAATTATAATCGTTAACAAAGTTTGTATTTTTAGAAGATCCATTTCATATATTTTAACAATACTTTTTCCTGTATGTATAAGAATGATTTATGAAAAGTAAAGCATATTTCACTTTTGTATTTCTGAAACGAATAACTTCACCTTTGTTATTAACCCCATCATTCCATTTTTGCACCATATCCTTTAAATTTGTTTTTCTAATTTTAATTAAATGACAAAGACAGGTTTTTTTTTTTTTTTTTTTTTTTTTTTTTTTTTTAATCAGCCAATAATATGTATCACAAAACAATATTAATTTGTGAAAGCTTATTGTTTTTTCGAAATGAGGGAAATTATATTTTGTTTTTTAAAACAAAGCTTTTGTAAATCTATATTTGATTATTAGTAGATATTGTGAATATACTAATTTCACACATATTTAAAAGGAAATACAACAACAAAATAATTTGTATAAGTGATGTTTTGAAATGAATTCTAACATTATTAAAACCTTTCTCAGACTTTAAAAAAAAGATATATTTGTAAAATTCCACTATTATTAAAATTTTAGTCTTTTGTGTCAGTTGGAATAATATCTTGCATCCCCCCCCCCCCAACATTAATAAATAGCCAAATAAATAGCTATGAAGCGATGGAAATTCTGCAAAATATAAAAAAAAAGAGCGAAAACAGTGGAATGTTGTTTGGTTGGAAAGAAGGGTGAGAAGTATGTGACAGATTGGCGCATGCGCGTTATTGTCGGCGCACCCTGTAAAGTTTGTTTTTCCGTCCTGAAAATGTTCTACCGACTTTACCCAAAGGTTTTACCCAAAGTAAAACTTCTTATCTATTCACAAAAACTACCCAACCGAATGGTTTGAAAATTAATATACATAATCGTTGCAGAATTTTGTCGAGTCATTTCAAATTTTATAAAAATCGAATCAAAACTTAAAAAGACATTAATAAAAGCTTTCTTCGTTCTGTTAAATCCTATCATACGTAATTAATTCAGTGATATCCCATGAGAGATAATGATTCTAGGTTGCCATGGTATGGTGATTGCCAGTCATATTATTTCCATATTACTGAATTTAGAAACCGAATTTGTATAATAAAATTGTTTAATTATAGCAATTTACCGACTGTTTTTTGGATAGATGTTTCCGGAAAAATAGGTATTAAATGAAAAAAGAGTCTAAATATGGATTTCAAGTTCTGAAAATTTCAAAGCTAAGCTTAAGCTTCCCATTGGAATTTTCAGTAAATTTCAAAAATTTTTCAAAAAAGATAAATTGTTGCCAATTTAAAATGTACTTATTTCAAATAATCATAATTCAACATTATTATAAAATTAATCATATTATAATAACAGACGATATAATTCATTTAAATGGAATGATAACGATGATTTTTTTACATTGCCTTGTATTGAATATTTGTGCATAGTATAATTTTAATGTCACATAAGTGTAATTAATTGTTTTTAAAAGTGTATTGAAACTTAATTTTAGAAAATAAAATTCATATCTATAATATGAAAATCTGCACATAAAATAAATTTTGTATTCATGCATTTTTGCATAAGAATGCACCAGCTATTGCACACAAATCGGAATATTCATAAAATTAGTTATAGTGCGAACGCACATCATTTGTCACGTTTGACGATATACATATATGGATATATATAGATTTAATATATATAAATGAACATTTGAACGGAGGGTGGTTTAGGGGTCTGAAGGTCATGATCGGTGAAAATATACCAACATTTTTTGGAATTGCTATCCCCCGAACGGCTGCAATAGGTAGCTTTTTGTATTGAAAGCTACCTAATAAATGTTCAGAAAAGTACAAAAATGGAGTTTCCATGAGCATTATATATACATATATGATATTTATTTTTAACACATTTCAACATAGTTTAAAAGTGCTTATGAATGCGATTTTCCTGGCTGTCTGCCTGCTTCTCCGCGCTCTAGCTCGCGAAAAATGCCGTATAATTAATATGATGTTGAAGTTTACTATGACATTTTAGGTATCGAAAATGAAGTATGTAGTATTTTTAGTTCGTTTATAGGGACACTCAAAATAATTCCGTTACTTTATAGTGTATGGAGAGCGGGGGTGGGGAATCGTTTGCGACATGTTTTAATGATGTTACACAATTTCAAATAAATTAATATTGGTATAGAACACTGAGGTGAACTACACGATGCTTACTGTTTAATAGGGTTTGCACAGTATTTATAGTTCATTTAGAGGGACACGCAAAATGTTCGGTTACAGTACTGTCTATGAGCGATAATTGCTGGAAGTTCGTTTTCAGTTGTGATATGCGTTCTTAATTTTAACTAATTATTTGAATATTACTTGGTGTGCATAAATTCTTTAGATCATATTCAGGGCTGCACAAATAAATTCTAGTAGATTTTCTTTTATTGACGGAAATAGTTGCAGGGAAATTTTCAACTCTGTTTTGCGCTTTCTAACTACACTAAATTATAGCATACTGTGTAATATGAATGGAAATCTACAGATCACATACAGAGATTTACAAAATGTCGGATATGTTTCCGACTATAGATGGTAATTTCTTAAATTGGATTTTCAAATGTGTTTTGCGTTTTCCAAATTGTTTACTCAGTTATCATCTGTCATCTTTATTAAACAGGGAAGTTTTGTTACACTTTTTTGGATGTGTTGGAAAGTATATTATAATCTGTGCTTGATGCATGATTTGCATATTGATGCATGTATCAAAATCATGCGAAAAAAACCTATATTTTGGGTTTAAAAAAACTGTTTAATGCACTAAAAAATTTACTCGGAAATACTTCCGGAAATAAGTTGCAGAAAAAGAAAATTTGTTTTTATAAATGCTTCTTTAAATCTCAAAAATATAGTTTCTGGGCTTTCTAAAGTTAAAGAACGCTTTTAGGAATCATTAGTAACTCGGAAGTGGTTATTGTATGTTTCTGTTCGAGTTATATTATGTTTTCCTGCGATGTTATAACTGTCCCTTTTCCCTGTGTAGTTAAAAATTATATTTTGAAAGAATATCTTGAGAAAATAGAAATATTCTTTCCATTCACACTGTAAAACATTTGGTGTAACGTTACTCCATAAAACTGGAGGCAGCATTGCTGCCTCCAGTTTTACGGTGGTATTTAACTGATATAACTGGTGTAACATTACACAGCTATTGTGTAAGTTTACACCATAATATTGTGGAACATATCACAATTTCTGTGTAAGGTTACACCACAATTGCGCGTAAGGTTACACCATAATTGCGTGTAAGCTTTCACAGTAATTGTGTGTAAGGTTACACCACAATTGCGTGTAAGCTTCCACAGTAATTGTGTGTAAGGTTACACCACAATTGCGTGTAAGCTTTCACAGTAATTGTGTGTAAGGTTACACCACAATTGTGTGTAAGGTTACATCACAATTGCGTGTATGCTTTCACAGTAATTGTGGTGTAACCTTACACACAATTACTGTGAAAGCTTACACGCAATTGTGGTGTAACCTTACACACAATTACTGTGAAAGCTTACACGCAATTGTGGTGTAACGTTACACAGAAATTGTGATATGTTTCACAATATTATGGTGTAAACTTACACAAGAGCTGTGTAATGTTACACCAGTTATATCAGTTAAATACCACCGTAAGATTGGAGGCAGCAATGCTGCCTCCAGTTTTATGGAGTAACGTTACACCAAATGTTTCAGTGAATACTGAGAATCCATTTTAGGCAGTATTTAATATCCAATTTGGTTATACACCCAATATGAATACCACTAAGTACCCATTTTGGCCATGCTAACACCTATTTTGCACAATCTTAAATATCTATTTTAGAACACATGAATACTCAATTTGGGCGCCTTTAAATACCTGTTTTAGGATGAATTCAACATCCAATTTTGATAAATTTAAATACCTTTCTTGACACATTTAGTGCCTATTATTTTTAACATTGCACAATCATCCAAAATGCTGGATACAGTATTTATGAATTTATTTTAAATGTTTATTAGTGTACAGCTTCATAACTTATTGCTTTTATTAAAACATTACAGTAAAATTTTAAAGTTAAAATCGTACCTCCAAAAATTATTCATATTTGAAATATAAGACAATTAGCTCAATTTCGATGAGATTCCAATAATAAATAGCTGAATAATTTTCTCAGCAACTTCTGGAATTTTCTCAATATTTAGAATCCTTCTTCTCGGGATCTTGATTTGAAACAAAATTATGACTTTCTTATGAGATAAACTACCAAATTAAATGTGTTATGACACCAGCTTTTATGATTTCTTTCATTTGTCATATTAAAAGAAAATTAAGATACAGATTTGTACTAATTTTTGTCTCTCATTTTTTAAATTTCTTAGAATATTGATAGAATATTATTCTTACCACAAGCAATAGATTTGCTTTTAACATTAGAAAGATCAATTGGGGTTACTTTGACTACTATGTCGAATAGGGAAATCATAATTGTTATTTATCACGTACATAGTTTTGTGATATTTTATATATGAATATAATATTCAGGCCTTGTGTCGATGCTTAAAATGCTTATAAACCCACATTTAAATGGAATAGAGTTGATAAAGACTATATCTTTTAAAGACTATAGTACCCCACGTTTACTCAAATATTATTTTCAAGTAATTATATTTTATTCTTGCTGACTATTACATTTAATCTTCAAATCTTTGTTTAAACAGATTTTAATAATTTAATAATTATTCTTAAAAAATATGAAAAAAATACAGTAAAATATATTAGGTACATTAGGAAATTTTATTGTCTAAACATTTATATTCAGCTATTGTGTATTTAGCATAGCTTAAAAAAAAAAAAAAAAAAAAAAAAAAAAAAAAAAAAGTGAACTCATGCAAGAATTTTGCACTGCAATCTAAACTTTTTATTTATAGATTTAAACTTCTAATGAAACAAAACCATAGTGGTACAGATGTCACGGATGCACCGGGGTTTCTTTTTGGCACCAAAATGGTGATTTTTTGCTTGGTGTGGTAACCTGGTGACTTTTGCATCATATGACAACATGGTATTTTATAACAAAATGAAATGTGTATGTAAATAAATTTAAAATAATTACTAAATAAAATTAAATACACGTGTATTAAAAATAATGTGTTTTAAATAAAACTGTGTAATAATAAAATTAAATGTGCGTGTTTTAAAATAAAATTATAATACAATTTTATAGGCCGTCTAACAATTATTCGAAAATGAGATTTTCTTCCCAAAATAGCACCACAAAAAATTTTTAAGCAACCCTGGAGCGTCTGCGATATCTATTCCATAAGATTAGTCAAGCCAGAATATCAACTCATTCCATCAAACTTACAAAAAAGCATGCGCGAGAAAAACAAAATAATCGTAAACTGCATTAGATGACATCATTCGCTTAAAAAAGGTACAACATGGACAATCTATGGTATTTTTTTCTCCTAAACATTGAAATTCGAATTTTGCTTTTTTATCATAAATATAAAATAAACATGTGCAGAGATGTCACACTTTATAAAAATATAAATAGTATAAAAAAGATAATCATTGTGAGTGTGATATACTCCGGAATTTAATTTTTGTGGCAAGACAATTTGAAGAAAACCTATCGTTTCATTTATGAAAACAATGCCAATTTAATTTTTAATTAACAGCAATTTTTAATCAAGAAAGATGTTTTAGGAAAATGTAAGTGTATATGTCAGAAGCTGCTTTTAAAACCTTTTGAATGATACTTCATTCATTGTTCTGCGCTTCGTAAATTCATAGAAAAAGGGATGTTGACAACAGAAATAATATATATGATTGCCATGGATCACCACTTTGTTAAATTTACTTGTGATCATGCTTAAATTAAACTTAGGAAGTTTTAATGGTCATACAATATTAAATTTGGGGCCACTTAATCAGACATTTTTCAAGACAAACAAATATTAACACAGCTTTATAACTGTTACTTATAAATATAAAATGTTGTATTTGATATTTAATTATTTAAAGGGAGTGGAGAAAAATTTAACTTGATAATGGCAATGAAAAAAAGTAATATGAAATCGTAAATAACTGCTAAACTCCACAGTACATAATACAATTAACACATAAGGTTTAAAAACTACATGATGATTTAAAATTTGATAAAAAAAAAATATTAACACTTGCTTAATATTCTTGACTTGTAGTTCTTGGCGCAGTACAGACAATATTCAAAACAAAAAGCATAAAAGCAAATATGGTGCTCATAATTTGCTTTATGCCACACAAATGTAGGAATGCTGTTAACAGCTAAATTATACTCTTAAAACTGTGTCTCTGATATAAAAGGTACATTTGGAATGTTTGCGCCCCTGAATATTCAGAGACACATTTGCCTTTGAGATTAAGAGGCACATTGTGCCTTTCAATTTATATGATAGTGCTTCTTATGTAAAAATATATTCTGTGCCTCTAAAGATGGTGGTACATGTTTTTATTGTACATCTCATTTCCAATATAACCCAAGTCAATAAATTAATACTTATACAGGATGTCCCTCTTAATTATTTTTTTTTTTCTTTTATGACAAAACTAACAGAATTAGGATACTTTGAATTTTATGAATATTCAGTGTTTACAGGTTCTAAAAACAAAGACTCTTGTATAGAAAAATACTGAAAATTAAAAGAATAGAAAAAGTCAGTAGGATTTTGCCGTAAAGGAAAGAATTTTGTTTTTACTTGTAAAGAAATGAAGGAAAATTTTCTACATATAACTCTAGAATGCAAGGAGCACACAAAAAATTTAAATTTTTAATGTTTAAAAAAAAAAAAAAAGAAGTATTTAATAAAAGTAAAGTTTTTAATATGATAAAGAACATTTTGAAACATTTTTGCAATTAGAAATATACTTTTAAAGCTGCTTAAGAACTTGGTATGGGATAACAATAAGAGGAACAGCTTGAATAAAAGAAATTAGACATATAAATAACAAAAGTAAAAAATCTTATGATATACATTTATTTTCACAACTTTACATTTATAAAACTTTTTTTTCTTTTAGATTACAAATTAATGTTTTCCAGTTTAAGATTTAATCAAAAAATAAGTTTAAGAGGTTATATCTTAACATCTTATTTTTACTCTTCTATCATAAAAAATCCCTTTATATCAACCATCTACTTAAATTAAATAATTTTCATACCTCATTTTATTAACTCTCTCTCTCTCTTTCAGTTGGAAATATTCATTATATGGCGTGTAAATAAATACATTTTATAATTATACATTTACAGTAAACTCTGTCTACCGCAGAAAGATTTTCAAGTCCCAGTGAATTTATAGACGTAGAGTAAACTTTGCTGAAGGTAAAATAATATGACGGAAAATGTTCTTAATCCTAATTAATTTCACATTAGACAGAAGAGAAGGTTACAGTATTTAATACTATTTCTCCCGTCGTCAAATGATAACTTACAAAGTTTTGATTTGTTTATTTTATACATAATTTTTAAAGCTAAGAAGCATAAAAATAATTCATCAACATATTAAAAATGATTTGTGGTTGATTTAATCTAAAAAAAAAGGGTGGGGGGGGGGGATATAAAACATAACAGTGAATTGGTGTATCAGTGGTCACATTTAATAAATTTGTGCTGGATGTCAAATAGTTTATATATATATATATATATATATACTCCCAGCATTTAATGTTTATTTTACCATTTTGTCCCATGTTTTCTTTTATCCTTCAAAAATTATATCAAAAGAGAGAACATAAAAATTATTGTCATTACTGATGCCTAAGAGCTTAAATACTTTAAAAGAAATAAAACACAATAGATGGGAAAATAAAAATATAAGACATATAAATAAAATATAATTTATTAAATTTACTGTAGATGCAATAAAATTTTAAATGCAATATAAAATCTAATAAAATAGTTGCACAGTCTAATTAAAAATTATATACAATTGGTCAAAACAGACGGCCATTTCAAAAAACTTGGAACAGGTCTCTTCTGTTGAGAAGTAGTATATTCACCCTAGGGAGAAATTTATAAGAAAATAATTAATATTTAATACTTGATCATATCTACAAATTCACACAAATTCTAATACCTGTTTTTAAAAAAATTCTATTACTAGAGTAAATTCCTGACTAAAATGTGTTCAGGTTGAGAGTCAAACTTGAAACCTTTCACTTAAATTGACAACGCTCTGCCTATTGAGCTACCTGGACAGACAACTGTTGGCAATAACATCTGTTCTGAATTCAACAGAATAAACTACAGGTAATGGAACTTAATTAAAAATGGATGCTAACATAATCGCCAATCAGGTTATCTAAGTGAAATGTGTCTGCTGGCTATCGGCCCAGGTAGCTCAACACAGACAATTTATCCAAAGGTCTTGATTTCGACTCTCGGCCTGGACGTATTTTCACTCAGTTGGAAAAATGTCAATTCATATAATATTTTTATCAATCAGTTTGAGTTAAAAATTAGAGCCGTACCGAGTACTCTGTATATACTCTGTACTCGGCCAATTCCGAGTAGTTGCAAGAATTTCATTTTTTAAGCATATTTGAAGACAAATTAATTTATATGTGATCTATAAAAAGGTATTTGAATATAAATGTATAATATATGCCCTAATTCATAAAACTATTTACTCGGTACATAAAAATTTATCTATAAAACATAGCAAAAGGTAAGAACCCCCCCCCCCCCCCCCTGCAAAATTAATGTAAATTAAAGTTTAGTTTATATTTAAAAAAAAGAAAAAAGTCATTTTTAAAACTGTAGGAAAAGACTGATTTTGGATAAAGAAGCAGTGTGCAGAAACAGAAAATACAATAAATGCAATTAAAAAAAATAATACCGTATATACTCGTGTATAAGTCGACCCCCCCCCCCCCCCCAATTCTTACGCAAAATTTTGGAAAAAATTGAATTTTCGTGTAAAAGTCGAATCACATTTCTGGCAGTATGTTCAAAAATGATTTGTAATCCAGGATTTAAAGAAAAACCATTCATTAAATTAGTATTAGTATTTTTTTTTTTTTTTTTACGTTTCTAAATCAGACTTTTTTTTTTTTTTTTTTTTTTAATTCAACATTTTAAAATTGTATAATTATGTATAACTAAAGAAGCTTAAACTATTTTGAAAGCTATTCACATCAATTTAATGATTACTTACTTTTTTTTTCTTCTTAATCTATTCAAGCCTTATTTACAAGGTAAACAACTTCTTAAACTGCTAAAATATAGTACTTCTTTGTATTGTAGGACTTTTAGGAGAGAAATCTAGTAGCATTCTCAAGTTGAACTCTTTTTGAAAAGGTGATTAAAATGTTGAAAGGAATGCCCCTGTATTGAAGGGAATTCTATCCCAAGAGAAAATGAGTGCAGAACAATTACAGAAGCATTATTGTTGAGCTTTTTTTTTTATCAATCACCATTGTCTGCTTTTATCTGTCTCTCCAACCTAGACCCATATGTGATTAATTAAAAGACTTGCACATTCACCAACTATCTGCGAAAAACATATGACTCCGGTATTTCACTCCGCTATTTTTTTTTTTTTTTTCTACTTACTCGTGTATAAGTCGACCCGCCATTTTCAGCTCCCAAATTTTGTCTAAAATTCTTCGACTTATACATGAGTATATACGGTAATTAAATTTGCTGTATGACAAATTATGGTACAAAAACACTACAATCTTTCTACATTTTCAGGAGATAGGGCATTTCTTTTATTGATGTAAATTTGGCCTGCACTGCAAAAAATAATTGTTGATTTTACAGTATTAAAACTGGCACCCCAGTTGCCAGTATTATACCATAAAATTAACAGTATTAAACAGTAAAATAAGCAGTAATACGCTGCCGTGCAAGTAGTAATACGTTACCGCGCATGCACGATAGTGTATTACTGCTTGCACGGCAGCGTATTACTGCTTAGCTGGGATGCCAGTTTTATACTGTAAAACAACAATTTTTTTTTGCAGTGTGCTTCAGAAAAAATGGGTTCACTGCGAGCACTTATAAAATAGCATTTTAGCTGTACATTACAAACACACACAAAAGAGAAAAGAAAAGAAACTGTAAAGCCCCGCCCCCTTTTTTGATGTTTTCGTGTTATAGCGGCCTCCACAATTACAATTATGCCAAGGTTTCAGCTCTGATTTCGCCAAGATCATCGAAAAGCTTATATATGCATCATATATACACATATTATTCCAAACACCCATTATACGTCATTACATACATATTATTTACGTTTTATATGCCATATATATACATCCTATACAACTTATGCACATGTTATATGTATACATCATATATGTGTTATATATGACTAATAACTTGGCCATATACATCACAAAAGTAATGATTTAACGTAAAAATATATCATATTATGTCATACATGCTTTATAATTTGGCGATAAATCTTGGTCGCTTGGCGATTCATCCTCAGGGGCTGCTATTACACAAAAGTACCCAATTTTTTTAATCAAAAGAAAATAATCTACTTTTAAAAAATATGAAACTTTTGCATTATTCAAAGGTATTGTTACAGCAAGCAAAAACCATTTTTGATAGACAGATTTCAGGTATCAAAATGACAAATGGGTAAAGTTGTGTTGAATAATCAGTTTTAATTTCATATTGGTTAATTGAACTTTTTATATATCAATTCTTTTTATATATATAAATTTTAAATAATGTTACTGTTTTAAAATTTTTGAATATACAAAAATTGTCTTTAAAAGGTCCACAATAAATAAAATTTCAAAAATTGAAGTTAATTTTATAAAATATGATTAAATTATATGCTCAAGATGCATGTTTATAAATAGGTATATATATATAAACACACACACACACACATAGAAGTGTTACCACTAAGCACACTTCATGTTCGAATCAGTGATTCTTTCTGAAACACAATTACTCGGTATTCACTCGGTACGCGGCCAAAGCACTACTCGGTACACCACTATTAAAAATAATAATATATAATAATGTATTGATATTGTTTTTGATGTATTATTGTTAGAAAATACATATTACAGCTTGATTTGAACCTTTAAGAAAAGTATCCAATTTCCATGAACTTCCATTAACATAAACATGTGAGCTAATTTAATAAGTAACAATCGAGAAACGTTGAAAAGTCAATTTTAATTTTGCAATACTAGGTTTTTCTTTAGGTTATGTATGTTACTTTATTTACCATTAATTTAATCTTTATAAATTTGATAATTTATAAGCTATTGTAATACAATTTGATTACTTTAAACTTAATTTTTTTTATTTATTATTTAGTTCAGGGTTGGTAAGTTTGTGCTGCAGGTGGAAAAAACTGCGGTAAAAACCGTCCTGGCAAAAAATCATAAATTAAAAAAATTATAAATGCATGTTTTATTTCTTTTACTTATCTTAAATTAACAATCACAGAATAGTAGTACAATGCATTATGATGGTAACTTAATATACTCTAAATAACTGAGAAATTATTAATTTCACCATAAAAAAAAAAAAAAAAATTAATTGAAAAAAAGCTATTGTTAGTCTGATTTTTATGCTGCAATAAATTAACAATATTGCAAAATCTACAGAAATTATAAACACTTCTAGTTTTAAAATAAGATGTATCAACCTATCAATCAGCATAATGCAATAATTCAGAGATGCAAAATATAAGCAATAGTAGTGAGTACATGTATTAATATATTGTGTTCAAATAAGTGAAATCTTAAATTTCTTTTAAAAAATTAAATATTTTAATAACATAAGAAATTACACATTCAACATTAAGCGGCACTTTCATCACCATCATCATCATTACAAAATAATTATTTTTTCAGCATTCCATACCAAAAAACAAGTTCGGAAACATTACTTATTGTCAACCTATTTCGAATTTTTGAGTGGACAAAAGAGAAGTTGGAAAATATTCTGTCGATTGCAGCACTACTGGCTGGGCATTATAGGTGCATCCCAAATTTGGGTTTCCAAAATTTGGAAGGAGTCACTGGCTTCTAAACCCAAAAAATCCAGTGGCCACAATTGTAAAACAAACGCATAAAAACAATAGTGTTTAAATGGGTTTAAAAAAAAAAAAAACTCAGGAATTTAAAGTGTAAAGTAATTTATTTAATATAAATACATGTACAACAAAACTTGAATATTAATTAAATCTTAAATCATGTACAGTCAGTCAGAAGATAAAGTTGGGCAAGATACGGTTTAAAAAAAAAAATGTATAAGCTAAGCAATCATGATAGCGAGGAATATCAGAAAAACAATATTCTTATTTTGATTTTGCCAGACAAAAGTACATATGAAAGAAAATCTGAATTTGTAAGATTATTTCGCACTATAAAAATCAAAACACACTTCAAACATTTATTTATATATGCATATATATATATATATATATATGCATATATAGGGTAGATGTGCCAGTAATGGACCCCCTTCCAGTAATGGGCCACTTTCAAAGTTTTTGATTTATAAAAAAATAATCAATAAAAATTTAGCCTTTTATATATTTTTTCATAATTCCTCCTTGCTTGTTTTATAATCTGGGTTATTGTTGACACTCTTAATCAAACCAATCAGGAAGCAGAAAATAATGTTTCACAGTTCCACAGATTTTCTGTGAAAATCTTAATGAACATGCTAAGAGCTGGCTTCACTTAAACAACTGATATCTGTTTTTATTTTCTTGAAAAAATTGCATGTTTTTGTTTAGACAATAATAGAAAGCTTTGAATTTTACATACTAATGGCAATTTACAAAATTTCATTTATTTTTCAGGTTTTAGGACCATGGCCCATTACTGGAATGCTTAATTAGTCAATTTCCAGTAATGGACACCCTATGTGGACATTACTGAAAAAGCAATTTCAGTAATGTTCATAGTGCATATATTTTTGTTCTTTAACTGAAAAGCTAAGTAGTCAAATTTTAATTTTTTAATTTTACTTACCAGACTGTAATAATACATTTTTTTTTATTAATTTCATGTAATTAATAATTTTTTTTAGATTGCTATCAAATTATTTTTTTGTAAACCGTACCTTGCATATTTTATAATGTGGCAATTAACACCCATCAGCAACAACACCCATGTGGCAACTAACACCCACAGGAAGCAGACAATAATCTTTAAGGGCATGGGAAAATGAGGGGCTCATGGGGTTCACACTTTCCCCATTTAAAAAAAGACAAATTTTTAAGTCATAACGAGTGCTTAAAAATTTATTTTCTGTCTTAAATGTTTCATTATTCAGCTCTGACAAAAGAACTACATACATAAAAAAATCCCTATAATATTAAATTTATAGTAGCAATGAAAGTAGTAAATCTGCAGATCAGGGGGCTCAAATGTCAGTTCTGATATTTTATTTTGAAATAATTTTATTTAGTATTTAAAAAACATTCAACCTACACTTTCATTTATTTGATATATTTTATACAAATTGCTAAAAGTAATATATAAAGCAGTTTTAGGAAGTTTAACTGTTAAGAATAAAAAGAAATATGATTCCATGCACTGGTACTTCAAGACACTTAAAAAAAAATCTTTTTCTTTTGTTAAACTAACCCTTCTAAACCCCCCCCCCCCTCAATGACTTAATAATTTGATAGATATAATTCTTTGAAAGTTAGTATTTTAAACCTTCTATCTAAAATAATTAAAATATTGATCTTGTGATAGTGACAATAATTAATTTAAACAGTGAATTATTCTCATAAATATTTTATTAATTATTGATATCCTAATTGTTAAATTTATTTTAAAATGACTATTTTATTTCATTAATATGCTTTCATGAAATTCTGGTCTTAAATACAATCATAAAATCAATTACCTATTATTTTTTGTGGGGTGTCCATTACTGGGTGGCCCATTACTGGAAGAGAGGTGGCCCATTACTGGAATTTAGGGTGTTTTGATTTATTTCTGTTATTTACAATTAAATTTTGATCCACATTGGGAAATGTGACTATGAGCATGATTAAATATTGTTGATAGATTAATATAATATTAAAAAAAGTGGACTATAATAATTATAACTATTAATTAAAAAATAATTTTTAAAGAAATTCCTTAAGGGTGTCCATTACTGGCACATCTACCCTATATATATTTAAATCACAGTCTATGTAATTTATAGTGCCTAATTAGAATTATGAAGGTAGTGTCATGCAATGTAGCAACATGTAATATGTCACATATAACAATGCTAAACAAATATTTAACACAGACATATGCAAATCAATTTAAAAATACCATTGTTATTGCACTTCATGTAGCTCTTTCTGGCTGCATCAGTTTCTTGATTATGCAAAGAATTAAATATGCAGTCCCTCTTGAATTTCCTTCTCCATGAATGAAGCAACTTATATCCAGCTGAAAAAGATTAAATAATTTATCATTAGTTTTTAAAATAGTAAAGACACATGCTGAGCTATAAAGCCACAGAAAAAAACGCAATCTAATTTATGTTAAAATCTAATCCCTTATCTAATTTATGTTTATAAAAAAAAAAAGAGGTTGTGTAAAGCTAAAGTGGCCATTATTCAATGACTGATCATAAGTTACCTAGATTTTTAATTTCTAAATGTTTGTTTTTGTACATATGCAACACAAATGTTCTCTGAGTAATTAAATGAATTATAATATGAAACCAATATAATTAAACATTCTTTAAATCAATAACTTAAAAGAAGATGGTTTGTTATTTTCAATATTTACATATCTAATATCTTCAATTTTATTATGTTAAATTCAGTTCAATCATTTAGAACAATGTTTATGTTAAATTTTATTTTTATAAATTATAAAAAAGTCCCTGCACCCCTTCTTTTTTGAGCATGTTATTTCACGTTTGTAGCTGTAAGCCTAGCCTTAATCCTTAGTTTGTAGAATGTGCATTTGCAAGCAAAGAACAGGTAGCCTTTTTTCGGTACTTTTCGGTTAGCCGGGCACCAGTCATACATATACATGTATATATACACACACATATATATATATATATATATACACACTTATATGTATGAAAATATATTATATATATACTTACATATTTATTTATTTATATATATATATATATATATACACTTATATGTATGAAAATATATTATATATATACTTACATATATATTTATTTATTTATATATGTACATAAATCATTGGCACCCGGCTAACCGAAAATATATGTATATACACACACACATATATATATACACACTTATATGTATGAAAATATATTATATATATACTTACATATTTATTTATTTATATATATATATATATACACTTATATGTATGAAAATATATTATATATATACTTACATATATATTTATTTATTTATATATGTACATAAATCATTGGCACCCGGCTAACCGAAAAGTACCATTTTTTCTTTGTTTGGATTCTATTAAGCTGTACCTGCAATGGTAGGTGGGAAAGCTTAAAAAACCAATATAACAAGTTAATTTATACAGCTCATGGAGTTGCATTCCAGTTTCCAGTCCATGCAGTTCAGCATCAATTGTGCGATATTTTCCAATTTTGGATTTATCCACTCCTAATTGCAAAACAAACTTGAAGAACAGAAAGCATCCAAACTAGTGTTTTGCTACAACATGTTGTTCCATAGAAAAAAAGACTTAGAATGAGACTAAAATTAAAACAATATAAAAATCTGAATATTATTTATATAGGGTAATTTTATACAATAAATTATGCAAATATTTTCACAATGTACTTTCATTTTTAAAAATTAAAGTATTTAATAGTAGTTAGAAAGGGTCTATTTATATAAATCAATTCCATTCCCTCTAATCTCCAAAGTTTGGGATTAAAAGTCATGTAAATTATACAATTTTGAAGATTATTGTTAATTATTTGTTATTATTTCTCTTTTGCATATGTGTTACATTTAAATACACAAATCAAAATACACATTGACCAATGATTAGTTTTTATTTTATGAAACATTGATGTATTAGTTGTATATTTCAGTAATTTAGATTTCTGTTTGGAAATTGTATCTAGCAAGTAATGAAAAATATGACATTCCTTGTTCAGAAATGAAAGACTGCTTCGATAAAATTGAATACAGTAGACTCCCTAAAATCTGCACATCATTACAAATGAAAACAATGAAACTTACAGTTGAGATGTAGGGAAAAAATTCAGGATTTTTTAAATGATTATATCATTCCATGTACATTTTAATATGTAATTCTTATTAATTGGCTGAACATGCTTTCTCATCAAGGAAGTATAACTTTATTTCTGAAAAAAAAATTCAAGACAGTGCTGTTCTCAGTGGTGATTGTGATCTTTTTACCAAATAAATTAATGTATTAATCGAGAACTTTTGGATATTAAGTTTGCCTAAGCATGAAATAAAACTTTTATTTTATGATTTTTATGTAAATTATTAGTGTAACTTTATCAGGCAAGTTTCATTGAATAATTAAAAGAAAAAAAATCTCATCGTTATTATGCCTATTTTTAGTTATGTATTATTGTGTACTTGACCTTTACCTTTAAAATTTTAATCATGTTTTAAATTTTCTTACTTTACTTAATTATTTTAATATTTTACTTTATTGTAAGCATTCATTATAATTTACAGTGCATTATTACATTCAAATGACTGTTTAAAAAATGTAAACAAAACAGTGACCAGAAATCCGCAAAATTCTAAAATCTGCACAATCTTTGGTTTCAAGTTATGCAGATTTGAGGGAATCTACTGTACTATATATATTTTTAAACTGTTGATTTAATTATCGTTTAATTTATGGTTCCAGGAGAAGCAAGGATTAAACTGAAATTTTCATTGAATTAATGTTTAAAGAAATAGCAGTAACTTTCTGTAAAAAATGGTTTAAAAAAAGTTTCTTGCTGCCTTTTTTGTTTCAATATCTTTACTTTCAATTTTATTGTTTACATTTGAATATATATTTGATTTTTTATTTTAATTATATTAAAACAAATATATTATTCCAAGAAATTCTTATATTTATGAATCTTAAGATATGTTTAGTTTTGAAATTTTAAATAATAACAGGCTATAATAATTACGTTTACCAAATATTATTTGTTTCTTATTATGCTAAATAAAAAATGAGCACCCATTGCTGAAAAAAAGCAATGAACATTTTAATTTAGTTTTCAAAAACACATTTGTGCAACAAGACTTTTTATTTGTCACAGCAAATAAAATAGTAACTTGACCACTTTCTGTTTTTCAGCAACATCATTCGAGCCAAAACCAATCAGATTATTTGAAAACAAACTAGAGCAAATATCAGAGTTTCTCCCAGACAGTTTCAGAAGGGTGCTGCACCCTGCCTGCCCTTTTCTTTACAAAATAGCACCCTTCTTGCCCCTCATAAAATAATTAGCACCCTCCTTGGAAAGAACTAGATCTTTCGAAAGGCCTAGCGCATTTAAAAAAAAAAAAAAAAAAATTATGGTGTTTTTAAAGAAGTTATTTTAGTTCAAAATAATACCTTTTAACAATTAAAAAAAAGTGCCTTTAAGAATCCAAAAAGTGCCCTTAAGAATAAAATAGTGCCCTTTTCTCACCAGCAGCACCCTGCCTTTTTTTAAACCTGGGGGAAACTCTGCAAATATTAGGGGAGACTGGTACACAGTGGACCACTTTTTCAGTTAATTTTTTTTCTTCTCTGTAACAGGTAAACTGATCTGCATGAAAATATTTTTGAATATTCTTTAAACCTTTATACATTCAGCATAATTTTCTCAAAACGTAGTTTTCAATACATTTTTAATTTTTTTTTTTATATGCACCCATAAAGCGGACCGCCCACCCACCGGGGCACAGTGGACCGCTGTTAGGTATTATCTGAAATACAATATAAATCTATTTTTCATTAATCTAATTCTTTTTTATTTCCCCTTTGCCCGCAAAATAACATAATAATAATATAAATTTACAAGTAACATTTTGAAACAAAAACAAGAATAATTATATTTTGAAAATAATAACAGATTAATACAGGAACAATTGCAATTTAGTTGAAGTTATTACTTAAGTACAAAAAAAATCAGCACACATTAAAATTTGCAAATGAAATTCCAAAATACTTATGATTATGAGTAAGATTGAGCATGGAATTTTCCTGAAATACTTTTGGGTGAGGGAGCAACATTATAATATCCTTGACATCAACAGCAGATTCATCTACAGTTTCGGGGAAAATAAACTGATTTCCATTCAATTTGCATCTCATTTGCATTGAATTTTACTTGAATATAATTATCACCAATTAGACTACAGTTATATTTATCAAAGACAGTAAATACAAAACAAAATATTTCTTACTATGTTAAATAAATTGTTATTTTTATTTGTTTACTTTATTTTACAGTTAAATACTACTTTAAAACAATATTTCTTAATAGAAAATAAGCAATTATTAAATATTTTGAACATTCTGCATTACAGGAGCAGAGTGGATTGTGGACCATTATGCCCCAGGAGTGGGTGGTACATTGTGCCTCATATTGAAGTTCAATAAATAATCATATTAATATTTGTTTATAGCTTTCTTTTAAACATATTAACTTTAAAGTTAAATAAAAAAGAAGTATCTGAGCTTTGCAAAAAGGCTGTTTTACCTTATTTATCTACAACCTTTAATTACTAAAAAAATAAAATATGATAATGAAAAATTTTATTTTTAGAAGCTCAGAACAACCCATCAGGATAAAATATTTCAATCTGAGCTAAACATATTTTCTGAAGGCCATAAATAATCAGTGCAGTGCTGTTGTCTATTAGGATAGAAGAGAAGCTTAAATTTTTTTTTAATAAATAAATAATTAGGGGGTAGTCCACTGTGTCCATAGGTCTAGTGTGTACCGGTCTCCCCTACACTAAATATGCAATACTTAGATAAGCTTCAATTAAATTGTAACAAGTAAACAAATTTTATTACAATTAAATAACCTTTAAAGATTTATGTTGCGATTAAATAAGAATTTTGTTAGATATTAAACAGATACATTTTATTTCTTTAAAAAATGGCAGTTCTCTGACCGTTATAGTACACAAGTACTATTTTATGTTCCACAAAATATCATCATGGTGATCCGCAGAACTAAAAATTATAAATTTACTGGTCTGTGAGATTCCAAAGGTTGGCGACCACTGATTTTAGATGACTGATTATTACAATAAAAAATTTAAATTTTGTGTGCTGCTGAAGGGGGGGGGGGGGGTAGATTTTCTTAAAAAAAAAAAAAAAAAAAAAAAAAAACAGACAGACATCTGCAGAAGTGCGAAAGATTCAGAGCTCTTAACCTGAAAGGTATGTGTAGTGATAGTTTGCTACAAAAAATAGTTTTTCTCAACCACTGACCATAAGAAATAATGACAATCTGTGGCCAGGACAGGTCTTAAATGTTTGCTTATTCACCTCCGACCAAAAAAAAAAAAAAAAAAAAAAAATAATAATAATAATAATAATAATTTTAATTAAATTTATAGTAGCAATGAAACTAGTAAATCTGCAGATCAGTGGCCTCGAACGTTAATTCTACAATTTTTTTAAAAATTATTTTACTTATTATTTAAAAAATTCAATCCGCAGAAAAATTTCTTTTATATTTGTAATACTAATTACAACAAATAATATATCAAGTAGTTTCGGGGAATTTAACTGTTAAAAATAGTGGGAATTATACGAATCTATGTAAAACTATTCCAAAACTTTTTTTGTTCAGATTTTTTTTGTTATCACCCCCCCCCCCCCCCCCCACTCTCTCTCAATTTGACAACTGTAATTCCCTGATATTTAGTATTTTAAAACATCTATCTAAAATAATTAAAATACTGATATTGTGATAATCATTGATATCATAATTGGTAAATTTACTTTAATATAACTATTTTTTTTATTAGAATGTTTTCATTAAATTCTGGTACTAAATACAGTCATAAAAACAATTATATTTATTTTCTTTTTTGTGGGGTGTCAATTACTGGAATTTTGATATTTTTCTGTTATTTACAATTAAAGTTCGATTCATATTTTTTCTGTTATTTACAATTAAATTTTTATTTATAATAATAATGTACATTGGTCTTAAAACTTTAAAAATAAATTTTGTAAATGGCCGTGAGTATATAAAATTCAGTTACCAAAACAAACACATCCAAATTTTGAAAGAAAATATAGAATATATAAATTTATTAAGTGAAGCTAGCTCTTAGCATGTTCATTAAGATTTTCCCTGAAAAACAGTGGAACTTCGGAACATCCCCCCCTACCTCCCCATTCCCGGCGACACTTTAAAAAAAAAAAAAGTAGGTTTATTTGATGAGTTGACAAAGTTGTTTGGGTGAAAGTTTCAAGTTTACAAAAAAAAAATTAACCTACAAGAATAATCAAGAAAATGAATTACCGTCCACTTTCTCAAATAAGCATTTGTATAATTCACAAACATCTATGATCCACAGTTTATGTTGCAGAATAAATAAAGACGTCTTTTTCAAAACTCGCCTTATCCAAAATCATAAAAATTGTGTTTTCCCTAAAAGTCTGGTAATCAAGGGCCCGCCCGCTTAGGACTTACATATAGGGGAAGCCCGACGTCACACAGGGGGGGGGGGGGAGATATAACAAATTATTTGAAAACAATATATATATTATAAACAATATTATTTGAAAAGTATTTGATTAAGGAAAAAAAATAATCAGCCACATAATTTGTGGGCCCAGGGCCGAGGCCCGTGCATTAATCAGGCCCTTAAAATACTCTATATTTTGCATAAAAAATATTAAGAAAATGACAACTTACTTAATATTTAAGTTTCTTCCTGAAATGGCGACTAGTAACTTGCAACAGCGTCCTTTCCTTCACGTTATCGCATTTGTTTCTGCCTCGTTTCTTCATTTCCCGCCTGTCACGTGTGAGAATATTTATCATTGCGCATGCGTTTGGAATTTACGTCATCCGTTATTCCGGAGAACGGTATCTTAACACAGCACTGTGAAACGTTTCACCGGCGATGTGTGTTTTTAAATAATCAGAAGGGGTTACTCCAGAATTTGTGTAATGTTACACAGATAAACCATGGTAAACTTACACAAATGTTTTACAGTGCACTTACAAATGCAATATGTATATGTATATATTAAAAATACATTTAATTAAATTTATTTATCCTTGAAATGGATAAAAATGGTAGTTTTTCTTTGTGAGCATAAGCAAATGAGCTTGACAGTTGGTATGCATTCGCAGTCCCTGATTCCGGACTCCTTAAATTCCGAGAAAATCCCAGGCAGGCAAATAAAAGGGTGTAACTCTCCCTTTCCCCAGAAAGGGACCTTTGTTCTTCTTTTGTGATGACAATGGGGAGCTGTGGAATTCAGTAAATAAGGAGAATGATGCAATGTTCAACCATCTGTTTTAAAAATAAATGAATAAAAATAAATTACTTTCCAAAAGAAATCGTTTTCTCGTTACCTTCAAATTTACTTTGAAAGAAACCTAAAATAAATGTTAGGTTAATAAAAGGGTAAACTTCAAGCAGCAATAAAAATGTAAATAAAGAAAAATTTTAATTAAAAATGACAATTTGTGAAAATTTTCTTTTAACACAGTTACTTTTAGAAAGCAACTGAAATTTAGCTCACACTATCGCTGATATCTTTATTGATTTTCACTGTTTTTTTAATGAATTTACTCTATAGATTTGGCTTTCAAATCATGAAAAGAATAATCGGTATTAGTTCGCCCATTCACACTTCAAAATTATTTTATAGAAATGTTTTAGAATGTATAGAAAAATTTTAATTAAAAATGACAATTTGTGAAAATTTTCTTTTAACACAGTTACTTTTAGAAAGCAACTGAAATTTAGCTCACACTATCGCTGATATCTTTATTGATTTTCACTGTTTTTTTAATGAATTTACTCTATAGAGTTGGCTTTCAAATCATGAAAAGAATAATCGGTATTAGTTCGCTCATTCACACTTCAAAATTATTTTATAGAAATGTTCATATTTCATCAAATATATATATTTATATTATAATGCTGTTTCTACTTTACTTAGGGCCTGGTTAACAATTGAATCTAGGGAAAGCAAGGTATTATTTTGGGGTCCTCTTTCATTTGGAGAAATTTTTTTCTTAATTCTTTATTCATGAAAACTTACCAATGATACTAACATTATTCCCGGAAGTAGCTTAACCGAGGTCGCATATATTTCATTAAACAGCTTTTTTGTATACCCTTATACTCTGTAAATACTTCAGATATATTTAGTACATATAGAGGTATGCTCAATTTCCCGGGTTGCTTCTAACAGGAACATCAGGATGCTATATGATTTATTAACATCCTATTGGTGACATTCATATTTCCCTGTTAAATAAGTTGCGTGAACTGCAGGGTTTTCCTCTTGGATTAAGCAAACTTTCTTTTCCAAAACTATTAAAAATATAATGTAAAAAAAAAAGAAAAAATGAAAATGTAAAATAGAGGGCCATTTTCACAGTGATTTTGGATGCCCTTTTAAATTTTAGAGGAGAAACATGCGCTTCACATGTTTTTATTTTTTTTCGATAATCAAGCCCTGATTTCAGCGGACTGTGAGAAGCGTCATAACTTTTACTACTCCCCACTACCCAGGTGTATTCGCAGGGATTACTGAAATTAGAGAAATACCGCAAATCCTTTTAAGGTGCTAAAAAGTCATTAGTACACCTGTTTAAGGGAGGATAAATTTTCAGCTTTCATGTGAATGCGGCTAAAAGAAATGCTTGTTAAAACGGGACGGTGGAAAAAATGAAATTGTCTTTTTTTTTTTTTTTTTTTTTTTTTTTACTTTAAGGAATACATTCTTTAAATTTATTTTAACGAAGGACAAATAAAAAAGGATTCATAATCTTTTATTTTATTTTTTTTATAAAATGCTTAAAAAATGTTTCTGGGTGAAGAAAATGAAATAGTTGTCCTTTTTTTTTTTTTTTTTTTTTTTTTTTTTTTTAACTTGACAGAATACATTCTTTGAATTTATTTTAAGGAAGGAAAAATAAAATAGGATTCATAATCTTTTATATATATATATATATTTTATAAAGTGCTTATAAATTTTACTGGGTGAAGAAAGTGAAATTATTATATATTTTTTTAACTTTACAGAATACATTCTTTTGAATTTATTTTAAAGAAGGAAAAATAAAGTATGATTTTTTTTTGACAATATGCTTATAAATTTTACTGTAATTAAACATATTTACAAAAAAAAAAAAAAAAAAAAAAATCTTGTAACATCTTTTAATTTAATATCCAAAAGTAGTGCATATGTATGCTCTGAATATTTATAGATAACGCTTAATAATGGAGTCACAATCATCAAGTAATTTTCAACACACACTCATAAAAGTTTCAGATATTTTAATTCAAATTCCATACAACTGGAGACTATTATTATTACTCGCATCCACAGCTTTACAAATTTGAGAAAATCTGGTAGCCAGAACAAAATACTAATCGCCAGTCATCCCCGTCATTGATTAAAATAAAACACAATATTTTTTTATGAATTAATTGAGAAAAAATAATAACAAGCATAGTTTAGAATTATTAGTTACATAGTTTAGAATAGTACATAATTTAGAACGATAATATAAAATATGTTTTCTAATGAAACTTATATCACTTATAATCACTTATATTATGTTGACAACTTATATAAACACAAAAATCTGATTTGAAACTTGAGCATTTTTGAGAATTGTATACAATTTTAGATGCCACATGCCATTGACACTATTTCTTGACACTCTCCCCCAACATTCTAACCACGTGACATATACTAGCTAGCTATAGCTGAAAAGAATGGTGTTTTCTGTGTATGAGTTGGAAAAAGCCTTTCAAATTTAGTTCTTCCATTAAAAGTACGAGAGAAGAGGAAGGTCACCACTTGCCGAGCTCGAGTAGGGGAGGGGGAGATAAAAAATGCAATTTGTGCTACTTTCTTATGTCAATTTTTTTACAGAAATCACCCCGAAAGATTAAATAACTTGGTCACCAGATGAAAAAACTTGGTAGCCAGTGGCGATCTGGCGACCGTATTTGTCAAGCCCTGCCCGCATCTAATATGTAAACGGAGGAAAATAATTGTTTTGAACCTGAATACGAATACATGAATGTTTTATATGCATATTAATATTAGAGTTTTCAAGAGTATGGGCATAAGAGCTTTTTCATATGAAAGGAAATACAAAAAAATTAAAACAGCCAAGAAGTTCCTGAAATAGACAATGATTTTTAGCAACTGAAAAGTTCTTTTTCTGTTCGTCCAGTGAATTTCTACATTCCCCTTGCTATTGTTAAACCTATGGGCGTAGGATACATCCGTATATTAAAAATATCTCCTCAGGAAATTAATATTTTTAACTTCTGTTTTCTGTGTACACATCTTAAACGATGTATATTTTTTTTCTTAGTTGTCAAATTTCTTTTAAATATAGACTTTATTTTATGTGAAGTGTTAAAATCTTATTGAGTTTCGCTAAGATTTTAACACATAAAATTATAAATTAAGCACATATTTTAAGATGAAGCACAATTTTAGAGGAGAAGCAGTACTTCGCGTGCCTTTTGGATAATCAGGCCCTCACTGTACTTTGTCTTGTTAAATTAAGGCGTTAAATTTAATATAAACAAAAACATACGAAATTTTCTTGAATTTTTTAAAGAAACCTTTATATGTCAAAGGATATAAGTGCTATTCCTACACAAATTGACACACCTATTGTATATTATTGGCAGAGTCATGTGCTGCAGCTACAGATCATTTCGAACATTTTATTTTACAGAATGATCCCAAATATTATTTATTTTTTCAATTTGATTTTAATCTCTTAATTGTCCTAGTGATCAATCCTTCATTAAAAAATATGAGGTGAAACGTGTTCTTTATATTCCCGAGGTTCTAGAAAAATTCGTCAATTACTTCTCAGGTTATTCGACAAAACGTCTGAAATCGAAAGTGTCCGATAACTTTGGCCACACACACACACACACACACACACACACACACATATATATATATATATATATATATATTTCTACCTTTCAACGAAATAAAACTCTACTTAAAATTTTTATTCTGTTTTTCGTTCCACCTCCCTACAGCTCAGAAATATCCTACAATAAAAAGGTTATCTGTGTAAACAAACAAAAAATAATCATCGAATACTTGCTTTGGAAATAATTATCTTTGCCATTATAAGACAATGAAATTACTTCCTCACCCAGCTGAAATTTTATTGGTCTATAACTTAAATTTCTAACCTTTTTTTTTTAGTTTTTTACAATAGGAGAATAATAGCCACATTATAAGATAATCGCCGAAACTAAATGGGTGGGTGGGGGTGGGGGGAAGGCAAGCGAGGAATATGCCTCAGGCGAAGAGGGCGTCAAATGAAGGTTTGGTTTGTCATTTGATACAAAACATGTCATGAAATTTGGATAATAATGTCTTGCAGCCGGAGAATTCACAATAAAAACTGAGCCAAGTACATGACTATTAACAAATAGATAAGAAAGGGTCGTTTATAAAAACAAGATAGCAAATAAATAATAAAAAAAAGCCATTCTCCTAGACCTAGACCTACGCTATTTGCGCATCGCGGAAATCACTTGTTGTATAGGAAAAACACATTCCAAGGTCACGATCCAGCAATGGTCATTTCGAACGATTCCCCCGCACTTCTAGTAGGTGAAAAAATTCTATTATATCTGTTATTATTTTAAAATCGCTGATTAGGGGCCGTTCAAGTATTACGTAAGCAGTAAAGGGGAGGGAGGGGGTCCAGAGTCTGCTTATTTTCTCTGACAAGGGGGAGGGGGGGGTCACGACAGTTCTTACGTAAGCATTAAACAATGAATTTGGTGGTTTAAACAATGGTTTGTTTAATGCAATAAACAACAATATATTAAAACCATTTTGTATTTTTTGATATCACAATCCCTATATGCCTATTTATATAAATTTGTATGATTAATAATGTAATTTATTGGTAACTTTTTATCTGTCAAGAAGTCTTGATGTATAAACTGTCATAAAATATTACGTAAGCAAAGGGGGGGGGGGGCTAGCATTTGCGTATATTTTCTTACAAGGGGGTGATGGGGTACAAAATGACTAAAAATATGCTTACGTAATACTTGAACGGCCCCTTAGCATGAAATTTTCTGACATAGTCTTCAATTAATATTTGCTATTAAATACCAGCTTTAGAGCGAGAGAAAGGGGGAGAGGTACACCTGAGGTTCTATAAACTAAGGAATGTAAAAATTTACTACTTTAGGAGGAAGGTGGTTATGTCATTTGTAGGGGCTCAAAAAATAATTTCGGGCAAGGCGCCATGGCTAGTAAAACCGCCCCCTTTCCCCTAAAATTATTTCCGTTATTGTAATTCCCTAGGAGTTCACCTACTTTTGCCTTACTTTACAAACGGCTTGCATTTTGGATGACGCTATTCGATTTCAATGCAACTCAAATAAAATGCCTGCAATCTGCATGTTTGAGTGAAAATGATTTCGGAAATATGTCAGAAAGTAGCCAGTTATGATTCTGAGCAGAGCTCTAAATTAAAAGTCCCAGAGACTGCCGAACTATAGCTATTAAAAAATGTCATAATTTAAGTTCATTGCATTTTAAAAATTTCTTTTAAATTTGGTTAATTGCCTTTCTAAAAATATTTTATTTTCCTCTCTACGATAATAGAAACATTGGAATTGAAATTTAACATCATAGCAAATCCTAAACTCTGACCATTTAAAAGAGACAGAAAATATGCATTTTTCTTAAAATATAGTTTTTCAAGGATTTGATTCACCTTTTTATTTCTACAACAAATATTATCATAAAGTTTTTACAGTACACATTCGCTCATTAAATCAGGCAGTAACTAGACTAATATGTGCTTTTATTGTCATTAATAACTAACTAAATGGATAAATAAAAAAATAATAATGAAATCTTGGCAAAACTTGAAAAAACAAGAAGAATCTGTGGTAAATAAATTTCTAATTTTATTATGAAAAAAAAAACATATTTTGGGGTGCGTAAGTGGGGTGCACTAAAGCGCGTAAAATAAGCAAAATACTTGATTAAATTTTCAATAGTTTCCTTAGAAGCTATCATTATTAAGGGCAAAAAACCTCCCGCAGGGCGCTCTGATTTTAAAAGCCATCCGTGCCCCTTAAGATATGCAAATATTATAAATGAATTAAGATGTTTATTACTTCTTTTATGCTTTCCTTTTTTGTTAAAATTTGCCGTATTTTAGTCATACTTTCTAAAATTAAAATAAACTTAAAGCCGTTGTTGTTATTTGATAATACATAGGATCAGTTTTTGGTATTTGCCGATATCTATGCATTTTAATGTTAAAAGCTTCTCTAGTATTTGCCCGCAGTACGATTGGTATAACGACTGTACTTTGTACAAATTAATAAAAACATTCATTCACCACTCTTTTAATCGATATATATGTGATTTATTACATGCCACTTATACGTAGGATTTTTAAATAAATAAATGTGAAATTTATATTCACAATTTTTACAATTGTGATTTATAGAGACCTATAAGAACAATAAATGACACATGATTTGCAAAATTTTTGTTTTAAAATGCAGTCGAGTGTTAATAATCTTATATAAGATGCCGCTCAGTCTCTCTTTCTCCAAAATAGTAAAGCAAGCTCAGTATAGAGCAATTGAGTAGCTAACCATTGTAAACAATATCCGGTCAATTTATTTTTAGACAAAAAATTTCCTCCAAGTCACCCTTCATATGTATTGCAATGAGAGTATTGTGGTATTGATCACACTCCTTTGATCTCTGAACTTCATGTTTCTGTCTTATGCAAAGTCAGATAATAGAAGTCCAGCTAACGGATCTGGGAATGTGTTTGCTGATTTATTAGTGTTATGTTTTTTAAAAATACTAATACGGTTATGCCAGTTTCAGGGCGTTTGCAAAATCCGTCCCACGTAACCATTGCGCGGGACGTTAAAAGACCTGATTTTTCTGGACGCACAAATTCTTTTAAATTTCTTTTAGCACCATGTACAATTTAATACCTCAATCTAATTGTTAGCCTGCATCGAATGGAATTTAATTGCAGTAAAACCTGTATAAACGAAACCTGCATTAAACGGAAAATTTTTATGATTCTGTCGAAAGTTATACCGTTGTGACAGGTCCAAGATGTTATGAATTAAAGGGGTAGCGTAGAACCTTTAAATGAACCGTTTCCGTAAATCATCGAAATGGATTTTATTACATTCAACACTTCAAATAAATAAAATACAAATTCTTGATTAATAGGATTGCACAACAATAAAATATTTCGGGCTCTTTCAGCTTATGATTCTATATCAGCTAAGTGTCCAGATTTAATAATAGTCTATACTTTCAAAGAATAAACAAAGTCAATGTTCCCCTTCAAAGGTAGGAGCGGGAGTCGAGGGTCGATCTGCTAGTCTGATCCTTCACAAAATATAAAGGGTTACAAATTCTGCCAATCTTCTCCTGAATACGGGAAGGGGATCAAAATAGTCGCTGTTCTGCACAACTAGGGAGTGTTCACGCTCGCTTTACAAGTCTTTCACGCAACAATCTCAAAGTTTTTGTTAGAGAACGGTTTGTTAGAGTTCAACAATCACCTGAATGTAGTTTTTCCCCAGAGTGATGACTCGTCTTTTAGGTTGAGAAAAATCTGCAACCTACCTCGAGTACTCTTTACTCTTAACTCAACTAACAGTCTTTTCTTCATCTATCCTCGATGTTATCCCTCAAACAATAAGATTCTCTCCAGCCATCAAAAAGTCTTTCAGATGAGGTAATAAAAAAGTCCGTTATGATAGGTGGAAAAGGATTTCCCACACACGTTCTCTAATAACTGAGGTCATCTTGGCTCCCACGATACATGGGGCGGGCGGGCTCAACTAAAGGGATTCCATTCAGCTCTCTCCATTCATCTAGCTGTCCCCAAACCTTGAAGTAGTAAGATTGGTGATGATTGAGTAAAACTTTTGAAGTATCCCGGCCGACTTTGTTTTATTTTGGAAGAAAATCCCAAACACATGGGATCTGCCTATACCTGGCTTACAGCTTCACAAAAAAGGGTTTTAGATGAGGTATAGTGAATTTCTCACAAATTTTACATATACCTGTTAAGAAAACCTGTGTTAGACTGAATATTTGTTCATTGCAATTCTGTTTTTACAGGTTTTACTGTTCTTTGTTTAGTAAAACCTGAAAAAATTTAACCTGTATAGAACGAAATATCGTTTTATACGTAAAAAATTCTTTATCCGTACGAAAAGAATATCATAAAATTATAATTTTTCAATCGGAAACATCTTTAAAAATAAATTTTATTTCGGTCTCTAGCGACTCCGCTTTCACTGATTTTACTGCATAAAATTATTATGTATATTGAATACAGTAAAACCTTCTAATCGGAAAGATTCCATTTCAGACACATTAGCATCTTAAAAGCTATAATTGTATTATATGGTATTCTTCCGTAGAAACCAGGATTTTTTTACGTTTAAGATAGCATTATGTTATAGACAGGTTCCGCTTCCATATGATTTGCTGTATTTTTATGTCTCAATTTAAAAGCCACTGTTCCGCTGTTTGTGACAATGGTTCTGGCAACACTAGGAGTGACCCACGTGAAAATAAACGGAAAAAAGAGTAGGGAATTATTAATTTAAATAAAAAGACATGTCATGAAACACATGCATCTAAATTTATAAAAGTCCAGCTTCAGAAAGCCATTGTGATGGATTGAGGATCCATCAGCATATTTCATTCTGATAGGATTAAAATAATCCCAGAATAAAATGGAGTGATCGGTCTTGATTGGCAACTATTATAAGAGGATTATCCTAAAGAGAAGAAATCCTTAGTTATTTTCAAGTAAGATTGAAAAGATTTCATGCTGTGTATAGCCTTGCTAAATGTGTGTAAACTTTATATTTAAGAAGATTAACTCAAGGGGTTTAAAATGTATCAGGAAGGTATTTGTATGAGTGGCATGACTAGAAAAAAGGTATTTCGAAGAACCCTGGATACCAAGGGGTAGGGGGATGGAAGAAGGGTGTTTCAATCAAGGAGGATCAGTGGATTATGCACAGCGGAGGAGGATAGAGTTTTTCGTCACTGAGCAGCAGTCTGGTTTTTGAGTTCTGGAGAGATGGACCTTGTTTTTTTGGGGTTCCTGAGATGTACAAAAATGTCTTGTAAATATCATCTAAATTTTCAGTATCATGTCCTTTTTTACAATTGTGATTTTGAAATAAAACTTTTCGTTTAATACGAAGTGACATGTTTAATTATATGTATGCGATCACGATACCATACCGTGTATGGGGCACGAACAGTTGTTTGCTTTAGCTAATAAACAGTGTAATCAGAAAAAAAGTCCGCAATTAACAATACGACTCTTTTTTAAACATCCACAAACTCATTTCCATTCATATTTGCATCATATTTGCTTGAAAATTTTAAATATTCGCATTCAGGTAGGGGGAGGCCGGACAAAGTGGTCACCCAATATAATGACGTCACCAGAGCACTGGCACTGCGTGGTTTGTAGTCAAACTTTTTCGTTGGATGGCAGTGAGTAACCATACAATTGTTGAACAAGGTGGTTCCATGTTTTATAATTTTAGAGCGGGTTTTCCAGTTTGTGATCTAAGGTAAGTGACGTAAATTGCATACAATTAACAAAAACCTGTTGTACTTGCATTTATTTATTGAATGTGTAAGGGAAGAGCATGTTTCCAGCTTCACATTGGTGGGTGAGTGGTCGATGACTGTTCATTAGTTTCCACTGTAGAATGTATTTTCTGTCGTGGCTCCCAAACGGGCAAAGTGGTCAGAATAGTGGCTGTTTGATTGGATCAAGTGATAAAGGCTGGATCAAGTGCAATGTTTGTCACCTCTTGGCTAATGAGGCCTAATCACTCCGAGAAGAAGATGACGTGGAGATCATTTGCGAAAAATGCAGTGCTTGATTCTGATTTTTAATTTTTTATTTGGGTTTGTCAAACTCTTTTTGGATTTTCATACCATTGTCAATCTTTCATTATATTTAATACGATTTGTTATGACAATAAAACTGTTCTAATCATTTAAATAGTGTTTTCAATCTTTTTACACCTGTAGGGAAAAGTGGGCATGGAGTGCCCACTTTGCCCGTTTGTGTCGGGCAAAGTGGATGTTTTGACCTTTTTTGGAAAAAAACAAATTTTCACTTCCACATTATTATTTCGTAAAAATTATAAAAACCCTTACACTTCTAAGTAGTCACTCTAGATCCATGCAAATTGTCAGTTATGTATATGTATTTTAAGGGGTAACAAAAAATCACAAAATCTTAGGGTAACCACTTTGCCCGCCCTTCCCCTACCTAAGAATCAAATACCGTTCTCCCTTTTCCTACAAATTCCAAAGAGCGTGGTGCAACAAATGCAGACAGTTTATGTGTAAAAGTCATAATTGACGGAGAAACCTTTTTTATGCAGTGAATAATCTCCACGTGCAGCGAACGATTGAAATAAGAACATGTTAAAAACCAGACCCCAATTACCAATAAGTACTTCAAGTGCCGCAGCTGAAAAACATAGTGAACAAAACCAGAGACTGTCGAAACTAACTAATTGGAGAAACTCTGCAGACCTCCCTCCTTCAAACTACAGCTGTCTTATCCCGCGCGTGTGCACAGAACTTAAAAACATTCCCTTCAGTTTCCAAAATGTTTCTGAGCAGTTAAGACGCTCTTGTACATATATGATGTAAATATATTTAATATAATGTAAAATTGGAGCACTTATACGCAGCCTCCAAACGCGACTTAAAACATGTACATCTAGCCAAGAATTATATTATATTCAAAGGAAAATGAATCTTCTGTTTATTTTACACAATTGTCATTTTCTACTAATACTATTTATTATTCTTCCAATATAAGTGAATCAATGGATCAGATAAATATCGCTACAACACTTTGGATTACTACTGTGGGTATATTCAGCGCAAAAAGGAAAATCTCAGGTAAGCTGAACAAACTTCTTTAACATATCAAAAGATGAAAATGTATATTAAATTTGAAGACTGATTTAACTATTTATAAAAATAAGAAAATTTATTACGCTACCGACGGTTCCCCTAACAAAGATTATGAAAGACTGATTCTGAAAAAAGAATATTATCCCAGTATCAAAAACGATAAGTTAACAAATTTCTAAAAATATAATAATAAATAAAAGAACACTAAAAAAAGAAAAAAATGAATGCGATAAAAGAAAATACTCAATTTATTGAAAAACTCAATTCTACAAATTATAGTACATGGAAGTTCAAGATGCAGATGTTCCTGATTAAAGAGGAACTCGACGATATTATAGTACAAGATCCACCAGCTCCACCCGATCCCGCATGGCACAAAAAAGATCGCAAGACTAGAGCTTTAATTAACCTAAGCATCGATGATTCTCAAATCGTAAATGTAAAAAACTTAGATACTGCCAAATTAACATGGGAAGCTCTGAAAAATATACATGAGAGAAGCAATTTATCTAGTAAGCTTTACCTGTTACGAAAATTATACAGTACTAAATTAGCGGAGGGCGGAAACATGATCTCACATATCACTAATATCTTGCAAATTATAGATAAACTTAATGCCATTGGAGAAAATATTAGCGATTCACATATTTCCGCGCTATTTCTGTGTTCTCTTCCCCCCAGTTACAATACTTTGATAACTGCGTTGGAGGCGAGACCGGAAAATGAGCTCACCCCTGATTTTATCAAAAACAAATTAACTGATGAATATAATCGTAGACATGAAATGTCAGAACAATCACATAGCGGATATAACAACAATGAGAGAGCATTTAAAACAAATAGGAGATATACACACACTGAAAATAGAAGAGAACAAAAATATTGTAACAACTGCAAAATGAAAAATCATTCGACTTACGAATGCTGGCACTACAAGAGCAGAAACACGGTACAATCCGGAAATCCTCGTAACAATCAATTCAAAAATAAAAAGAATTTCTCATCTTCATTATGTTATGAAAAAAACGAAACTCATAGGGAAAACAAAGTTCCAAACGAAAGAAAATACGCAAATGATCAGACGCAAAATAAAGCATTAATCACTCAAAAAGTAGGAAAAAATAACTGGATTCTCGATTCAGGATCTACCTCGCACATTTGTAATGATAAAAGCCTATTTAGTAAATTTATTGATTATAATAAAACTTCAGTAACGATCGCGAATGGTAATAAACTGACAGCGTTAGGTTCAGGAGAAGTTTTTATAAAAACATTAACCCCCGAAGGAAAAGAAAAACTAACGAAATTACGCGAAGTGCTTTATGTCCCAGACTTAGAGTCGAACCTAATTTCGGTTAGTAAAGCCGCTAAAAACGGGTGTAAACTAATCTTCGACGATAATAAATGCGATTTGATCTTTGATGAAGAAATATATATTAGGGCGAAAAATGAGAAAAACTTATACATTATTGAGGAAATAGACGATGTGGAAGAACCACAAAATTATGTAAACATAACGTATAACTGTGACAGCAAACAATGCATAGATCTCTGGCATCGCAGACTAGGTCACAGAGATTATGACGCGATTAAATCAATGATAACAAATCAAATTGCGGACGGAATAAAGATAGGAAAATGTAAACATCAAAATAAAACATGCGTAACTTGTATCGAAACTAAATTAACTAACATGCCGTATCCTAAATCAGCAACAAATCGAGCTACTAATATTGCGGATTTGATCCACAGTGACGTGTGTGGACCTCTAGATACACCGACTTTAGGCGGAAAATTTTATTTTATGACTCTTATTGATGACTATTCCCGATATACTACGATATATTTATTATCTAAAAAGAGCGAAGTTGCTGAAAAGATAAAAGAGTACGTAACGATGATATACAATCAGTTCGGTAAAAAACCTAAGGAAATTAGATCGGATAACGGTCGTGAGTATGTAAATCAAGAGATCGATGAATACTTAAAACAGAACGGAATTTTACACCAATTGACTGTCCCGCATAATCCGAGCCAGAATGGAGTTGCGGAGAGAAAAAATAAAAGTTTATTAGATATGACTAGAAGTATGCTATCACAAGCAAAATTAAGCAAACATTTTTGGGGTGAAGCCATAAACACCGCAACATACTTACAAAACCGACTCCCAACTAAAGCAAACAACAACAGAACACCTTACGAATTATGGAAAGGAATTAAACCGAATTTAAAACACTTAAGAACATTCGGTTGTAAAGCGCTATTTTACGTCGATAAAGTAAATAGAGGAAAACTCGATAACAGGGCTCAAACCGGAACGTTTGTAGGTTATGATACACGATCGACTGGTTATAGAATTCACACACAAGGAAAACAAATTATAATAGCGAGAACGGTGAAATTTCTTGAGAATGAAAATGTACACTCAGATAACATTGAGGAGATACAAATCACCACAAAAACATCCGATGACAATACACAATTACCGGATAGACATGAAAATCACTTAGAAATAAAACTTGACAGCGAAGAGACACCATCCGTGCCCAAACAGCAACCAATTGAACCAAGAAGGTCTAATAGGACAAATAGAGGCGTTCCTCCTGACAGATATGTTTGTCTCATAAATAGTTCATCTGAAAACATTCCCGAAAATTGGGAAGATATCGAAAAAATGAAAAATCCTAATGATAAACAAAATTGGATAAAAGCAACACAAAATGAAATCCAATGCCTAAGAAAAAATAACACTTGGACTTTAACAGATCCACCACCCGGAACAAAAATTATCGGCTCAAAATGGACTTTTAAACTAAAAAAGGACAATTTAGGAAATATTCAAAGCTATAAAGCGCGTCTAGTAGCACAAGGATATAGTCAAAGATTCGGGATTGACTATGATCAAACCTTCGCACCTGTAGTTTCGCACGCTACAATACGTGCATTTCTCATCTCTGCATTGCACAAAAGTTTGAACGTTAAACATGTTGACGTTACCACAGCATTCTTGCACGGTGAATTAACTGAAACTGTTTATATGAGTCAACCAGACGGGTATATTAAACCCGGCGATGAAAGAAAAGTTTGTAAACTTCAAAAAGCCATCTACGGTCTTAAGCAAGCCGCAAAGGCCTGGTACACCAAAATATCGGAAACACTCACAAACAATAATTTCATACAGAGCAAAAATGATCCATGTCTGTACTTTAAATCAAATCAAGAAAATCCGATATACATCATCATTTATGTAGATGATATCCTGATAGCAGGAAAGGACAGTGACATCGAAGAAACAATAAACCAACTTAAGAAAGAATATGAACTAAAAAACTTAGGAGAAGTGAATAATTACCTAGGAATAAACATTAATAAAATCAATGATACATATTACCTAAATCAAAACAATAAAATACAGGAACTAGTGAAAAAACTGAATTTAAACGACATGAAACCTCATTACACACCAATGATTGCAGACTTGATTCAATGAATGATTCAACAGACTTGAAGACGATGATAATCTTTTACCTAATAACACGAAATATCGACAAGCCACAGGCACATTACTTTACATATCAACAATCACGCGTCCTGACATATCCGCAGCAGTCAACATATTATGTCGTAGAAATGAAACACCACGCCAAAAGGACTGGACAGCAGTGAAAAGAATCATTTCATACCTTAAAACTACAGAAAATTTGAACTTAACTCTTAGCGCAAACAGCAAGCCCATCCTAACAGCATACGCCGATGCAGACTGGGCAGGTGACTTGAAAACACGTAAATCAACATCAGGAAATCTATTCATGCTAGGAAAATCGCCGATTTACTGGATTACAAAAAGGCAAAATTGCATTGCACTTTCGTCAGCCGAAGCTGAATACGTTTCAGCTAGCAACGCAGCACAAGAATTAACTTGGATAACAAACTTGCTTAACGATCTCAACATTCCACAAAAATTACCCATCACGATTTTTGAGGATAATATGTCCTGTATAAAAATGACTGAAAACGATAAAGATACTAAGCGATCCAAGCACATCGACATACGTTTCCACAACATCAAACTTATGAAAGAAGAAGGAAAAATTGATTTACAATACTGCCCCACTGAAGAAATGACAGCCGACACTCTCACGAAGCCCAATCCCAAACGTGTGTACGAGAAACACCGTAAGAAACTGAATCTTCAACCATTCCCCACACAGGAGATTACGGGGGAGTGACGGAGAAACCTTTTTTATGCAGTGAATAATCTCCACGTGCAGCGAACGATTGAAATAAGAACATGTTAAAAACCAGACCCCAATTACCAATAAGTACTTCAAGTGCCGCAGCTGAAAAACATAGTGAACAAAACCAGAGACTGTCGAAACTAACTAATTGGAGAAACTCTGCAGACCTCCCTCCTTCAAAACTACAGCTGTCTTATCCCGCGCGTGTGCACAGAACTTAAAAACATTCCCTTCAGTTTCCAAAATGTTTCTGAGCAGTTAAGACGCTCTTGTACATATATGATGTAAATATATTTAATATAATGTAAAATTGGAGCACTTATACGCAGCCTCCAAACGCGACTTAAAACATGTACATCTAGCCAAGAATTATATTATATTCAAAGGAAAATGAATCTTCTGTTTATTTTACACAATTGTCATTTTCTACTAATACTATTTATTATTCTTCCAATATAAGTGAATCAATGGATCAGATAAATATCGCTACAACACTTTGGATTACTACTGTGGGTATATTCAGCGCAAAAAGGAAAATCTCAGGTAAGCTGAACAAACTTCTTTAACATATCAAAAGATGAAAATGTATATTAAATTTGAAGACTGATTTAACTATTTATAAAAATAAGAAAATTTATTACGCTACCGACGGTTCCCCTAACAATAATTTATGTGTGATTTTGTGCGTGACTTGTAGCGGACTACTCTACAAAAGCATCCTGTAATTGTCTTGCTTTGGAAATTAAAAGGCGAATTTTGATGTCATTTTCTAAATGTTTAAAAATAATATGTCATTTTCTAAATGTTTAATGTTTTCTAAATGTTAAAAAAGTTTTTTGGAAAACAACTTACATTCTTTTTTTCAATGTAAGCCAATAGTGTAATAAACCCAAAATGCGTAAAATATTGTTTTTTCATTGGAAAATATTTAAATGTAAGCCAATATTTGTTCAATATTCGCATTTGATTGGAATTATGTCTAATGTAAAGCCAATATTTGTACAACAATGGCAGTTCATTGTAGATGTTTTTTCGTCCAGTCTTTATGAATGCGCCTTTATCGAACTGTTCAAAATACGAACAAACTAAAAACGTTTTCTAAAATTTTGTACTTTTTATTTTCGAATGTTGCAAACCAACATAATAAAATACCAATTTTAACCCTTAAACATTCTTTGAAAAAATTTCTATTTATAGTTTTTTTTTTTTTTTTTTTTTTTTTTTTTTAACGAAGCTCACTTCGGGTTGAATTTTAGAGATACAGATGAACAGATGAATGTAAAATACTCACTCATCAGAATATTTTCTTCTCTACGACGAAAAATACAAATATTAACCCTTTCAAAAATTCTCGATTCGAAGTCACTTCGCGCCCTCTTTTTTTCTATGCTAAATGTCGGTATTTTAAGACAATGTTTTTACACGTTCTTCGTACAATCGATTTGTATCACGTATAGAAATCTAGAAAAATTTCGGACGATTAGAAGTATTTAAAAAAAATAAATAAAATCTTCAGAATTTTCGTTCATAACGTGAATACGCGGGTGGTCTTTGGTGATGTTTTTAGAAAAAAATGTACAAAAATATTTTCACGAAAATTATAAGTTTGCTTTCAAAAGAATAAGACGAAATTCTAGATTATACTTATCTAGATTTATACTTTTCAGATTATAGATATAACTAATAAAAAATTCAAAGAGATCGGACAATAAAGCTATTTTTTTATATTAAACGACTCGACACATTAAAAAGAAAAGCGAGAACAAAACACAGCCCTTTTACAATTAAACATCAATATTTTTTCATAAATATTTTACACAGGCTTCAAAACCATTATATTTATAACAATTTCAAAGAGTTTAGACATTAATAACTACTTTTTTAACTACTAAACGAGCCGATGTTTGAAAAAATCATTTTACAAGCGACTTTATCACGAAATATAGTTTTTTTTTCACGAATTTTTTATACAGGTTTTGAAACCATGTATCGTTCATAGAAGTGTTTGGACAATAAGAAATATTTTTTTAATGTTAAATAACTCGTTATCAAAAAAAAAAAAAAAATAAAAAATAAAAAAAAGCCGCATAATTTATAAATCTATACAGATTTGATATTTATTAAAGATTATCATACAAAGGGCCAACAATTTGGAAATATTTCCAAAGTTACACTAATATGTAAAATATTGGCGTTTGATCGCAAATATTTCCAATGTAACGCCCATATTGTACAAATGTTGGTGTTACATTGGAAATATTTCCAATGCAACGCCAACATTTGTACAATATTGGCGTTTGATCAGAAATATTTCCAATGTAACGCCCATACTTGTACAATATTGGCGTTACATTGGAAATATTTGCAGTCAAGCACCAATATTGTACAAATGTTCGTGTTAAATTGGAAATATTTGTGATAGAACGCCAACATTTGTACAATATGGGCGTTACATTGGAAATATTTGCAATCAATTACCAATATTGTACAAATGTTGGTGTTACATTGGAAATATTGCCAATGCAACGCCAACATTTGTATAATATTGGCGTTTGATCACAAATATTTCCAATGTAACGCCCATATTTGTACAATATTGGCGTTCTATCACAAATATTTCCAATGTAACTCCAACATTTGTACAATATTGGTGTTTGATTGCAAATATTTCCAATGTAACGCCAACATTTGTACAATATTGGTAATTGATTGCAAATATTTCCAATGTACCGCCCATATTGTACAAATGTTGGTGTTACATTGGAAATATTGCCAATGCAACGCCAACATTTATACAATATTGGCGTTTGATCAGAAATATTTCCAATGCAACGCCAACATTTGTACAATATTGGCGTTTGATCACAAATATTTCCAATGTAACGCCCATATTTGTACAATATTGGCGTTACATTGGAAATATTTGCAGTCAAACACCAATATTGTACAATATGGGCGGTACATTGGAAATATTTGCAATCAATTACCAATATTGTACAAATGTTGGCGTTACATTGGAAATATTTGCAATCAAACACCAATATTGTACAAATGTTGGTGTTACATCGGAAATATTTCCAATGCAACGCCAACATTTGTACAATATTGGCGTTTGATCACAAATATTTCCAATGTAACGCCAACATTTGTAAAATATTGGCGTTTGATTACAAATATATCCAATGTAACGCGAACATTTGTACAATATTGGCGTTTGATTGGAAATATTTGTACAATATTTTCATTTGGTTGGAAATATTTCCAATGCAGCGCCAATATATTTACAATATTGGCGTTTGATTGGAAATATTTCCAATTTAACACCAATATTTCACAAATATTGGGCATTGATTGGAAATATTTCCAATTTCACACCAATATTTAACCAATATTGGCGTTTTATTGGAAATATTTCCAATGAATGCAATATTGGCGCAATATTGGGCCAATATTGGTTGGCTACTAGGGTAACATGTGTATATCAAAACATATATGAATAATTATTTAAGAATCAAGACTAATTACATATGTTAAAAGATACGTGCAATAGCACTTTTGAGAAACTGTTTTTTTTCAATTACTTATTAGTAATGTTATTATTAGCAATAACAATATAATTGTGAGCACAAAATTAGCAATATATAGATTTCATGAACTACATGCAGAAAGTCAATATTTTTTATATTTCGTGACACGTTATCAAAAGAATTATTCAAAAATTGAAAATTAGATTTTTAATTTTAATAAATTTAGGAAAAATGTATAGGAAAATGAATGAATTTCCAAGAAACTTTTAGAATAAGTATTTTCAAAACAAAACTGTATGAGCAAAATAAAATTTGGGATGTTTCTTGGATGATGTGTTGAAAAGTTTAAAAATGTAAAGTTGAAAACTAAAATCCTTCTTCACAAGTTTAACATAAAACAAACGTCCTAGTGCATGAATTTTAATTTCGGAATTGATGGCAATAAATGTACACGAAAAACCACCATCTCTTTGACGTATTATTGATTTTTTTTCTTTTACTTGAAACAAAATTCATATTTTGGTTTAAATGTAACATTATTACATTTATATTTTACATCGATAAAAAATATTCATTCGCCGAAATTAAATTTTATTTAAATCAAAAGGTTAAAACATTTCGCCATTTTAATTCAATATTTATATCATAAAATACGAAGATTATTTTTAAACTAAGGTCCGCTTTGCATTTAAAAAAATAATGAGTATATTTAGAAAATTTTATATTTTACAAGGTTTTTCATACTTTTTGTACTTTTTTACATAGTCTCCACATCCATTGAAACATTTGTCAGAACGTCCCACGAGTTTTTGAAATCCTTCCTCGCAGAATGCCACCGCTTGAGAAGAAAGTCATACCTTATCCGCCGTTTCTACTTCTTCGTTAGTATTGAATCTCTGGCCACCGGAAAACGATTTCAGGTTTCGGAAGATGTGGTAGTTTTTCGGCGCAAGGTCAGGAATGTATGGAGGGTAACCAAATTGTTCCTACCCAAAAAATTCGATAAGGTATTATGTTTGAGCAGCAGAGTGTGGGCAATCATTGCATTGATCTACCGATGAATGCCCGCTGCTGTCATGCTTCTTGCTGTCAAAAACCGTATTACTGATCCTATTACACCGTCGGCGGGATGATCAATCGACTTGAACATGTTTATCACTTACTCTGAAGTAACCTCAGAGGAATAATCTACTAGAGGCCACATCTCTTTGTTATATTGTTGAAAATCCGGTTTCAGGATCAGCTCGGATTGGCGCTTTAAAAAATGTCTGTTTTGGCGGTGATCGCTTTCTTGGCAACTTCGATTTCATTCTCGCAATAAAAATAAACGTAAACAAACCAAAACGAAAATAAGTTATGAGAGTCCTACCCATGGTGGAAAAAGGATTGTTTAATCTTCTGGATGGATTTTCTTTTCCTGTTTTTGCTGCTGTATTTTATTTTAATGTTATAAAATGGCTTTGTCCTTGTAATAAATGTTACTTAAATTATATTTTTTTTATTAGTGATATAAGATATTAAGTACGATAACACAAATTATTTCGAGATTTCTGCTTGGAAAGCTTCAATCTGACACAATCATTTCACGAAATGTAACGAATTAATGTCAGATTTTTTTTTAATTCTAAAAATGCATTAAATTTAGCAGGCATTATTAAAATAACAGAAAATCGAACAGTATTTACAGTATCTTTTTTTTTCTTACAAAAGTGAAGAATTTGTGGAAAGTTAGCAGTGGCATGTTATAAAATATTATTTGATTTGATAATGTATTTTATAGGTTTTGAAAACTTGAAATCACATACTGTCTTTATGTAACAATACATTCTATAAAACATATTTTTGCTGCAATCCAGAATTTTTGTTTTGCTTTTGATGTTCCAATTTAAAGGCATATTTTTGGCAATCTTTCATATACATATATATATATATATATATATATATTTAATTGAAAGTATAAATGTATTACAATATTTTTAATCAAAAGGAAAACATCGATAGATAACATTATACGCATGTATAGAAAAAAAATACAAATGCACAGTATTTTTTTTTTTGTTTGAAAAATAAAAATTCCAGGATATTTTATATCTACTAAGTTAGAACTTGTGTAATTTTTTCTCTGTTAAAATAACTATTATTTTGCATAAGTTTCTGAGAAGAAATAATTTGCAACTTTTGGATGCTATAAAAAATTAAGTTTAACTCTCAAGTGTTTTTTTTTTTCTTTACAATTATTGAAAATAATAACCACCGGTAACTATTGAAGATGTTGACTTCTAAACAATACTTGCTGTCATAATTATATGCTATAAAACCTTCTCAAATACAAAATGGCTACTTTATGATTTTAGGTAGATTTCGTAAGAAATACTACCTATTACATTCTCCCCTATGTTGCACTTTCTGAAAAGTTTTTGCAGATCTACGCCGATCATCACTTCCAGAACCCAAAACCACCCCCAATTCAAAACTTTTATCTATCTATCTATCTAGATCACTTTTTTATGGACACGATAACTTCAATAATTCTGCACAAATCTCTTCCAAACTGATACACAAAATTAAAGTGCATAATATCTTGGTCAAGTTCGATAATGGGCAAAATCGAACCAAAGGGAGGGGGGGGGGGTGAAAACAGAAAAATTCCCATAGCTTCTTAATTATGATACGTATCGAATCCGTTTAAAGTTATTAATACTTCTAGAAAAAGGGCCGAAAATTTATGTATGACAGATTTTTGATATCATTAAAAATGACCTCAAGAAGGGGGGGGGGGGGTAGGGTTTAAGAAGAAAAGAATTCAAAACTTCGTCAATTCACAAGATATCAAATCTGCTTAAATTTATTATAAATCCTCTTAATAGTATCTACAACTTTTACTTTGACAAGTTTTTTTATAAGACCAACTCTTATAGCCCGAAAGAAAAAAAAATCCTGTCTACAGACACAGGTAGATTTTGAAGTGGGTGGTCTAAACTGCCGAATCATGGCAAAAAGGTCATTTCTTATGCAATTCCCAATAAACAGGTGCCCCACCATCTGTATTTTCAAAATCTACCTGTGCCTGTAGGCCGAGCAGTCAGGAAATTGTTTCATTAATTTGTGATCGGAAATGTATGAAATTGGCAGGTGTTCTTATTTAGTTTGCTATCAAAAGAGGCTTTCAGTAAAAGCAGAAGATATTTCAGAAAAGTCCGTTAGCATTTTGAACCGAATTTCCGATGCCGCAGCACTTGAAAGAAGAAAAATGTTGTCACCTGACAGGAATCACTTATTGTACTGTCCTCTTAAAAAAATTAATTTTGAAATTTTCTTTATATAAAGTATAATAAAGAATTTTAAAAATTAAACATAGCTAAATTTTTACAGCTTGTTCGATGATTTTAATATATTGAGTATTTTACATTTTATCACTTTATTACAAAATGGCAGACAATTAAGCTCTTGCTTAATCACAAATTCTTATTTGAAAAAAAAAAAAAAACACTTTTCTAAAAAGTAACCCATGTTATAAAAAAAAAAAAAAAAAAAAAAAAAAAAAACACCTGATGTAATAAGTTGAAAATGATGCATTTTATTACCTATTAATGGTCTAACCTAAAAACAATTAAAAAATTATGTAGATATTCTAAAATTTTATTATAATAAGAAAATCTGTAAAAATGAAGCTCATGCTTTTGCCAGGTACAATATCAATGGGTTTAAAAAAATGTATAAATAATCAATATTTAGGTAATAAACTCAATTTCACATGAGAAATCTTACAAAAAGAATAATCCCCCCCCCCCCTCTCCCAAGGAAACATTCCAAATTATTTCGAAAATTAACAAACTATATTGTTATATATAAAATATATATATATATATATATATAAACGAACTGATTTAATAAGTTCTTAAAAGAACTGTTTTGAATTTAAAATATTAGTCAATCTCTAGAAAAACAACAGCAGCACAGACAGGCACAGACACAATATAAAGTTTCGGCGGGAAATTCGGGGAAATTCCACGTAGATTTTGGCGGGAGAAAAACCAGTTTGGCGGAATAAATCTACCACCACCACCACTGATGTCTGTCAACGAAAAGGTTACCAATGTGGGGTCTAGTATATTGAAGGTCTATGGAAGTAACACACTGACACCGTAGGCGCTCAACTGGCGTCAGCTCTAGTGCAAGAGAAGGTGGGATTCTGCGCGCATGCGCTTTGCTTCAAGCGCACGAGGTTTAAATAGGCATTACTTTAAAAACAGTCCTTGTACAATTTTGTAGATTTAAAATGATAACCAGTAAAATAAGTCATGAATGGAAATTGCATTTTTTTGTCGAAATCTTAATAAAGTGTTTTAAATTTACATACAAATTAAAGTAAATTTCAAATTAAATTTACAAATTAATATATTATTATTTTTTACTTTTAAAAATAAAAAAAAACGAAAAAAGCTGCCTTATAGCTAAAGAGTTTTTTATTCTCTAGACTGTGCTGCAATCGGCCATTAATCATAGGTATGTCACGTGGAGCACTGTGAAATAGTAAACAATTATAAATTGTTTTTATCTTGCGGGTTTATAACTGAGCTAGAAATCACGTAGAAGATTACGTAAACAGGATGTCAGAATTTCCCAACTTCGAAGATAAATTCATGAGCCAAAATGAATATGTAACCGCAAAACATTATTTCGAAATTTGTGGGAAATTAAAAGTTTTTAGCTCTTATTAGTTATTTGATATCACTTGATTTGGTATTAATTGACTTTTCTTTAATAATACATAATTTAATACTTCCATATTGAACGGGCATCATTTTAATTTTTAAAATATTAACGCCACTCAGATGACAAATACAATCTGAAGAAAGACAGAAAGTATGAAAGTGATTTCCAGAATTTTTTTTTTTTTTAATTAATTTTTATTTACATGGTTTTTGAAAGAAAGAAAGAACTATAAGTGTTTTTATTATTATTATTACTATAATAATTATTATTATTATTGTTGTTGTTGTTGTTTCGTTTCGTATCACGGGGAAATCAGATTCAAACTGCAGAAAAAACGGAAAATATGAAAATGACCTTCAGGAAATATACTTATTGAATTATTAAATATTAATATTTTTAAAACAATAGATATCGTTACAACCGGAAAGGTACTGTGAATAAGTATGATTTTTTTTTTTTTTTTTTTTTTTTTGGTAATTCTACAAGGTACTTTGGGGATTTTGACTTCATAAAAAAAAAAACATTAAAAAACGAAAAGCTTACAACGTATGTGCTTAAAAAAGCTGTAATATATTGTAATTCTCGGAATATGCTCAGAAGTGATCGCCGGAACATTGGTTATGCAATCAATGAGGCAATCGATGCAATAAATATTAACAGCCGATGAGGATTTGTAATTAATAACTCAGCTAATTATCAAAAAATGAAAAATCGGAGTCTCAGGTGCTTTCGGATTTGTCTTCATAAATTCGAATTTAACACTGTATTGTATAAAAATATGAGAGTCATTATCCTATTAAAATATCAATAAAATAGATTATTACATAGGCCTATTAACAGTTCGTATTACTCAAAGAAAGATTGAATAGACTTTATTATTATTATTTTTTAAACATTAAATAATATAGCTTTGCCAAATGTTTATAAAATAGATTGAAAAGTTTTATAGTTAACATATTATCATAAATTCAGAGTGCTTTCAATAATATACGTAACAACCGCTGGATTTATAAAAATCTCACTGTTAAAATTTGCAATAAACTGCCCAGTCATTTGACCATTCCTATAGAAATCGGTTACATAACCGTAATTTAATTTAATTTTGATTATATGGTCAATAATATGGTTATACACGCATTATAATATGGTCAAATACACCCAGAAAAAAGTTTTGTTGAATCAACAAAAATTTGGTTGACCCAACAAAACTTTTTGTTTAAATATAGGTCAATTGAAATTTTGTTTGAATCAACAAAAAAATTTTTTTTTTTTGCAATTCCAAAAAAAAAAAAAAAAAAAAAAAAAAAAAATGTATCGTCAGCAAAAAAATGTTTTGTTAATTCAAGTAAAATGGTTCAATTTTACTTGAAGTTTGCTAAAACAACCAAAATTTACTCAAAACATGTTTTGCAGTTTTAATCAATTCCTTTTTCTGGGTGTAAACGTTGTCTTTTAAAACGGTCGAATGACTGGTCACTTTGCTGCAGAATTTTAACAGTACACTTTCGATCACTCAATGAAATTTTTAAACGCATTTATTAAGGTTTTTAATTTTTTTAAATTACAAATATTAAATATTTTTTAAATGTTTATAAAATTGTTTGAACTGTGTTTTAATTTTGCATTGTATTATAACGAATTTACAGTTCCGTAGTCCAATTAAAGGCGCATATAAGTTTATTTTCTTTTTATTTGACAAATATTGCCAGTAATTCGCTTAACTGAATGAAATCTTTAAAAATTTTTATAATACATTTTTCTTTGTTTAACTTGATGTATTACGATAATACTTACCCACCATGGATATGCATAATATAAAATATGAAAATAAAACATGTGTAAACTATTATAATATGCATTGCAATTCGAATAAAATCGTGGCTTGATGACGTCATAACCTTTAAATGCTCTATTACTGAATTGCGTAAAAGATACATCCTTATAACTGCGAAATTGATAATCCTATTGACTAACAGTTTACTGCGTCGGATTAAGCGTCTCATTTCCAATTAACATATATCCTTGAATTGCAATTTGAATGAAATACAGGGTCACGAAAAATCGAAGAGTGTGGTAAATAGGATTCCAAATATCTTGGCAACTCATTATCCGATCGACTTCATTCTTTATGCAAAATTTGTGTTTTTTTTTTTCTTAATTCCATAAAACAAACAATTTCGGAAAAAAATATATACCTTTTATTAGAACGAATATTTCGAGAGTTCGAAAAAAATAGTTCCGGATAATCGAGGTTAATGAAATTTAATAAGCTTCTTCCCATTGTTACATATTAAATACATACCAAATTTCAGGGTCTCAATTTGATCGGGAGATCAAATTTTACAGAGCGTTTACAGACACACACACAGACAGACGGACGGCAATTTTTTTTTTCTTAAAATATGTTTTTCGGAATCTCCATTGTCTGAAACGTGTAAATCCGTCAAATTTTTTTTACAAGATTTACCCTATACTACGTATGATGGGTAAGTAAAAGTATATCAAATAGAAGCCATCTAAAATACATTTCAACACAAGCAAAATAATTTTTACCTTTTGTCTATACTATATATCTATAAAAGAAAACAATGAAATTGTAACACTTAAAAATTAAATATGTAACAACGCAACACTTTTAATTATTGAAGCCACCAAAATTATGGTTTGAATTATTCTATGGTTATGAGTATGGAAATAAGAATCCAAATAAAAATAAAAATAAAATAACAGGAATAATCCGAGAGCACAATAACGTGAATGATATTGTTTCAAATCATCACATTATAGATCCTGTAATAGAAAATACTTATTTGTTTTGAAATGGCATCACACAACGAAACATATAAACAGCTTACAAATAAAAACATGTTTTGCTTCTCTTAGAGCTTTTATTTAACACCTTATAGTAATTAATCAAGTTTTCCAATTTAATATTGTATTTTTAGAAAATTTCAGTCAGCCCTCTATTAAAATGGGAAAATCTATTTCCCCATAAGCCTGTCAACCGCTTACACTATTCAGTGAAATATTTAAACGCTTTTATGATAGTTTTTAGTGTGATCAAGCTCCAAAAATTACGACATGTCTAAACGTCTATAAAAATCATCCAGGTAGCTCAATAGGAAGAGCATTGGCTTCGGTAAACCAAGCTACCTATTTTTGAGTCCTGGTCTGGACATGTTTCACTCTGTATGCAATAAACCTCAACTATGAAACTCCGACCATTATATATATTTATAAAATTATTTAAAAAATTTTTTTAATCATTGTTACATCACAACAGAATTTTATAATCAAACGCGTACTGATTCAGACAGCAAATATTGTTTTCATGAAAACTTTCCAAACATTCGTTTACCTCAGTAACAAGGTAAATCTTTGTTTGATAAAAATATATATAATCAAGTTTACTGCGATGTGTACCATTTATTTAGATTTTACAGCAATGATGAAAAACTATTTGTGAAAATAGGCGACCATAAGAGACCAATGTGGAGATCTCCCTAGTAAAGTTCATATAAGTATGTTTCAAACATGTAAATATTTCAGAATTAATTTTTTAAACCTACGACTTTGTTTTCAGTCAGAGATACAGGGTATCAAGCGAATAAGACCCAGATTTCAAGATTAAATATCTCAAAAACACATATCAATAGAATTCTGCGGTAAACGGTTTGTTTATTATCTAAGCTGTAAAAATGTTATACAGAAGTTCCGAAAAATTAGTTACAAAAACCGTTAACAGATGGCGGTATACGCCGCAAAACTCGTTCTCTGCAAGCAATCTAAAACAAAGAAAAATGTCAAGTCAAGCATTCTTTTGAATCAAAGCACAATCTTTTCAAAATGTTAACCGTTCGAAACGATGAGATGGCGTAATCGAATAGTGAAATTTGACATCACATCCTGCAATGTCTCAACGGAAATGGAATCACATGCCACATAAATCGACGATTCAAGCTTATGCAGCGTAGTGGGATTGTTCCGGTAGACTGTGTCTTTCAATGCGTCCCACAGAAAGTAGTCACAAGGGGTCAGATCGGGCGAATATGGAGGCCAATCATTTCCTGTGCCAATAAATTTGGGATAATCCAACGCAATTACTCTATTTCCGAAGTACTCATCAAGAAGGCGAAACACCTTTTCTGTACGATGTGGTCGAGCCCCATCTTGCATGAACCAATCGATACCGGGTCGATTCTCCAACGCTAGTTGTGTGCTGACAAATTGTTCCAAAATTGTAGGGTAATGCTCACTAGTGATCGTTAGTTTAAAGCAAAAAGGGCCGATAATGCCTCTAGTGCATACCGCAACCCAAACAGTAACTTTAGGCGGATGTAGTGGTTTCTCTTCACACAAATGAGGATTTTCGGAACCCCAAAATCTCAAGTTTTGTTTATTCACGAATTCACTCAAGTGGAAATGTGCTTCATCTGTGAACCAGATGCGGCTAACATCAAACCCTTCATTATCAGTCATTGTGAGAGTCTTGTTCACAAAGTCAACCCTTTGTCTCAAAGCTCTTGTGGGTATAGTCTGTTGACTTTGGATTTTGTATGGAAACATTTGTAGGCTGTTTTTGTATTTTTTTTAGTATTGGAACGCTATAAACCAATTTCTGAGGCAACTCTTGGGACACACTTTCTTGAATTTCAGTGAACAATTCCAGAAGCTTTGGCAAAATTTCCAGGAGTGACTACAGTTTGTCTGGGTCCATCGTTTCACTCTGGATTATCATCCACGCTGCCGGTTCGTTCGAATTTGGCAAAGAGTTTGTGAATGAATTTCGCATCGGGTCCTTTCAGAACATTAAATCTTTTTTGAAAACTGCGCCTTGTTGTCGTAAGACTGCGTTCTAATCTGTAATTCTCCAGTACGAGAAAAACACGTTGTTCAATGGAATACATGATTTTAACCTCTACGCTAACCCCCTTTCACGATTCAACGGTCGAACTGATCGCTCTGCACAATTCGAAGCACAATTTATAGGCATTGCGATTACAACGCCATCTGTTAACGGTTTTTAAAACTACATTTTCGAAACTTCTGTACAACATTTTTACAGCTTAGCTAATAAAGAAACCGTTTACTGCATAATTGTATGGATCTTTGCTTTTGAGATATTTAATTTTGAAATCAGGGTCTTATTCGCTGGACACCCTGTATATAAAAAAATTACGTTTTAAACTTTTCCTGAAAGATTTATAAAAAAAATAATAATTTTAAATTAATTTAATTTAATATTCTATTATAGACAAGATATAAGCATTTAAATGAAGAAAAAATACAGTTTTAAAATGTTATTTATTTGCGTGTTCTAAAAGATTAAAATAAATGTAAAAAAAAAAATCATTTTGACTCAGTTGGAAGATTGGTATTTTTAATTTGTTTTAAGGTATATATATATAACATTTAATTTAAACATAACAAATTGTTCTCACTCTTTCTAAGCTCGCTATTTATGCGAGAAAGGTCACTGGCAGGCAAATTTTTTACTAGGTTTTCCAAATTTAATTAACTTGATATGAAGCAATTTTATCATAAATGCTAAACAATTTTTTAAATCATAGATAAAAATCTCCCGTAGTCTGTTTTATAAATCAAAATAATAAAATTCAAACCATGCAATGAATGCCATTGAAAAATTTTGTCTGTTAAATAATTTTTACAGCTACATACTTGATTAACAAACAGATTTAAGGTACTTGCATGGTAAATAAACTATTCCAAATAGATTCTAATTGGTTCATTATTTTGGATGCTATCATGATGGGAAATTGTCCATGTTTTCTACTTTTGAGTATCCTTGTAAACTAACTATAAGAGCTATACAGGGTGATTCAAAACTGGAGGAACAAACTTTTAGGAGAGGTGGGATACACCTAGATTATTTGGAATCACATAAACATGCAGGGTCGGGAATGCAAACCTAATGAGATAGTGGGATTGTAAAGGGCTGAATCGTTGTGATTGAAAATTGACATTTAAAGACTATAAGCTTAAAATAAGTCATTATTTTCCTGATAGTGGAGTTCCTTGAAATTTTCTGCCTACGTGTCTAGTTCTTCCATGTGTGCGTGTCTGGTGCTTACGTGTCTGGCTCTGCCTACTGTCTGATTCTACAGTTTTGCGCATTTGAGGGCGCTGGTTATATGTGCGAGGGCGCTTTTTGCCAGAGCTGTAGAAGGACTACTCAAACGTGCAAAACTGTAGATGATAAGAACCCGACACGTAAGCAGAAAACTTCAGAGAACTCCACTATCAGGAAAGTCATCATTTATTTTAAGCTTATAGTCATTAATAGACAATTTTCGATCCCGATGATTCATCCCCTAACAATCCCACTATCTTGTTAGGATTACATTCCCGATCCTGCATTTCTATGTGATTACATGTCGTTTAGGCGTACCTCACGCTTCCTAAAAGTTTGTTCCTCCAGTTTTGAATCATCCTGTATACTTGATATACGAACTCCTTCAAGAGACTGGCGCCGGATAAAAATTAAGTATCTCGGACGTTATGGCGATGACAAGATTTGCATTATATATAGAAATATAAATAGGTAGATAGCTGATTGCAATACGGCGATTTCTAAAGAAATCAATATAAAACAAATGAAAACACAAATGGTAGAATGTGGTATGTAGGAAAAGCTAAATTTCGAAAAAATTGAGTGTAATGTTTTTATTTTAATATATATTTCCTTTTATTTATTGTAACATGTTTAAAATATTCATGCAGGACGTAGTAATAATGCAATAACTTTTATTTAAATTATCTAAATATAAAAATATCATATATAAACTACATACCAACAATAATACTTAAAATCTTAATATTTTAATTTTAGTATATAATAGATTATCTTATAACGCATTCATCTATAAAATAAAACCCTCAAAGCAGAATATGCTTAAAAGTGCGACGTACGTCGCAGAACATTTCAAATTGTCATTTTCAAGAAAAATATCCATTCAATCGAAGGAAAATCGTGAAATTCGTCACTCAATGCCCGGGGAAAAAATATCAAAATTCTTTAATCGTTCATTTAAAAAGATTGCGGAATTGATCAATGGTCGTGAAAAAATCTTGCGCAGTACGATAGTCAATCATGGAGAACAAATCATAAAATTCTTCAGTCTGTTGTGCAAAAACATGAAAAATTTGATGAACAGTCACGGAAAAACATCCACAGTTTTCGCCAATCGGTCGCAGGTAAAAAACACTGTAAAATTCGCCAGCGCATTGTCAGAAGAAACTGCAACAAAACCCAAGATTTTATATAATCGGTCGCAAGAAAAAGCCTCAAAATTTGGCTACAGTACAAGGAAAAAATTGCAAAATTTGCTATTCGGTCGTAGTTTAAAAATCGCGAAATTAGGAAGAAACTGTGAAATTCATCGAACATTAGAGGAAAAAACTCACGATCTTCTCCGATTGGTCTCAAGAAAAAGCTACAAAAATTTGTCTATTGGTACAAGAAAAATATCGCAAAATTTTAAAATCAATCAGGTAAAAAAAGAAAAAAATGCGAAATTTGCCAGTGGATACCCGGAAAAAATCGAAAATTCATTAATTAGTCGTGAAAAAATCCAAGAATTGGCCAATAGATTGCAAAAAAAGCGACAAAATTTTTCAATCAACAGACAGAAAATATCGCGAAATTCACCTATCTTTCGTGGGTAAAACGAGAAATTGGTCTATCAATCATAGAAGAAAGTGTGATTTTTATCAATCGTTCACAAGAAAAAGCAAAAACAGTTAGCCAATCAGTAGAAAGAAAATGTCACGGAATTTGCCAAACGGTCGCTGTTAAAAATATGCAAAATTCGTCGATCAGTAGCGGAAAAAATTGCAAGATTTTCTCCAATGTGTCGCATGAAATTGCTGCAAAATTTGCCAATTGGTACAAGGAAAATTTCACAAAATTCCCCAATCAGTTGTGAAAGAAAAACGCGAAATAGGTCAGTGTTAACGTGTGAAAAAATCAGAAATTCGCCGATCAGGGATCGAAAAAATTCAGAATTTTTGCCAATTAGTCACAAAAAAGACAAAGTTAGCCAATCGGGAGAAAGTAAATAAATATTTCAAAATTGGGCTATCGGTGCGGATAAAAAATTGCGAAATCGTTTAGTGGATCGTTGGAAAAAAATGGAAATTCATCGATCCAATCACTCGCAAGCAAAACAGTAAAAAATTGCCAATCGATAACAAGAAAATGTAATGAAATTCGACTATCAGTTGCATGCAAAAGAACTCTAAAATCGTCAGGAAAATCACGAAATTCTTCGAGAAGTCGTGGAAAAAAAATCCACGATTTTTTCCAATCTCTCGCAAGAAAAAGCTGGAATAATTGCCAATCAGTCGTCGGTAAAAATCACGAAATTCGTGGATCAGTTGCATGAAAAAAACTATGAATTTTGCCAATCGGTTCAAGAAAAATATTGCAAAATTCGCCTATCGGTTGAAGTCAAAATTCGTCAGTGAATTGTTGAAAGTATCTCGACATTCTTCAATCAGTCGCGGGAAAAAAAAATATTACGAAATTCGACAATTGGGTCCGAGAAAAAAACGCGAAATTCGCAAGTTGACATACGGAAAAATCTGCAATATTGCAAAAATCGTCAATCGATTGTCGGAAGAAACCACGAAATTCATTTTTCGATCAGGTAAAATCGCAAAATTCCCCATTAGTTTCTTTCGTGCGTGTATGTCAGCATTTTACAAAAGGGCTTTTGCATTTCTAAAAATGATGCAATTGCACTTCTTCATATATAAGAAAATACACCTGTGTCTTTATTTTTAATTCCCGCAGAACATTTTTTATCAACTGAATTCGTTGCAGAACATTGCAAAGTATTCTGCTTTGGGGAATAAAACAATTTTTGACGAAAACAAAACGTAATACCTTCTTCAACTCATGTCATCTATTATTCTTTTGCTTCATAAAGGATATATTACTTAGCATAATTTATAGAGTATTTATTTATGATAAACACCAATGTTACGAAATTGTGTATACCGTATAATATATTTGACAAATTAGGAAATGCTGTAATATTAGCACTACTATTACTAAAATGTGAAACGTGCAGACAGGTAAAAGCTGACACATCCAATATAAATCTTAGAGCGGGTATTTACGTAAGATTATGAACGGGATACATTTCCATATTAGTATGCATGCAAAGATAATTAATTCCAGTGAGTCGCCAATTCTCTGCATAGGACAAAATATTAAAGGTGTAGGATAAAATGTTTCTCTTTTTTTCGCTTTTTATTTTGCTCCGATAATATTTCAAATATAATCTGTTCTTTTAAAATAGACAAAGTCAACAGATTTGCATGTTTTTTTCTTTGTTTGTTTCTTTTTTTAATAAAATGAGTTAAATTCTTGACAAAATATATAGGGTGGTTATAAGTATCTCTATTTAGAGCTGTCTGTACCTCGGAGGAAAAACCCAAATGAAACCAAAATTGGTACACTTACTATTTGAGAAGGGGGAAGAAGAATGGAACAATAAAAAACAATAATTTTAATAATCACCGGAGATGGCGCTACTGAGTGTGAAATGTAATGTGTAATACAAGAAGAATGGATTAAGGCGTCAAACTGGATGGCACACCTAATTCAGTGGAAAATGTCACAGTAAATGTGGTTACGCTTTTAAATGGCAGTGTCGATCATGTTCAGGTTCCACATTGCCATTGTGCAGGAGGACACAATCCAGGCGGTGCAGGACATGCTCTACTGTGGAATGTAACACATTAGGAGTGATGTTTCTCACATGTTCTGATATGCGGTAAAATCATTGAGGTTTGCGATACCTCCACGGTACACAATATTACACATTACATTTCACACTCAAAAGCGCCATCTATCGGCGATTACTACAATTTTTTTTTATTATTCCATTCTTCTTCCCCCTTCTCGAATAGTAAGTGTACCGATTTTGATGTCATTCCGGTTATTCCTTTAAGCTAGACAGCTCCAAACAGAGATACTTTTATTATAACCACCCGGTACCTGAAAAACAAACTTTTTTTTATCAAGTTATAACAAAAAATGTAATTAATATTTATGGATTTTTATCTTTTTATTATGTATGTTTTTTAATTTGTTTTTAGAAATTTATCTTTTTTTAATAGACGTAATCGAAAGACAGCGTAAACAGCTTTATAAAAAAAATATTTATATAAAGGATATGACGACTGAAATATATCGAACCTGGACTGCAGTATCGTAACAAAAAATAACATGTCCAAAAATGATGTCCGTGATATTAAAGCTGACTTCAAGGACTTGACGGTGGAAATGGCTTGAACCATCAATTTTATTTAATCACAATTTTGTTAGAACCCAAACATTGCGCAATTTTGGTTTTTACATCGTAAAATAGGGAAAAAAAATGAACTTACTTTCAAATGCAATCTGTTTGAAAACTGTATCTGAATTTACTGATTTTTTATGGTTTGTAAAACATTTTTTACGCATAAATGTTTTAAAATATATCACAAAAATGAACATGCAGTCCGATTACGAATTCTATATAGGGGAGCACAAACATCTCGAGAATATTTGCATTGATTGACAGAAATTGCTGAAGGGAAATTTTCAACTGTGTTGCGTTTCCTAACTGAAATAAATTTTAGAATTATATGTATTGTATAGATACAAATCTGTGGATCCAATACAGAGCTGTACAAATTAATTCGAATATTTTTCCGAATATTGTTGGTAATTCCTCAAATTGGATTTTTAAATGTGTTCTTCAAATTGTTTAGTTAGAGGTTAGCCATTCGGCATTATTAAACGGTAAAGATTTCTTGAATTTTGGAAATACTGGAAAAATGGGTACTTCTCTATTACCCCGTCGACCACTTTTCATAACAAAAAACTATCGCAAATAAACGCCAAAAATGCAGTCCCATTTACTTCATGTCAGAAGCATTATACGTGGATGTTATGTCATCAAGTGGTTTTTAATTCGAGATTTGCGTGTATTTTTCATTATGCTTCACTGATTCATAAGTTATTTCATTAATTAAATAACAACTGTGTCCTTAAATTGTTATATTTTATTTATTTATTTATTTTGATATCCAATGGCAACGTTCTTCCGTTTATTTGGTGCTACAGTTTGGCGAAAGTTTTTTGTTATGAAAAGTGGTCGACGGGATAATAGAGAAGTACCGAAAAATTTTGCATAATCTCTCCTTGATGCATGATTTTTCGTTCTTGTTTTCTTTATGCGGCTTAGTTCTTTTCATTTATTTTAGAGAAATGTAATTTTAATTAAAATGAAACTTAGTGTTTTCTCAAATTATAAAAATCTTATTTTCTCTAAAGTGTGGAATTCCAGAGATTTATAAAATTAGCGCAAGAGGGAATAACATTTTCCGAAACGTAATTACATTACTCCTACAAATTTCTTATAGCAGAATTACAGCATAAAAATCCAAAAATCCTTATTCATTTAGATTAGTTAAATTCAAATATGTTTAATATTATGAAGACAATTCAGATGATTTAATTAACTTGCTATAAAAAGTTACGCTTGCTTTTCCTAAAAATTTAATTCAAAAATATTTGTTTTAAAATTGAAATGTGAATTGTAACCTATGACCTTTTTTAACAGTAATTGATTTTAGAAGATTCAAATATGCGAATTCAAAACTGCAGCTCATTCCATTGAATAGTTTTTTAGTTATGTGTAAAAGTCTTCTAATTTAACTTTAGAAGTAAAACAATTTAAACATTTATTACTACTGAACCCAATGATTTCCCATTTGATATTCTAAGGTATAATTTACCTAAAACGCCAAATTTTTACGTTTCAAAATTGGGTGTTTGTATTCCAAATTTGAGAGTTTGATATAATTTCAGTACGAATACACCTTAAGTTTATTTTTTAACAGAAAAAGAAAAACGACATAGTTTTCAATCGAATGGCTATTTAATTTTTGGATGGAGGGAGGGAAAGAAATCCGACGGTAACAATAAAAAAAAAATTAACAATAGAACGGTGGAAAAAATCTTGGCTACTGGAACGGCGCGAATGGCTCATTTTGACTCTTCGATGAAACTACTGAAATAACAACGATAAAACAATTTTAAGTGCCATACATCGGAAAAATATGTAATTTACGTGTATTTCATCATTTATATTTAATTTATATTTAATATTACATGATAATTGATTGAATTTTTAAAGTACTGTAAATGTAACGCCTACAGGGCGATCAATTGGATCATACTACAACTACTCCATTAACTTATTAATTTGATATAAAAACAGATTGGTTTCGCAAATTAAAACTAATGCTAACTAAAATAAAACACAATTTATAAACTAATATTTTTTCATCAACATTTCATATATATATATATTCAATATTATCCAATATTTCAAAAACTAACAAATCTAGAATGATGATTTTAAAAAAATACTTGTTATCTATTTAGGAAAAGTCAAAAAATTTCAAAAAAATTCTTCCAAAAAAACAAAAGCAATCAACGGGCAAAAGTTCTCAGAAGACCCCTACCACCATTCTAGTGTTACAGAAATTTTTAATATTAAAAGCTGACAAGGATGATTGAAAAAAAAAACAGATTTTGTTTAAAGAATATTTTTCTAAAACTGAAGAAAAGTTTTGAAATAAGTTTTTATATTTTAAAACATTTTAAGAAAGCTTTACTTGAAAACTCTTATTAATTGATAATGAAAACTAATTAATAAAGGCATACAGAAAATTTGATTGTATAATATTTAGATTCAGCAAAGCAAATGGAGTTCATTCTAAATAAGACCGACTGTAAAATGTTTTATTGCAAATTAGTTATGTCATATAAAACAAGAAAGAAAATCATACGTCAAGCAAATGCTATGAAACACTTCCCAACACTAACAGAAAAATTTAAAAAAATTTCGCCGCTTAGTAATATGAATAATACACCTAAGTAAACATTTTGAAAACGTATAACACATTTTAAAATTAGATTTCAGCAATCACCATCCATAGCCGAGTAAGCTACTTCAATTCTTTCGGACAAGTTGTCTGCATTTGATTTACATATTTGTATATATTCTACACATTGTGATAAAATTTAATTTATTATGAAAACGGCCTTATAGGTTCATACCAATCGAGAGAAACATATTTTTATTCAATTGTACTCGTTGTATATTAACTACAGATTTTTATACACATATTAAGCTAAAATTTAATTTAAGCTAAAACAGACTTTAGACTATTGAAATCACACATCCAGAAATTTTCATCTATAGTCCACCATATATCCTGTTCTTTGCGTTGCACATATATGATTGTATTTATATTTTGACTTTATATTCTTTATTTAAACTCTGTACAATTTTATTTATAATCTCTGTGTTTACTAACTATTATAGTTCAGCTTGAAACTGCATAACTCAATTAAAAATTACTTTTAAGGAATTTACGCTGATACTTATTAATGCTTACGGATTCTTTTGTGTAGCCGTGTATATGAACTATATCATTTATTCACACCACGTAGTTTGCAAAAATGTAGTAAAACTTAAAAACGCATACCCTAACTTAAAAAGTACTTTCAGCAATATTGTCGCTCATAGTCATTATCACAAACACACATAGCTATTTTCGAAATTATGAATTTATCCCATCCAAAACTTTCGTCATTTTTAAAAACACAAGAAAATAATATTTCAATCAGTGAAAAGTGTCCTTTTAAAACTCAACAACAAATATATTTATTCTTTTACTTTCGTGTCGATAAACATTCCACAAAGCCATTTCGACAACGCCATTTTTTTACACATCTTAGAAAGATACATCTACACAAATATCTCCTGTTAGCTGGAGTCAAGAATACATTTAATAAAAGAAAACACAGTATAGTGTTGCCATCTCTTATTTCTTTAGATAAATACCAGTATAATTCAATTCAATTCGCGATAGACAGTATTTCGGACACAGTACGGTTTGCTCAATCATTGGTGTGTCTCTAAAAATAAACGATAAATGCTTCGTACATCATATTATGCAACAATCATCTTGTATTAAACCTCAGTAATGTATATTAGTTCCATTATATTGGAAATAGTGTAATATAGTTAAAATAAGCTGCAAACAGGTTTTCCCCGTAGTCCATTATGTAAAGTTAATCCTTTGGCGTGGCCATGTAAAGGAATAACACATGCTTTGCACACCATTTTCTACATAATGCATGTTTTTATGCATTTAATAAATCTATATTATTTTAATTTTGTCGGTGTAACATTTTTAAAAGGTATTTCAAACGAATTTTTCCCACTGACCGTGATGTAACGTAATACTTTGAACTGTACCCGTTAAGCAGTTGGTTCCTGTAAACTGCGGCCGGGCGACCTTTTATGTGTGGCCTGAGACACATAACCATTATTCCATTATTTATAAATTTTATTGTGATGTGCAGAAAATAAATTTAAGACCTTAACATTCGGAGAGTCAGAGAACTTACAAACTTCGACTTAAAGTATCGGAAAACATTTTACTTACTCACAGAAACCTCTATATAATGGCAACCGCGCTATTTGTATAACATTGACAGAAAACCGTCCCCATTGTGCACCTGTGGCCAGCTTGGTGATTCGCTACATTATATACTACAATGTACTCTTACATCGCATTTTCATCTCAAACGTCCAACAAACACACCACTTCATTCATGGTTCTCCTTTATCATAAAAATTAATGCCTCCTTAAACAAAATTATCCAATGTATAAAATTGATAGAGGACAATCAATACATTTTTCAAATCCCTCTCCCGTATGTGGACCCAGAGGATTAGCTGGGTCTTACCTCCACTACTTACCTGGAAACTTTTACATCCAATTTATGGACTATAAAAACTTTTACATCCAATTTATGGACTATAAAAACACTTACATCCAACTTATGGACTATAAAACTTTTACATCCAATTTATGGACAATAAAAACTCTTACATCCAGTTTGAGGACTATAAAAATTTTACATCCAATTTATGCACAATAAAAAAAGTAAATGTATTATACTATGTTAAAACTTAATAGCCTAATCCTCATTTGTATTATTATTATTTTTTAATAAGCTTGCCGAGCAGGGCTTGTAGAGCTCAAGCCATATGGTAGGCTCCCCTGCTTGGTTGAATCTGAATCTGAATCTGAGAAAGACAGAGAGAGAGAGACAGAGATCTTTTATATTGTCATGCATGGGAATACAAAATCTGTCCTCTTATTTAGGGATCTCAGGAGTTTTACATATTCAATTAAAGTGCAATTGAGCATCATGCCAGATTTAATTTTATTTCTGATTCCCTATAAAACACAAATGCACAAACTTTTTACCACTGATACCTTAATATATGCTCTATGTAACGTAATTATTTGGATACTTTACAATTGATATATTTTACTTTTTTTAATGTTTAATTTTGGAAAAAGAAATTAAAATTGTTTTTTGGCATGTAGCCATTGCGCGCAAATCTGTAGCAAGACTATTGGCTCTAGAGACTCAAATAATATTGATAAGGATTTAAAACGAATCTACCTTGAACGTATTCTTTATGTTTTAGCAATTAGAACTTAATTATTTTAAAATTTAAATATAAATTATAAAATTCTAAAAAAATTGTATTTTGTTGAAAAAATGATAATTTTAAATAGCTTACGCTATTATAATATAAATGCTGGATGATTACACTATGAAACAGTACTACATTAAAAACGTGAATATAAAATATCACAAATTTACTAAATGGTGTATATAAATGTCAAATTTAAAACTTATACATACATTAAAATCAAATTAAAAATATCAACGTTTCGACCAACTTCTATGGTAATCCTCAGGAAAAAGTTGCTACATTGCTTCTAAAGTTTAAAAAGCGAGAAACAAGCCATCCACAAATTAAAAAAAATTCACTATGTTAACCATCAACCCTCGTTCCAATCAACCACAAGCAGAAACGATGCAGAAGCACCGCCTAACGGACAAAAATCTAACACCTTTAAACGTATTACCGATGAAGAATGGTCAGGCACCCACTGTCGGATCACAAACTTCAAAACTAAAAATGGCAAGCAGCGGTGATAACTATCCAAAGTTGCAAAGACTTGGCATGGACCTCATCAAAATAACTGAAATGGCGAGTTTATCTCAAACTATAAGAATAAAATAGTGCATATTCAAACGCTAACTTCAAAGGCTAAATATATGCGTAATTGACTATTTCAAGATGCTCACCGAAAGTTTAGGGATATTAAATGAAATGCTATCATTACAAACCTCGTTACTCCTAAACATAATTTCAATGGACTCCTTCCGCATACCCTCAAAGATGTTATCACATGGAATTTTAATTTTGGCAATATAAAATTCAATGCTTGCCATTTTTAGTTTTGAAGTTGGTTATCCGACAGTGGGTGCCTGACCATTCTTCATCGGTAATACGTTTAAAGCTGTTATATATTTGTCCGTTAGGGGGTGCTTCTGCATCGTTTCTGCTTGTGGTTGGCTGGAACGATGGTTGATGGTTAACCTAGTGAATGTTTTTTTTAATTTGTGGACGACTCGTTTTTTGCTTTTGAAACTTTAGAAGCAATGTAACAACTATTTTCCGAGGATGATTATAGAAGTTGGTCGAAACGTTGATATTTTTAATTTGATTTTAATGTATGTATAAGTTTTAAATTTGACATTTGTTTACACCATTTAGTAAATCTGTGATATTTTATTTTCACGTCTATAATGTAGTAACGTAATTATAATTATAAATTTGAAGTATACTTTCAAAGTACATTAGTTTTACATAATTGACAATATTATTTGTGACAATATTATTTGTGACTGAGAATAAATACTTTTGTTACAGTTTTGCGCACAATGGATGCTAGTAAAAAAACAATTAATTTTTTTTTCAAAATTAAACAGTAAAAAGAAGTAAATATATATCAATTGTAAAGTATTCAAATAATTATGTTACATAGAACAGATATTAAGGTATCGGTTGTAAAAAGTGTTATTTTATAGGAATTTGTGTTTTATAGAAAATCAGAAGAAAAATTAAATGTGTCATGATGCTAAATTGCACCTTCAGTGGAAAAGTAAGACTACTGAGATCCCTTAAAATAAATATAAATTTGTGTTAAAACATCTTAAATGGCGTTTTCTTAGTCTAAAGTTATTTTTACATATTCCTATTTTTGCTACAGTGGTATATACATTTCTTATTGTTCCACACCAATAAAACATTATTGTAAATTAATTGGCATAATGAAGTCCCATATAAGTAATTATAATCCTTCATTAAATTAGCGTCATTTTTATTTACCTGATCGTTTTCTTTTTAGTAGAAAATATTTCAAACTATTTTTTGAACATTTTTCGTTATTAACAAGACTTAATATCAGTTCATGTGGAATCAAAGTAATAGAAAAATTTGTAAGTAGAAATATTTTTATTAAGTTAAGAGTTAGTAAGTTACCATTTTTAATTGGAAGTATATTATCGTATTTTCACTTGAAAATGTTCATGATTAAAGTTAATCTAATCTATATTATAAAGAAAAAATATATCCTTGAGTAAATCTGAAGTAACACAGACGGTGGCAACGACCGAAAAGTTCAATTTCGTTTTTTTCTGTTTTTTTTTTTCTTTTCTCGCAAATTTATTAATTTCTAAGCATAGCAAGATTTCAATTGTTACTCCTTAAAATAGACAAACAAAATGCAGTTTTAAATAAAATGCAATTTACTGGAAAACTGCATCTTAATGTACGGATTTTATGTGCAATTTGAAAATATTCAAGCATAATAATAATTTAAAAAATATATCTCTATCGCGTGCAGCCCGATTCCGGAGTATTAATCCGTTTGCACTTAAAATAATGTAGATATTACCCCTCCTTCTATATCCCTATATACCAATATCCCATATCGAATACAGGTAAAATGAAAATCTTTAATAGATTCAAATTACAGAATTGCATTAGCATTACAAGATATCGAATTCCCTATTCCAAGAAATAAAATAGTTTGCATTGCTTAAAATAATAATTTTATATAACAGGAAAAAATCGTTAAAAAATAAATATAAACGAAATTAATAACAATAACTAAAAAAAAATACAAACATTCATGCTATTGATGCGGAAATACATGAATTCAAAATTGATTAAAAAATAAATGATCACAATATTTTTGTTTCAAGTGCTCCGTATAAAAATGTATTTATATATTTTTTTTCATTTATTTAAAAAGAAACAATCTCGTTTCTTAAAAACTCAATAACTCAGATATAATATGTTTAAAACATTAAAATTAATTTTTTTATCTGGAAATTAAAAATCGTTAATTCCTTTCACATCGACATTACAAATGCTTTCTGTGTAGAAAAAAAGCTAACTGAATGCTTAAATAAAAGAAAATGTATTTAGAAGAAAGATAAAAATTCCGTGATCTATAAGTTGTTAAAAAAATAAAAATAATAAAAAAATAAATAAAAAAGCTGCTATTGAAATAGTTTTTTTCTGTTTCCGGCCACATGTACGCAAAAAATTAAATAAATATAACAAATTGATTTTTCCCAATATTTTTAAAAATATGCCCTTAATTTCTTTTAAATTAAGTAAGGGCTCTGCCACCTGAGAGTAACGCTCGCCAACCCCCGCACAGACTCCCAGTCTGCAAAAAATGCTAATGTGCCCTGTTTTAAAAAGATTACCCGCTTACAGAACATTTAATGATATTATCAGAAAAAGCGACGATCTTCTGTAATCGGTTTGCTTTGCTTTTCCGTTTGATTGGAGCATTTTTCGGTTCCTATTCCCTCATCTAAGGCTGTCGCGTCAGCTGACGGCTGTTTTTGTGATTGATACGTAAGATCAATTACACATTTGAAAATTAGCTTATATAAAATGGTTAAGTAAAAAATATCGCTCTCGTTTGGTCTCTTAAAATGACGCTCTCGGCAATATTCTTATTTAGGTTCCAGTCTGCAAAAATTCGTCTGCTTGGGAATAACATTCAAAATCGTGGCATTTAAGGAACTGTGTACAAAACATTTACGTTTACGTTTTATGTTTATATCGAGTTTTAGATATTTTTTTAGGAACATGTATAATTTTTTCTCTATTTTAATGCACCTTTAATGCTTATTTTTTCCTGTTATTTTAAAAATATAATTATTTTTAATTAATAAGTATATACAAATTTTATAATATATATCTATTTTAACTGGATTAGAGAATGACGCCATCCGTTTCGGATAAACATGAGACAAAAAAAAATAATTTGAACACAGGTAAAATATAATTCAATCTAATATAACAAATCATACATTTTAGGCTACACTACTTCGATGGATCGATGGTGTCTTTTTCTTCTAAATATTTAAACTTAAATTTTCTTTTTAATATTAAATAGAACATAAATCCCCGCAGAGAAGTTGCACTTTATCTTTTATATAATATTATTCTTTTTAATTCTTTCTGAGCAGGACATAATGCAATATTTTATTTTTGTAGCAACATGGATTTGAAAAAAACTTTTCATTTCATTTATGAAAACAATACTGATTTAATTTTTAATTAACAACAATTTTTAATCAAAACCATGTTTCCACGAAAGGTGAGTGTACTGTGTCAAAAGCTGGTTCAAAAACCTTTCGAATGATACCTCATTTGTTGTTGTGCGTTTTGTAAATTTATAGAAAAGGGGATGTTTACAACACAAATAATATATATGATGATAGTAATAACCATGCGAAATTCAAAGCTTCTATACCAATTCGATCACAAAAATCACAATTTTAGAACAAGTTTGCTACTGCACTTTTTAAAATTAAGAATTTAAAAAAATGTTCTGTGTGAGCATTAAGCTTTAAAGTAACATCCCTGCCAAAATTCAATTTTGCAAGTCCTAACAATTAAAACTTAAACTAAATTTAGGAAGCTACTAGAATGCCATGAGCTGTACTGTTTATAGAAAACCTATGAAGGAAAATACTGTTATCCCCTTCAATGCTAATTTATCTTTCCAATACCAGATTTCTGCTTTTAAATCGTTCATTCAAAGAGCTTTCTTAATTTGTTCGGGTATGCAATTAAAACAAGAGCTTAATTTTATAAAGCAAATAGCCACTAATCATGGGTTTCCCCTTAAGTACATTTATAACATCATTCACAAGCATCATTGTCCACCCCCTCATAGCTTGCCTAATAACCAACAGAGGCCAACATATTGTCGGTTTGGATATGTTCCCGTTATTTTTGAAAAGTTAAGGAGTATAGTTCGTGGGTTTAATATTCAGCTTATTGCTATTCTCCCTCCTTACCTCACTAATTTATTATGTAGTAACCTGGATCCTACACCGTTGCACGAATGTGCGGGTGTTTATGAAATACCCATTGTTTTGAAAGATGGCACTAAAAAGTTTTACATTGGGGTTACGAAACGAAAATTTATTGAACGTCTAAAAGAACATAAAAGGAATATTTCACAATATCAACAGACGACAGCCCTGGCTAAGTTCTATTTTAATAATCCTGACAGCCACATAGATTTTGATAACGCTAAAATTAAAATTCCATGTAATAACGTCTTTGAGGGTCTGCGAAAGGAGTCCATTGAAATTATGATTAGGAAAAATGAGGTTTGTAATGATAGCATTTCATTTAATATCCCTAAATTTTGGATGAACATCTTGAAATAGTTTATTCCGCTTTTCTTTATTTTAATATTCTTCATTAATAATACATTTACTGCAGTTAGATTTTTGTCCGTTAGGAGATGCTTCTGCATCGTTTCTACTTGTGGTTGGTTGGTACGATGGTTGAGTGTTACCCTTGTTAATTTTTAATTTGTGGACGGCAATAATATTGTGCTAACGGGCGGATTGTTTTTTCGAATTTGAAACTTTACAAGCAATATAAGAAAATTTTCCTGAAGATGATCATAGATGGTGGTCGAAACGTCGAAATTTTTAATATTAATGTATGTATAAAATTTTAAATTTGTATACACCATTCAGTAAAAATATGTGATGTTTTATATTCACTTCTTCAATGTTGTAATATTTCATGGTGTAATCGTCCAGCATTTATATTACTACTAGACTGCCGTCCGCTAATTTGACCCTTTTTAAATTTCGAATTTTTTAGAAATCGTTATTAGCAATCATCTATAATTCAAAAGTATCCAAGACATGAAATTTCAATTTTTATCCCCAACAATATCACAGAAATCACAATTTTAGAATATCTTTTGCTGATGCACCACCTTACTGGTTGTTGTACCGACGTACAATGTAGACTATTTTGGAGCAGTGATGGTCACCAGCATTTTGCCACCACTCATTTTGAAATCCTCTCAGAAGATCCAGAGATTACATTCTAGAAGCAAACACACAAATGTTTGCTTGAGTAATTGCCGTTCTTTATAATTGCATTAACGCCAGTTGAGGTTCACTGTGGAGAAAATAAAAGATTTCGTTTCTGCCTGTCTGTCTGGCCGTCTGTTCCGAGATAAAAGCCGCAAAAGTCAACCGATTAGCTTGATAGTTGGTAGGTATTTTAGTAAGATACCCGGATTTAGTTTTATAGTTTTTAGTGAAACTTGGTTGATTTATTCGGAAAATATGGAACGTTTTCTTTAATGTCATGCCCTTTTTTTATAGGAGTAAAAAGATTTTCAATCATTGAAAAAATGGCGCATTGGAGAAATTAATTTTAATGTTAAATTATGGATAATACGATTTCCCAATGTAGGTCTTAAATTTTTTCGATTAATTTGAAATTCTCTTAATATATTTGTCCGATTTTTTTAAATTACGTGTATAACTTTTGATAGAATTTTATACATCTGTTCAAAAAATATTTAAAAAAATTATTTTAAGAATTTATATATTTGGCATGATTTATATTTCATTATTTTTTTTTCCCTTTCATCGGTTCACTAGTAACTGAATTTAATTGTCTATAAAAAATCATTACAATAATCTCGATTGCGAAAGATTAAACAGGAAATCTGGATGAGAGAAGTAAAAAGGTAGTTAATCTTTCGAATTCAGGTTTTCACTTCATGTTTGCGTCAAATATGAACGAAGTTAGTAACATTATGTTTTACATTGAAAGGGAATACAATTAAAATAGTACCACAAAAACCACTTTATAGCCCAAATCAGGTTTCCTAAAATAAATCAGCTAGCAGTGAACACGATTATGGATTATTACCCAAACGGATTAAAAGTGTCCAAATATGATTATTTTGGGTGATTTTAATACGCAATTGCTAATGAGTAGATTAGGATGTACTATTTAGATAAGATCTTACATTTAAATATTATAGTTAACCACTAAAACATTTTTCCGAAATAAAACTGCAGGTAAATCCAGTTAACATTTCCATAAGTAGCTTTCGTACATGCGATTTTATTCAACTGCTCAATCAGATACAGATATTTCGTGGTTGGCAGATAATTAAGTATGGCTATTTGGATATTAGAATAACATAAAATCCCCGTCCAAATTTATGCTTTTTATAATAAAATCACAGTGTAAATAAAACCCAAGATATGCTACAATCATGATATAGCACAATCAATAGCAAATTAATTGCGAATGTAAAATTAACGAGACTATGATGGGGGGGGGGGTGTTCAGGAGGGCAAAGTCCACCCTGAAAAATATACTTTTTTGAAAAACTACAAAGATAAGTAGCGTATCAGATTATCATTGCATAAAACTGTGTTTATTTCGACGCATCCGGAAGCTTCGAGAAATCTTATATTACTTATAAAGGTACATATTATATACAGGGTTATTCTAAATGATGGACCCATTTTCAAAAAAATGTATTTATTAAAGTACAAATCCAAAATGAACAATCTTTATACCAATGAAAATAGGAACTTTCAAAGTTTTTTTTAAGACATTATAAATGTTGAACGAGTCCACCATTTGCTGCGCGGCAAACATCTACACGATAGCCAAACTCGTCCCACACACGACAAGGCGTATCGGCTGTTTTTGAGTGCACGGCAGCAGTTCACGCAGCTCGCAGTGGCCTATTGGCGCGCGACCTCTACCGGCTGCTTCTAGAACCATCACCGCTCTGAAAGCCGTGCACTGTGTAACAGCAGATACGCTTTCTCGTGTGTGGAACGAGTTTGGCTATCGCGTAGATGTTTGCCGTTCAGCACACGGGGGACACATTGAACATTTATAATGTCTCAATAAAAAATCTTTGAAACTTCCTCTTTTCATTGATTTAAAGATTGTTCATTTTGGATTTGCACTTTAATAAATACAGTTTTTTGCAAATGGGTCCATCATTTAGACTAACCCTGTATTACTTTATAATATTGTATTGTTGAATGTAGGATGTTAAATATTATGCATACCGAGATTAAAAAACAATGACTTGCAGAGCTGGCGTTGAATTAATAGCATTAATATGAAAGAAGGATGCCTCTGTCTCACATCTGGTTGAAAATAAACGTGAAGTGTGAGTTTTAGGGACGCCACATTTCTAAATTTAAAAAAATGTATTTTCTTATGTAAAAAATCAAATGATTATGTTTGCTTGTTATTTTTAAATACGCAAAAATGAATTAATTATCATTTTGCTCATTGATAAAAATTAGGCAATGCACAATGTTCTGTTTTTCTTCAGAGCTGCACATTTAGAACAAACTATATAAATGTATTTTAATAAACAATGATTTGCATTTAAAGTACAGGGTGTTTCTAAATGAATATCGAGGTTTTAACGCTTGGTAGTATTTATTACATACAACTTAAAATTATAATTAATACATAAAATGAAAGAGCAACTCAAACAGTTTTACCTACAAGCTTACATGTGTTCAATGTGAACACCTTTCGTCACACGACACACATGAAGATGAAGTCGATAGCTCAGTTCTTCCCAAACGTTGATTAGTGTTTGTGGGGTAATTCTTGCAACAGCTGCCTCAATCCTGTTTCTTAGGTTGGGTAGGTCAGCTGGTAGTGGAGGCACATACACTCGATCTTTTAGGAACTCCAACAGGTAGAAATCACATGGAGTCAGATCGGGTGAGCGTAGAGCATGGAACTATTCCATGGCGTATAGAGTGGCGTTTAGGAAGAACTGAGCGACTTGATGTGTGCCATGTGACGAAAGGTGTTCACATTGAACACTTGTAAGTTTGTGGGTAAAACTGTTTGAGTTGCTCTTTCATTTTATGTATTAAGTATAATTTTAAGTTTTTTATAAAAGATACTACAAAGCGTTAAAACCCCGATATTCATTTAGAAACACCCTGTATTTTCTACTTTATTTATGCAGATATTCTGTAAGTCACATTCTCATTTATAGTTTCGAACATAAGATCAATAGGCCGACGTATAAACTTTAAATTAAATTGTAATTACTCTTATATCACGGGGAAAAATTAATTTCCGTTTATTAACTGTATGAAAAGAACAGAGTTAGTCTCTTTCTCTTACATGGCTGGGAATAACAGATCAATTTAATTATGCAAGAATTTAGAGTGTTTGCAAAAGAGTACTGAATGTTATAATTTAACAAAATAGAGAATTCAATTTCTATTTTTTTTTAACTGGAGGAAAGAGTGCGCAACACTTTAATTAAAAATAGATGCATTATATGTGATTTCTATATTAATAAATTTATTCCGATTTCATATTTAAATTATTAAAACGAACGACTTGAACTGCGCGTCAAATTTCGGTTTTACTGTGATTTTTTTTTTTTTTTTTTTACTTCAATTTTTACACTGTCGAATAGAAAAAAATAGTATTTTAAAAAACAAGTTGTTTGAAAACTGTATCTCAATTTACTGTTTTTTTACGGTTTTTATAAGGGGACTCAAGTGAAAAGTGGACACAGAGTGTAGAAGTAAGTAATTTATTAGGATGAGCGAAGCAAAGCTTCTACTAGACTACACAAATTACATTTTGTAGTACGCTTTACAAAAAATACTATTCAGTATTTTGACTTGAAATTAAACAAAAAAAATTAATTATGATCTGCAAATTTGCCCAATATTATTTTTTTTTTACAGAATAACCTTAAAAAAATTATTGTTTTAAATAATTTATTTACAATAGATGAAACCCGTCAAAACTTGAGGGAAAAAAATTACAATAACAATATTAGTAAAATAAGCTTCTTTATTACATAAGAAGGGGTGCGTATGAAACAGTTTTTCAAATATTTTATTTTAAAAGTCCCCCCTCCCCCCCCCCAGTGAATTACAGTACTATTTCCGATGCAAACTCCAAACAAACAATCCGTAAATAATTGTGTAGTGCAAATCAGTTTGACATTACCGCCATAATCCCCACGGCAAGAAAGAAAATTTCATGGACCTATGAAGTATCATACAAATAGTACATCCCTACGTTGATCTCATATTCAGTCAATAAAAGAACATAGCAAATAAAGCACACATGCCGCCCCCCTGTGATAATGCAACCAAATGACCTCCTATGCGCATATGCATTGCGTCTCCCCAAACGCACTGTCGAAATTCTACATTAAAAAAAGTTTTAAAATGTTTAAATTAAAAGTTTTAAAATGTCTTCTTTAATCATTGTTCGTTTCAAATCCATATCTTTTGAAACGCATCCATTGTTTTAAGCTAATCAATTTTGATGTAAAGATGAGGGATTTTTTTTTATAACAATAAATCAATCTGCAGCTAAGGGAGATTTTTAATGTTTTCAAGTGTAATTTATTTGTATGGTTTTTCGGTTCCTTTACATAATCAGGCCTTTTCCATCACAGTCAGGGATCTTTTCCCTCTTATACAGTGAATATCCAATGAATCTTTAAAAAAATAATAAAATACAGTTTCTAGCATATTCTGATGCAACGTATACATCAACAAATTCAACATATCAATTTTATGTTAATCATAAACTAAAAATAGTTTTTTTTTTGGACAGATTTTAGTTTAGCGCCAAAATGCTCTATCTTATGGATAATCTCATCTTATGATTTATCAGGGTTTTTTTATTTTGCTTTTTTTCAGTTTTTATGAAGGTTAGGAAAATTTATTTTCAATTGGGGCAACTTTCCCAGGAACTATGTTACATTATTAAAGCATACTGATGGTCATTGTTGATAGAGAATTAAAAAATACTTCATGCTTGAAAATTATTTAAAAATTCAGTTTTCAAATAAATTTCAATCGAAAGCTAATTTTTTTCTAATTGTTGATTGAAGAACTGAAATTGTAAAATGTTGTAAAAAATTGAAATTTGTAAAAAGACGTGATGTAAGCGCGATGAAAGCTAAAGCGACAGTGCCGTTTGTTGTCACAACCGTTATACATTTCTAAAAATTGCCACTGCGTTTTGGCTAGCGTCCAAAAGTAGACTTCCATTTTTTGACATTGAAGGAGAAATTCACAGTCAAAGAAATAGGACTTTGCCGCTAATAAGGAACTGTTAAATGAACAAACTTATAACAAACCTACCAAAATAATTCCTATAAAATAATAGCCTTACATTGCTTATTCTAGCTAAAAATACAATCATTATTTCAAGGGTTTTTTTTTTTTTTTTTTTGCCCATTAACGAACTTGACCGAGATTTTATGCCCCTTGATTTTATGTATCAATTTGGAAGATATTTGTGCAGAATTTTTCAAGTTATCGTATCCATAAAAAATTGACATAGATAGATGAATAGATAGATAGATAAAGTTTTGAACTGGGGGTGGTTTTGGGTTCTGGGAGTCATGATAGGCGTAGATCTGCAATTTTTTTTCAAAAATTCCAACTTAGGGGAGAATGTAATAGGTACTACTTCTTACAAAATCTTCCTAATAGCGTGTGTTCTCTGTGGTGTTTCGCATAAACGTTGTAAGTTTCAGGTTATTAGATTTTATCCAACTTTGCTGTCATAACTGCTGATGAAGCAGTCCTTTTTGGCGATTTTTCTGTTACCTGTAAAATGTTTGTTTTTGGTATAGCCCGAACAAGGAAAAATTTGGGTACTTTTCCGTTATACGGACACCATTGTCGCCAAGCATACATTTACATACATTTAATACATACATTTACATGTATGGCATATTGTCTGTATAACGAAAAAGTACCAAAATTTGCGATCGATCAAATAATTGAATTTCGTTAAGCATTACATTTTCTTATTTTTAATCTCAGAAAGAAACAACAATCAGGAATTTAATTAATTTTGCAATATGCTGTGCAACCAAAACAATTTTGATTAAATTGGTACAGATATCGCAGACGCACCTGGGTTAATTTTTGGCGCCTAAATGACGATTTTTGCTTTCTATGGCAAGCTGGTGTTTTATAATAAAATTGAATATGTGTGTAAATAAATAAAATAAAATAGGTACTTTTATTTTAGCTGGGCGTCAAGGATAACTCTCTAAATCTTGTTTCAATTGGAATCATTTAAATTGCAACATTTTACGTGAGATTTGTTATTCATATTGATATGTTTATGTTTAGATATTTTATTATAATTATATTTTAGCTAATTTTAAGTAAGTTTTTTAAGATTTTATATTACAATGTTAAAATATTACCTATTGATATTAGCTAATGTCAAAAGATTGGCGAACCACAGAGTTCAGAGAATAAACTCTATGCCTCGCAACAGTGGGAGTTGCCGACTTTATGACGTCATAAGCAGAAATAAAAGTTTAATTGAAAATTACGGCTAATTAATGAAATTTTTGAACAAACGAATGCACGATAACAAATCTGTGTCCAAATATCTTTCATTTAAAAAAAGAATGGTGTAATTTGATGCAGTAGTTTGTTCTCACGGATTGTCGAAGAAAATGCTTAGCGTTTTAAATATATAGATGTTTTTCCATTAGGGACGCATTTTTGCAAATAAAAAATTAAACACATATATTTCCAGATGAAAAATAAATCATGGAGTTTACATGATCCATTAAAGTGTCCTTGGCAGATTATTTTTTGAAGTTAGTAGAAATTATATGCCAAAATGGTACCATTTCGCAAAGGTTGTCACTAACTATCAAGATTGTCTAAGCTCCCTCTGAAAGTATTAACCCCAATGCAATCGCCGAGGCAACCCTATTAGTGAATTTCTGTAATCAGTTGAATTATGTTCTCCTACTAGCAAGATCTCAGTCCTGTCCTTAACTTCGTTCTATTAACGATGCTGAAGGCTCTTTAACGTTTTAAGCCCTCTCTTCTGCCTTCCGCCAAACTGCGTACTATACGATGAAATAAGTATGTTTAGACCGTACAGCGGTGAACAACTGGTGCAAGAATTTTAGAAAAGGCAGACAGACAGTCAAGGATGCATTTAGACCAGGCCAGGTTGACGCTGTCATCACCGAAACATCAGTTGTAACCTTAAAAAAAATTATTGTTTTAAATAATTTATTTTACATGTTTTTCCATTACGGACGTATTTTTGCAAATAAAAAATGAAACACGTATATTTTCAGAAGAAAAATAAATCATGGAGTTTTATGGCACACATAAATGGCACACATGGCACACATTATATTACCCAAGTATCTTAGAAAGGGATTCAATTCTTTTTAATCTGAAAGTGCTGTCAATATTAACCTGTGTGTGGAAGAGCGGCATCTGCACTTTATTTTAATTTAATTTTCCGAAGTGCTTTTGTGTCTCTTTGAATCTGTGGTAATTGCTGCTCACTGTGAGTTTTTGCAAATTAGACTTCGTTAGTCAATGTGTGGAGTATAATAAACAGAAGAAAAATTTGTATCAGCAAATTTGGGTCAAGTGCTTCCGTGGGCAGTTGAGGCCAGCGACAAATATTGGAACCTAAAGATCATGCACGTGTCCAGGTATCGAAGAGTTTGGAGCATGGTTAGAGACGTTCTGCCATTTGGTAAGATTGAATTTTGTTTACAGTTCAAGCAAATTTGATCGGCGACCATGGGTTCCTAGTTTGTAAAAGTGTAACTAATCTTCGATTTATAGCAAGAGTCTTTGTTAAAATCTGAAGTTATCAGCGAATGCTTGTGAACCGCCAGAGTTCTTTATCATGAATTAAGAATTTCCCATTCCTCGTAGTAATGAATATTGATCTAGTGACAATCTGTGGTTAAGAACAGCATAGTGTAGGCAAAATCGAAAGAAGCTACACCACATCCCTTTCCTATTAGTGTTAATTACAGTGCTTTTTTTCAATAAAGTCTAGTCATGAATGCTCTTCAAAGTGACGGCAGGGACGGGAACGTCGCAAATTCATCTTATAAATATCAATTGAATGAAAATTTGTAGTGTCTTTTTATAAAAGAAACAAGTCCTTAAGCAATCTTGTATTTCTTCATTTTGCATAGTAACAGTGTACGAATATATACATTTAATTTCATATATTCAATTTTTCCAGAAAGCACCACAGTAATATAGTAATAATGCCGATAAATTTACTCGGGAAAATTTTTTTAAGGCTTAGTCGTAGATATATTTCGTGTCATAATAACATACCTGTAACATAATAGCTTATTACGCAACAAAAGTTTGAAGAAGTTTCTTATCCGTATATTGAATGTATATTTTATTTATTTATAGAAATTAGATTGATAATCTTACTGTATGTGATACTATGCCATTTTTTTATCTACAGGGTGTCCCGGAGCTTCATGTGCAATCCAGTGGAAGTAGCAGATACAACAGCAAACGTACAGCAGAGCACAGTCGCAATCTAATTATTTAGTTAAAAATACACGGCGTCTATCTCCACCTTAAAAAATTATGAAGATATGTATAGGATACAGACAAAGCATTATGACAAACTCCGCACACGAGATTTTAGAGCCGCCTGTTGATACAAAGTGCTTGTGACTTCCATGGAAATATATAAAAGCGGTTCAAGGGAATTACAGCTGTAGATTGGAGTGTTTCTTCCTATCACCGATTGTAAAGTCTGAGATTAAAATGAGTTCAGGAGAAAAGAAATTGTAATGGCCAGACGAAGTTCGTAGGCTGCGCGGATGAAGCTGTAGTTACCAAAAGAGCAATAAACAACAAGGCATTATCCATGTAGTCATCAAATCCAGTTGGTATGGTACAATCTAGGGTTTGAAAAAGAGCAATTACCATCTTCGATTCCTCAATTGTTCAGATATTTTAACGAAGGACAAAGTAGAAATACTTTGATGCACACAGTTCTGCGTACACTGTAATTGTAATTTGTATGTGTCCGTTACCGCTTACATAACAAACTTCCTTTTTTTACTCCACGTCGTCGTCCTTCAAGCTTGCAGTGAGCAGTTGAGCATCATTATTGGACCCTAAAACAGTAGCAGCGTTCTTCTTGGTTAGACTAATCCCAATTTCTCTTATATCACGTTGATTACAGGGTGAAAATTCGTCGGTTTGCCCACAAAATATTGCTGAACAGATTTGTGGCACGTGCTACCCATGTTGATGGCTGATCAATTGTGTTGTAATGGTCACGTGGTAATCTGTATCTGTATCCAGAGGTGTCATAGTGATTACCAAAAAGGCTGTAGATAACATGAATGTCAATGCGAACCAGATATATTCGCTCATAGCGTCTTCTCTTCAAAGCGTTAATGGACCCCTAAATAATAATAACATCCGGTAATAACCCCCTATTCCCAGCAGGACAACACCGCCTTTATCTCAGAATCCAGATTGTATCCGTATGGGTTATATACTAAAAATACCAACGTTTAACACACAATATCATCGTACAATGGACAGACGCACGTTTCGTGAGTAACTTGGACTCACTTCCTCAGTGTAAATAAAATTAAACCCTATTGTATCCCCCCAAAGACATGAAATTGAATCTAAAACCCAAATGAAAAACAGCAACACACCGAAAAAATCATCACGCATGAGCCACCAAACAGACTAAGCCGGAAGTGATTCACTATGACACAGCAACTCAACCCAAAAAGGTGAGATGTAAGGTACACTTGAAAAATCATTGACCAGGGAGTTACGAAATTTATGAATATAAACTGCCTCAAAGAAGTCTAAATCTAATGGAGTGTTACATTTCTTAATAATAGTGGCTGAATCAATGTTAAAATTATGTCCCTCATTCCAACAGTGACAAGCGATAGAGGATTTTTGTAATTCTGTTTTCTTAATGTAATTTCTGTGTTCATTGAGTCTGAAACGGAGTTGTCGTTTAGTCTGTCCTATGTTGGACAAACCAGGTGGTTTGTCACTTCCGGCTTAGTCTGATTGGTGGCTCATGCGTGATGATTTTTTCGGTGTGTTGCTGTTTTTCATTTGGGTTTTAGATTCAATTTCATGTCTTTGGTGGGATACAATAGGGTTTAATTTTATTTACACTGAGGAAGTGAGACCAAGTTACTCACGAAACTTGCGTCTGTCCATTGTACGATGATATTGTGTGTTAAACATTGGTATTTTTAGTATATTTATCCACACAAGATTTTATTCATAATCGTATGGGTTATAACCATTATTCATAGTTAAACTTGCCGTTCTGGGTACGTAATGCCCCTGATTTTACTACAACTCTCTGGAAGACTCTTTGGAATTTCATGGGACGACTCTACAATTCCCTAAAGTTAATTTTGTAAGATCCGTCAACCCCCCTTCCCCACACCTGATTTCACATTTGTACGTATTGCCTGTAGAGATACATATAAAGTTTGGGAAGTCTATACCCATGCATATTGAAGCTGTTGTATGAGCGAATGTTGGACCGTCATGATTTTATGTTGGTGGCATATTGTTTTGTTTTTTCAGTCTATTAAAGTCGTTTGTAGCACACATACCTCCTTTTGCGTAAAATGTAATGATATTGCGAGAACAGATGACAATTATTCGTATCGTAAAAGCACGGAATTAGACGGGATATAATTCACAATGTAATTGATATGTCATACGGTGTCATTGACCAATTTACTATACTGTTCATTCATATTTTGTACTATCAAATAGAAATGTAAGATTGTTGACATATCACCAATAGTTTAAAAATTATGTTTAAGTATACAGCTTCAAATTGGAGTAAAATAAATAGGTAAACAGATAGCGACCGCAATTTCCTATATTTAAAAGTAGTTTATTCTAGTATGCTCTTTGTTGCTCATTCGTTTCCTATTTATGAATAGTAATATTTACAAACAGTAATCCTCGTCTTACTTAAACTTAAAAATTCTGTAATTAAATAGGTAGAATGTTGTATTCCAACAATGATACTCAAAATTAGAAATATTTTAAATCCTATTAATATCTTCTCAAAAAGATTCTGTGCAGATTTATCGGACATCCTGTAAAAAACTATCATCAAGTAAAATATAAAGTCTTTGTAATTTCTAGTGTCCAAACAATTTTAAAGTGTATCGCAATTTCATATTTAATAGGAATTCTGTAAAAATACCATATAATTATTAATCTGACGAAAATTAACTTTAAAACATTTAATTGAAATCCTTTAAGATCCAATTCTGTAATAGATTTCCAAAAATTCTATGTTACATTCCAAACGTGCATTAATGTTTTGTCGTTACGAAAATAATTATGTCTTGAATTTTGTCACAACTCTCTCATTTGCAGATACCAAAGAAACAATTAAAACATGACTTTGTTATTTTAAAAGTAACATTTGTTTGCAATTAAAATTGTGATTGAAATTAAAACATGCGTTGTTATTGTTATTCTAATACTATGAGATGGAGTCCTTCCTTGATTAATATTTGTCGTTTTCTTTGCAGAAGACGAACGAAGAATTTAAATTTAATATCCGTTTTGTAATTGTGTGCCACTCATTCTAAATCTTCAATCTCTTTATAAGTAGTCGTCTTTCTATTTAGCTTTCGGTTTATTCTAAAAAGGAAATCACAAAATGACATTTGAATTTCAACTTTGAACTATTTTCAATTTCAAAATTATATATGGCACCTTATAAAACAGAATATCTTATAATATTTAACTATAATGCTATTGGTTTTAAATATTCAAATAAAATTATTCATGAAATAGGAGATTTGTATGTGAATTAAATACGTTCCGACCTAAATGTATTTTTATTTTGATCATAAAACACTAGTATTTTTAATGTAAATGGAAGCTACACTGTAAAAAATGACCAATGTTTCTTATTTTATGAAAATATAATATAACCACGAACGAAAATATAATATAATCTTCTGAGTTATCCGAAATTCCGAATAGCGTATGCCATTGTCTTTTGAATACCCAGAAACCGATATATTTCCAAAATTTAAAGAATTATATATAAAAACGAAATATTTTTCGCTGCCCGTATTTTTCAGAAACGTTTCCGAAGGGTTTTTATAGCGTATTAATTAGTGTCCTCAGCCTGGAGTATCTGTTTTTCGAATGTCATAAATTCTCAAGTAAACGTTTTCAGCCGCATAATTTAATTTATGCATGAAAGAGTAAAGAAATAATCTTAATTTGAATGTTATTGTTAACGCTGTTAATTTTGCATGTTTGTCTGTTAAACATATTTTTTGAGCATGAAAATGTTTACTTGAGAATCAATAGCATTCGAAAAACAGGTATTCAAGGCTGAGGACAGTAATTAATACACTATAAAAACCCTTCGGAAATGTTCCTGAAAAACACGGGCAGCGAAACATACTTTGTACTTATAAATAATTCTTTAAATTTTGGAAATGCATTGGTTTCTGGAGATTCAAAAGACAATGGAACACGCTATTCCGAATTTCGCATAACTCAGAAGATTATACTTTATTTTCATTCGGGGTTATAGTATATTGTCATGAAATAAGAAATATTGGTAATTTTTTACAGTGTAGTGTTGTATTTTATCCTAAAATTATTTTGACATCTTGGAAAAATTATTGGATTTGCATTTCTCTTTTGCAAATCTTTTTAGGGTTTCGTTCATCTCACGAAACCCTATTCGTCCCGCTACGTTGTCTGTCCGTCACAGAGCCGGTTCTCAGAAACTATATAACTTACAGACTTGAAATTTTGTGTACTTATAGCTGAATACCTGCTATGCAGCTCAACATCATATAATTTGAAAAAATCGCTTTATTTTAATATAGAGAGATAAAAAATGAAAAATCTAACAGATTTTCCCTATTTATTTTAAACATTTTTCGTTATAGCAGTTACCAACAATTAAAAATCAACAATAAAATTATTTCTACAATAATTAATTTTCTATTGAAAGAATTACAAGTGAAAAATGAAAATGAAATAAAAAAATTCACCAATTGAAAAAAATATTAATATGACGTCATATTGGTAATAAAACGAAAATTTTAAAACATTTCTCAATAGTTCAAGGAGTATGTGTATGTGTTAAGTACAGAAAGCAGGTTAATACGATGTCATTAAAGAATTAAAAAAAATTAATCTGATGTCCCATTGGAAGTATAACGGACTTTTTCAAATGTTTGAGAATAATTCAAGGGGAGTATCAATATGAGTAATAATCATGATAAAAACACGATTATGGAAATATTGGCATATTTTAACATTTTGAAGGTCTCTATACAACATGTTTAATTTTGATTTTTTTTTTCTAATATCGCATTTAGTCACATGACAGATATTATTATAACAGAGTATAATAGCAAAGCTTCGACCATTACGGTTCAGATTTAAAAAAAAAAAAAAAAAAAAAAAAAAAAAAAAAAAAAAAAAAAAAAAACCGAGAAAAATAGACCGGTAAATTTTTACTTTAAAAAAAACATCCCCATTTTTTTCTTTTTTTTTTTGGGAAAATAAAATTTATTTGGATTTATTAAAGTATGGATAAAGTGTTTTGAAAGGAATATTAAACGAAACCATTTGTGCGATCTTCGATCACACTTACCCACTTGTTTAATTTATCTATGCTAGAAACATTTTGAATGCTATAATATTCATGTCAGTTCTTCATGAAACATTCAATTGTTTTGCTTAAGTGAATTATACATGATATTATGTAAAATAATACTTTTACAGATACACATACAATAACATATAGCCGTCAATGATTTACTATACAAAAGAAATACGACAAAATATACACAAGACAAAATAGTTGATATATATTTTACGCATGTTAATATAAACAAAAATTCGAATTATCAAATTAACATCAAATTTATTTCCTGCTAAGCGACGTTCAGATTTTGTAAACATAATATTATAACAAAGACGTATTTTGAAGATTGAAGTGGATAATAAATTTTAACACACCCCAAATGATAATTTTATTATAGATGTTTAAATATCTGTTGTCAAATAATTTAAATACATAATTAAATTCTAGGCAGTATTATTCTAAGACGAACGTATGTTTAGAACCATTCATTGTCAAATTAACAACATTATCGCTTTCCTGAATTTGCTATTATTTTGTTCAAGATTAATTTCATAGTCCGAAATTTTAAATATATCGCCAAGTGAAAAATAAACTAAGTAGATTTTTATTGAAAAGTTCTATTTTATCTACTGAAGTATTTTAGTAAATTCACTTTATATGTATTTATACCAATCTTTTATATATTCCATTATTATTCCTTTGTCTGGCTTTGTGGCCTTTCTTTGCGTGTGTAAATGTGTGGTTTTTATATATACTGTATATGTATTTATACCAATCTCTTATATATCCCATTATTATTCCTTTGTCTGGCTTTGTGGCCTTTCTTTGCGTGTGTAAATGTATGGTTTTTATATATATTGTATATGTATTTATACCAATCTCTTATATATTCCATCGTTTGTAATTGAATTTTAGTAGCTATATGTATATAAATATGTTGCATATTTTTATATAAAAAATAAATTTTTTTATTAATATTAATTTTTAAATATTTTTCAGTTAAAATTGTCATTAAATCCTTTTGAATTTTCTCCATGCAATTAAATGCATTATCTTATTTATCGGTTTGTACTTTAAAATATTGCTTTCAATAAAGTTTAATAAATTTGAATTACTATGCATTGAAAGCTTTTAGTTTTCATTAAATTGGCACTGAACATATTTTAAAGCACCAACCAAAATATTAATTCACTTACTATATGGTAAACTCACTATCTTCTTTCAAAATCGAAAGCATCATACTTTAAAATGATGAATATATTTTAGTTCCAGTATGAACATCGTAAAAATAAAATTTAATTGCACAATTAAAATGCTGAAATGAGTTAGGGTATAATGAAATTAAATGACATAAAAGCCAAATTTAGTTTACTAAACCTTTCTTGATATATTTTAATTATTTACATGCGAAAATTGACTTTTGATCGATTTCTTTAATGACTAATTTTAAACTAGATTTTAAACTTTGAAATTATTGAACTATGAAAGGTTTGAAACTATGAAATTTAAAACTAATATCACACGTAAAAAATTAAATGCATTCTAAAACTAGTTACAATGTTCTTTTCTAATTAAACAAAGGATTAAACTGAAAGTAAAAAATTAATACCACCTTGAAATAAAATCCATCTTGGAAGATACGAAGACTAAAATTATGTATAGATTTTAAAAATAGAAAGAAGAACGTATATTTTAAATGAGTTTTTTAAGTATTTGATATTTCAAGCAATGTAATTACACGATTACATAAAGTTTGTTATCTTGCCTTTGATATTTAATTTCGTTTTAAGAATAATTACATATTAGTAAGTACTAAAAATAAAGTTACATTCATCTACATCTAAGAATGGATATAAGAACCAAAATTAATTTTGAGTAGCGAATAGTAGCTGCTTAAATCTCACATTTGGAAATGCGTACCAGTCGAAGCCGAATTGTTAGGAAAATAAACAAAAAATCAAAAGGAAAGCTGCTTAATAGCGGGACAATAGGACAAATGTTAAATATGCACATTAGAAACATTTTATTATGCAGAATTGAACATAAAATCACCTTTTTCCTATTTCTTATTTGTCATCTATTGAATTAGCACGCACGTTAATGTAAATAGAAGTTCATATAAATTAGATACATTTTATTTAAATAGATACAAGCCAAGTTGTAATACATAACTCATAAAATAATAGATCACAAACAATATCCTAGTCATTTTTTATATTGTTTGTTTATATAGACCTTTGAATCAAACCCGGGATCCACAGTTCTCAGGGCATAATATCCAGTGTACAGAACATACACTGTTAAAAAAAGCCGTTGCTTTACGGTACTTTACTGCATAATTTACTGTACATTACCGTATTACTGTAAATATTGCGCTTACCCGTTAAAAATCAGTTATTGGCTGTAAAATTCTGTCATTGACCGTAACTGATCATTTTTACAGGATTATCCCTGGTCCAACAGTCATTTATGGCCAAGAGAGAAATAAATACAGGTTGTTACAGTCATTTACGGCAGATCACGGGCAATTTTAGTAAATCACCGTTATTCGCTACCGCAAACCGTAATCGAACAGTGGATTACATCCATCTCATCTCAGTACTTTGATTTTGGAAAATGGCAACGAACGCGCCGCGCCATGTTTTTTTTTTTATACCGCTAACCAGGCCCCTACCTGCCCGGTATGAATGCCTAGCTTAACGGGTTAGTACCTGGGTGCGGGGCGGAAATCGCCTGATCACAGCATGGCTGTGATCCACCTGACTATTGATTTGTTCACATCGCTGCTGTGCTTGCTCTCTTGTGATTTGCTACCGTTATCTTTGTTTGCCGGTTCAAGGTTTCTGTTTAACTTTGTTGAGTTGACAGATTTAATAGGTCTCGTAATTTAGAACCTTGATCAGGTGACGAGACCCTCACCTGACTAGGCACCCCCAGAGGTATTATTCACAGGTAACTTGGAGGGCTTTGCACCCACGACGGATTTTAAATGCACCAGGTGCCATTAGCGTACATAGATTTACATATTTACCATGTCTGTTGGCTTGTCACGTTCATGGTGGGTTGTCACTGTAGTGTTTATCGCCTCTTTTATGGGCTGATTTCCCTTCTTGTTGTATTTGTCTCTGTCAAGGCTTTTTGGCGTTTTTATAGGCTCGCCCCTGTTGTGGGTTGTTTTTTGTCTATCATTCATTGTTTTTTTGTCTCTTTCTTGATATATTTTTACCTCTAGCTTGTGCTAGAGCTGGTTTTCACATTTTGAATCTTGGTCTTCTTTTGAGAGCTTCACTGGTTATTATGTGACTATCGTGGGTTTTGTCACGTTGTAACTTTTGTTACTGGTGGTTGACACATTGTAACTTATGTTACTGGTGGTTGTCACATTGTAACTTTTGTTACTGGTGGTTGTCACATTGTAACTTTTGTTACTGGTGGTTGTCACATTGTAACTTCTGTTACTGGTGGTTGTCACATTTCTGGATGTTGCACGCTTATTTTTGTTGTCTTTGTCACTTTATCTCACCCAAGCATTGGGGATTTGATTTTTTTTTCCTTCATGAATACGCTTTTTGCGATCAGTCCATTGAATCCTAATGGCTGTTATCACTGCTTTTGAATTTTGTGCAACTTGTTGATTTGTTGTTTGAGAAACTTGTCGCACTAATGGAGTGGGGCTTGTTCCGTGGCCGTTAGTCCGTCATGTATCTATGAGGCTGTATTCACTTGATTTGACACTGTTTTTTTCCATTAACTTTCTTTGGCAGGTGTGCTTTGTGCATTCACCATTTAATTATTTTGTTCACTTTTTGTTGGCTATTTGCCTTCATCAGTTGGTGAAATTCTGTTTATATTAGCACGAGGAAAAGCAATACCATGAGGAAGGACGCCATGAACATAGAGATACAGCGATTGAATACTATCCTGGCCTGGCTGTACCAATACTGGATTTATTCACGTATTTGTTTATCTGGTTATCTAACCTTATTAATTTAAAAATGAATTTTAATATCAAAGTTTATGTAGGGTAGATGTGCCAGTAATGGACACCCCTCAATGTTTTTGGTTTATAAAAATATTACCGATAAAAATTCAGCTTTTTTATTTCATTAATATGCTTTCTTTAAATTCTAGTTTTAAATACAATCATAATATCAATTATCTATTACTTTTTGTGGGGTGTCCATTACTGAAATTTAGGGTGTTTTGATTTATTTCTGTTATTTACAATTAAATTTAGATTCACATTGCGAAATGTGACTATGAACATGGTTAAATATTGTTGGTAGATTAATATAATATTAAAAAATGTGGAATATAACAATTATAACTATTAATTAAAAAATAAATTTTAAAGAAATTCCTCTAAGGGTGTCCATTACTGGCACATCTACCCTATATAAAAAAATTACAGCAAGAAATATTTGTTTTATGGATAGAAATTGCATTAGAAATCATTACATAAACAAACATTAAAGTTTTCAACTTTTTCACTGAAAACAGTTTTTTTTAATCTCATTTTTGGTCGACGAGAAACCATGACCTGCATATTAGGGGGGGGGGGGGGTAACAGATAATATTTTAATGCTATATGAATTCTGTGCTTTAATATTTTCCTTATTGCTTTATATTAACATTTTTGATATGAAACAGTAGTAAAAAATGTAATAATATATGCTTAAAACTGATTTTATGAAGCACAACAAAATAATAAGGAGAAAATAAAAAGCACTAAACTAAAATTCATTATTTTATAAATTAAACTTTATACTCATAATGCAATGCACTGCACATACAAATTTTGTTATAATATCTTTGATTTTGTCTGGTCTCTGGATTACCAGTTTACTTTGGTGCAGCTTGTCCCTAATGTGACCTTGTGCCATTAAACCGCATACAACGAACCAACTGTATTACCAGTTTGAATATTATAAGGCTTCAAATTTTAAAGTTTTATATCTTATTATTGAACTCTGTGTATATTTGTTACTTGCTAATCAAATTCAGAATAGTTTTTCATCGGCCATATTTTGACTGTCCTTAGCTGATTCTGATTCTTAAATAATAATAATTTTGTATTCTTAAACAGCTCCTAAAAAATCATATCAACTGATATCAATATATATTTTGAAATAGAAATTCGATCTTAAACTCTTTGGGAGGAGGTGGGGAAGGCATATTTTACATCTCAAGATCTATTGAGGTCAAGAATTTTATAAAATTTTATAATTGTAGCCAAATTTGCTTGTATACTTCTGACTAAAGGTGAAAATAAGGAATTTTCGCTAGTAGGCACTGGCCGGTAGGTTGATTTTTTTTAGTAGCCAGTTACTGGCTAGTGAGAATAATTTCTTTAGTAACCAGTAAGTACATTTATGTCACTGAATATTTTGTTTTAAATATAATAACTTTACAGTAAACAAATAATTTATGTACTAAATAAAAATATTTTAATTTATGTTGTTTTGAATAAACTTGAGATACTAATTTCCAATCTTTTTTAAATTGTGAATGCTAGGCAGACACACACACAAAAAAAAAACTTACAGTTTTCTAAAAACGGTTTTACATTCGTATTAACCGCTTGCCAACGTTTAATAGCTATAGACATCCCCAAGGATTTAGCAATTTATAGCAAACTTTTGTATTCTGATTCAGTGTTTAAGTGCGTAAATCGATTACACAACTGTTAAAATTTGTTTATTTACTTTTTAGTAAAGTTTTAACTTTATATTAGAATATCAGCCTATTTACTATTTATATAGTTTCAAGTGCAAACGTGTTAATCTTCTGCAATTGAGCAAATTTAATCAATTGGAAATAAAAAATCGTGCTTAAAAATTATTTTAAAAATCATAAAAACTCAGTAAATTTATATACAGTTTTCTAATAAATTCCATCTGGAAGTAATTTTTTTTTATTCGACGGTGTTAAAATTTAAATAATGCAATGTTTAGAATAAAATATAATTTGCGAAAACAGGGAAATGGATTGCTTAAAACGTTGCCACCGTGGATATAACGTCAGCGTTTCTCATGGATATGTTTTTGCTTTATAATATAGCATGGCTTTTTGAAAATCTAGTCTAGATTTTCCAATTAAATGTTTCAATTAGTGCGGTATTATCACGAAAACAATTAATCACACTAATCGATGAAACGCTTTAATAACATATTATTTTATATCGAAAATTAGAAAATATCGATTCATAATCCGTTTAGTGAAATCTGATTTGAATTATATAGTATACAATCGAATTGGACTTTTATTGAACACTAACATGTTCGTCATAATATATATAAAATTTAAAATATTAATTTTTTTCATAGAGTAAAAAATTATAAAAAGTTTTAATTTTCGAAAAAATTCGGAATCTTTACTTCTCTCTTCCAGCGTTTTAATAAACATTGAAAATAATAAGGAAAAGGAGCGAAATAATGAATGTTAACTTCCTCCATGACAAACATGCAGGATTTCATTTCATTTGCTACAGAACTTAATGAAAGAACAAATTGCATATCGCAAAATATAATACTTCAAGGAAAATGTTAGCAACAAAATCAAATATAAATAGCTTTCATAAAGATTTTTAAACTAAAGTAACGATTTAAAATATGTTCAAATTATTATAATAATTATTTTTGAAAAATTATTTTTAAATCTACAGTTATAGATTTACGAAAAAAAACTAAATTTTCGTTAAAGATTACTGTTGTATTTGAAAGATATATGATTGAGATTTACATTATAAACTATAGTTTCATCAAATTCTAGAAATTAAAGCATATAAACGTTTGAATATACCTATTGTTTACAAATTTAAATTAAAATCAGTCGACAAAATAGAGGAACATGTCTTAAATGAATAAAATTCATGCTCAAAAATGCGTAAAAATATTTTATGTAGTTAAATTTTAATATGTACGATAAAGTTATCCAGGCAAATAAATGCCACTGAAATTTTTAAATGTATTTTCTCCGTATGATGCAAGTCGTAGCGAGTTGATTATCGAAATTTTAATTTAATGGACAGATTGCAGTATATATGCATATATATATATATAAAAATATTCTTATTTTGTTTTACAAAAGTATCGGAAAATGTAATTCGCTTTATGACTGCTCGTTTTATTTAAAATTTATAATACACAAAATGCCATTTTGATATGTAGTAATCTTTATAGATATTAATAATTTTAAGACATCATCTTTTATTTCGGAAAATAGTTATACCTAGATAGCTCTTATGTGGGCAGAATTATTTATTAAAATTCCATGACGAAATATTTTTTTAATTATTTCAAAAGCTAAAGTTATGTTAAATTCGCATAGTTGAAATCAGTTATGTTCTTTACGTAAATAAAGAAGCAAAATCACAAAACATAAAAAAAAAAAAAAAAAAAACTCGTCATTAAACACATCAAAACTTACAATCCGGACATGGAATCTATGTTTTAATAGTTACTTATTTGGTGGCGTTCGATTACGGGAATATTTCAAGTTTGGACCTATAATAGAACTTGAAGGAAAATTTTGCACAATAATGCAATTGTAGCTAAATTACTCTTAAATTAAATGACATGCTAAAAAGTACAGATTTTACGATAATTGGCGAAGTATTGTAAAATTTGGTAACAGTTTGAGGCTCACGTGAGCTTGTGTATGCATGTTTATATATGTCCAGGAATTGACAAATGCTTTTTATCTGGCGACTGAGTTATTTAATCCGGCGTTCATTTCAGTTTTTTAAAAATAAAAATTGATCTAAAAATCATCATAAACGAAATTTCTATCCCTCCCACCCTTACTCGTGCGTTGCAAGCAGTGATTTTCCTTTTGTATCGTACTTGTAATGGGAGAATCTAGTTTAAAAACCATTTCCCATTTCATGCTCAGAAAATTCCATTCTTTTCTGCCATGCAACGTGATTAGAATGAGAGAGAAGGGAGGGGATTTCAATAAAATAGTAAGAAATCCTGTCAATCTATCGTCCGTGACTGCAACTAAAATTGGATACAATGTTAAATGTTCTTTTTTTATGGTTTCGTTCATCTCACGAAACCCTATTACTCCTGCTCCGTTGTCTGTCCGTCACAAAGCCGTTCTCAGAAACTATATAACTTACAGGCATGAAAATTTGTGCACTTATAGCTAAATACCTACTATGAAGCTCAAAATATTAAAAATTGAAAAAATCATATTATTTTAATATAGAAAGATAAAAAACCAAAATTCTAGCTGCCTTTTCCTATTAAATTTAAACATTTTTCGTTATAGCAGTTGCCAACAATTAAAAATCTACAATACAATTCTTTCTACAATAATTAATTTTCTATTAAAATATTTCCACGTGAAAAATGAAAAAGAAATAAAATGTTTCCCCAATTGAAAAAAAAAAAATATTAATATGACGTCATATTGGTAATAAAACAGAAATTTTCAAACATTTCTCAATAATACAAGGAGTATGAGTATGTGTATGTACAGAAAGCAGATTAATATCACGTCATTAGAGAATTAAAAAGAAAATTTATCTGATGTCATATTAGAAGTCTAAAGGATTTTTCAAATGTTTGAGAATAATACAAAGCGAGTATCAAAATGAGTAATATATAATAGTAAATATATAAGTTAGAGGAACGCATTGAATCATGATAAAAACCCGATTATGGAAATATTCAAATATTTTAACATTTTAAAGGTGTACAACATGTTTAATTTTGAATTTTTTTTTTAAATATCGGATTTAGTCCCCATGACAGATATTATTATGGCAGAGTATATAATAGCGGGCTTCGACAGCTATCGGACCGGTTCAGATTTTAGAAAAAACGAGAAAAATAGACCGGTAAATTTTTACTTTATAAAAAACATGACTTTTTTTTTTTTTTTGAAAATGAAATTTATTTGGATTTATTAAAGAAAGGATAAAGTGTTTTGAAAAGAATATTAAACGAAACCCTTTGTGCGGTCACACTTACCCACTTTTTTTTTCTTTTTGAAATTAGATTTTTATATTCAGACTTAAAATTGAAAATTTATCACATTCATTTTAAATAATAGTAACATATAAGTAATTCATTTGAAGTAAATCTAAAACTTAATTAAAAGTTAAATAATAACTAATTTTAGGAAAATTAAATAATAGGTATTTTTTAAATACACCTCCCTCGGTTAAAATGCTTGGCACTTTTGTTATCATGGCCGCTTGTTTTTTCCACATACACTGCACAATTGCTTCACCCTGCTATTGAGACGATTGCCTTGTTTATATGACGTGTAAAGTCGAAGGTAGCCTTTCTTTGCGTAGAGTGGCTTGTTTTAAAAAGAGGTAAAATAATTGAAAAAAAAACTTAAGTGTTCATTTTTCGTTTGCTAATATTTTATTTCGCTAGTGAAATCTTTGGTGCTGCTTGCCCTATTGAGACCTAGAAACTTTTTGCATTTAAATATTCGTTTTTTAATTCTTCTCATCAGATATAAATTTTGTAGCACGATGCTTTCCAGACAATTTAAGCATTGGACAATCAGTATTTTGAAAAACTACCCGTAATCCAGCATTTACAGTAAATCTTTATTTTTTAAAAAGGTATATTGTGTTGTTAAGTTTTATTAGAAAGTTGGTTAACTAAATTCTGTAACTAATAATTCTAAACTATGTTTGCTATTCTTTTTTTTTCAATTAATTCATAAAAAAAACTTTTGTGATTTAATGATGAGGGGGGGGGGGGGATATTTCTTACTGGCGACTAGAAATTTTTGCTGGCTACTAGATTTTATAAATTTTTTTAAAGCCCTGTATATGTCTATGACAAAGTATTATTTCACATAAATGTATGTCGAAAAGAGCATACATTTTTACCTATATCCACGTTTTAACCGTGTATCCAATGTCAGCTGATCATTATAGCATGAGCACACCTGGAATGTTGATCACTCTTGTAGCTTTTTTGTAGAATACACTTAAAACTTAAATCCCATCATGTATATTAAACATCAAATGTTTAAATATGAATAAATTATTCCATTACGTATTATTTAAATAAGAATGTTTATGCAGTAAAGATTTTAATAATTTTATGTAAATTTATAACAACTTGTACAAAGGCATACAAATATAATGTCAGCAGTTGAAACTATGTGTAATATAGTGCAAATATTTAATGTGTATTTTTTTCTTATTCATCATAATTAGTTTATGATTTATTTCCTTCCAACATGAATTAATAATATCTTAAAACTATCAAGAATAGAAAAATATTTTAATTATTTTACATCGGTAAATTCCAAATTAATTTTGTAAATATCCATTTATTTCTAAATAAATATATTGTTTATTCGTTCATTCATACTGTTTACAGATGAGTCCCGGTTTTCTTTGGAGACTGATTCAGTTCATGTGCTGATCTGGAGAGAACAAGGCATCAGATTCTATCAATATAACATTGTTTAAAGACATAGTTATAGAGGAAGTGGAATTATGGTTTGGGCAGGAATCTCTCTTTTGGTCACAGTAACTTCCATGTGTACTATGGAAGAATTCTGACCGCTGTGTAATATCGGGACGAGCTCCTTGAACCGTTTGTCACACACTATGATGGTGTTATTGGTGGCGAATTAATCTGAATGGTTGATAATGCCCGATCCAATTCAGCTAGAGTCGTTGATGAATATCTAGAGGATCAAGATTTGGAGTGAATGGAATGGCCAGCACAATCTTCGGACCTTGATCCTATAGCGCATCTTTGGGATTATCTCAGCAGACAGGTGGCTGCCATAAGTCCTCCTCCAAAGTCATTAAATGAACTGAAACAAGTGTTGCTCCATGTATGGGGATTTTTCCCTTTCCAGTGACCGACAACGTAATTGAAAATAGGGAAAGTCGATGCCTCAAAGACATTACAAGTGAGGACGGACACATGCCTTATTAAAATCCATTTTTTTTATTTTTTTTTCACGAAAAACTGCTATTTATTTTTTTTTTTTTATCAAACAGTGGATTTTTACAAAAAATGCAAAGTTCTAATCATGATTGATGTTAAAATTAAATAAATTGGATAAATAACTGTTTAAAGCACAATTCCTCTAAATTTAATGTTTTTCTTCATTTGTTTTCAAATTAGACACAAAAGACTTGTTGTACATTAACTTTTGGCGGCCAGTGTATATGGAATTGAATTTAAGCGCCGGAATAATCAGAATCACAAAAGGTGCTATAAATAGTGAAATCTTTAGCAAATGACCACTGGCATACGTCTTATATGAAAGCTCTAAAAATGTATTTTGGTGTTGTTGGTGAAATTGAACTTAAAAACAGAAGTAATCAGAATCCCAAAAGTTGTTATAAACAGTGAAATCTTTCGTGATAAAATTCGGGTAAAAAATTTGAATTTTGTAAAGTTGGTACCAACTTTAAAAAATTTGAATTTTGTAAACGAGTACTTTGAGAAATAACTTCATGGGAACTAAATTCACTAGTACAGTTTTTCTAACAATAGCATTAAATGTAAGCGAAATAAGGGCTAATGCGTAAGGTACCGGTTACAATGAGAACATACTTTCATCATATATAGGGTTGGTGATGTCTTTGTTACAGAAATCCCGACAAGTTCGCATACATATAGACAAAATGTATCAACACATATATAACTTATTTGAATGGTGAAACCTTTTCTATTACTTTCAAAAAAAAAATAAGTTATTTCAAAAAATATAAATATTTTACACATTGGTATAAAATCTGTTTAGTATATGATTTTGTAAATTTATTAGTAACTGATAATTAAAACTTTTTTTTTGTAACTGATTATTCCTTTTCAGCAAAACATTTCATTTAAAAAAAATAAACCTTCACTTATTTCATTAAAAACATGTTTTGAGCGGTCAATTTTTCGTTATAGATATAGACTATATATACATATGTTTTATAGATAATATACATATGTTACATATGTTTTATACATATGTTAGATATGTTACATATGTTTTAAACATATGTTAGATATGTTTTATACGTTTATACATATGTTAGATATGTTACATATGTTATATATGTTTTATACATATGTTAGATATGTTACATATGTTATATATGTTTTATACATATTTTATACATATGTTACATATGTTATATACATATGATAACAAGTCTACAAAAATATCAAACTTTTTTATATGTAACAGAAAAAAATATCAAACTCTTTTAAAATGTAATAAAGAAATAACAAGCTTTTTGTATGTAACAGATTTTTAGCAAGTGTTAAAGAAATATTTTGTCAAAAAAATTATCAGTTAGTGCACGTGTCGTTATATTAGGGGAAGCAGCAGCGCCCTCCTATCACATTGACGTCTTTATGACGGTAAAGTTTGGATATGCTAGCATCATGACGTTATACTAACATGTCGAAACATAGATTATTTTTCTAGCGCTTGCGACGAAATTACTTTTTTTTGTTGGCAACATGCAGGTCGGCTTGTCTCTGATCAAGATAAGAGATAACAGACCTGCTTGCACACGTCATTTGCTGACTAGCTTTGGTTAAGTAAGGTTGCATGTTTCTAAGCTCTTGTTAGGTATTCGACCATGCAGTTAACCGGACCTCAAACGTTTTTCATGCGGTCATTTGTCACATCTGTCACGGTATGTTTTTGTTCGTTTTACCGGTAAACACATTTAAGTGGTAAGCCTAACTGCAGGCTTGTCATGTTTTAAAACAAATAGTATTGGTGAAACAATTTAAACCGCTTGTTAAAAGAAACGCTATTTATCAGTAAAAAAACACTAGTTTTTGTTAAATAACTCAACTTGTCTTAGCTGTGAACAACAAATCTACACAACACGATTCTCTCATTAAAAGGTATGTATGTATTTTTTTATTCTTTTAATTCAAAAAAATGTAACACATTTTTCTTTTCATTTTGAAGAGTTTTCCATTTTTTCAAACAACACCCAAATTGTTTGCTAAAATTGTTTGCTAAAATTACACAATTCTAGCGTAACTTCAGGAAAAAAAAGGAAGCTGTTTTAAATGTACTACTTAAACTAATTTTTTTTTCAGAAATGTATGACACTTAAACATTCTATCTTGTCTTGCTAACATGTTCTGCACATTTGTCCTTCTTGCTTTGGCTTGTATAAACCTGTTTAACCTTCTATAACTTCTTTGTGTTAAATGTGAAAACAGTTTGATATTTTTTCTAAAGGCTTGTTAACATATATATATATATATTATATGTATATGATTTAAACAGTTATCTACTAAAATTTTATACTATTCTTTCAAAACATTTTTTTAATCTGTATCTCTAATGTTTTTTTCTGTTACATAAAAAAGTTTGCATTATACCTATATTTTTTTTGTTACATATATTTTCTTGTTGCATTTTTTTAAAAGTTCGATATATATATATTATTTTTCATTTAAAAAGATTTTGATATTTTTTTTAAGATTAAGTATATCTTTGAAACAAATACCTAATGTTTTTTCTGAAACATATAAAAAAGTTTGGTATTTTTTCTAAAGACTGGTTAACATATGTAAATTTTTAAAAAGTTATCTAGTAATTTTTTTAACTTATAATATTCATTCAAAACATTTTTTGAATCTGTTTCTAAACGTTTAAAAAATAATTCTGATGATCTTTTTTAATGAAAACAAAAAAAAAGTTTAAACTGATAATTTTTTTGACAAAATATATCTTTAACACTTGCTAAAAATCTGTTACATACAAAAAAGTTTGTTATTTTTTTATTACATTTTAAAAGAGTTTGATATTTTTCTGTAACATATAAAAAAGATTGATATTTTTCTAAAGATTTGTTAACATACAAAGATACATAACATAAGTATATAACATATGTAATATATGTATAAAACATACATAACATATGTATAAAACATATATAACATATGTATAAAACATATGTAACATATGTAACATATGTATGTTACATATGTATGTAAACTATCTAACATATGTATAAAACATATGTACATATGTATAAAACATATATAACATACGTATGTAACATATGTAACATATGTATGGAAACTATCTAACATACAGGGGGTGGACAAAATAATACGAACACTCATGAAAAATGGTGAAAAGTGCAATATCTAGAAAAATACATGAGGAATTAACCTGAAACTGCAGGTGTGTAAACAGTATGGTATAAGTTATATATTTCCATGAAGATGTTTTCCCGAAAGCCCATAGGGGACTGTCAACAAATTGAATAAGGACGAATATCTTTTGGATAACCCTGTGAAAACTAATGTAGCAAAAGCTTTCAAACTCGACATTATTAATAAGATGCTTATTTTAATATACTGTGTACATTTTTATGAGGATAGCATGTATACTCGTAGAGAAATTAAGGTTTTTATAAAAACAGTCCCGAATTTCGATTAGTTTTTTGCTTATAATTTGCAAAGTTTTTAATATAAAAAAAAGTTATTTTCAAAAAATATGACAAACAACATTAATACACTGCAATCAGAATTAAAAAATAATTAAAATTGGATGAAATATGAGCAGGTTTACTAAAAGATGTTTCACTGCGCATGCGCGAATGCATTCAAAATATAATATGCATAATGTATTAGCTAAGTATATAGAGCAACTTTTGTGAAAGTCTCAAAATCATAGCTTGAAAATTCTGTAAATTATCGTCGATAGAATAAGTTCGAAATCCGTTGTTCCCAAAAGGAAGCAAAAATATGAGGGGTTGTATCCAAATATAGTAGTACGTGCAATATTGTGTACGCTATCTTGGCACTAATCAACAGATATTTAATACAACCCCTCATATTTTTGCTTCTTTTGGGGAACAACGGATTTCGAGGTTATTCTATTGACGATAATTTACAGAATTTTCAAGCTATGATTTTGAGACTTTCACAAAAGTTGCTCTATACACTTAGCTAATACATTATGCATATTATATTTTGATTGCATTCGCGCATGCGCAGTGAAACATCTTTTAGTAAACATGCTCATATTTCATCCAATTTTTATTATTTTTTAATTCTGATTGCAGAGTATTAAGTACAATGTTGTTTGTCATATTTTTTGAAAATAACTTTTTTTTATATTAAAAACTTTGCAAATTATAAGCAAAAACTAATCGAAATTTGGGAATGTTTTTATTAAAACCTTAATTTCTCTACGAGTATACATGCTATCCTCATACAAATGAACACAGTATATTAAAATAAGCAACCTATTATTAATCTCGAGTTTGAACGCTTTTGCTACATTAGTTTTTATAGGGTTATCCAAAAGATATTCGTCCTTTTTCATTTTGTTGACAGTCCCCTGCGGGCTTTCGGCAAAACATCTTCGCGGAAATATATAACTTATACTATACTGTTTACACACCTGCATTTTCAGGTTAATTCTTCAAGTATTTTTCTAGATATTGCTCTTTTCAGCATTTTTCATGAGTGTTCGTATTATTTTGTCCACCCCCTGTATGTATAAAACATATGTAACATATCTAACATATGTATGTAAACTATCTAACTCATGTATAAAACATATGTAACATATCTAACATATGTATGTAAACTATCTAACATATGTATAAAACATATATAACATACGTATGTAACATGTGTAACATATGTATGTAAACTATCTAACATATGTATAAAACATATGTCACATATCTAACATATGTATGTAAACTATCTAACATATGTATGTAACATATCTAACATATGTATAAAACATATGTAACATATGTATAAAACATATGTAACATATCTAACATATGTATGTAAACTATCTAACATATGTATAAAACATATGTAACATATGTATAAAACACATATAACATACGTATGTAACATATCTAACATATGTAACATATGTATAAAACATATATAACATATGTATAAAACATATGTATCATATGTATAAAACATGTTTATCATTTAAAAAATTATTTTTCATTCTTTTAATCAGAACTTATCTAATACCAAAAATTCTTCATAAAATTTTTATTTGTTAAAATTCAAAAAATAAAACCGTTCAAAAATTAATCTGTTAAAAAAAAATTAATAAACTTTTTATTTGTTAAAATCAGACGGAAGATTTTCGTTCTAAAAACATTTTTATGAATCAGTTACACAAATATACTTAAAATTTTTAGAAATAATAAGTTAAAGTCATTCTGCACTGCTTTTTAAAAAAACATGAAGTTATTTCTCAAAGTTCTTTTTTTTCTTAAAGTACTCGTTTACAAAATTCACTCATATAATATTATTTTCTTTTAAAGTTGAGACTAAATTCACTAGTTTAATCTTTTTACCTATAGCATTTACAGATAACGATAATCATCAAGAATCTCCCAATCTTCTTCTAAAAACAATTACTTAAAAAAAGCGAAAATGCAGACGCTTTAACTAAAAGTCTCCGTTGATAAAAATTAAAGTGCTATGTATACTTCATAGAGTTGTTATTTGTTAAAATATTTAGTGAAAGTTCATCAATACATTTATAGGTGTTCTTTAAATAATTATGTTTATGTCAAAAATTAGTGTAACTGATTTATTAAAAATAGCATTTAAAGTAGGGATAATCTTTAAATTTAACCATTTCCTGTTTTCAGTTGGGTATGACATTTTACCTTTTCGGCTTTATTCTTTCTACACTTATTCTTTCTCTTAATAAATTCCCTATGTGCAAGCTAACGGTTACAATGAGAACACACTTTCATCATATATATGTAGAGGTGGCGAGACGGGTAAGTATAGCTGTAACATGAACTTCGCCCTACAATGTCACCGACAGCTTAATATTGTTGCGTGTGAAAGTATGTAGACGGACAGCTAGACCAAATGGAGGTTAACCAATTCTTTTATTAACCTAACAAACATAAGTTATGAAATTTATAAAATAAAATTAACGTGTTTTTTGCACTACTACATGACACACATAAGGCTGTAATATCCAGTTTGCATAGAAAGCTCTGTGATGCTCTCCTGGCCTCGTTAGACTCCATTCTTGTCAATAAATCACAGTTTAAATACAAGAGCATTCGACTGTTGCCATTATGAAAAGAACAAGTGAGTCCAGTCCTGTTTGAGAGATCTTGCATCTTATCAACCCGTACGATTCTGTCATCAGAAAATTCGCATCGGAAAGCCGTAGCATCGAAGTGGGTGTCGAGAAGTAGAGTACTTCCATATCTCAGTTCTAGTCGGTCTCGCTGGTGAAATTTGTCCACTGTCGAAACAGCTAGAGTGACTGCATGAATGTTTTGCTCGAATCTAGGGTAGTTAGACTCTAGAGTTTGTCCACAGCAGCAACAGCTAGAGAGCACTGCACGGATGAGTCGCCACATATGTATAGGGTCGGTGATGTCTTTGTTACAGAAATCTCAACAAGTTCACATACATTTAGACAAAATGTATCAACACATATATAACTTATTTGAATGGTGAAACCTTTTCTATTACTTTCAGAAAAAAATTAAGTTATTTCAAAAAATATAATTATTTTACACATTGGTACAAAACCTGTTTTGTAAATTTATTTGTGACTGATAATTAAAAAAATGTTTTAACTAATTGTTTCTTTTCAGCAAAAACATTTCATTTAAAAAAATAAACCTTCACTTAATTCATTAAAAAACTTAATTAATTAATTAAAAATTAATTAAATTTCTTTATGATCTTCATGAGCAGCACTAAGTCTGGATGACACGTGCTAAATCTTTGCATTCCGCTCGCAGCAACGTGGTACTGTCATCCCCACAGGGGAAAAGCTCTTGTCCAATCAGAGCGCCGATCGTAGCGTCCCCTAGGATAATGATGATGTCATCACCTTTGTTCATCGGTCGACTTCATATTTAAAAAAAAATAATTTGTTAAAAGTAAAATTCAATATTTCATTTTTAAAACTTGAATTGCATCTCTGTGTTTGTGATTGCATCATACCTCACAGAACTCGCGCATGCGTGGTCAGTCGTCTGTCGCCAGAGTGTTCTAGAACATGACGTCCTCGAACCCCTCTCAGGGGGAACGGTACTGCCCTCCCCTCAGGTGAAATAGAAACAGCCACTCAGAAAACAGCATTCGTCTCGACCCATCACAGCGCCGATCGCAGCGCCCTCTAGGACGATGATGACATCTCCCGTGCATATCGTAAACCCCGTTCAGTTGCTGACAGGATCCCAGGACAGAATGTGGTCTCTGCGAAACTCTCCGTAAGTATACCTTTCTCCTACGATCTCGCCGCATTCATCTTCATTCACTTTCTCATTAACCTTCTCATTAACCTTCTCATTATCTAATCACTCACCTGTCACATATCCATCACCTTTAGACCATGTCCGCCATCTTGAACCCCGAACCCCCTGATGGCGCAGAACGCCTATTTCTCTTCTACTCTTGACCAATCAGCTTCAACTTAACGAAACTGTGTAAGAGACATATATTAGCTTAAACTACTACTAATTGCTAAATTGTAGGAATAACCCGAGAAATCTAAATGAGTATAGAAACCTGAAACAAAACGAAATTATTGAATTGAGCAACAACCCGTCACCCACCCACCCACTTTTTAAACTGAAAAAACTGAAAAAATCCGATACTTAAATTTTTAACAAATATAACCATATTTTTGAAATACTGTATAATATATTATCGTTGCTCAACCCCTACCACTCTTATTTCAATAGATTCCCTTATTAAACCTTTTTATGCTAAATTACACGATACAATAATTTAGTGTTTTCAAAATCAACACTACTCCCAAAGGTATTCATATAAAACCTAGAAAGAGCCATGGATTGCTTATGATTTTTTATGTCATTTGGATGTTCTTTACAACGCTGCACGAATTTTCTCTTTGTAATACCGATATAGAATTTCATACACCCTCTCTCCAAATAGAGTAGTCCAACCAGGAAGTGAACAGCCCCCCAGTCAATGAACACTTAGTAATTACTTTAATAGACAAAATTTGGAAAAACACCCCACTAGTTAGTTATCATGCTGGGTTTAAGAAATCCGTAATTCAGTAAAAACGTGTTATACGTTAATTGTACATGTTGTAAAATAAATAACATAGTATGAGACTTAAGCGTTTTTAAATTGCTGCCTGTGCATTCCCCGGAAACTTGCGCGTTCATTCATTGGTAAGAACTGTTCATTTACTAGGTTTTTATATACCTTTTTATTATGACACCCCTAAACAAATGACATATAAACTTACTTTTGTTATTGTTTAATCATTTGCATACCAATACATGTATTTGTACTGACAGACCTAAGTGTTTTATTACTGGTCCGACTACCCTATATTATAATCTTATATATGCCTGCACGTTGACCAGAAGGTGTTCAATCTAAACGAACTGCAAGTCTTTCAAACAAATTCGGGGAAGGGTAAAGTAATTTTATATCTTTTAAATTAATACATCATTTAGCAATGTGTGTGTATTTTACCTCTGTTTTATTTATTAAATTGTTATTACGGTGAAAATGCAATAGACGTTTTGATAATTTTATTTTTTCACAAAGTTTTAAAAAATTGAGTAGAATACAATTAGAGGTATACAATTTCAGCCAATATTCCATCTGTAAATAGTTATTTTCTTAAATTGAGATATATTTAATTATGCAGTAATAATCATATAATTTACTTCGTTTTAGATCATTTTAAGTCTTTCGATGTTATTAAAGAGTACATTAGAAACTGAATATTATACCTTTGATAGAAATGAAAGATTTTGTATTTAGTTGCATAATCTGGAAACTTCATACGAGGCTTATTAAAACTTCAGTTTATAAATTCTTTTGAATGCACACTGAAATTACTCAAATTGAAGTTACTATAAATTTTAAATTGTTTTATGAAAACGTCCATATCAAATATCTATATAATACTTAAGGTTTATGAAAACCTATATCTAAATATCAAAGTACTTAAAAATAAATGAAAAAGTATTTAATTATAAATTATACAATTTTCAAACATAGTGAAATTTAAACAGTAAACATGCATATAAATTTTACTTTAAAGATATTACTTTGAAAGGATAATTAAATGACTGATAATTTTATCTGAAACTTCCTATTAAATTAATATATTTTTCACATCTCGATTTATAGGCCAGTAAAATTAGTTCAAAAAAGAGCCGTGCTAACCAAAAATTCGCAGAAAGCTGGAAATTGTTTTAATCACTTTGTTTTACATCTAAATGAAGGAATTTGAAGTTTGTCCCATTTTTCCTTGTGAGCTTTAGACGTAGCACCACGAAAACCTCAAAATTTTCGGACTTTTTTCAGTATTTCGTAAATAACTCAAAAACCGTTCACTCTACAGTTCACTCTGTCATATTGCGCAAATTGTAGAGCCTAAAATTCTGCGTCGATTGAGTATTACAGACTAAATATTTCACCAATAATAAGCGAGATATGATGTATCAAAAAAGTACATTTCTTCAAAATAAAAAAAAACTCATAAAATCGGATTTTTGACTCTCAATAACTCAAAAAGTGCTCATATAATCAAATCAAAAGTACTCGCACATATATTTGCGTTTATGATTACAATTTTGAAACCTTAGAGACCAAGTATAAAATAGTAGAACTATTATTATTATAAATATTTAAATGTACACTATATTCATTTTGAACTATGAATGTTTTGGAGCATGTATGTTATGTTAGCAAGCATATAGAGCAGTGGTTCCCGTAGGGGAACGCACGCCCTACCCCCCAGGGGGCAATTTAACTTTTTAGGGGGCAATTTGAGAATTTAGTGAAATTCAGTTGTCCATCCACTGAATTCTAAACAATTTGAAAAACTCTTTTTAAAAGTAACTAAATATAAAACACAAATTTAAGAAATAATTTGCAAAATAAATTTTCTGGTTTAGAACATTTTTTGTTTGAATTGTTTTAAATAATCGCTTGGGAAAACACAAAAGTCAAAGCGCTACCGCCAGACACATGACCAGAAATTCGATCAATCAATTAAAACGCATCTTTTTAGAGACCTTTACTTTAAGATCCTAGAGCGAATATCTGTATCTGGCTGATAGTCAGTGACAAAAAAATTTATTAGTTTTTGGTAAGTATTGCAAAAAGAGCACTTCTTTGCAAATGAAGGCAATAAACTGCGTTTAATAAAAATGCTCATTGAAAAACTGGAGCAAGACAATTTTCCTATGGAGCAAGCTGCGGAGGATGCAGATACAACCATCGGGATGGAAGCCATCCAACTTGATCAGCAGTCAGAATGTGTCATCATAGTTGGGGAAGATATTTATATGCTTGTGCTTTTGACTGCATTTGCTCCAAACTCATCTACGATATACTGCTTGAAACCTGGGAAAGGACAGTCAGGTAACGTATTGTATTCACCGTTAAGTTTCAAGTACTCGCCGATTTTGAAGAATAACATCCTATTCCTGCATGCTTTAGTGGTTGTGATTCTACAGCGGCCTTCTTCAGGCAGGGCAAACTGAAATTTGTCAGGCTTTTGGAAAAATTGCTCACTTACAAGATGTTCCAAAAGTCTTTAATAACCAATATGCTACGCCTCAGGAAGTAAGTGCTGCGGGGCAGAAATTTATTGCCACCTTATACAATCCCCAGTACGACGAAGCCACAACACTGCACAAATTGCGTTACAACATATTTGCAAAATAGCTTATAAAGATCCAATTTAACCTGGCTTCTCTGCCGCCAACTGAAGATGCAGACAAACAACATTCATTCAGAGCTTTTCTTCAGATCAATATTCGGAATTGAAGGCTGATGAATCCCACTGATTGGGGTTGGAAGTCATTCAAGCATGGTATACTTCCAGTCACCACGAACGTTGTAGCTGCCCCAGCAGAGCTCCTAAACACTCTGTCATGAAAATGTGCAAAGAGGTGCAAAGGTGGTTTATGTTCTTGTAGAAAGAACGGGGTTAAATGCTCAACTATATGTTACCACTGTAAAGGGGTGTCGTGCATAAATGCAGAGGAAGAAGGCCCACAAACCGGATACGACGAAAAAGTAGATATGGACGAGGAGGCCTTCCATCTAGAGGAAGAGGAAGAAGAATGGACAACTCAAGATCCAGCAAAAAAAAAAACGCTCTAAGCTTGATTTTTCTGTATTTTCCTCAAGTAACTTGAGTTGATTTTATTACCGTTGCTTTTATACTACATTTTTTAAATAAATTATTCTTCTTGATTTTCTATTATTATATTTACTCCAACATTTTATAAAATACAAAATTTTAAGTACACATACAATTCTTTCATTTTTCAATCACCTATCCGTTATATTCATCATTTTGTTAGATTTTTAAAATATAATCATTTATGCACCTCAAAAAATAATTTGCTTACAAACGACAGAATTTAAATTAATTTGGGGAAATCGGTTGCATTTCAAGTGTAATGATCTGTTGAAACGGTTGGTGAAAATCCCATATTGAGGTAATTAAGTTTTGAAGTTGTTAATTAAACAGTACCATTCAGCGATTTATGCAGTTAAACTGTTTTGTAAGTGAAATGATTCATTTAACTTACAATTGGTAATCAAAACACCATTTTTTTTTTTTAGAAAAATGTACTTTTTTGATTTATTATATCTCAATTATTATTGGTGGAATGTTTAGTCTGTAGTACTCAATCGATGTAGAATTTTATGCTCTACAATTTGTGAATAAGGATATTTTTTGTAGAGTGAACGGTTTTTGAGTTATTTGCGAAATACTGAAAAAAGTCCGAAAATTTTGAGGTTTTTGTGGTGCTACATCTAAAGCGCACCAGGAAAAATGGGACAAACTTCAAATCCCTGCATTTGGATGTAAAACAAAGAGATTAAAACAATTTCCAGCTTTCCGCGAATTTTTGGTTAGCAAAATCCTATTTTTACTGGCCTCAGTTTTGAAGAATTTTGTAGTGCGAAATGGGCATTTTAATTTACTTTTATAACGTAATTTAATTTGTAGGCAGCGTTTGATATTTGTAAATATAAAATTTTTGAATGCGGTAGGATTAAAACTCTTGATGTGTATTTCTATCATAAGCACTAAATTGCTTACGGAATAATGTTTATTTCCCATTGGCGAACAGAACGTTTTATTATGTAATGATAGAAGACATTAGAAATCGATTGTCTACTATTTCAATGTATCATTTCTTATTTATTAGTTAACGACTAAAATTATTCTACATTTATGAGAATTTTAAAATAAAGAGAATATTAATTTTAATAGTTAGAATTTTTGCGTTTTCCAAAAATGATGTACAACGCAAATTTCATAACATTTAGGCAAATTAGTTTTTCTCGCTATCTACGTGAGTAATGATTATCAAAATAAAGAATATTCCTCTCACAATGTATCGCTCCATAGTGTACCTTGATAAATTATTAAATTGCTATTGCATGGTGATAGAAGGGATATGACTGATTGTAATTTGTGGAAAACTTTTCAATCAATCAGCGGTAATTTTTTGTATTAAACTTTTTGAAACCGAATAAAACATATATATATATGTATTAAAAGTTACTGCAATATATTCTCCTTGCAAAATGGCATGTAACGCATTCACAGTCTTTTAGAGAACTACAAAAATACATATCGGATTCATTAATGATTTTATTTGGTAGTTTTTCTCAGTAGATATTAAATTCGTCATATATCCCCTTTTTACCACTCCTTGGATCACCGTTACTAGGACGGGATTTCAGTTGTGAACTCTAGGTTAGTCGTGTAACGAAGAAATCTGTTTAGTCATTGTCAGTGTGATACTGCTGTTTTATATTTCATAATGATTAACAAATGACGATGAAAATTGTAATAAATGCATGAGACGAATAAATGGTGCATCAGAAAAATATATACATATACTGTTTAACGGCTCATAACTTTCTAATTACTTTCTTCTATCTTTACAAGAAGAAAGTATTGGATTCATGAAAATTTTCGACTTCGGTTTTCGACGGATTTATACGTTTTAGAAGGTCCTGAACACGATTTGACTGTTTTTTTTAAAATGTCTGTCTTAAGGGTGAGAAAAATTTTGTGGGCGCTCTATCTCAAGAACTAACGCACGAAATTTAATAAAACTTTATATTCAGTTAGTCCCTGGTATAAATTGGTGCTGATTTGGTTTTTGTGAAAATCGTCTTATAGGTGGCGCTGCTATGCTGCATTTTTCGCGATTTTTGCAATATCTCTATCATAAGAACTAATGCACTTATTTTCATCACACTTCAGATTCAGTAAGACCTTGACATAAATAGACGCTGATTAAGTTCTAGTGTAGATATCCTAACAGGTGGTGCTGCTATACCATTTTTCTCACGATTTTTACGAAAGCTATATCTCAAAAACTAATGCACAGAATTTCATCAAACTTCAGATTCTGTTAGACCTTGACATAAATAGATGCTGATTACGTTTTGGTGTAAATAGCCCAATAGGTGGCGCTGCTGTGATTTTTTTATTATTATCACGATAACTAAATCTCAAGAACTAATGCACGGATTTTCATCAAACTTCAGATTCCGTTAGACGTTGACATATGTTCTTGTTCATTATATTGTGGTCTACATTTCCCAACAGAGGGCGCTGCTATGCTACAGTTTGCAGGATTTAAACGATTTTAGCAATAGTCATATCTCAAGAATTAATGCACGTAATTTAATAAAACTTTAGATTCAGTTAGAACTTGATATAAATTGGCGCTGATTCTTTTTAGTATATGCGAAATCTGTGTGAGCTAGAAGAAAGTTCTGGGATTGGCACATCTGACTAGTTTTTTTTCAAAGTGTAACTGATCGGAATTAACGCGTGAACCAAGCTTAATTTTTAATAAAGGAAATTTATTTTAAAACACTATTGTAAGTAAGAAAATATAACAGAAGTACAAAAATAGTATCGCAGCATTTTTCAGGCAGTACCACTTATGCGACTTACAATTCATCGGATAAAATATAAGTTTGATACGAATGGATGTCCACAGACAATTGAGCAATTGAGCAAGAATGTGCCGCAATACCAAATGGAATGTTTTTTTAAGTTTGCAAATCAATAGCCCACCATTATCAGCAGTGTATTGTCCAGAATACTAATAATTTTGAACATCGGCGGTAGGAGGAAAGGTTATGCATTTTATGTAGATTTTTTTGCAATTTAAGTATTAATATTATGTGTACAAATATTGAAGTCATAATCATTCAAAATTCGTATAAATTTTTCTGACGCACCCCTGTATTCCAGTAGGGGTGTTATTTGTTTCTCTAATACAAAGTGCTCTGTATCTCTCATGGTTCGTTCAAGGCTCGTCTCAGACAATCGATCGAGCCGTGTAAATGTACCAAATTGAGTTACCGTTCAGTTACTTCATATACCGTTCAGTCACCAAACTATGGTCAGTTTAGAGAAATTTGTGCGTAGTTTAAATTTTGGTCATATTTGGGTCATATTTTGGTCACTTTCAGACAGCATAAATTGCGACCTCGGTGAAAATATTTCAACAATTTATGGCATTAAATGGCGATTATAAAATAGATAATTTCAACTGTACATGATATCGAAATATACTAAAATATATTTTACTCTTTAATACCGTGTATTTTGTCTTTAGATTTTGCATTAAATAATTATTCAAATCGATTGCAATGATTGTGTACTCATTCCGTGAATTTCGTTTTCGGTGACGCTATTTTTATTTCAACTGGATTCAGTTTTGGTATATTATATTATGTTTGTATCATCTTTAGATCATATACAGGGCAGCCCAATATAATCAGAATACATTGGTATTATATATTGAATTTTCTTTCAATCGCTGATATTTTCGATATAATTTTTTAACTTAGTATTAATTTATTATTTATTTATTTATTATTAAATAAAAGTGCATTTTAACACCAGTAAATAATAATTCTTAGAAAGTGTATTTAGTAGAATTCTTATTCACGAAAGTAACAATGCATTTTTGTTAATGTTATATATAACTCTACGAAATTATGTATCAAGTTGGAAATTGTGCGGCAAATGTGACAAATGAGGTGCGTCCGTACTGTTATTATTTGAGGGAAATTAATTCTAATTTATGTTATTATGACAGGGTGAAACCCCCAATAACTGACACATTAATGATTTTTGTTTTGTTCAAATCACTATTACAAAGTATTAAATATATTTTATACTTATCTTTGTTTATGAAAGTATAGTAAAGATACAGTAAAAAAATATTGTTGACAAAATTTTGAAAAAATATACTTTTTATTACCAAAAATTATTTTTTTTTCATAAATATTATCAATTCTCCAGTAACTGACACCATCCTTTTTCTCAAAAACCAATAGCTGAAAAATAAGTTATAACAGTTAAGACAGATAAGTTAGCACTAGATGACATTATTTTGCAGAATTTTACAACAAAATGCTTATTTGAGTTACATTTCTTCTGCAGTGTCAGGTACTGGTTAGGAGTCAATATCTGGAAGTTTCACCCTATGTTTAATTTCCGTAATAAAATAAGCAAATTTTCAGTTGGAAACATTTTATATTTTGTTGATATTTATTGAAAATTCCAATGGGAAACTTCAGCCTAGCTATGAAAATTTCAAACTTGAAATATTTGTATATCTTTAATTGCTGAATGCAGGCGTTGTTTTTGTGTGTTTTAATGTATGATTACTTTCTTTGTCAATATCCTATTTATTAATTGTTTAACGTTCAATAAGTGATCGATTATTTATATTAAAATCATTAAAATTACAGACATTACAATAAACTTTCATAAAACATTAAAAACATATTAAAATTGGACGTTTCGGATTTACATGGAAAATCCCTCTTCAACAAACATTTTTCTTTGCGTAAGTCATAGTTCAAAAATATCAACAAATAGAAAATGCAACGTATCAAAATTTCGAAGTCAAAGTCACAGTTATAATAACACAGAGTATTCATTCCGGATTGCACCTGCTTCATTAAGAGGTAAATATGTAATTTTCGTATACCATGCTTCTAAGAAAGTACGAGTTCTGTAGTTGCTGCACTTCGATCTGATTACAAAAGATTTGGCAAAATCTGGAAAATGGTCAGTTTTTATTGCATGATCCACTATTTTGGAATTTAAATTTTTATTTTGAAATGCACATCTATGCTCCTTTAGTAGCTCCTTTTTTTCAAAATAAAAATTTAAATTCCAAAATAGAGGATCATGATTGATCACATGATTGATCACAGTCAGAGGGTGTTAAGGTACCCAAAATACAAATGATACAATTCTATGAAAACTGATTTTGAGAAATTTAGACAAAGATTTAGAGTAGGAGTTAATGTTTCGGAAAAAACTGGGATAATAAAACGATTTAGACTGTTTATACATAGAAAGAATATAGTACTGCATTAAGACTTTTTTAGCAAATTTTCATTCTTAAATCACGCGTATTCTGGAAGCCTCAATATTGATAGACATATCTTAAGAAAGTTGTCACACAAACGTCCAATACAGAAAAAAAACAGTCGTTGGGGGCCACCGTAATACTTACCAGCCATGGATATTCATAATATAAAATATGAAAATAAAACATGTGTAAACTATTTATAAAATCCATTGCAATTCGAATGATACCGTAGCTTGATGACGTCAGAAACTTTAAATACTCTATTACTCCAAAATTAATACTCATATTAACTAATGGCTTATTGCATCAAATTAAGCGTCTCATTTCCAATTAAAATATATCTTTGAATTGAAATTGGAATGAAATACAGGGTCAGGAAAAACCGAAGAGTGGAAAATAGGATTATAAATATCTCGGTAACTCATTATCCGATCGACTTCATTCTTTATGCAAAATTTATGTTTTTTGTTGTCTTTTATATTCCCTCCTTAAAATAAACAAATTCGAAAATTTTTATATACCATTTATATTTCGAGAGTCCGGAAAAAATAGTTCCGTATAATCGAGGTTACGGAAATTTAATAAGCATCTTCCCATTCTTACATACTAAGTATACACCAAGTCTGTATCTCGATTTGTTCAGGAGATAGAGCGTTTACAAACTCACAGATATACAGACACACAGACAGACAGACGGACGGTATTTTTTTTTCTAAAAATATGTTTATTGGAATCTTCAGTGTCTGAAAAGTGTAAATTCGTCTAATTTTTTTTTCGATTTTCAAAACGATTACAAGACTTACCCAATACTACGTATGATGGGTAAGTAAAAACATTTCTGTGTTATAAAAGGATGCAAGATTTTATTAAATGCAAGAGGATTTAGGAATCTCATAAGAAAATTTTGAAATTTACTTGGGCTAGCTTGATTTAAATGAAGACCTCAAGAGTAAAAATCACGTTTTTTTTTTTAAATTAGAGCAAAATACAGCAAAAAAAAAATGAAATGGGTCATTGCTAAGGAGCCGGTATATCAGTAAGCTGACTCTAACCACCATTCTCGAAAATTAATTTTTAATGACGAAAATTCTGTTATTAAATAAGATAAAGATTAAGTGTTGATAGCAATTGTTATGTGGGTTTGCTAATATTGTATGTCCTCCTATCAAAGAGAAGTGGGTTTCTCCAATCCAACTGAATCTATAGCCTGAACTCTCACATACGGCTGGTCAGCCTGCATACCCATACAACTCTTCGTCTCATACAGTTATAAAATCATTCTGTTTATAATAAAATTTCCACATGAGTTTTCATTATTTAAAAAACGTATGTTAGGAGAGACTCATGAATTATTTAGTAGCATTGTATTTCACCTATACAGTATATTTTTAAAGTTATTATCGACTATAAATTTTAGTTTGCAAACACAATTACATTAATTTAGTTACCCAGATTATAAAGTGATACAAGTCCATAAAAAATATTTTTAGAAATTTGTAGTAGGATAGAGTATTTACAATAAAGTACGATAGTAAAGTCACTTAGATTGTTATATACTTAGGAAAAGTACAATACTAAGTTAAGCACGTTATCAGAGTTCGTTGTATTCTGTATGTTGTTGATATATCATACATATGAGTAAGTTATTAAAACACAAATTCCCAGTACATCACTAGAATTGAATTTCTGTTTTATTAAAGGAAGCAAAAAGATTTAGGTTTCGGATAAGAAATTTCTGACATTTACTAGGAATATCCTGGATTGAAAAATAATAGAAATATGAAACTGAGTTATATTGTGATAATTTTGAAAAGCATTGGCGGCAGCCACATATTAAAAATTTCTTTGTAAGTGGTGCCCTGATAGGTTATGTTTTTAATTAGATGTAAAATTCAGCAACAAAAATGTCATAGGAGGAACTGGCATCTCACCAAGCCATTTGTATCCACTATTTCTAAATATTAATCTTTCCTTTTTTAATAACATAAATTTGTTATTAAATAAGAGGAAGACTGCTCCTTCGGACTAATAGTGACAATTTTCATGTGAGTTTGCATACCATGAGTGCACTAATGCTGTTCTGTAATTATTACAAAGTGATGTATCATAGACACGAGCAGGGAAGACCGAGCTATGCTCGGTCAAAATTAAATTTGAGTTCAAATATCATGACCCATGACCAAAATTACCCACTTATTGATTTTTCTCGAACATGTGACTTAGCCCAACAGTCTTCTTGTGCCGGAAAACCATAGGATGCAAAATTTAGTGTAAATTGAGCCGCTTTTTAGATATTGACCCACAATGACCCAGAAATGACCCACTAATCGAATTTTCTCGTACATGTGACCTAGTCTAATGATTTTCGCGTGCCCGAAACTCGTAAAATAAAAAATTTAATCAAAATGGTTAGAGCCGTTTTTTAGATAAAATTAATTTGACCCGCTTTGACCCAAAAATGACCCCCTAATCGAAAGTACTCGAACATGTGACCCAGCCCAATAGTCTTCTCGTGCCCGAAAATAGTCGGATACAAAATTTCGTCAAAATCGTTTGGAACGTTTTTTAGATACAATTAGCTTGACCATGACCCAAAATGACCCAAAATGACCCACTAATTGAATTTTCTCGAACATGCGACCTAGCCCAACAGTCTTCTCGTGCCCGGAAACCATTGGATGCAAAATTTAGTGTAAATTGAGCCGCTTTTTAGATCTTGACCCACAATGACCCAGAAATGACCCACTAATCGAATTTTCTCGGACATGCGACCTAGCCCAATGCTTTTATCGTGCTCGAAACTCGTAGGACACAAAATTTAATCAAAATCGTTAGAGCCGTTTTTTAGATAAAATTAATTTGACCCGCATTGACCTAAAAATGACCCACTAATCGAAAGTTCTCAAACACGTGACCCAGCCCAATTGACTTCTCATGCCCAAAAATGGTCGGATACAAAATTTCGTCAAAATCGTTTGAACCGTTTTTTAGATACAATTAGTTTGACCATGACCCAAAATGACCCAAAATGACCCACTAATTGAATTTTCTCGAACATGTGACCTAGCCCAATAGTCTTCTCGTGCCCGAAAACCATTGGATGCAAAATTTAGTGTAAATTGAGCCGCTTTTTAGATCTTGACCCACAATGACCCAGAAATGACCCACTAATCGAATTTTCTCGGACATGCGACCTAGCCCAATGCTTTTATCGTGCTCGAAACTCGTAGGACACAAAATCTAATCAAAATCGTTAGAGCCGTTTTTTAGATAAAATTAATTTGACCCGCGTTGACCCAAAAATGACCCACTAATCGAAAGTTCTCGAACATGTGACCCAGCCCAATTGACTTCTCATGCCCGAAAATGGTCGGATACAAAATTTCGTCAAAATCGTTTGAACCGTTTTTTAGATACAATTAGCTAGACCATGACCCAAAATGACCCAAAATGACCCACTAATCGAATTTTCTCGAGCATGTGACCTAGCCCAATGGTTTTCTGGTGCCCCAAAACGGTAGGATACGAAATTTCGTCAAGATCGTTAGAGCCATTTTTAAGATAATTTTTGCATATATATATATATATATATATATATATATATATATATATATATATATATATATATATATATATATATATATATAACCACCCACAAGATTTGCTCGTATTAGAATATATGATTACCGTGCGCACTAAGGATGTGTTTGTGCTGTACCATAGACGTTGCAAAGCGAGATCGTCACAATGCGATGTCTTAGAGGTGTTCTGAGTAATGAACCGTAGACGTTAGAACGTGCTGTCGTGTAGATGTCACAATACGATTAACCATAGATGTTACAACGTGATGTCACATACTAGATGCCACAATGCGATATCTCATAAATATTCTATGTGATGCACTGTACATGTTACAACGTGAAGTCGCTGGCCTCGGATATTTGCACATCTTCAAAACATCTATGAGACAATGAAACACCACAAAGTCGCAATGCGACGCACTTGGGACGACTTAGGAGTCAAAATGAGCCCTGTGGGGATATCTTACTTTTTATGAATTTCATACTTTTCCTCACATTAAAATAAAGCAAAACATATCATTTCTGCCAGAAAAGCTGGTAAAACAATATGACTAATGAAACAACATTTTGTGACAATGTTGGTTAATATACATTATCAGACTATAAAACCAAATTCGACAGCTAAACTGTTTATCGATCGTGAATAGTTATTGTCTGATTTTTAAACCTAGAGCCAGTAAAGCGGCAATACCGTTGGTTATTAAAATTAAATCACGATATATGTATTATACTTTGTTATTCCATATTTATTATTTCAAATTTAGTGATATTACGTAACTAATATTTGAATATTATTATATCTTTTCCCTAAGCACCAGCATCAAAATCAAACAATTAGTGATTGACAGATCTGTATAGAAAGTTGAATTTCTATCTCTAAAGATCTATCGTGTGTTGATATATTTATGTATTGCGGATCTTTTGTATATTTATCCAGTTATCCGTATATTTTGTCGTTCGACTAAGACAATTATCGATCGGGAAACACGGGATAATGTTAAGTTATTATCCAAGTTTTAACGAGAAATTGACAGAGAAAAATAAGATTTCGAATGATCTAATTATTTGTTGTCGCTAACGGTTGCATCGATATATTATCTTTCTCCGTTCTCTTTTCATGACATTGCGTGTATTTGACAAGTTTAATATCTACAGACTATATGACTGCAATAACTCATTAAATCTAAATTAATCAAAGTTGCAACAATTTACTGAACTTTCAAAGCAGAATTGTCTTTTATTTTGAGAAAAAACAAACTATTTAGCGAAAAAGAACCAGCGTCTTGAAAGTGATATTGGAAATGATTATTTCGATTAATCAATTTGTATTATTTTTCAAATAGTCATTACTCAACGTGCTGTACAGAATATTGCATATAACTGTTGGGCAATAGTAAGAGTTAGTTCTAACTGTATGCGTAAAAAGAGAAAAAATGATTAAGATTAATTACACACACATTTAAAACAGTTTATATCAAAAACCGTTTTCTAAGAAAAAATCAGAAGATTTTTTTTTTTATATTGTCTGATGTTTAGAAAAGAAAAAAAAGATTTATACGCCATAAGAGTGGGTCGAGAAAAACTTTTTTTTAAATTTTCGATAATGGGTAGTGCAGAAAAGGTACTACAACAAAAAATTGAGATATTTTGCACAATTCTTTTATTTGCTGCAAATGTCTTTCTAAAAGTTTTTCTAAAATGCTGATTTTTGAACTTTTTTAGCAAAATTTTAAATTTTTTTTAATTAAATTTGTTTTGGTTGTATTTACTTGAGAAGTCATGTTTATTGTGCCAATTTTTTAAATAAGCTGATTATGTATTATTTAGTTGCAATGTGTATTTTAATTAGTCGATTTTTATAGGCTTTTCGAGAGTGTAAGTGGGCAAAAGTTGTAAGTATTGTTTAAATCGTTCGTCGTTTTTTCTCTTTTGTCTGTTTATGGTTGTTGCTCTTTCTTCTTCATTTTTTCGATGAATGAGGGTCATATATTTGGGTGACGGACTGCAGTATGCCTCTACAGCAAATCTGGAAGGAGAGCAGATGGTGGAGCAGGAACCAATGCAAACGCAAAGAGTCATCGTGAGGATGAAGAAAATTTTTAGAGAGGGAAGAAAGTGCGAGATGGAATGTTTATTATTTTTCTCTGCTCAATTTCCCCGTGACATTTTTTCAGTTTGAAGACGAAAATTTGTCTCGTACGAAACAGTGCCTTTTGAATCGTTCTACGTGCCGTTATTGTGTTTTGTCCAATTTATTAAGACGAGTTAATCAATGGCTAATACGAAAGGCCACGGCCATATAAAGACAAGCGAAATGTGAAAAGTAGCCTTTTAGGGGGACTGTGCGAAGTAAAAGACTTGCAAACGACAAGCTATGCTGATGTTATGCGCCCTACTACTGGTTGCGACGTGACGGATGCAAATTGTGATATTTATCTTCAATCAGTGGATGATCTGATTAAGATAGTTTGTGAAAGAGTCACCGAACTACTACAACATCTAACTAAGAACTACTACAACATCTGTATATCATTGGATAAATCCCTTAAATGTACCGGCTAGACGACCCGCGACGAATTCATACAGTGGCGTAGCATAAGGGGGGTGGGCTCGATAACTTTAATTCCAGTATAACTATATACTACATTTGGCCTTATTAAATCTCTGAACGTTATCAATTAAATTAGGCTAAATGTAGTATATAAAAGTACTGATAGTAAATTGATCAAGCCCTTCCCCCTTTCGCTACCGCACTGAACTTATATGAAATGTGGAAACCTCTCTCTTTGATATTGCAGCTTGTAAGTGTAGAAATTTAAAGAATTGTAATTGGAACATCAGGCGTAAAGTTCCACACCAAAAATTTAACCTCCTGCAGTAGTAAAGAACTGTTCGAAAAATATTTTTAAGAAATATTGATTTAAAAACAAGCAAAACACTTGCAAAGAATCTGTTGTTGAAAATGAAAAGGGATCCAATTTCAACGAGGGATAGTTTTTATGCGTCAGGGAAAACGCGAGATACAGATATTGTCAGAAGATTCAAGTAGTAGGAGCTTTGAAACAGGCAGTTCTACTGAATCAACATTTGAACCAGGGACTCCTATAGCAGACACTCACAAACGAATAACCCATATCTCATACAGCATTCACCGCATTTAGAACTGGTGTATCAGAGTGGGATGTTTCGGTGATAGCATCAATCGAGCTTAAAGATGCAAGAATTGTGACAGACGACGATAAGGATCTCGTCATCGATAAAAACAAGGTAAAAAAAATGCCTTTTAGTAGGTTCCAGATCTGAACTTTAAGGCAACGGAATACTATGACTATAGCGACAGGGTGTCCATTGAAATCAGTATGTCTCCAATAACCAAAAATATTTCATCAGAAAAAATTGAAATAAATATAATTTCAGGATCCCTTTTAGATTAATCGTTAGTCTGCTTTCCAAGTCACTTCCAGGCTGTAAAAAGAGCTTTTAAAATTGTAACAGAATTTGCATCAAAGATATGTGGGAATGAAGGAAAAGATGCCTTCATCAGAACAAAACTGCAAGCACAAAAATATGCCTGAATTCATTTCGAAGAAGGACTTTGTAGCCTTAAAAAGAATACATTCTAAATATGACATTCCGTGGGTAGAAGTGTGAGAAGAACTCGCAGAACAACTAACTTCTTGAGCTCAGTTCTGGGTTGTTTCGCGTTCGTCCCGAACGCAAAACAAGCTAAAAGCTGTAAGTTTTTAAAGCACATAACAGTAAAATATTATCTAATCAGAGCAGATTTAAACATTTTTAAGACTTAACATGACTCTTCAATTAAATACAACCAAAATAAATTAAATTTAACATTTAAACAAATTTTTCTAAAAAAGACACATGAATACCTTTGCAGCAAATCAAGGAATAGTGCAAAAAAACTCAATTTTTGTGTGAACTTAGTTGCACCAGTGGCAACTTTTCAGCACTACCCATTAGCGAAAAAAAAATTTTTTTTTCGACCCACACTAACACTAGCATATACAGAGTGTGGCTTCTTAACATTATCGAGTCGTACATAAATACTATTTCATTAAACTGAGTTTGAAATAAAATGAAATTTTATTTTAGATTCTTTTGACACAATGTAATTTTTTCCGAAATTTACAAAGTCTAATTTTTTAACAGTCTTCCTGTCTTATTAGTTATATTTAATACAACTTTGTGTAAATTGGTAGTAAAATGCAAATATACTTAAATATTTTATTAAATATTGTAAAATGATTAACTATTACTGACAAAATGTTTCGCAATTATATATATATATATATATATATATATATCAAACAACCTATCGCGTACTAATATACAGTAAAACCCACAACCTCGAGGAATTTGTTCGCTATTCGGAAGTGTCCGCTTTTCAAAAATACAAGTATTCAAATATGTATGCGTTGTGGCTTGAAAACGATGTTCGCTCAATAGAAATCTTCCCTATTCGGCAGTGTCCGTTACGGAGGTTTTACTCTATTTATATCTGTCTATTATTTTGTATATTTATCTAGATATATGTATAATTGGATGTTCTAAGAGATTATTGACTGGACACCACACTTTAATGAAATGTTTTTATCTGCGTTATTAAAGAGAAATGGACTCAAGGGATTAATGTTCGGATTAAATTCCTTATTTATTATCATAATCCATTTCATTGATATTTCCTCTTACGTATACTTTTCTCAATTCATGGCATTGTGTCTTTCTTGGACACTGTAAAAGAAGACAAATGTTTCTTATTCTAGGAATAGAAATATATAATAAAACCACGAACGAAAATGTCTATACTATATACAGAGTTCAAAATGTTATCTATCCCCGACCTTTAATTTCTCAACCGCTGGTTTGACATACATTTCCAATTACAAAATCGTTTAAAATGAGATAAATATTCATGTTGTGGCATTAATTAAAGTACAAAATAAATTTTAAAAAAATTAAGAAATCTAACTTTTTATATGGTCCCCCCGGAACGTATAGTTATATTTAGCAAATGATTGCACATATCATGACAAATACAACACAAAAAGCTTGACTTATGTACAACAAAAATTGACACAGTTATTAAATTTCAAAGTTTGAGATTTTTTCACATGATTTTGTCTTTCTTTCAGGGATCAGTTAAAAAAATGAATTGGAGTAATTCGAGATCGAAATCAGGGTGCAATGTCTTTTTTACGGCAAAACTACCTTTAGCTGGTATCGCTAAATCGGTGTATCACCAAAAAGGGTTATTTCATCTAAAACTTTGAGCTGAATTTGAGGGGTCGTATACAAAGCGAAGAATGTAATATTGAAATTAAACAGAAAAATAAATATAAATTTATTGTCATATTAGTAGGCATATTAGTGGTGGCAAATCGATGGTAACAGTTACTGCGATAACATAGGCTATATTTTATGTCGGTTGCACTAAGATAAAACGTACAAATGACCAGAGAATGCAGTGATTTGCAAAAAAAGGAAAACTTTTGAAAGAGAATAAAAGAAGAATAGAAATACTGTTGCATCCGAATGGCGTTTAATAAAAAATTTATTTTAACAATTACTTTTAATAAAATTTCTTCACGCAATTTTAAATAGCAGCAACTTTTGCTGAAGTTGGTTATCATTTTTTAAATTTATTATTAATACCTTAAATATATTGAACATTTAAAATTTATTTATATAATTTGCATAAAATTAAATTCTCTGAAATACAAAGGCCTTATTGAAGTTAAGGTTTATCTTGTATGAACAACATTCACATTAACAACAAACTCTTTACAAACTGCACACATAATCCATTTTCTACTTATAGACTGGAGGACTGTATTTTCTTTTGGCAACGAATTTTATCGTCCTGGATTTTTGTAGACATAATAGATAAGTTATTACATATAACGAAACTGTCAGTCACCTGGCGCACCAGTAGCAGGTGTTTCCTCCGCAAAATCTTACAGCTTGCTAGAATGTGACATGAATAGCAATACAATTAATCACGTTATTTCCACTCAGAGACAACACCACTAATCAGGCTTTCATTCATACAATATTTCAGTGAGTTGTGTGATGTTTTTATACAAACACCCCCTTCCCCCGCTTGTGCGTCAGCTGACTGGCAATTTCGTTGTCTATAATATCCAGTACATCATATATTGCAAAATCATCGACGGTAAAATTGGTTGAAAAAATATGACGCTGCCTCCAGATGTAATAGATTTATATGAGCTATTACCAATAACTCTGAATCGTAACAGTTTCTTGCCTGAAGATATACAACCCAAGTAGCACAGTATGTAACCCCATTGTTGGTAGTTTCTGAAAACCGTTGGGAAGTGATAGAAATGGGGTTGACAAATGGTTGGAAAATGGAAGTTGAAAAGGTCCCTTTAATTTGGAGTTCATCTCAGCATGATTCTGTGCAGCGAACGGTTGGATCATTGTTGGATACCATTGGGGGACCATTGTTGCCTTTGTTGTGTAATGGTGTGGCAATGCGAACATTTCCTACTGCGGACCAACGTGCAACGACAATTGGCCAACAATTAGCCAACGTTGGTTCAACCATTTTGTGTTATTTGGGGAGTGTGAATGTTATTCAGATTAATTCCAGCCAAAAGCATGATTTATTTTATAATTGTGTGTTTCAATAGCGTTAGAATACTAATACATGATACCTTGCTGTGTCCAGATAACCAAACGTATGGAATCACATTCCACACCAAATCTGAACTCGTGTGTAAATAATTCTATGGGGCGCGCTCTCCTGTCTGACACAATCTGGCACAATTTTGCAATCTTTTAAATTGATGACATAAGCATGTTTTATGCACACAGACCTCAAATATATAGGCGTCTTCTCACCATAGTAATGATGTTCTTACACATAATAAGGCAATAATAAGGATCATGTACAAGAAGACGTTGAAGACGTTAAAGAAGATGTCTTTAACAAGAACAAGCTAAAAAACACTTTATAAAACTGTTTCTAATGCTAGACAATGCAATAGGTGACCTTGAATGTTACATTTTGTAGTTAAATTTATCCCAAAGTTCAAACTGATGGAAACTTTAATTAGAACAAAAATTGCTCTATGTATGATCTATGAACCCAATTCCCGAATTTTACAACTTGATTGCCAGTACGGAAATATAATACTACGTACACATTACAGCTAGCGGAAGAGATATAGCTAATTAACTTCGAGTTCTTTAATATTTTTTCTCAAAAACGTCCATTTATTTTTTTGTCTCTAACCATGGACATCTTTAGAAGTTTTGTTCATTATTTTATAATTTATCTATAAAATGCACGTAAAATTAAGTAAATTGCAGCTTAGTGTTCCACTCGTTTATATTGCATGTTTTTATAGTTTTTTTATAGTTTTTTAGTTAATTTATTTATGAGTAAAGTGTGTCATAGTCGTTATTGACTATCAGGTTACAAAAAAGGTCAAAATCATGCAAATTTCGAATGAATTTTTCCAGTTAAAGTTTGCCAAGTAAAACAACTAATTTCCTATAGCTCGCAATTTGCATAAGCTCAAAAATAATTGCTATGTAAATTTAATTTTAGTGTTTATTTTAGCTTGCACGGGTGGAATGAAGAATCACTGAAAATCATGCCATTGTTTTAAAAAAGTGTTTCCGTTTATTTAATGAATGTGCACGTTTTCTCTATAATGTTATGTGACTTTCTCCAGGGAAACCTTTATTTATTTTTATGTTACTATTTATTTAAACGCATAGTATTATGTAAAGAGTTCGGAAACTCGAGATGAATGAGTGCAGATTTTTATATCATAATATGTCATAAAAGGTTTACAATATCTACAAATTGAAAATTTATATAAATATCTAGATTCACTTTGGATATTAAATTACTATTTTATGCATTTCAATGAATTTCCCTTTGCTGGCATGTATAAAATTGATTTGATCCAGGCTAAACTGTGGAAGTTAAGTCTAGTAGATTGTTGTTATATAAGGTAATTAATTGGTTTCGATTGATAAATTGTAGTGAAAAAATACAGAAAGATATCGAAATTCTAACAAATCTGTCTTTTTTTTTTTTTTTTTTTTTTTTTTTTTTTTTTGAGAAGGGAAAAATGGATCAAATTTCACCCCTTGCATAAGACACACTTTTGACATTTATATTAATAATATAAAAATGAAAAAGGGATCGCCGTTAACTGTTTAGGCAGCTACTCACAAAAATTGTTATAGTTTGATTGAAAAAAAAATTATTATACAGAAAGACTCTATTCAATTACTGAATAAATAAGTTTGGTTTTATTTAAATAAGCATACTTAAACAGAAAATTCACATGTTGAAAAATATCAAAGGCTAAGTTCTTCATTGTTTCTTTATATATTTAGACCTTTAAGTATAATTGGTTAGAGCGATGAACATCTTAATTGTTTTGAAAGATAGTGTAGTTAGCTAATTACATATTAGTTATTTAAGAAAAAAATATATAAAAATCAAGTAGTTTTCTGTGAATATCAAAATGGCTGCGACAATATTTATTTAATTCATAATATTTATCTAATGTGGAAAAAACATTGAAATGAAATTTTCTACCTTTTTAATTAAAGGGAAACGTATGATATAAACCTTTTCATTCTTTATTGAAAGCGTAAAGAGACAACGAATAAAATTTATATAATCTATAATAATAAAAGAAAGTTTCGCTCTGTATGTCTCTCTGTCTGCGATGGCAAACGAAATCTAGCGCACCTAGACGTCTGATAATTTAGTTGTGATAGTCCAAAATCTGTCCTGGTGCACCTGGGATTCAGAATTTTAATATTTGGAAAATTAGCCTATACATTAATTAAACACTCATTAAACATCGCATCAAAATTCCGATAAAATGAGCTTCGAAAATGGCTATTTTTATCATAACTACAAACGAAATTACCGCTTTAATAATTCCTGAAAACGAAATATTCTATTTTTCACTTAATCCTCAAATATTACAAAAACTATTGGAGGTATCCAATCAAAACTTACAGTATGTACATAATTTATTTTTCTGATTCCAAAAAGGCAAATTTTGCGAAAATCGAACTGTAACTTTTATTTATTTCGTCCAAAAACTATACCAGACTGAAGAATTGGACCTAGACAGAAAATAGGGTTGCTGTAAATGGGGGCTGCCAGATTGAAAGTCAACTCACAGTTTTGTGTACCTATTCAAATAAATAAAATTATTACATTTATCGATTTGATATTAGGCGGATAGACATAAAAAAAATCGCGATTTCAAAAAATATCAATATTTATAAAAATCATTGAATACGTTTTTGAAATATTAAATAACAACTTGTTAAAGAAAATGGAAAATGATTTTATTTCTATTTCAAGTGGACAGGTGCACTGGAATTGCACGCAATTTGATAATCCCAGGCTACGAAATATTCTCTTTTTCACAATATAAAATGACGGACTAGGCACTTTTTTGCCTCTATACAATTATTAAAACTATTGCATTTACTGGTTTGAAAATTATTCTCTGTGCACAGAACATTACGCCAAAACAAAAGGAAGTTTCATTCTGTGTGTCTGTCTGCGATGGGTAGCGAAATCTAGCGCACCTTGAAGTTTGACAATTTATGTGTGAATAGTTTAAAACCTGTCCTGGTGCACCTGAGAATGAAAATTTTAATATTTTGAAAATTAGCCCAGATATTAATTAAAAACCTATTAAGCATCGCATAAAAACATTCATTAAAATGCGCTTCGAAAACGGCTATTTTTATCGTAACCGAAAAAGACATTACCGTTTTGATAATTTCAGACAACGAAATATTCTCATTTTCTTTTATTCTCAAATACTACAGAAATTATTGGAGGTATCCATTCGAAACTCACAACATATACGTAGTTTATTTTACTGATTCACAAAAGTGAAATTTTGTGAAAATTGAACTGTAACTGTTATTTATTTTGGCCAAAAATTGACCAGACTTTAGAATTGGCCCAAGACAGATAAAAGGGTTAAAATGGGGGCTGTCAGATTGAAAGTCAACTCATAGTTTTGTGGACCTATTGAAGTAAATACGATTTCAAAAAATCAAAATTCATAAAAATCGATTAGTAACTTTTCGAAATATTAATTAAAAACTTATTAATGAAAATGGAAAATTATTTTATTGCTATTTCAAGAGGACAAGTGCACTAGAATTGCAAGCGCTTTGATAATTCCAGACTCTCTTTTTCAAAACATAAAATGGTGGAATATGTACTTTTTCGTCTCTATAAAATTATTAAAACTATTGCATTTACAGGTTTGAAAATTCCACATCTGTGCACAGAATGTTACGCCAAACCCAGAAATCTAATTTTCATAATAAATAGATAATGAGAACCAAATTATTAATTAACATTTCGTTAATGAAAAGAAGAATGAAAGAAAGAGCAAGTCAAAGACACAGCTGTCGTTCAATGATATACAAGTCGAATGTTGTCGGAAACACGGCATTCCAGTTTTCAAATTCACCAATTTTAAGGTACATACATATTTTTAAATGTATGTAAGATACGGATTTATAAATTGGAATGCAGGCGTAAAATTATACGATGATTAAGATTTTTGAAAAATCGAAAAAAATCTGCAGACAATTTTTTAAAAAACCTGACTTTTATGGAAAATAAATAAAAATCTAATTGACAATTGCTTTAATAATTAAAGAAACGTTTGCATTTTTTACATTTACGGGGATGGCGGAGGAGGGAGAAACTTATTAAAATAGAAACTTGAGGGCTTCGCCCGGTATCGGGACAATGGATGTAATTAACAATGAAACGTTTGTATTTACGTCATATAGGGAGGGAGGGACAGTTTTTTATTAGATATCGCATTAGTCCACATGACATATGTTATTATGCTAGAAAAAAGCGGGATTCGACCGCTATCGGGCCCCTGATTTACATCAGAGTTTCCATTAACTGCTTTTTCGTTACATTTTTGTGCATGGGGAGGAAGTTTGGGTTAATGACTTTTTAATAAATATCGCATTTATTGTACTTCACCGAGTGCATCCTGGCGGCGGTTTTTCCCTTTTCATTAAGTTCACATGTACTACTTTCGACAAAACTAATTCTATTAATTAAATTTAACATTTTTATTTTCATACGAACCGTTTAATTGCCGTTATACAAAGAGAATACCGGATTTTAAGAAAAACAGTTTTCGTAAAATTTTAATTTACTTTCCTAATAACAGTACACAACTTGTATTCTCAGTTTATGCATACCGACAGTCAAAGTTAGTGTTTTTTTGTTGAGCTACACTGCACTGGCGGACCCTCCGTAATTTTCTTCTCTCTAAGCTGTGCCTTATTTCAATAACTCAGCCAATAATGTTCCGAACTTCTCTAAACCAGTTTTACAATATATATATATATATATATATATATATATATTATTTAGAGTGTGATGCTTATCTTAAATTAAAAGCAGGTATAAATATTTCTTACCTGTATTCAGTAGCGCAGAGACCCACCATAAACCCATCCTTCGGTACGCGTTCAGCGGAAGCTTGACCTTTTTTCTCCGTAACAAGATTACACGACATCTGCACTAGAACACGGTTCTTCTAGTTGAAGAAATAAAAAATATTATTAATAGATCTATGTTAAATTCTGTATTGTGAAAAGGATGTATTTTTCTTTTTTTGCACTGTTAAAGACACGGTTTTCAACGAAATATATTTAATTAACATATTGATTATTACATAAAAACAATGTATCAGCCGAAAGAAGTTATATATTCTCGGAGAACAAATTTAGAAGCTTCTTACAGCTAAACGAGTTGAATATAAACTGAAAAAGAAACATCGAAAAGTTCAAAGTCTAAACAGGGAACAAGAGAGTATAGGCAATCACAGAACGTGTAAACGTAGCAGTGTAAAAACCGCAAGTATGCATTTTTGTTTCACTGTTCACACATGTACATCAGAAAACGTAGCAGAGGAAAGTTTCTTGTTTAAAAGCGATTGAAAGTTAGAATTGTTCTTTTCAGGGTTACACACCTCAACACCCCACCTTAACCCCTGAATAAACAATTCACAGATTCAAGATTGTCTTTCGATGAAATGTAAACTTAGGGTTGGGCATGGGTTTTGTAAGTAGAAATGGCTGTCATCAAGTCAGTGTAGCGGAGTCTTATTATATGTTCGTTCACTAATTGTTTTAGGAGATGATAGCGCAAGTATATATGCTTGGTTTTATGATGAAATTTGTCTGATTCTGCAATTTTTATTGCTGGCTGATTGTCATCCATTAACGTTATTGGGCACTGCTGTGGCTCCAGTTCGTTTAGTAGATTTATTAGCCATGATATTTCTTGCGCTGCACTCGCGGCAGATATAAATTCTGATTCAGCTGAAGACATGGGTAGTCACTTTTGACGTTTAGATGACCATAGTATCGGATTGGAGCCCAGTAGAAACACATTTCCTGACGTAGATTTCCTATCAAGTGGGTCATTTGCCCAATCAGAGTCTGCGTATGCCCTCAAGACAAGTTCATCAAAATTAGTATATGTTAACATTAAATAGATAGTTGTTTTTAAATATCTAATGGTTCTTTTAAAAGCTTCCCAGTCTTTTGCTCTGGGATGTTCATTTCTCCTACACAGGATATTAACGGTTGCACTAATATCCGGTCTGGATACGGTCGAGAAATAAAGTAGTGCTCCGACCGCCTGTCTATAGTTTACATTATCCTGTAAGAGATTTTCATCATCGGTTAATGTAACAAATCCGGGTTTCATGGGTGTATCTGTTGGCTTTGAATTTTCCACGCCATATTTTAATTCAAGAATTTTGTTTATTTGGTCTAGGGTCATAGTGTTTTGGTTAGGGCGATTAATGTTTATGAGTAGATAATATTTAGCATCACTTAAATCCGTGACAGGTTATTCTTTCTTTAATAGATATATAAGTTTACCAATGTTTTGACTTTCTCCGGCAATGAGGAGATCATCAAAATAAACAATTACATAAATCGTTTTGTTATTTGTGGTTCGTTTATACAAGCATTTGTCTATCGAACTTTGGTGAAAATCTAATTTTGACCACGAATCGTGTATCTTTAAATTCCAAGCTCTCGCTGCTTGTTTCAAACCATACAGCGCCTTTTTAAGCTTGCAAACTTTGTGTTCCTCTCCGGGAGCTACATACCCTTCGGGTTGACGCATGTATACTTCCTCTTGTGATTCACCATGTAAGAAAGCCGTCTTAATGTCGATGGGCCTAAGTTTTAAGTTTTTATGCAAGGCCATTGCCAAAAAGCTTCTTATCGTAGTATGAGACGCAACGGGTGCGAAAGTCTCGTCGTAGTCAATTCCATATTTCTGGGAGAATCCCTTAGCCACTAACCTTGCCTTGTACTTTTCTATTTGACCCTGACTGTTGTATTTCGATTTAAACGCCCATTTGCTTCCAATTAATTTTGTCCCTGATGGGGCCCCAAATAATTCCCAAATACAGTTTTCTTTAAGTGCATTTATCTCGTCTAACGTAGAATTTATCCATTTTTCTTTTTCCTGGAGATTTTGCATTTTTAGTATGTCATTCTAGCATTTGGGCTCATTTATCCTAACGTCATTTATTAAAAATGCGAATCTATCAGAAGGAACCCTTCTATTCCATCTGTTCGACCTACGTGGTAAATTCTGTGGGGTGCCTGTCAAGTTTGTGTTCGCATCCTGATCTTGCATTTCATTTTCGGTGCTATTATTTTCCTCATTAATTAGTTGTAATTCTGGTTGCGGATTATTCTCGCTTTGTATTTCTTTATTTTCATTTCATTCATTATGTTTAATTAAGTCATTATTCTTATCCTCTAAAAATTTTACTGTTCGACCTATAAAACAATTTTCCTTCCATCTATGCAAATCCTGTAACCTTTACTTCTATTGTCGTATCCGACAAAGATACCCGGTCGTGCGGTATCGTCCAATTTCCCCCAATGGCTTTTTTGAATATATGCATATGCGCGGCAACCGAAAGTTTTAATGTTAGATAGGTCTGGTTTACGACCAGTCCATTTTTCATATGGAGTCCGATCGCATGATGAAGTTGGGAGCCTGTTTTGAATATACGTCGCTGTGCAAATGACTTCCCCCCAGAAGGAATTAGGTAAACCGCTTGCCTTAAGAAGACAGCGTCCCATCTCCACTAAACTGTGGTTTTTACGCTCTGCAACTCCATTTTGCGGTGATGAGTATGGTAAAGTGAATTGATGATCAATTCCCTCATTTTTCATATATTCTTCGAATTCCTTCCCCGTGTACTCCCCCCCCCCCCGTTATCGGACCGAATTACCTGCAGCTTTCTGCCGAATTTGTTTGCAGTCATCGCTATGTATTCTTTAAATTTTGAGAAAACTTCATATTTATATTTTAGTAAATATACAATAGTAAAGCGACTGAAATCGTCAATGAAAGTTAGAAAATAGTATTTCCCCCCAACCGTTGCAGTTTGCATGGGGCCGCACAGGTCACTATGAACCAGCTCAATTGCTGTCGTAGCTCTAAAACTAGCGGTTTTGGGGTACGGATTATCAGTAAGTTTTGACGCAAGGCAAACTTCACATTCATTGCTGTGTTTACAGTTATCAATTTGAATCCCTGATGCCATGTTTTTATCAACTAATTCTTTTATGTGGTTAACATTTCTATGACCTAACCTTACGTGCCACTTATGTAAACAATTTTTCTTTTCACAGTGATTAATCATATTTACATTTCGAATTGAATCAGGTTTTACTTTACTTTCATACAAATTATTGTTTACAAATCCTTCAAGGTATGTTACACCTTCGTGAGTTATTTTGCACATTTTATTTTCGAATGTAGCTATGCAACCATTTCCGGTAGCTTGTTTTATAGAAATTAAGTTTGTTTCTATCTCCGGTACATATAAAATATTTTTTAGTGTTATGGTTTTACTCGTATTGTCTGACATAACAGTATTTAATTTTACAAATCCGTAGCCGTCCGAATTTAATTCTTGACCATTCGCGATAGTTACATTAGATTTATCATAATTGAAATCATGAAATTTACTTTTGTCATTACAAATATGGGCCGAAGACCCTGAATCAATAACCCAGAGGTCTTTCGAACCCTTATCTATAAAAAGTGTTGAATTTTTATCAGCATGTTTTTCCCTATCAAAGTTTTTAGTTTTAGAATTATTCGCGCCTACGTTGTCTTGAAAGAATACGGCTGACTTATTAGACATACCATAATGTTTATTCCCATAATTTTTCATTTTCGGTTTCTCATAGTTTCTATTTTTTAATTTCCAACATTCTTCAATATTATGGGAATTTTTCTTACAGTAACGACAAAATTTATTTGTTTTTTGCATTGGGAATTTTACTTTTAAGGCTGAATGACTGTTTGTATTTTCGACATTATTTTGTCGTTTATTATATTCGTCCATCAACTTTCCTCGAATGAAATTTGGGGTCAATTCATCGTCATTTCGTGCCTCAAGAGCACATATTAAAGTGTCATAACTAGCAGGTAAAGAGCATAATAGTAAAGCTGCCACACTGTTAAAAATTTGCAGCAAACTGTCCAGTCATTTGACCGTTTTTCTAGAAATTGTTTACATAACCGTAATATAACTCTAGTCTGACCATAATATGGGCAATAATATGGTCAGACTAGAGTTAAATTACGGTTATGTAACCATTTTCTATAAAAACGGTCAAATGACTGGACAGTTTGCTGCAAATTTTTAACAGTGCAGGTGTTGATCATTAATAATTTCACCTATGGTAGTTAATTTGTCGCGTAACTGATAAATTTTTGTTAAATGTTCAGTCATGTTGCCGTTTTCTGCTAACCTGCTAGAATACAATTTCCTTAGTAAAAATACACTGCTCAAAACAATTAAAGGATATTTGAAGTTTTATATAAAATAAAGATATAAACGAAATTTTTTTTTGCCGAAAATAGAAGAAGAGAATCACAAATGCAAATTTTTCTGGTTTTCAAACTGTGGAGTATGCAAATTTTGAGTTCGACGTCAAAAACGTCGCTTCAGCGGCAGCGAATGAAATTTGACTTTCAACTGGATAAAAGAGAATGAAGACAAGGATGATCGGCATTCAGTGATTGCTTTGTTTCGATGAGTACGATGTCTCAGCGAAGTCATTTGACAGATTCAGAAGCTTGGAGAATTGTTGGTAGGTTAGAAGGGGGCCAAACTCAAGCCGAAGTAGCGCAAGCCATTGGAGTGTCACAAAGTGTCATTTCCAGGATCTGGAACCGTTTTTTGGAGAATGGATGTGCAGGCCGAAGACCAGGGCAAGGTCGTAGACGGGCAACAACGCCCAATGAAGATCGGTATTTAGCGTTAACAGCTCGGAGACACCGAAACATGAACGCTACTCTTCTCCAACAACACATTCGCTCGTCTACAGGCACCACGATTTCAAATCAGACTGTCCGAAACCGGCTCCATGCTGTAGGTCTGTATGCTCGCCGACCGATTGTATGTGTTAGATTAACATCAAGGCATCGTCGCGACCGCAGGGAGTGGGCAACCGAGCATGTCAACTGGAGGAGAAATGAATGGAGCAATATTCTGTTTTCTGACGAGTCCCGTTTTTCTGTGCATCCGGATAATAGGCGTATTTTCATCTGGAGGGACCGTGGCAGTAGGAATAATCCTGCGTTCGTGCACGAAAGTGTCAGATTTGGCGGGGGAGGAGTGTTGGTGTATGGTGGCATCTCCATTGACGGGCGCACTGACTGGTCGCCGATATAGGGATGAGATCCTCAGACCTATTGTAGTCCCTTACGCTGCAGCAATCGGAGATAACTTCATTTTAATGGACGATAACTGCAGGCCACATCGTGCAAACCTAGTGGAGGATTTCCTTTTCGAGGAAGGAATCGTTCGAATGGAATGACCAGCATGTTCTCCAGACATGAATCCAATCGAGCACGTTTGGGGCGCTCTAGGAAGACGAGTTTCTGGCCGCCAACAACCCCCACAAACTCTCCAAGAACTGGAAAGAGCTCTTCTGGAAGAGTGGGGCAGAATACCCCAACTCGTCATTAATAGCCTCATTGAGTCCATGCCTCAAAGGTGTTCAACGTTGCTGGCCGCCCGTGGAAACCATACCCCCTACTGAAAATGATTTTCTTTGAAGAAAACACCTTTTCTTATTCTTTTTTTCTCATATGCACAAATTGTGTTTTTTTCCTTTTGTGCACAAATGTGCAATAAAATGCATTTTTTTTCTGCCAAACATGTGTAATTTATTCTCATATAACCTACTATGTCTGTCGACCATGTATCAATCAGCTAAAAAGTTTCCCAGATACAAAATCCACCTAAAACTGCAATATCCTTTAATTGTTTTGAGCAGTGTAATTTACTGCTTAAATTAGATCTTTCGTGGACATTCTTAAGCGCATTCAACACTTCCCTAGCAGTTTCTAGGTTTTTTTGTGTGGATGATCTGATCGTCGTCTATTAGCAAGTTTATAATTGCTCTAGCTTTTCGATTTTTTGTAGTATACTCGGGAGAGAAGGGATTTGGGAGCTCGTTTATTATTACATCGTAAAGATCTTCTTTCCGCAAGTACATTTCTACACGGAATTACCAAATATCATAATTATTCGAATTTAATTTTTCTATGACAGTGTCCTTTAAAATACTCATTTTTATTATTATATAGATAACAAAAATCTTATATAAAATAAATGTTTGACAACTCGATGAAATAATAATTCAGTAGTATTATTTTATTTCTGTTATTCAAAATATTGCTGTTGCTACTTCATTCCTTTATTTATATAAGTGTAGCAAAATATCTATATAAGCACAATGTTTTTTAAATTCTTAAATTCACACTCAAGTAAAAATTTTAGCACTATTTAGTTCATCATAATCTTTTACAAAAAAAAATATATATTATTTAGTGTGTGATGCTTATCTTAAGTTAAAAACAGGTATAAATATTTCTTACCTGTATTCAGTAGCGCAGAGACCCACCATAAACCCATCCTTCGGTACGCGTTCAGCGGAAGCTTGACCTTTTTTCTCAGTAACAAGATTACATGACATCTCCACTAGAACACGGTTCTTCTAGTTCAAGAAATAAAAAATATTAATAATACATCTATGTTAAATTCTGTATTGTGAAAAGGATGTATTTTTTTGCACTGTTGAAGACACGGTTTCCACAACTAATTTACATCTTGATTATTACATAAAAACAATGTATCAAACGAGAGAAGTTATATCTTCTCGGAGAACAAATTTAGAAGCTTCTTACAGCTAAGCGAGTTGAATATAAACTGAAATGAAAACATCGAAAAGTTCAAAGTCTAAACAGGTAACAAGAGAGTATAGGCGATCACAGTACGTGTAAACGTAGCAGTGGAAAAACCGCAAGTATGCATTTTTGTTTCACTGTTCACACATGTACATCAGAAAACGTAGGAAAGTTTCTTGTTTAAAAGAAAGTAAAAATTGTTCTTTTCAGGGTTACACACCTCAACACATTTTGCTAAATTAGCATAACAATCACCTTTCGTAGCTTCGGGTGTATTTCTAGAAAAGACTGCCCAGAATTGTGGAATAATAATCTAAGCGAAATTTTAATTTATATTCCTAGCATAACCAAATGAATCAATCATTAAAGATGCATAGTGGTCCTCCTAATTGGTTATTTTTTAAGGGCACTTGAACATCCACTCCCCCCACCGGCACCTCCCTCAAGGTCTCTTTCTGTAACTGTGCTTTATTTCAATAACCCGATTAATAATGTCCTGATTTTCTCCAAACAATCTCCATTTTTCTGCACGCGCCCATCACGCCGACTATGCGATGCATTAGGAAGCGGGAACCGGTGTCAGATGTTTGTTCGGAAAGAGCTTTGTTTAGAACAGAATGCTCGTGTGGCGGTGGAAGGTGGAACTATAATATGTTCCAGAGCGTACGAACACTCTCGGTATACGGTGCCGAAGCCATCGGAGATCTGGGCAACATTTTCGCTTTTAATGAGATTTTAGTTTACGGACCCGGGCAACACTGGGCGGTCAGCTAGTCTAAAAAAATTATTTTTAATACAAGAAATGTGCAAACATTTTATGTATTTTGAGTATTTAAAAAAATAAAAATATCTCGAACTTGACAATCAAAAATAAAAATTCTAACCGCCCCTCTCCCCCCCCCCCACAAAAAAAAAGAAAAAATGATGCAATAGTTTAAAGTACACTTTTAAAATCTGAGGCAATCTTTTAAAAGATATTTAAAGGAATCTTATCAAATATGCGTTCATTAGGAAGTATTTTCTTGTACGTTTAGCTTTAAGAATTTAGATATTTCAACTGAGGTCTTTGAAAAAGTGAGATACGCCTTAAACAAAGAAATATATCAAATAGAGGTCATTCAAAATAAAATTTCGACTCTCATTTTATCTAATTCTTAGTAAAGAGTTATTGAATAGTTTTTATTAGAAAGACCCATTAACAAAATTAGTATGAAAATCACCTTTGTAAAGATCTCAACACTTGGACCATGCTGTACACTAATTTCATATTAAGACTTATCTTACTGAAACTTCATAAAAAGGCAAAAATGCTTATAAATATTATTTTTTTATGTTTATTTATTTATTATTTATTATGGGCACATGGTAGCACCTTTTAACACAGGTGACATACAAAAAGAATATGCTAACACCAAAATGAAAAACTGTAAATACCGCCATTACTCGCGGAAAATGGGGAACCACTGCTCCCTGCCTCACTCCCTTGTTTGCCTTTGAAGACTCAGGCTACTTGGGAGGAAGTAGCTACGAGCGCAAAAGCTCCCATCAGAAAAATTTAAAAACCATTTTTGGTAAGTGAGAGATATCACCCAGCAGGTTCAGGAGTGTTAGGCCGTTTAATATATTGAACAACCTCGAGCTCACCCATTAAAAAAATCTAATTTTACTCTCAAATATCAAATGTAGTGATGATTCTTTTGATATTGTAGACAAAGCATTTCTTTTTAAAGAATTTCTTTTCTTCATACGAATTCAAGAAATTAATATTAACTATACTTTCTTTTTAGAAAATATCAATGTCTCAAGAATGATACGCACAAAAACTGCAGAAATACTTGATATATACATTATGTAAAATTCAGTTTTGAATTCGGGTAACTTATACACTTAAAATTACAACTATTATTAAGTAGATCAGAATAATAAAAATCAATTTTTAAATGACTATTTTTTCCAAAATATATTCATTTCGGAATTATGAAAAATACATCAGAAATTTCGTAAGTTATCAGCGATGATATATGACGTTAAAGCTTAATAATTAAACAAACTGTCATTGTTCTTCTAAAGGCATGGTTAAAAAAGAAAATTTTAAATACTAAATAAGAGAAAAAAATATTTTGAAATATGTTACCCATGAAAAGTAATTTCAGAACATTTCTGGAACCTGTTTGTTTAATCGTTAGAACAGCACTACAGGACGTAGGTATATCTTGAATAAAATATTAAAAAAATATAACTTTACGAATCGATTAGCAAAACAAGATCTTAACAAATCAAGTCTTTAGCTGCCGCTGCTAAAATAGCTTTAAATCTCTTGCACAGTTAAAAAAAATTAGGCTAGCACTCTAATACTCACTAGCAGAACCACTTGGCTTTACACATGTTAACCCTGAGGGCTTTATAGGTAAAATATTCAATAATACGACGATCGCAATAACGAAGTTCTGTACATTCGCGCTCATAAATCGTTAAAAAAGAATCAGGAAAAATGAAGCTACATCGACATGATAGAAAAAAACTTGAACTTTAGGAATGAGAATGTGTATTTTCTTTGGTGCATGTAACAGAAAAATATACAATTCCGTTTTAACAATAAGATAAAAAAAATCAACCAAACTTTAAAATCTGCCTCTCCTGTGTGTTTTAATTACACATCTTTTCAGTGTGTTAGTACAAAATATACCCTCAAAATAATAATAAATTGTTAACTAATCTTAAAATCTAAGGTGCATAAATGAAAGCTACTTATAAGACAAATAATAATTCAACATTTTATATTCATTTTAAATGCTATACTAAAATTGTGCATAAACCTCTACTACCGTCGACTTTAAACAGCCTGGACGAAACCAGGCTGTTCAAATAAGTATTTAGTGACATAATCAGTTGCATAATAATCCAGATCAGTTAATCAGTGAAATAAATAAAATACATGAAATAGCAATAGACAACGGATATAAAGAAAGCACTAATAAAAAAATTACGAGCATGGAGAAGAAGGAGAAGAAAAAATCAAAATTTAAAGTTATCTACTTTACAATATTTCCCTGGGTTCTTTTAAAGATTGAAATATAAACGTAGCAAATTCAATATATGTCTTATCGCAAAACCATCCATCAAATTAAAAAGGGTAGATTGTAAGAAAATTGACCCAATAGAGCCATATCAACTATCAGGTGTTTATGAAATTCCGTTCACCAGAGGAGATGGAACATTACAATATTGTATAGGAATGACCACTAGAAAGTTTAAAACACGATTAAAAGAGCTAATGGCAGATACCAAACATGACAGAAGAACTACAGCACTGGCAAGACTACATTGAACCGAGACTTAAAAAAAATGATTTTAAAAATAGTAAAATAATTTATCCATCAAGACTTTATTTCCCATCTATTATCCGTGAATCAATAGAAATATATATGCGTAACGTGAACATTTGCAACGAATTCGCCTCATTTGAATTACCTAAAATTTGGCACGAGGTACTTTTCAGTTTTAAAAAAACAATAAGTAAATATTAATTTTCACGTTTACAGTTGACTATTTCAAGCACCTGCTGTTTTTACATATATGATCTCGGGATTTATGTTTCCAAGTTTATTTTCGAAAATTTGCGAGAATATTTTTTGTTTATCGTTATATATCTTGAAAATGGCGCCGTATATGAATGCTGAAACATATGTCAATCATTAAAAGCTTTTTATAAGCCTTTTGTGTTTCCTCTTTGTATCACTAAGCATTTTATCTATATTTTAAGTATTTAGTGATTTCCAACTATCATAAATCTGCATAGCTCTTAGCAGCAAGCCTAAAAAATATCAGGCTAATTGGAATATGGAAGACGATTTTGCAATTAGTCTTGTTCTTAAAAATTGTTGGATTTCTCAATTAGCGTGTGAGATAAATGTATTCATGTTTAAAGATAAAAGATAAAATTGGTGTAATTGTAGACTATTTTCCGATAGTTGTATTATAATATCGATTAATGTCCTTCCATTTCAAGTTCCTATCAAGTTCGGATTTTCGCATTTCATGTTGAAGTCATTGATATAAAAATGGAATTCTATTACTATATATATAGGTTACTGTAAGGATTTTGACTGTAGGTTTTAGGTTTCCAAAACTTTTTGGCGGGTTTTGGGTTGACTTGAAATATAGTTTTAGGATTCGGATCTTGTATAACCGAACCCGCACACAACTGTACGCTATATCATATCTCATTTCGTTTGACATTTAATGTATTATTAATAGGATTTAACAGACTCAGATAATTTATAAAAATCAAAATAAGGAACCTGCATTATACAAGGAGTACACCTTGTATACACCTTTTAAACAAGGAGTACACCTTGAAATAATATTCATCTCTAAATATTAATAATGTTTAAAGATATCTGTTAACTGTTAAAAATACAGAAATATTTTGTACATAAATTTCAATGGCATGCTAATAGTATTACTTTTTCTTATTCGCACCAAAATATTAATTCGTTTACTTTTTGATAAATCGACTATCTTCGTTCCAAATCGAAAGCTTCATACTTTAAAAAGATGAATGTATTTTAGCTCCAATATGAACATCGTAAAAATAAAATTTAATAAGGATAAAAAAAAGCTTCCATATCATATCGCACAATTAAAATGCTGAAATGATTTAAGGTATCTGGGAATAAACTGACATAAAATTCAAATTTAGCTTACTAAACCTTTCTTAATGTATTTCAATTATATACATGTGTTATATGACTTTTTCTCAATTTCTTTAAGAAAATAGTGCTTAAAAACTAATATCACACGTAAGAAAGAAAATGCATTCTGAAACTCGTTCCCTTGTTTTTTTCCTAATCAAACATAGGATTAAAATGAAAGAAAAAAACTAATAGCACCTTCAAATAAAATCCAACTTGAAAGATACGAAAACTAAAATTATGTTTAGATTTTAAAAAATAGAAAGAAGAACGTATATTTTAAATGATTTTTGTAAGTATTTGATACTTCAAGGAATGTAATTACACAAATTTTGTTATCTTGCCTCTGATATTTAATTCCATTTTAAGAGAAAGTATTTATTAGTAAATACTAAAAATAAACTTACATTCATTTACATCTAAGAATGGGTATAAAAATCTAAATTAATTCTGAGAAACGAATAGGAGCTGCTCAAGTCTCACATTTGAAAATGCGCCCCCCCCCCCCCCCACAAACAAAAAAAAAGTTACGAAATTAAACAAAAATTCAAAAGGAAATTCGACTAATAGCGTGACAATCAGACCAACGTTAAATATGGACGTTAGAAACATCTTATTATGCAGAATTGAACATATAGTCGCCTTTTTCCTATTTCTTATTTGTCACTTATTGAATTAGCATACATGTTAATGTAAATATAAGTTCATTAATATTAGATAAATTTTATTTAAATAGGTTCATATCAAGTTGTAATATGTAACTTCTAAAATGATAGATCACAAACAATATCGTAGTACATTTTGTATATTGTTAGTTTATATATATATAAGGGGACCAGATCCGGAATATCCGGTGTAGAGAATATAGATAAAAATAATTTTTAATTGAAGACTTTGATAGGTTTTTTATATTTAATATATGCATGTTTATGATGCTAAAAAAATCAATTAGATCAAAATGAAATTTTACATGAAGAATATCAACTTCATTCAAAGAAAAATAAATCCAGTTTTCTAAAAACGGTATTACATTCGTATTAGCCGATTGTCAACGCAACGTTTAATAGCTAACGAAATCCCCAATTTATGGATTTTACGATTTATAGCAAACTTTTGTGTTATAATTCAGTGTTTAAGCGGTAGTTCGATCACACAACTGTTAAAATTCAATTATTTACTTTTTAGTAAAGTTTTAATTTTGTTATGCAATATTAGCCGGAAACAAATTCTGAACTATTTGTTGTGGTGTTCTTTCTAAAATAATTTACTTAAACTTGAAAGGCTCATTTGTTACTCAATCTTCACTTGACAATTAAATATTTAAAAAAAACAAGTATACCCTGATTAGCTCCACTGAAATCTGTTGCCAAGGAAAAGGGAGCAAATTATATTAAACTAATCAAAATATCAAAACTTAAGAATCCGAATAAGTTAATACAACATGATAATTTTGAACTCATCATTTTAAGACAATATTAAATGTAGTAAGGGGCAACAGATTTCTAAATCAAGCAGTATACTGAATTGCATAAAGAACACCCAACTCCACTCCAACCCGATCAAGCTCAAATCTCCATACACATTAAATTAACAAAAGTGTAATCATCATACAATTTGGAAGAATGCAGACAACCTGAAATTCCTCCAATATGAGGACCAAAAGGAGAAAGAGTTAAATCCGTTAATAGAATAGGGATATGATGATGTAATAAAATTTTAGAACAACCATGGAGATTCTGAACAAGATCAGATCGGTTAACCAAGAATCGTATAGTGGTATAAAATAACTGAATACTTTTTTTTTTTTTTTTTTTTTTTTTTTTTTACTTTGTTAAAAAACAACCATTTTGTTGTTTGTTTTGAATAATACTTCAAAGAAAGGATAATTAAAAATTAAATTAATCAATTATGAAATTAGACTTAATTTTACTTTAGCACCAATTATCAGTATATCCAATACTGAGATATGTACAAAAATTACATCTAATAACCCTACGTAAACCTCAATTAATTTTCAAATAAACTATTACTATGAATTTAAAATTTAAAAATATCAATTTAGTAAGATCATAGCTCTCATAACCTTACTCACAGTAATTGAGAGGTTAAGCCTTTCTTATAGGATTGCTGTAGATATAAGAATACTAATTAAAGATCATATAAAGAAGAACATACCATATTTGAGAATGAACAAAAAACAATCTTTATTTGAATAATTAAAATTTATAAAAACAATGTAATTCCCAAAAAAATTTACTATAATAACACCAAATAAAAGTTGATTAATATTGATTATTAAATATCTTTAAATCAAATATGAAGGTTCTCAAAACTAACATAACATCATAAATTAAAGGATGATCAACTTTTCTGAGATAAGTCATTAATTACCTTTCAAATGCGCATTGTAATGCTTAACATATCATAATATAAATATATATATGAATTTACAAGTTATTTTTGCTTATTTTGCATCTTACTCTCCAACTCTGAGTCACACAAATATATATTCCCTCATCAGGGAGACATGTAAATAAAAACTATGTAAATTCTACTTACAGAGGATGAAGAATTGAATGGTTGAATCAGTGGGCAGGTTTTTTTACACTCCCCTTTCCTCTTTTAATGTTGCAGCCGATTGCACAACATACTTCTCTTTCCTCTTTGTTTTGAGAGAAAAACTATTGCTATATACCAGCAGGCGAGCTGACAGGTTTCTTTTCGTTCTTGGCTAAGTCACCTAATTTCAACGGGTTGGGTAGCCTCCGTACATCTAGTTGCCTTCTAATACGAACAATACTTGGAATCTTCGTCTTAATAAGGACAGAATAGTCTCATGATGAGGACTTTTGAAGCCCGATTTTTGGAGCAGGACTATTAATTTTCTCAGCTTTTAACAATATTTCGTTCGCCCTTCACACTGGAGACTATAGGATATTAGCAGTGGTCCCGGTAAGAGATTCATCTCTATTCTAAGACAACGATCATTCTATTTAAGCAAAATACCGATCACAAACTCGGGTATTCATAGCTCTAGACCTTTACCATGTCTCTGCTAATGTTACTTCAACTCAGTAACACAGAATACATCATTTCGAGCGCCGCTACGCAACACCTACTAAATTTACGAACCAAGTAATGAGTGTCTCAACGAAGCACCAAGCAACAAGTCAGTTTACGAGCCAAGTGATAGGTATCTCAGCCAAGCAACAACTGTCGTAAACATTCACTCTCCCGCGCCGCTTGAAAAACGGGACCGATCCACACTGCCAGGGATACGGGAATGGAAACAAAAGGAAAAATGGACTCTTCTTGAAAGCAACAGCTTGTCGCTCCACTCTGCCAGCCGCTTCATGGGGGAAGGCAGCCATGCTTCACCCCCATGGCGTGTGCTGAAGGGGGGTCCTGTGAGCCTCTGTTTACATGGGCGCCAGCTATCCGCCTGATAGCAGAGCCAATTGAAGCCTGTCGTAAACTTACAAAGCCTAATTGCGTGTATAGTACACTCATAAGATAACGTAATTCTTATACAGGGCGGTCGGTCATTCTTATATCAAAGTCAGACTAGATGACTCCAAATTTTCCACCTGTGCGGTCTTTAACTGACAAACATCCCTTCTTGCTGTCTGCTTTTCGTATATGAAAACAGGAAGCTACGTTAGACTATGAAAGTTGAAATTGCTTTGCTTAAAAGAAATGGAAAGAAGAGGGAAAAAAAACTGCTTTTATTATTAATATTACAATTACTTTTATTTATATATTTATTTAAAACAGAAACAAAAAGAAAACTTCTAAATAAATGTTGAGAGAGTGATTTAAGGTAATTAATGTAGATTAAAAAAAAAAATTGGTTGAAACCAACCGTAACACATTTATATTGTTTCAAGTGCAAACGCGTTAATCTGCTGCAATCGGGTAAATTTAATCGATTGGATTTAAAAAATCTTGATTGAAAATTATTTTTTAAAACATCAAATCTCAGTAAATTGATATACAGTTTACTAACAAATTACATCTGAAGGAATTTTTTTTTAATTCGACGGTGTTAAAATTTAACTAATTCAATGTTTAGAAGAAATTAAATTTGCGAAAACCGGATTGATTAGACAGCTGCCACCGTGGATATAACGTCAGCTTTTCTTACGGACATGTTTTGCTTCGTAATATAGATTGGCTTTTTGAAATGTGTGGATCTAGTTTAGATTTTCACATTGAATGTTTTCATAAATGCGGTATTATCGCAAAATCATACTAATCGATTAAAACCTTTATCACATATGCTTTTATGTTCGAAATTGCAAAAAATCGATTCATAATCAAATCCATTTAGTGAAAAGCGATTTGAATTATATAGTATAAAATCGAATTGAACTTTTTATTGTATACTAATATGTTCGTCATAATATATATAAAAAAATTTAAATCTTGATTATTTTTAAATAGAGTAAAAAGTTATAAAAAGTTTTAATTTTCGAAAAAATTCCCAATCTTTCCTTCTTCTCTTCCAGTGATTTAATAAACATTGAAAATATTAACGAAACGATCGAAATAATGAATTTTAACTTCCTCCATGACAAATATGCAGGATTTTATTTCATTTGCTACAGAACTTAATGAAACAACGAATTGCAAATCGCAAAATATAATACTTCAAGGAAGATGTTAGCAACAAAATCAAATATAAATAGCTTTCATGAAGATTTTTAAACTAAAATAACTATTTAAAACACGGTCAAAATTATTATAATATTTGTAGTTGAAAATGTATTTTAAAATCTACAATTAGAGATTTATGAAATAAACTAAATTTCCGGGAAATATTACTGTTGTATTTGAAAGATACATGATTGAAATTTACATTATAAAGTATAGTTTTATAAAATCTTAGAAAATTAAGGGATATAAACGTTTGCGTATACCAATTGTTTAGAAATTTAAATTAAAATAAGTCGACAAAATAGAGGAACAGCTCTTAAATGAATAAAATTCATGCTCAAAAAATGCGTAAAAATATTGTATGTAGTTAAATTTTAGTTTGTGCGATAAAGTTATGCAGGCAAGTAAATTCCACTGAAATTAAAAAATGTATTTTCTCCCTATGCTGCAAGTTGTAGCGAGTTAATTCTCGAAATTTTAATTTAATGAACAGATTGCAATATATATGCATATATATATAAGGAAATATTCTTATTTTGTTTTACAAAACGTTTGTTTTTTGTTAGTGGAAAATGTAATGTAATGCGCTTTATGACTGTTAGTTTTACTTAAAATTTATAATACACAAAATGCCAGTTTGATATGTAATAATATAAGTGCATATTAATAATTTTAAGACAATTTCTTTTGTATCAGAAAATAGTCATAACAAGCTGTTATGTGGACAAAATTATTTTATTAAAATTCCAGATATTTAGATAAGATATATGTCGAAATATCTTTTAATTATTACAGAAGTTGAAGTTATGTTAAGGGGTCTGAGGACTCTTAAACTTTTAAAATTTTCGAATTTTTAATTTTTTATATATTAAACTCCTATCTTTTCTGAATATTTTAGTGTAAATGTTTTCTTGAAATTCCCATTAGAACAGACGTTATAGCTTTTAGAATTATAGCCACTCAAAGCTGAAGCATACTCAAAGCTGAAGCAAAACATCATTTTTCTCAAAATGATGTTTTTGGGCATAACGCGCATGATATCTCAAAAACTTATGAATATTTTTTCATGAAAATTTCCAAAAATAGGTGTTATGTTAGTCTACATAAATTGAACCTAAAATTTAATTTTTATTATTAAAAATATATTTTTTTAAGTGGTTATACTGATGAAAAAAAAATGTAATAGCTCAATACAACTTTGCATTAAAAATATAAAAATGTTTTAAATACAAATTTATTTAGGTTCAGTGTAATTATTACAATATGAAGTATAATTAGGCTATAAAATTTTTATTCTAGATGCAAAAATTATTTTGTAATCGTGCGCGTAAGCTGTCATGTCAATTTTCCGCTCGACAATTGTCTGACAGTTTGAAGCCCCCTATAAATATTAATTTTGCATCTTGTAACTTTTTAAATATGTGAAATGAAAGAACGCGCTTATATCTTTTCATCCCTTCAAAAATTGTGTTTTTAAATCATATACATTTGAAGAAATTAAATTGTAAAAATGGTTATTTTTTTTTCATTTTTTCCAATTTTAAGAATCCTGAGACCCTTTCGATATGCATAGTTAAAATCAGTTATGTTCTTTACGTAAATAAAGAAATAAAATCACAAAACATGAAAAATTCGTTATTAAGCACAGAAAAACTTGCAATCCGGACAGGAAATGTATGTTTTAATTGTTACTTATTTGGTGGCGTTCGATTATGGTATATTTAAAATTTTGGCATGTAATAGAATTTGAAGGAAAACTTTGCATAATTATGCAGTTGTAGCTAAATTACTTTTAAATTAAACGACATGCTTAAAGTACAGATTTTACGATAATTGGCGAAGTATTGCAAAATTTGGTAACAGTTTGAGGCTCACGCGCACTTGTGGGTGTATGTTAAAATATGTCCAGGGCTTGACAAATGCTTTTTATCTGGCGATCGAGTTATTTAATCTGGCTTTCTTTTCTTTTCTTTTGTTTAGACAAACATTGACCTAAAAATGAGCATAAACGAAATTTCTATCCACCCCACCCTTACTCGTGTGCGGCAATCAGTGATTTTTCTTTTCTATCGTACTTTTAATGGAAGATTATAGTTAAAAATTCCTTTCCCATTTCAAGCAGAGAAAATGCCATTCTTTTCTGCCATGCAACGTGATTAGAATGTGAGAGGACGGGGGAGGTTTTAATAAAATAGTCTGAAATTTTGTCAATCTAGTCTCTGTGACAGCAACTAAAATTGGATACAATGCTACATGCTGTTTTTTTTTTTTTTTTTTTTTTTTTTTTTTTTAATGTTCAGACTTAAAATTGATTACTCTTTTACTTTCATATTAAATAATAATAACATATAAGTGGTTATAAGTAATTCATTTGAAGTAAATCTGTAAAACTAAATTAAAAGTCAATAAAAACTAATTTTAATAAAATTAAATAATATGTTTTTTTTTAAATACTCCTCCCTCGCTTAAAATGCTTGGCACTTTTATTATCGTGACCACCTGTTTCCTCCGCACACAATGCACAATTGGTCTGCTTCACTCTGGTATTGAGACAATTGCCTCTTCTACATGACGTGAAAAACAAAGGGTACCCTTTCTGTGCGTAGAGTGGCTCCTTTTAAAAAGAGGTAAAATAATTGAAAACAAAATCTTAAGTGTTCATTTTCCGTTTGCTAACAATTTACTTCGCTAGTGAAATCTTTTATGCGGCTCGCCCTATTTAGACCTAGAATCTTTTTGAATTTAAATCTCCGTTTTTAAATTCCTCTCATCAGATATGAATTTTGTAGAACGATGCTGTCCCGATATTTGAAGCATTGGACAATCAGCATTTCCCGAAACTGCCCGTAATCCAGCCTTTACAGTAACTCTTTTTTTTAAAGGGTATATTGTTTTGTTAAGTTTTATTAGAAAGTTAGTTAACTAAACTCTGTAATTAATAATCCTGAACTATGTTTGTTATTCTTTTTTTTTAATTAATTCATAAATAAAAAATTGTGAATTAATGACTGGAGAGGGGGGGATATTTTTTACTGGCGACTAGAAATTTTTGCTGGCTACTAGATTTAATCAAAATTTTTAAAGCCAGAATATATGACTATACCAAAGTATTATTTCACATAAATGCATGTCGAAAAGAACATTAACTTTTACATATATCCACGTTTTAACCGTGTATCTAATGTCAGCTGATCATAATAGCATGACCACACCTTGCATGTCGATCACTCTCGTCGCTTTTTTTGTACACCAAGCTATTTGTATCCACTATTTCCGAATAGTAATCTTAGCCTTATTTAAAACATACATTTGTTATTAAATAAGAGGCAGATTGCTTTTTGGGACTAGTAGGGAAAATTTGCAAGTGGGTTTGCATACCATGAGTGCACTAATGCTGTTCTGTAATTATTACAAAGTGATGTATCAGAGATATTACCTTGCGCAACAAGGATGTTTTTGTGCTGTACCATAGACGTTGCAAAGCGAGATCGTCACAGTGCGATGTCTTAGAGGTGTTCTGTGCGATGAACTGTAGACGTTACAACGTGCTGTCGTGTAAATGTCACAATACGATGAACCATAGATGTTACAACTTGAAGACGCATAGATGCCACAATGCGATATCTCATAAATATTCTATGTGATGCACTCTACATGTTACAACGTGAAGTAGCTGACCACGTATAGATGCACATCTCCAGAACATCTATGAGACAATCAATGGGACATCACAATGTCTCAATGCGACGCACTTGTTACGTCTTAGAGATCAAAATGTACTGTGTGGGGATATCTCATATTTTATGAATTTCAGACTTTTTCTCGCATTAAAATAAAAGAAAACGTATCATTTATGCCAGAGAAGCTGGTAAAACAAGATGATTAATGAAACAACATTTTGTGACAAAGTTGGTTAATATACATTATGAGACTATGAAACCAAATTCGGCAACTAACTGTTTTTCCATTGTGAAGAGTTATTCTCAGATTTTTAAACCTAGAGCCATAAAGCGGCAATACTGTTGATTCACGATGTATTTATTAAGCTTTGTTATTCCATATTTTATATTTCAAATTTAGTGATTTTACGTAACTAATATTTGAATAGTATTATATCTTTCCCCTAAGCACAAGCATCAAAATCAAACAATTAGTGATTGCCAGATCTGCATAGAAAGTTGAATTTCTATGCCTAACAATCTATCGTGCATCGATATATTTATATATTTCGGATCTTTTGTATATTTATCCAGTTATCCGTATATTTTGTCGTTCGACTAAGACAATTAGCGATCGGGAAACACAGGATAATGAAAAGTTATTATCCAAGTTTTAACGAGTAATTGACAGAGAAAAATTTGATTTCGAATGATCTCATTATTTGTTTTCGCTAACAGTTGCATTGTTATTTTCTCTTTCTCCGTTCTCTATTCATGACATTGCGTGTTTTTGACAAGTTCAATATCTGCAGACTATATGACTGCAATAACTTATTAAATCTAAATTAAACACAGCTGAATCAACTTACTAAGCTTTCAAGGCAGCATTGTCTTTTATTTTTAGAAAAAGAAACTATTTAGCAAAAAAGAATCAGCGTCTTGATTCTGATATTGGAAGTGACTATTTCGATTAATTAATTTGCATTTTTTTTCAAATAGTCATTACCCAACGTGCTGTACAGAATATTGCATATAAATGTTGAGCAATAGATAATAAGAGTTCGTTCTAACTGTATGCGTAAAAATAGAAAAATGATTAAAATTAATTACACTTAAATTTAAAACAGTTTATATCAAAGAGTTATATTCGTGAGATAAACGAAACCCTAAAAACACTTTATAAAAATGTTTCTAATGCGAGAAATAAGTGCCGTTGAATGTTAAGTTTTGTATTTAAATTTATCCCAAAGTTCACACTGATAGAAACTTTAATTAGAACAGAAATTGCTGTATGTATGATCCATGAACCCAATTCCCGAATTTTACAACTTGATTGCTAGTACGGAAATATAATACTATGCATACACTACAGCTAGCGGAAGAGATATAGCTAATTAAATTCGAGTTCTTTAATATTTTTTCTCAAAAACGACCATTTATTTTTTTGTCTCTAACAATGGACATCTTTAGAAGTTTTTGTTCATTATTTTATAAATTATCTATAAAATGCACGTAAAATTAAGTAAATAGCAGCTCAGTGATCCACTCGTTTATATTGCATGTTTTAATAGTATTTCGTTTGTAAGTTAGTTATAAAGAATAACAGCCAGACATATAAACGATTTTTATAAAATAATCAAATCGTGTTCAGTCATTCCAAAACGTGTAAATATTTCAAAAAGTGAAAGTCATAAATGTTCTACTATGATTTCAATACTTTTCATTTATGTATATCAAAAAAAGAAAAAAAAGAAAAGAAAAAAAACTTATGTAACCTGAAAATTAAATTATACAGACGGAAATAAATGGGATATACATACATATCATTTGTTATGTTTTCCCTTGTCAAATATTTCAGTCACGTATCTGTTTCATAACTTTGAGTGAAAAGTGTACGTGGTTCTAATATTTCTTATTAGATTTTACTTGTTACCAAGCATGATGTTACATCATTATGAGACATCTATGTTGTTCGGCAAATATATAAATATATATATGTATTTCTCTTTTTAGAAGAATTTCGATGATGAAATTATGGTGTAAATTTTTTACTGCGGGACGGTTTGCTGCATAAATGATTTAGAACGTTGTAATAATTGACATCCGTTGCCTGTCATAATTTCTACTGTAATTAAATATAATTTTTTAATTTCGACATAGAAAATAAACGTAGAAATGAATAAATTATTTTTAAATGCACGAAGAACACATTTTGATTAAAATATATTGAAATGGATTAATAAGAACAAATATCATTTATTTTATAAAATCATTATATTTATTACAAAATGATTTGCATAGAAATTTATTCGAAAAAAAAAAAAAAAAAGTTGATTTGAATTTAGATGCTTAGGATGCAACTCGTTATCCATTTTCTAAAGTATGTTTTAAAGTAAGGGAAAAAAATTAAAAATATATATTATTTTACTTATTTTATTATCAGATACATACAACAGAGCAAAAACAAATAAAAATTTAACATTTACAACATTTACCTCTTTGGCAGTTTTATGCTAATTACTACAAGAATTTCAGATGTTGTGATATTTTATTACAACCTTTTATTTAGCTCAACTTGTTTTTTATATACAGATAGAAATTTTAATCATACTTTCAGTTACTTCTTGATAAGCTATAATTATAATATTTGTGTATACTGGTCTGTTCCCGACGGCAATATAGCATTTTTATATTTTTAGAACAGACTTATAAATCAGTAAATTAATTTTACGTCGTTTTCCCACTATCCAGCGGCAGGTGATAAATTTCCAAATAATATTTTTGGTTATACCTGTTTACGATTTATCAAAACAATGCAGTCAATTATGCGCAAAACCATGCTTTCCATCTCCAAAGTATGCCAACTGGCTGTGAAAGTGCAAAACGAAATATTTTAAACAATAAAAAAATAGAATAGAAATAAAATAAAGTGTGTAATATATTTAAAAATTTGATTTTATCATGTAATAGCTTAATACTAAATGAACTATTAATATTTTTTTTTATTAATTTATTTATAACTATACGTTGAAATAAGAATTTAGAAATCCTTACTTTGGAGAATATATAGTTTAAATAATGCTTTTTTCTCTCCTGTTGCCATACCTTTTTAAAAATCGAGCAAAAATTATAATATAGTATGTGATAACTTCCCTAAGCCGCGCTTTCGATTATGCGTAAATCAAAGCATTAAATTTTCTATACACCGGACCGACGCCAAATTAGCATATTATTGTAACGGACATTTTTCGGAATTATATGAATTGCAATTCTGAAATTAAGAGTCAATTTAAAGATAAAAATTGAAGGCTTATAAAAGAATGTTTTTAAAAATAAAAACAATTTTATTTTTATACTATTATATAACAAAATATCATTCTAATTGGCTCTGATAAAATAATTGTTTTAGGAAAATTTCCGTAACATTTTAAAATGATTTAATGTAAATTCAAAATCCTCTAAAATTGTACACCGAATTGTATATTGTGTTAAACCAGCTTCATCTTTAATAACTTAAATAGTACATATCCTCAGTGACAATGATTTCTTTTTATATAATAACAAACAAAACATCAGTTTATTTCGGTCTAATAACTGACTGATTTACAAACTGTAAACAGAGTCGCAAAGAATAAATGACAAGATTAGTACAAATAATCCCTTACAAAGACTTTCTTTCTATTTATGTTATTTATCGCAATTCGGGCTTACGCTTGCTTTTTTCCCAAATTGTCTCTTTCAGCTGATTTATTTCATTAGATAGTATTTAAACTATCAATTGTTTAGCAAAACAATGTATAGAGAGTTTTTCAATTTTCTCTAAAGGTTTATTAGACTTTTTTTTCAAGTTTCAAAGTACAGGGATGATCAGCTTTTATACATAAGATGAATACATAAAACTATTATTCCTCATCATATTATAATAATTTATTTTGTCTTAAAATCACATGACTCATTTTTACTCAATTTACTTTGTTCTACCGAGAAATTTATTCGCGTTTTTTGATCAGATAAGCATGTAAAGTAAAACTTAAAAATTCTTACATTTTTCTATTGTTACAGTTTTATTTATCTTCAGGCTTAGATATTTTTCAACGTACAGATTTTAGGAACACAAAGCACCTGTTTTGTTTTTACTTATAGACAAAAGTATAAACACATATTCTTAATATTTAAAAGAACAAGTTTAATGTTATATAATAAAACCTTTCAATACTTTTGTAATTTTTAAAAATATTGTACTAAAATATATAAATGCAAGTACAATTTTGTATGGTAATTTTACTATACGAGCTCGAATTCATGTTATAACTAATAAATTTGCCACAAAAATCAAAAGTATATAACTTATCAAATAAAATAAAGAACTTCTTTGAAGTTTATGATGCATACGTAAAAAATATAAGAAATATAAAATAACCACTGAAACAAATAAAACTAGAACTTTAACAATAACAGCTCAAAATATATACCAATTGCAAAACTATCCAAATATGATACAAAATTCCAAAATTTATTCAGTAGTTTTACTTAGTACACAAATCTTCTCAATAAATGTAACTTATATTACACCACGCGTCAATAAACATCAAACCATTAAAAAAAAAAAAAAAAAAAAAAAAAAAAGTTCTTCAATGTTTAAAGAGCTGTTCCATTCTCGTCGTCAGATATTTAGTGATAATATATTCCTAAACCTAAACTATAATTTCCAACAAGGCTATGTGAAAACTTTCAAATCTTTCATTAGTAATTACACTTACTAGCAAAATTTCAATTTTTACGCTGTCGAATTTGTAAAATATATATATATATATATACTGTCAAATGCAATTTTTTTTTAATGTTTTATCTCAATTTACTGATTATTTACGGAATTTAAAATAATTTATAAGAATTGAAACTTTTAAATCTGTGTGCAACGGAATTACGAAGGATTAGCAAATTTGCACTCAAAACAATGTGAATAATTCAGCTTTTTTTGCGTTCCCGTGTAATATTCCAAAACTAAATTGCCAAACGAGATTAAAACTTCACAGATAAATATGTATATATAAACTAAGTTTACGGCGTCAGGTGCTGCCATCCAAAAAGTCTATAAGCAACTACTCCATTTCTTCCGGTCAAAGGTCCATTCAACCTCCAGATCTCTATCCCTCTTCCCTTTTTTAACACTTTCCAACCTAGTTGAAAAGTGTTTATGACTTCGGTTTGTCTGGCCGTCTGCCGTCTGCCGTCTGCCGTTTGGCCGTCTGTCCGTGCTCTAACTCCGGCAAATATGCTCGGAATGCTCTGCAATTTTTATATGTTATAGTCGTTATCTATAGCATGTTCCCTATTTCAACGGAAGTGTGTAGCACTTATACTTTTTTTACAGGGACACTCAAAAGAATTCCATTACATTGCGGTCTATGGGGAAAAATCACTTGAGGTTTATTTAAATAATGTTTCACTATTTTAAACGCATTTGTTACGGTTGGTTTCAACAAATTTTTTTTTTTAATCTACATTAATTATTTAAATCACTTTCTCAACATTTATTTAAAAGCACTCTTTTTTTCTGTTTCTAATAAAAATTTAAATAAATAAAAGTAATTGTGTTTTTATTTTTTCTTCTTTCTTTTTCTTTTTGCAAAGTAATTTCAACGTTTATAGTCTAACGTAGCTTCCTGTTTTTCAAATACGAAAAGCAGACAGCAAGGGAGGGATGTTTTGTCAGTAGACTGCACAGGTGGAAAATTTGGAGTCATCTAGTCTGACTTTGATATAAGAATGACCGACCGACCGCCCTGTATAAGAATTACGTTATCTTATGAGTGTACTATACACGCAATTAGGCTTTGTAAGTTTACGTCAGGCCTCAATTGGCTCTGCTATCAGGCGGATAGCTGGCGCCCATGTAAACAGAGGCTAACAGGACCCCCTTCAGCACACGCCATGGGGGTGATGCATGGTTTCCTTCCCCCATGAAGCGGCCGGCAGAGTGGAGCGGCAAGCTGTAGTCTTCACGATGAGTCCATTTTTCCTTTTGTTTCCATTCCCGTACCCCTGGCAGAGTGGATCGGTCCCGTTTTTCAAGCAGCGCGGGAGAATGAATGTTTACGACACTTGTTGCTTGGCCAAGAGACCTGTCGTTTGACTCGTAAAAAAAAATTCGACTTATTACGGGGCTCGAAGATTGGCCTGTGGGCTGGATCGCGAAGTTGTTGAAGGCGGACAGGTTTCTGGAAGATTTTTTTTTTGAGAGTGGGGCATTGATGGCCCTACATTAACCATCCTAAATCATGATGTTATGATGAAAAGAGGCTATAAGAGCATTTTCGAATTGCGGATCCATAACTGTTAACGAGAAATTAAGAAGAAGATATGTGTAGCCTATTTTTTTTTGGCGTAGTGGCGTTCCAAGATTATGACTTCTTAACCATCAGAAGTGATCATAGATATTGAACTAAACCGGTCGTTAGAAGTCGTAGTGTTCTGAGTTACGGTGATGGCTATCTTCGAATAAAACACATGCTTCAGGAAGGTGAAATTACTGATTCCGACGGTGAAGTTCTGGACCGTAGAACGATTTTCCCCTCCGGACTAGATAATGGACCTAGTAGTTGATGGCAAGTGATGCAGTGAGATGAGAGGATTGATGAATGTTAGCTTGAAACCATGTCTGAATTTTTCCCCAGCCTGAATACTCCAGCTTAAGTGCTTCATCAGATTTTGAAAAAGGAGGAAATGCTCCTAAGTGCCCATTGACTAAAATTGTAGAACTCTCTACCTGTTGTAAGTACTATTTGCATAGTTTTTCTTTTTATTTATTTGTACCTCTTTAAAAAAAAAAAAAAAAAAAAAAAAAATATATGTTTGCTATACCAGAGTTTAAAAGTGAAATGAATATCTTTGGATAATTTCAATAAGAATAAACATTATGAACAGAAATAGTCTGTAGGTTAATATATAATGTTTGTATGTTTGAACGACCATTAAATGGTAATATGATGGTAATTTTAAAAATATGATGTGTAATTTAAAAGTAACCAGTGAGTGGTTTCAACTTAAAAGATCAGCTGTTATATTGTTTTATTAAGATTATTTTTGATAACTTAGTTGCTTCATTATTTTAAATGTTCAAATAAATTGTGTTTTTTTTTTGTTTATTATCAAAGATGGTATGTTTTTCTTTGTATAAACCTCTAAATAATTAATTTTTTATATTCACAGTAGACCTATAAGAATGGCCTAACCTTTCTGTGATTAATTAAAAAAAAAAAAAAAAAGGGAGAGAAAATTCAACTTTATTAAATTAGGACTTTAAAATTTCTTAAGTTTAAATTCATAACTGACTGTTTTAATGAACATAAATTGAAGTTCACTCAATGTTATACAATCGTATTTTTGATCTTGATTTAAGGATGGATAGATTAATAAGTGAAACAGTAATATTAAATTTAATTTCATAAAATGTTAAATTAAACTTTAACTCTCCTCTTTCAGAAACATTGTTTTTCTAAAATATACACCAAAATTGTTTTATTTTAAAAAGTAAAAAAAAAAAAAAAAAAAAAAAAAAAAAAAAAAAAAAAAAATATCCAGTCATTATACACCACTATACGATTCTTGGTTAACCGATCGGATCTTGTTCAGAATCTCTATGGTTGTTCTAAAATTTTAGTACATCATCATATCCCTATTCTATTAACGGATTTAACTCTTTCCCCTTTTGGTCCTCATATTGGAGGAATTTCAGGTTGCCTGCATTTTTCCAAATTATATGATGATTACACTTTTGTTAATTTAATGTGTATGGAGATTTGAGCTTGATCGGGTTGGAGTGGAGTTGGGTGTTCTTTATGCAATCCAGTATGCTACTTGATTTAGAAATCTGTTGCCCCTTACTACATTTAATATTGTCTTAAAATGATGAGTTCAAAATTATCATTGTTGTATTAACCTATTCGGATTCTTAAGTTTTGATATTTTGATTAGTTTAATATAATTTGCTACCTTTTCCATGGCAACAGATTTCAGTGGAGCTAATCAGGGTATACTTATTTTTTTCTAAATATTTAATTGTCAAGTGAAGATTGAGTAATAAATGAGCTTTTTAAGTTTAAGTAAGTTGTGTTTTAGAAAGAACCCCAAAACACCACAACAAATGGAGCCGTAACAATTCGGTCTCTGGGTTATTGATTTTTTTTTACTTGTATGTATTTATGTATCAAAGAGCAACTGGGTGTTTTTGCAATTAAAATTTTATTTATATGTTCAAGTGTAAAAAGAGGTCTAGGCTCTCTCTCTGTGCTAGTAAGCTACAATTCCCAGTCAAAATTATGCCTTGTGAGCATAACCTTTTCTTATTTACAAAAAGCATAGTCCTGTACTTAAGTTTTATGTATTTATAAGGTTTTCCTTTCCCCTCTCTTTTTCTCATTTTTAAGTTGTCCCCCCCCCCCCCTTTTTTTCATTTTCTTTTTGGTTTGTTTGTCATTTTCTAACTCTAACTATGGCTGATAAGCACTCGGAAGCAATTGCCACTATTCAGCGAAAAAATGCTTTAGTGGATAATTTGCCAAACATTCCCCCATTCAATGGAGAGGCCAGCTCAGTCTGCTTCTCAGATTTTTCTGAGAAATTTGAGAGTTTTGCCAAATTATTCGACTGGAATGAGGAGGAGAAAAAATTCGTTTTGTTAGCTAGATTATCAGGAGCTGCTTCTAGGCGAATAAAAATTCACAAAGCAAAAACATCTGATGAGCTATTAAAAATCTTAAAAGAGAGTTATACTTCACAGGCCACACCAGATGTTGCCCTCAGTCATTTTTTAAATTTTAAACAGCCACCCAATATGAGTGTTCAGGAGTTTTATGACAAGGCATATGATATGTCATTAAGAGCCCTTGTAATTGAAGGTATCCAGGGTGAAGTAGTCGATAAAAGCCGAACGGCTCTACTACACTCCATGCTGTTGAGCAATCTTACACCAGAAGTGCGAAAGGGGGTAATTGCGAGAAATCCACAATCCCCAGAAGAGGTCCTCAAAATTGCGCTTCTTGAGGAAAAGGCTTATAGGAGCATTAACCCTTTCTACAACCACCGCGAGGAAATTCTCAACCCTAATTTGACCCAAAACCTACCCTGTGCTGCAGTTTTTCAGCAAGATAGCTCACAAAAGAAGGAGATAGACCAACTAAAATCTCAAATTGATGTTTTAGCAGCTAAGATAGACAGTTTAGTTGATCTTAGGGCTAGGGATGTACAGGAGAAAAACCAAGAGGTAAGACCCGTAACCTGCTATAGGTGCTCCGTACAAGGCCACTATGCCAGAGATTGTCCACTAAATTTTGTCGACTATAATTTTAGAAGGGGAGGTGGTCAAAATTTCAGGAGCCGTGGGCAAAATTATAGAAACAGAGGTGAAAATCCTAGAGGGAACCACAATCAGCGAGGCGGATATAGGGGAAGAAGAGGTGGTTATTACCAAAACAATAGGAGCACAGCTGCGAACAGAAATGAAGAGCAGGCGGTAAATAACACCCCAGTAGCTAACAATGAAAGTGAGGCTTTAAACTATTAGTGGCCGGATCAGATGTGGTCAAGTCGATCCCCAACAGGCCCCTGGACCCCCCAACTGTGTATAGTATGTTTCAGCCCCAATCATATACATTACCAACTGCAAGAATTTACATAAATAAAGTTTGCCTAAATGCATTATGTGACACGGGTTCTGCAATTAATCTCCTGAGTGGTACTGATTGTAACTGTTTAGAGAATTTTGAAATGGAGAATTGCAATATCCCCATTATGACTGTCACCGGTGAGAAAGTTCACCTAAATAAGAAAGTATTTTTAAAATTTGTTTTTGATAATGTTCAATGTCAAGCTGAATTCTATGTAGTGGAAGGTAAATTAGCAGAGGAATTTAATATGATTTTGGGAATGCCATTTTTGAAAGAGTACCGGGCAAGTATAAATTGTGATACAAATGCTGTCGCTCTTAAAGTGCCAGTTTCAGGCCAATGTAAACAAAGCGTAGAAACCCCAAGTAATACTTCAGGGTGTAATACTTGTCTTGCTACTAATTCTGTAAATATTTCTAACTCTGTATATAGTGTAAATTCTAATAATAATTGTATAAATAATGATTGTGTTAAAAATAATTCTGTAAATATAAAATGTGTCAACAAAGTAGGGGAGAATTCAAAAAGTAGTAATGCCAATAGCCCTCCTGAAAATTGTGCATGTGAGAAAGTTCATGACTCAGTTAATATTGAAAATGGGAATCATAGTAGTGAAAATATGGTAGTTCAGGACCCGCAGTTGAGTAATATGGGAAAAGATGTTGAGATAGTCATTCAAACTGAGTCAGATAAGGAAGTTGAAAGTGTTGCGCAGAACTTTTGCATGCAAACAACATCAGGCGGTAGCTCTGAGGGTAATAACACTGAAAATTTTTCAAGTATTCAAAGTGTCGACAACATTCTTTCAGCAGCGAGTCAGGTAACTCAGGGTAATTTAGCTGAAGAGACTACTGAAATTTGTAATATTGATGAAAGTGAAGATTTGGTAAGTATAGAGGATAAGGTACCTGAAGTCGAGGAGGAGAGCAATGAAGATAGCAGTAGTGATAAAACCAATAAAAATAAAAATATAAGTTTCGCTGTGTTATGTAGCAAAATTTCAATTCCCCCGCAGTCAAAAATGTTAGCCCAGGTTAAAAGTTATAAGGAAAATTTTATTAAGGAAAATGATATTGTTATGTTAGAACCTTTGGCGAAAAATTTAAATCAAGGTCTCCTTACCTCCAGAGCCATTTGCACTAAAGAACATGGCCTATATATCTCATTTGCAAATTTTTCAGACAATAGTATTCATTTAAATAAAGGAACCTTTGTTGCCAAAATTCAAAAATGTGTAGACCAGTCAAATATACCCGTAACTGATAATAAATTAACCTATAATATAAATTTGGCCCCTCCAATTGGTGACTTTGATCACGCTGATCTCACTTGGAGCTCTGAAATTAATTTAGATCATTTAGAACCCCCATTAAAACTTAAAATGCAAAATTTTCTAGACAAAAACAAAGATGTATTTGCAGCATCGGTCTTAGATTTACCCGGCTGTGATACAATCCCGCATGAAATTAACTTAACTTCAAATAAACCAGTTAAAGGCAAAGCTTATAGAGTCCCCTACAAATTACGTCAAGAAATGGAAGACCAACTTAATACTTTGTTACAGGCGGACATAATTTCCCCTTCCATGTCTGAATTTGCTTCTCCGGTTATTCTGGTTCGGAAATCAGACGGTTCCTATCGACTTGCTGTTGACTACAGAAGATTAAATAAAAATCTTGTTAAAGATGCTTACCCAATACCTAACATTACCGACTCTGTTGATGCTTTAAGTGGGGCTAAATTTTTTTCAACGCTAGATTTAACTAGTGGGTTTTTTCAACAGGTTATTCGCCCAGAGGATAGGCATAAAACTGCTATAATCACCCACAAAGGACTTTTTGAGTGGACCCGTAACTGTTTTGGGCTCTCAAATTCAGGTAACAGTTTCCAAAGACTTATGAATGCTATTTTCGGTGATTTAGGCAATCTTGGAATTCTTGTTTATATCGACGACATTGTAATTGCCTCCAGTGATGTTAATTCTCATTTTGAGAAGCTTAGCATGGTCTTTGAAAGGTTAAGACTGCATAAACTTAAACTTAAGCCCAGTAAATGCACTTTCCTTTCGAATAAAATACAATATCTAGGTTTTGAGATTTGTAGTGGCCAAGTATCACCTATCAATAAAAATATTGCCGTAATAGAAAATTTTAAACCTCCAACTACCCGAAAGGCTGTTAGGTCATTTATTGGAACTCTATCTTTCTATAGGAGATTTATACCAGATTTTACTAAGAGAGCTAAAAATCTAATCAACTTAACGAAAGAGACAGGAAAATTTTCGTGGAATGAAGATGCACAGAAAGAATTTGAAGACCTTAAAATGGCTCTTATTTCAAAACCATGTCTTGCACTCCCTGATTTTGAGAAAGAATTCCATTTATATACGGATGCCAGTGGCGAAGCATTAGGGGCAGTGTTATCACAATTAGATGAAAATAACATGCTCCATCCTGTTGCCTTTGCCAGCAGAAAATTGAAAGATGCTGAGACCCGCTACTCCACCACTGAAAGGGAATTACTAGCTTTAGTTTGGGCTACTGCCCACTTCAAATGTTACATTGCTAATACCCATTTTTTCATCTATACAGACCATGCGCCTCTAACATTTATGTTAAAAATTCACGACCCTACATCTCGCATGGCTAAATGGATCTGCACTCTCTCAGACTTTAATTTTACAATCAAGTTTGTTAAAGGTAAGTGTAACAGTGTCGCAGATTTCCTTTCGAGGTATGTCAACAATGATAACTCCAATGATACTGTTAATTGTAATTTTTGTATACAAGTCGAAAAGGAAGTTACTTTTATGCCTCATTCTAATCTACTTGAAAAAATTGGTGAATTACAAAAATCAGACAAGAAATGCTGCGAGATTGCAAGAAAACTAGACCAAGGTGTAGAAATTGCTCCTAAATACATGAAATTTTTTTTTAGAGATGACATTTTAGTTTGTGAGGATACAAGGGAGTCAGCTATTTTGAATAAATCTGTAAAGTTAGTCGTGCCAAAAGAATTGGTTACTCAAGTTTTTGCACTAACACATGAGTCCCTAGCGGCTTGTCATCAAGCCTTTCAAAAGACCATTGATCGCATTCGTGACCACTTCTATTGGCCAGGAATGTCGTCAGATGTCAAGCATCTAGTGGAGTCATGTATTAGTTGCCAGCAGAAGAGAGCTTATAGAGCGAACCAGCTCGCCCCTCTGCAACGTATGCCGACCCCCCAGTTTCCCATGAACAAGGTTCATTTGGATCTCATTGGACCCTTACCGCAAACTTTTTCGGGAAATAAGTATATTGTCGCATATATAGATTCATTTACTAAGTGGCCAGAAGCATATGCGGTTAGTTCAACCACTTCAGATGTCATTGCGGACACTTTAGCTGATTTCATATCACGCTACGGTGCGCCCTGTTTTATTACGACGGACAACGCGAAGAATCTAATTTCAGATGCGATAGAGCACGTATATAAAATGTTTGGTATTAATCATATTAAGACCTCATCTTATCACCCGGCTGGCAACTCGCAAGTGGAGAGACAGAATCGTACTCTTAAAAATGCACTTTGTCACATAGTCAACCAAAATCAATCTGACTGGGACACTAAACTCAAATTTGCACTACTAGCTATGCGTTCAGCTGTCCACTCTTCAACTAAACTTAGCCCAGCTGCAGTTATGTATGGCAGAAATATGAATCTACCATATAATCTCTTTTCTCAACCACCTTCTTTTAATTATAATGATGCACCCTCTTTTTGCGAACTCTTAATCCCAGCTCTTCAAAAAGTATACACTGAAGTACATAGTAATTTAATTAAAGTTTCTGAGCAGCAGGAAAAATACCGTGAAAAGACAGCTGTTGATAAAAATTTTAAAATAGGAGATCTTGTGTGGTTATTTACACCCACAGTCGCCCCTGGTAATACAAAAAAATTAAGCAAGCAAAATAATGGTCCTTTTACTATAATTGAGAAGCTAAATGAGGTTAATTTTAAAATAGCGCTAGTTGCTAATCCCAAAAATTGTCAGGTTGTCCATGTTGACATGTTGTCTTCTTTCAAAGACAGACTCCCCATCTGGTCCAGTAAACCAAAACAAACAATTGGCCTGGGATCGACTGAAAACGTGACCATCGATTCACCACACCAACCGCGCGATTCTCCTCCTGTACGCAGGTGTAAGCGTAACCGATTCATTCCCTGGGCACCATATGATAGTAACCGCGCACCAGCAGTAGTGAACGTCAACAATAACGAAACTCCGGTAGCGCCGGAAGTGGAGGAAAGAGACAGCGACGCGACTGAAATCATAAATCCCTCTCCCCCACCTCCCATTTCTCCAGAGATTGCAGCGGCAGAGAATAACGAGATGTGCGTAAATAAAAATTTAGCAACGGCAGAAGGCAGTGAAATGCGCGTAGGTAAAAATTCAGCCACGGCAGAAAGCAGTTCAACTGCTGAGCACAGCGATTCGCGCAGGTCTCGTTCATCGATTCGTCCAGCTGCTAAATCGAATAGAAGTAGTCGTTCAATATCGATTTCTAGAACCGACTATTCGCTACGGGATAGAAGAGACCGTCCGAGTTATAAATACTAACTACCTTTTTTCGTTATTCAAGCATTTTTATTCAATTTTACCTTGTTTATTTGTATTTATTTATAGTTTAGTTAATGTGTATGTATATTTAATTATTTTTTTTTGACATTTTTAAAACGGAACTTAGTTTTTCTAGCGTATTAAAGGTTTGTTTTGGTTGTGTGTTGATACTCTCATGTAGGCATTTTTAACCCTTTTTATGCCTATACTTAAGGTTTTTGTCTGTTTTATGGTAGATTATGTGGTATATACCCGTCCGCACCCCGTTTTCGTAGATTTTGGGTATATTTTTGCAAAAAAAAAAAAAAAAAAAAAAAAAAGAAACGAATGTAATTTTTGTTACTTTAAAATTTTTTTAGGATGTTGTGTTTTGTATGCCCTTTTGCCGAGGTAGATCTGTTTAGTTCAGTTTTTTTTAATGCATCAGTGTTTTGTATATAACTTTTTAAGTATGTGTTTACTTTAATTTCTACATTTTAACTAGATAGATTTATTATTTACTATACAGTTTGTGGTTTTATTTGAGCTTAAACTTTAAGGAGTGTGGGCCCTTTTTCTTTTTCTAGTACATACTGTCTCATGTACATGCCTGTATGTTGTTGTGTGTGGCTAAAAGTGCTAAAATTAACTATTTTATTTATTCTACTTCCTATTTTTGTGGAATGTGTGTTTTCCTTCCTGGTGATATATGTCACCACCCCTGTTTTTTATTTTATTTTGTGGAATGTTTTCCCTGTAGTGCCCAAAAGGCCCGAAACTGCTTTTTGCTATAAGTAGCACAGAGGCAGAGATACTCTTTCCCATGCACATTACTTGTACGTGCATTTGTAAAATCTACATAATATCCCGAATCATTAGACTGTGTTCGAAAACAAACATGTGTTCTCATATAAAATTGTTACAATTGTGTGCGTAATTCTCTAACATGGTCTGTGATACCATAATTTGTGTCTTACAGATGTATATGTATATATTTTTTTTTGTGTGTCACCAGTTGCTCTTGTGTATTTTTGTATAATAGAATTAATATGTGTTTTACAAATTTCATTGACATTTACAGTGTTGTAACTATGATATTACTAGTACTTATTTACATTAATAGATAGTGTTGTAATATACTGTGATGCCAATTATTGAAGTTATGTATATAAGCAGTATAGTGACAATTAATCAGTGGGCACTTCTCTTCTTTTTCGGCTATTTTTTTTTTCAAAATTCAATTTATGTATTATTTACAGTTCTGTTGCCAGAAGTCTCAGGAAGGATGCAGTTATGCGTAGGAATGACAGTAGTAGGGAAGTGAGATTTCACAATCAGGTGGAACATGTGTTCTTTTACAGGTGCAGAAAATATCTTGGTCATTTTAGTGGTAAAATCAGCCTTGTGGTCCCTCCTCTGGTAGTACTCTTTTATGGTCATGTTTCAGGTAATATTTTAGGTAATGGTTTCTACGGATGTGCGAGCTCTGGTTGTATATATCCGGAATATATTGTCAGGGTGGTATTTCAGCGGTGAACTCTCTGGATCCCGTCCCGGATCGATGTATGATCTGTGTTTGTGGGTCAGTTTTTTCAGTGTTGAGGTCCCAGCATGCCATGTGGTACCAAGTTACCTTTCAAAAAAATAATTTGTTTTCTCAAAAAAATTTTTTTTTTAATTAGCCGGGGGGAGCAATCTTGTTACGGTTGGTTTCAACAAATTTTTTTTTTTAATCTACATTAATTATTTAAATCACTTTCTCAACATTTATTTAAAAGCACTCTTTTTTTCTGTTTCTAATAAAAATTTAAATAAATAAAAGTAATTGTAATAATTATAATAAAATCAGTTTTTATTTTTTCTTCTTTCTTTTTCTTTTTGCAAAGTAATTTCAACGTTTATAGTCTAACGTAGCTTCCTGTTTTTCAAATACGAAAAGCAGACAGCAAGGGAGGGATGTTTTGTCAGTAGACTGCACAGGTGGAAAATTTGGAGTCATCTAGTCTGACTTTGATATAAGAATGACCGACCGCCCTGTATAAGAATTACGTTATCTTATGAGTGTACTATACACGCAATTAGGCTTTGTAAGTTTACGTCAGGCCTCAATTGGCTCTGCTATCAGGCGGATAGCTGGCGCCCATGTAAACAGAGGCTAACAGGACCCCCTTCAGCACACGCCATGGGGGTGATGCATGGTTTCCTTCCCCCATGAAGCGGCCGGCAGAGTGGAGCGGCAAGCTGTAGTCTTCACGATGAGTCCATTTTTCCGTTTGTTTCCATTCCCGTACCCCTGGCAGAGTGGATCGGTCCCGTTTTTCAAGCAGCGCGGGAGAATGAATGTTTACGACACTTGTTGCTTGGCCAAGAGACCTGTCGTTTGACTCGTAAAAAAAATTCGACTTATTACGGGGCTCGAAGATTGGCCTGTGGGCTGGATCGCGAAGTTGTTGAAGGCGGACAGGTTTCTGGAAGATTTTTTTTTTGAGAGTGGGGCATTGATGGCCCTACATTAACCATCCTAAATCATGATGTTATGATGAAAAGAGGCTATAAGAGCATTTTCGAATTGCGGATCTATAACTGTTAACGAGAAATTAAGAAGAAGATATGTGTAGCCTATTTTTTTTTTGGCGTAGTGGCGTTCCAAGATTATGACTTCTTAACCATCAGAAGTGATCATAGATATTGAACTAAACCGGTCGTTAGAAGTCGTAGTGTTCTGAGTTACGGTGATGGCTATCTTCGAATAAAACACATGCTTCAGGAAGGTGAAATTACTGACTCCGACGGTGAAGTTCTGGACCGTAGAACGATTTTCCCCTCCGGACTAGATGATGGACCTAGTAGTTGATGGCAAGTGATGCAGTGAGATGAGAGGATTGATGAATGTTAGCTTGAAACCACGTCTGAATTTTTCCCCAGCCTGAATACTCCAGCTTAAGTGCTTCATCAGATTTTGAAAAAGGAGGAAATGCTCCTAAGTGCCCATTGACTAAAATTGTAGAACTCTCTACCTGTTGTAAGTACTATTTGCATAGTTTTTCTTTTTATTTATTTGTACCTCTTTAAAAAAAAATATATATATATATATATGTTTGCTATACCAGAGTTTAAAAGTGAAATGAATATCTTTGGATAATTTCAATAAGAATAAACATTATGAACAGAAATAGTCTGTAGGTTAATATATAATGTTTGTATGTTTGAACGACCATTAAATGGTAATATGATGGTAATTTTAAAAATATGATGTGTAATTTAAAAGTAACCAGTGAGTGGTTTCAACTTAAAAGATCAGCTGTTATATTGTTTTATTAAGATTATTTTTGATAACTTAGTTGCTTCATTATTTTAAATGTTCAAATAAATTGTGTTTTTTTTTTGTTTATTATCAAAGATGGTATGTTTTTCTTTGTATAAACCTCTAAATAATTAATTTTTTATATTCACAGTAGACCTATAAGAATGGCCTAACCTTTCTGTGATTAATTAAAAAAAAAAAAGGGAGAGAAAATTCAACTTTATTAAATTAGGACTTTAAAATTTCTTAAGTTTAAATTCATAACTGACTGTTTTAATGAACATAAATTGAAGTTCACTCAATGTTATACAATCGTATTTTTGATCTTGATTTAAGGATGGATAGATTAATAAGTGAAACAGTAATATTAAATTTAATTTCATAAAATGTTAAATTAAGCTTTAACTCTCCTCTTTCTTTCTAAAATATACACCAAAATTGTTTTATTTTAAAAAGTAAAAAAAAAAAAAAAAAAAAAAATCCAGTCATTATACACCACTATACGATTCTTGGTTAACCGATCGGATCTTGTTCAGAATCTCTATGGTTGTTCTAAAATTTTAGTACATCATCATATCCCTATTCTATTAACGGATTTAACTCTTTCCCCTTTTGGTCCTCATATTGGAGGAATTTCAGGTTGCCTGCATTTTTCCAAATTATATGATGATTACACTTTTGTTAATTTAATGTGTATGGAGATTTGAGCTTGATCGGGTTGGAGTGGAGTTGGGTGTTCTTTATGCAATCCAGTATGCTACTTGATTTAGAAATCTGTTGCCCCTTACTACATTTAATATTGTCTTAAAATGATGAGTTCAAAATTATCATTGTTGTATTAACCTATTCGGATTCTTAAGTTTTGATATTTTGATTAGTTTAATATAATTTGCTACCTTTTCCATGGCAACAGATTTCAGTGGAGCTAATCAGGGTATACTTATTTTTTTCTAAATATTTAATTGTCAAGTGAAGATTGAGTAATAAATGAGCTTTTTAAGTTTAAGTAAGTTGTGTTTTAGAAAGAACCCCAAAACACCACAACACATTGAAATTTATATATATCACTAAGGTGCATTAGAAAAAGCTTAATATGGAATAGTGTGTGCATAGCACTTATAGTTACTTTACAGGGGCAGTCAAAAGAATTCCGTTACATTACGTCTATGGAGAAAAATCGTCTGCGGTTTATTTAAATAATGTTTCCCTATTTTAAACGCATTGAAATTTATATAAGGTGCATTACAAGAGGCTTACTACAGAATAGTGTGTGTATAGCAGTCATCGTTCATTTACAGGGACACACAAAAGAATTCTCTACTGTCTGTTAACAATAATTCGTGGAAGTGCGTTTTAAGTTACTGAACGCGATTTTAATTTTAACTGGCTTTTTGTTTATTACGTGGTGTGTATAAATTCTGTAGATCCTATACAGGGAAGCACAAAAGTTCGCGAACACATTTCCGTATTATTTAACTCCAGACGGAGAATTTTAAACTGTGCTACGCGTTTCTTAACTGAACTAAAATTTAGCATCCTATGTAGTATATATACAAATCTATAGATCCTATACAGGGCTGATGAAAAGTATTCGGATTACTTAGATGTTATCTTTTAGCTTATTAAACTGTATGATTTGTAAAATTATTTTGGAAGCGTTGGAAAGTGTTACATAATCTATGCTTGACGCATGATTTTTCGTTCTTGTTATATCCTTCATAGAGTTCTTTCGTGGTCTTCGCAAATAAATAAATTAAAAAAAATTGAGTATGAATTTAATAGATATGTAATCGAACTAAGCCATTAAACATTTAAAAAATTAAAATAACGAAGATTGCTATAAGTAGTGAAATATTTTGCAAATGGCTTCTGACATGCGATTATAAGAAAATACCAAACATGCTTTTTGCTGTACTTGTTGGGCATTTTAGAAATTAGACTAAATTTATGTATAATTAATACGTAAATTAAAAAAAAGGCTTGAAGTCCCCCCTATACAAGTCATATCTAAAACAATAATCACTTATGAAATGTAATCTCCCAACTGGGAGAAAAAATCCGAGCCAGGATTCGAACCCTTTATGAGTTAACTGGATGAATTATTTCAGCCATATTTGTCCGGGATTCCTAAGTTGGAAGAGCATTGGCAGCTTCAGCCACGGGATTTCGGGTTCGAATTCTGGTCCGGACTTTTTCGCCCAGTTGGGAAGATTACATCTCATATGATTTTTTTAACAATTAGGATAATTGTAGTAAAATTTATCTAGTGTAATAACCACCTATATTTATGCAAAAAACGAAATAGAAAATGCATTAACATTCAATGTCTTACTATAAATTGCAATTGAGCTGTGATAATAGAGAGAAACTTCAAGACGAAAATTAATATTAACAAATGTTCTAAATTATTTAATAAACATATTTGTTTTTGGTATGGTAAATATATCTGTTAAGAATTATAATTGTCATTCTTTACCTATTTGGAATAATTATTCGAAGAATATTTAAAAATCATTAGACTATGTTGATGCTGAAAATACAAAATTCTTGAACTTTTAAGCAAATTAAATAGTATTTTAAAAATTAAATAGTATTTTATTTACAGTTAAAATGACAAGAAAAAAGTAAAGAATATGGAAGACAGCGTTTGTTTCAACTTTTTTTCTTTTAAATTACATTATCAATAATAATGAGACAAGCCAACATAGTACTAATCAATTTCAACCTATCTTTTATTCAGGAAATTCATCAAATTTATGTTCGTTTAACACAGTATTCGTTTAACACAGTATTCTGTAACAAAATAGGTAAAAATGCATCTGTCTTCACTATGTTAGTAGTAATTCTCATATTCAATATTCTAACCACATTTATCATCACTCTGTCACAAATAAAAATAAAATATATAACAGAGGTTCATTTCTAAATTTAGAAGTAAAACCTCGATTATATAATTATTGTAATTAGTGTTCACACAATCTTTCACAGATCGATGAAGTAGTTACACTATTACAATAATTAAAAGGATTATAAATCGTAACAACTCGACAAAAGTTTAATCAATTATTTATATTGTAACTGTAACAGACGTAATCCTTTTATTAATTAGATATTTTTACAAAAGCTAATACATATTTTCCTACAAGGGACTGACGGTTATTAAAATCCAAAATTACAATGTCCTATTTAAATTATTATTGCCTGTGATTCATGTGTAAGGTAGAAAGTTGTGTACTACGCTTACTTAGTTCCAAATATCACAAACAGCTGTTGCTGAAATGTCTCAAGTTGTAATACTGCTTAAAATAACCTTCCCATTTTGAAAACGCTAAAAGAAAAAAAAAAAAAAAAAAAAAAAAAAGACGTTTTTTATAAAGTAAAAATTTAGCGGTCTATTTTTTTAGTTTTTTCGAATATCTAAACCAGCCCGATTGCGGGCGAGGCCCGCTATTATATTCTGTTATAATAATATCTGCCATGCGGATTAAATGCGATATTTAAAAAAAATAATTTCAAAATTAAGCAAGTTGTACACTTTCAGAATGTTAAAATATGCGAATATTTCCATAATCGGATTTTTATCATGATTCAATGTTTCTCAAACTCATATATTTACTATTCTCCAGTACTCATATTGATACTCGCTTAAGTCTCTAATGACGTGATATTAATCTGCTTTGTGTACATACACATACTCATACTTCTTGTATTATTGCGAAATCAATACACATTCAATGTGAAATTTTGAAAATTAGATCCTTTTATTGAAAAAAGAGAAAACGTACAAATGATCAGAGAATGCAGTGATATACATGAAAAAAGGAAACTTTTGAAAGAGAATAAAAAAAGAATAAAAATACAGTTACATCCGAATGTCGTTTAATAAAAAAATTATTTTAACAATTATTTTTAATATAATTTGTTCCAGCAATTTTTAATAGCAGCAACTTTTGCTGAAGTTGGTATTAATTTTTTTAATTTATTATTAACACCTAAAATATATTGAACATTCTAAATATTTTTATGTAATTTGCATAATTTAAATTCTCCGAAATACAAAGACCTTATTGAAGTTAAGGTACATCTTGTATGACCAACATTCACATTAACAACAAACTCTTGACAAACTGCACACATAATCCGTTTTCTATATCTAGACTGGAGGGCTGTATTTTCTATTGGTAATGAATTGCAGCGTCCTGGCTTTATGTAGACATGATAGATAAGTCGGTACATATAACGAAACTGTCAGTCACCTGACGCACCAGCAGGAAGTGTTTCCACCGCAAAATCTTACAGCTTGCTACAACGTGACATGAACCGCTTGTGCGTCAGTTGACTGGCAGTTTCGTTATCTATACAATCCAGTCTATCATCTATAGTAAAATCATCGACGCTAAAATAGGTTGAAAATATGACGCTGACTCCAGATGTAATAGATATATATGAGCTATTACCAATAACTTTGAACCGTAACAGTTACTCGACTGAGGATGTACGACCCAAGTAGCACAGTATTTTGCCCCATTGTTGGTAGTTTCCGAAAACCGTTGGGAAGTGATAGAAATGGGAATGGACGGGTTGACAAATGGTTGGAAAATGGAAGGTGAAAAGGTCCCTTTAATTTGGAGTTCGTCTCAGCATGATTCTGTGCAGCGAACGGTTGGATCATTGTTGGGTACCATTGAGGGACCATTGTTGCCTTTGTTGTGTAAAGGTGTGGCAATGCGAACATTTCCTACTGTGGGCCAACGTGCAATGACAATTAGCCAACAATTAACCAACGTTGGTTCAACCATTTTGTGTTATTTGGGGAGTGTGAAAGTTATTCAGACTAATTCCAGCCAAAAGCATGATTTATTTTATAATTGTGTGTTTCAATAACGTTAGAATACTAATACATGATACCTTGCTGTGTCCAGATTAACAAACGTATGGGATGAGTAATATTTCTATGTCATTCCACACCAAATCAGAACTCGTTTGTAAATAATTCTATGTGGCGCGCTCTCCTGTCTGAGAAAATCTGGCACTATTCTGCCATCTTTTAAATTGGTGGCGTAAGCATGTTTTATGCATGCAGACCTCAATTATGTAGGCGTCTTCTCACCGTAGTAATGATGTTCTTGCACATGAGGCAATAATAAGGATCATGTACAAGAAAGAGAACAGTAATATTTCTATGTCTTCAACAAGAACAAGATAAACAAGTGGGTAAGTGTGATCGAAAATCGCTCAAACGGTTTTGTTTAATATTCCTTTCAAAACACTTTATCCTTTCTTTAATAAATCCAAATAAATCTCATTTAGCAAAAAAAAAAAAAAAAAAAAAAAAAAAATCATGTTTTTTATAAAGTAAAAATTTACGGGCCTATTTTTTCGCTTTTTTGAATATCTAAAACAGCCCGATACCGGCCGAAGACCACTATTATATTCTGTTATAATAATATCTGCCATGCGGATTAAATGCGATATTTAAAAAAAATAATTTCAAAATTAAGCAAGTTGTACACTTTCAGAATGTTAAAATATGCGAATATTTCCATAATCGGATTTTTATCATGATTCAATGTTTCTCAAACTCATATATTTACTATTCTCCAGTACTCATATTGATACTCGCTTAATTCTCTAATGACGTGATATTAATCTGCTTTGTGTACATACATATACTCATACTTCTTGTATTACTGCGAAATCTTTGAAAATTTTCGTTTTATTACCACTAGGACGTCAATCAATTTTATTTTATATTAATCTTTTTTTCAATTGGTGAAACATTTTTTTCATTTTCATTTTTCACATGGAAATTGTTCAATAGAAAATTAATTATTATAGAAAGGATTTCATTGTGGATTTTTAATTTTTGGCTACTGCTAGAACGAAAAATGTTTAAATTTAATAGGAAAAAGCTGTTAGAATTTTAGTTTTTTATCTTTATTTATTAAAATAATACGATTTTTTCAAATTTTATTATTTTGAGCTGCATAGCTGGTATTCAGCTATATAAACACAAAGTTTCAACTCAGTAAGTTACATAGTTTCTGAGAATGGCTCTGTGACAGACAGACAGCGGAGCTAGGGTTTCGTGTGATGAACGAAACCCTAAAAAAAGAGTAAAAACTGGCAATATTTCGTACTCAAACAAAGAAGACTATAGCTAAGACCTGTTGGATAAATTTTTGGAACGCTGGGAATACATTTTTTAAAGAGATATAAATTAAATTTATTTGTTCAACCCTTCAATTTGAATTTCCGTTTTCACAAAAAGTCCCCCATTTCCCACCCTCCACCCCTTGGTTTGATTTTGCCCACTAACGAACTTGACCGAGAGTTTATGCCCCTTGATTTTATGTATGAGTTTGGAATAGATTTGTGCAGAATTATTGAAGTTATCGTGTCCATAAAAAGTGACATAGATAGATGCATAGATAGATAAAGTTTTGAACTGGGGGTTGTTTTGGGTTCTGGGAGTCATGTTCGGCTTAGATCTGCAATTTTTTTCCAGAAATTCCAACATAGGGGAGAATATAATAGGTAGTATTTCTTACAAAATCTACCTAAAATAACAATGTACAGTTGGCCAAAAGCAAAATAAAAATCTCGATAGGTTTTCATCACAAAATTGTCTTATAACATGAACGAAAAAGAAAAATCATTCAACTGGAAATTACATCTTCTTTTTTCAATTTATGTTAAAAAATTAATTGCGGGGATCGTCTTCATATTAAATCTCAAATAAAATGTGAAATTTCAAATAAGAACAATTAATTTTGACAGAATATTATTTATTTTGGTAAATTTAACCTTGAGATACCAAACTGGAAAACATTAGGAAGAAGTTGAGGAATTATGAATGTTTAAAGTTTGGAATACCTAATGTTAGCTCTTAATATATTTGGAACTCATAATGCTTCTTTGAATCGATTGAAAACAGTTGCAATGCGGGTAGATTTTAAAGCATAATTCAAAAACTACTTGGAGGAATATTAAAGCTTGTAGATATGGATTTCAGTAAAAAAAAGAAAATGCCATCTTTTATATATTTTTGGAAAATTAATTTAAAAGAAAAACTTATTTTCAAATTGATTATCGGAAAATATAGGAAATGTATACATTTTTTAACAGAAACCAATTTCTAGAGACCTCAAATATGAGAATCCAAAAGTACAGCTCATTCCACAAGTAGTAAACTTTCACAATTCCTACACTATTTTAACGAATTATTCCGGTTTGGTAATAGAAGTAAAATTTACCTAGAAAGCAAAATATCTGTCGAAACTGGTTGTTTATTTTGAAAATTCAATGGTTTGGTACAATTTATGTATGAGAACGACCACCTAAAATTGACGTAATATCATGTTGAATGCCTATTTCTGATTCTTTTCTACGATAATTTGTACTCTTTTTTCCTTTTTTTTTTTTTTTTTTTTTTTTTTTTTTTTTTTGGCTGACTATACAATGCACATATCACGTTCCATTATTAAAATCCCATGTAGTTTTTTCACTAGAAGGTTGAGTTAGGTGTGACCTTGCACGTTTAAAATTTAAAAAAACCAAATAATAATTAAGCAAATATTTTATCTGCATAAAACCTAAAAGGCGTAACAAATGATTGTCGGACGAAATTAAAAATGTTCCGATTGTGCATTATGTTTTAGCAAATAATTTAAGACAAAAAAAAAAATGAAGGAATTTCTTTCTTATTTTCACGTTACAGAGACAACTATTTACACTGGTGTGCAAAACTTAAGCAACAAACACAAAATGCTAATTTCCGAACACGTGAGTACTCATAAGGAAATTCTATAAAGAGCAAGTGTAGAAAAGAGGTACTACCCTAACAGCACGGCCAGTCGATGTGAAATATTCTTGACGTTAGAAATGTCACAATCGCTACGGTGAATCAAAATATGGGATATTTCAATGTCTCATTATTACTCTCAAATGATTGTTAACACTGAAAAGCCACTGTGACTGTCGCTTTGTGATGGGTCACCAGGTGAAATCACAATGAAGTCACCTTGTGATTCTCAAGTCACTGTCAGTTGAAGACTGAACTTTGAAGTCATTGTGAGCATTGCATTGTGATGAGTCGCCAAATAATATCACAATGAAGTCGCATGGGGACTTTCCGGTGATCGAAACTCTATTGTGAAGTCATCATTGCACTCCTTTGTGAAAAGTCACCAGATGATTTCATTTTCTGTTACTTGGGAACTCGTCACAGAACAGCTATCAGGATGACTTTACAATGGAGTGTCAAAATGTCACATGAGAGTCACAAGATGACTTCATTGTAAAGTCACCTGGTGACTCGTCAATAAGCAGCAGTCATGGTAACTGTTCAGTGGAGTGACCAAATGAGAGTAAAAATGACACGAATGAAAGATATCACTTTTCTGTTCATTGTTGTGACTGTGATAATTGTGACCATTTGTGATGTCAAGAAGACTTCATATCGACTGTCTGTGCTGTTAGAGTAGTACCTGTTTTCTACACTTGCTGTTTATAGAATTTCCTTTTGAGTACTCACGTGTTCATAAATTAGCATTTTGTGTTTGTGACTTAAGTTTTGCACACTAGTGTATATTTATCCATATTAGACTACTGCACGGACCGGCTTACATACCGGATCCGAACCCAAAACCTCTATTTAAAATCAATCTGAAATCCAATTTCAAATCCATGAATTATAAACACTCCCCGCTCCACAAGAAAAAAAAATCCATATTTTAACTGTGTTACGGAAAATTAACTCTATAATTACGATTATTCCAATACTTAAATCATACAGATTGTCTGGGATTGTTTTTTTTCTCTATATAAAAAAGTTTAATAGGATTTTGATAAGGAATACGTTGGTCATTTAAAACGCAAAAAAATACTTATCCAGTACAATAAAGGAAGAAAATGGTGAATGATAAAAAAATTGATGTATTTGTATAATGTCAAACAATCAGCATTTTAGTTTATTTAACACAAGTTTGCGGCTGTACTGAAAATACAAACACTTCACAGAATTAATTCAATTGTACAAATTGCTTGTTAATTAGTTTCAAACTGATTTTATAATCTAAGGAATCTACATATATTAAAAGCATTGTTAAGAATGAAAATCATCAAACAACTTTTAAAACTTTATGTTACATGAAAACTAAATTATATTACTCCCTTCGGAGCAGAATGGTATACACAATTTGATTAAAAGTTTTATATTATTCACATATTTATTTCAAACAATATATTCAAGAAAACTATTTTGTAGAGGAAAACTAGAGAAAATTGCAATAAAATTATATTATGGACATAAAGGAATATTACTTGCATAACAGGGTGAATACTAATGGAACCAGTGATCACCAAAAATTATAAAAAAATGGATGCTTTGGTATTAGCCACACGCAAGTGGTTAATGGCCAATGTTTTTATGTATGCATGGTTTTATATATGTATGTATATGTGTATATATATTCATGTGTATGTAAATAACATAGTTTTAGTAATTACCCTATCTTAAATTATTCTAAATTTTCTCACTTAATTTAAAATTTTCGTCTTATTCTGTCTGTCTGTCTGTCTGTCTGTCTGTCTGCCTGTCCATGCTCTAACTCGCGTAAATATATACGTATAGTCATGCAATTCATATATGTTATTGAGGTTTACTATGGCATGTTCGGTATTGAATATGAAGTGTGTAGCACTTATAGTTTTTTTACAGAGACGCTCAAAAAATTCCGTTACATTATGATCTATGGGGAAAAATCATTTACGGTTTATTTTAATGAAGTTATGCTACTTCAAACATATTGAAATTGATATATATCACTCAGGTGCACTATAAGAAGCTTACTACAGAATATTGTGTGTATAGCATTTAAATTGGTTTTACAGGGATACTCAAAAGAATTCCGTTGTATTACGCTCTTTGGAGAAAAAATCGTTTGCGTTTTATTTTAAGAATGTTAAAATATTTCAATCAAATTGAAATATTTTAAGAATGTTAAAATATTTCAATCAAATTGAAATTTCTATATGTGACTAAAGTGCATTACAAGAGAATTGCTATAGAATATTTAGCGTGTAGCATTTATCATTCATTTACTGGGACACCCAAAAGAATTTGGTAATGTCTGTTAACAATAATTGCTGGAAGTTCTTTTTCAGTTAATGAACGCGTTTTTTAATTTAACCCCTTTTTTTATTACTTAGTTTGTATAAATTCTATAAATCATATACAGGGAAGCACAAAAGTTCTGGAGTACATTTACGTTTATCGAGGGAAATTCCAAAAGGGAAATTTTAAACTGTGCTACGCGTTTCCTATCTGAACTAAAATTTTGCGTTCTATGTGACATATATACAAATCTATAGATCATATACAGGACTGCACAAAAGAATTCGGATATTTTTCCGAATATTGTTAATAAATTCTGAAATTGGATTTTTAAATATATTATGCGTTTTCCAAATTGTTTACTTATCTATTATCTTTCACCTTTTTAAACGGTAATGGTTGGTAAAATTATTTTGGAAGAGTTGGAAAGTATTACATAATCTATGCTTGACGCATGATTTTTTGTTCTTGTTAAACTTGTAATTGATTGCATACGAGTCAATTTCTTTTCATTTTGCAGTTGCTCCAGTAAAATGCTCTCGGATATATTTCGATAAAACGTCTTTATTGTTTTTCGACACGATACAAGAAGCTACCAGAATTGTTCTTCCCGCTTTCAGCTGGAGCCTAATCGCTTCCTTTTGAGTATTCCTCCGTTACTTCTAAATTCGAGGCTTTGATTGGATAAAATCCATTTGAAGTGCGCATTTGTATTCTTCTACGAATGGATTTATAACCATTTGCACGTCACTCACCTTTTCTGTGATATCGTCTTTTAAACATAGCCACGGCATTAGAAGAATGAATTCTCTTTTTTTAGAAATTCACCGTAACGATGTATTTTATTAAATACCCTACTGACTAATTTCAAATTGCTATATTTTGTATGATGAGATGTTAATCAAAAATTTGGACTCGAGCTATTTGATTCTTTCTGGGGGAAAAAAAAGATTTCGATGATTGCCTTTATTGTCTTTATTCCCTCGGATCTACGCAGGTATGACTGTTGCTAATTATGTTCTCCCACTTAATTGCACGCTCCTATTTTTATTTATAAAGTATATGCCGGCATAACTTCAAATGAGTATACTTTTCCTCTCCAATATCATTGAATATATGGTCACTTGGAGTGTGCCATCCTTAATTCGTTAGCTATATAATATTTTTCATGGCTTCTCACATAAATAAAACATATTCTGCAATCAAGTAATTACTCTACACTGCTTAACTGTTACCTCTTCATATACAGCTTACATGTATACATGTAGATGTCTTTATACATATCCATAAAAATATTTTTGCAAATATGTATATATTCATTCATTCATTCATGTTCGTATGTTTGCATACATGTAAGTATTTGTTCATTCATCCATATATGTATTTATTCATTTATTAATGTAAGTACATATTCATGTATGTTTTATTATGTTTGTTGTCATCCTACGGATAATTGCAAAAAGAGTTCTGAATTTAACCAATTCTATGCGGCCAATACAAAAGTATCGAAAAAAATTGGAATGTTTATAAATATACATAAATGTTTTCAGAGACCCTTGAGTAATATACCTAATCACATAAGTAGTAATACTGTTGTACTTCTGTTTAACGGCTTGGGTTGTAGACTCTAGCCGCACTTTTGCATCAAATGTTTTTTTTTTTTTTTTTTAAACATTGTTTCATCAGTTGCTTTATATTTTTCCTGCTCATGATAAATATGAATATACTGAACTTGACATTAATATAACTTATCATATTTATTTCTATAATTTAAACAAAATTCTTATGTAAATATGATGATCTAAGCACTTGAAATTATATTAAACTTTTACATCTAGTCTTTTAATATTTAATATTTCAGTGCCATTTCATCAAATGTGTATAATTTTTTAAGCTGATAGAAAATAGGAATTTTGCAAAAATATCCGTTTGCGTAGACTATAATTTCTCCAGGCATCTTTCATGGAGTATTTAAATTTGGAATTAGTATGCAGATTGCAAAGCGTATTTTACGATAGTAAAATCCAATGTAGAAGAAATTTGTTGATGGTAAAACAAAATATGAGTCGCAGAAACTTCCGTTACTTGAAGGCGCATTGTGAAGGGAAAGGAGGACGTACAGATGTGGGGATAGGCAGCACATGCGGAAGATTCTGTCTTTTACTCATCATAATGTATACATCAGAAAACATGAGGTGGACAAAGGAGCAGCGTTCGTTTGCGACCGAAGCCAATTTTTCGAACACCATCTCGATTCGTGGTGACATCTTGTAGGCGATGCCCTCGCCCGATAAAAGGCACTGTGCTTTTCTTTATTGAGGTAAGATTTAAATATCGCCCCACTTGAGTTCAAGAATACTATCCGGCATAAAATATCCCAAATTCCAGTAGACATGTTGGAACGTGCAGTTGAACGTAACATCAGAAATCTATTGTATCATTATTGCATCAGGAACGGTTGCCATCACCTCCAAGATATTCTGTTTAAAATTACGTAATATAAAGCTTCAAAGTATGCTCTTTTATCATCAAAAACAAATGTTCTCTATCAACAATACCTTTTCTTTTATTTGCTTTAAAAAAATGTTTCTAAGCCTCGCACTGTATGTAGTGTAAAAGATTTAATAAAAACTATTATTATTATAGTCCGTTTACTTTATTTTTTTCTTCTATTTTTAATTTTTTTATCAATGTGTTATCAGAGGTTTTATATTTTTCATGATAAATGGAATGCACTTGCTAAGACTAAATGTTCTTATTAATAACACTTATCCAATTTATTTCTATTATTAAAATAAAAATTTATAAATGTGATAAGAATTTAAAACATTATATTACACATTGTTTTCCATAACAATATTCATGTAACTTAAATATGAAATCAACGAATTTAATTTCTTAAAATATAATTTTCTTAAAATTAATTTTATCATATTTTGTTATGCATCACAAAAACATGAGAAACGGATAGGTATGGAACGATTTGTTGTAAATAAAAAGTTCGTTCTTATGTACAAAATATTTAATTATTTTTTTCTTTAGAATATAAATTATTGTTCTAAGGACATCTTTTTCTTTACAAAAATTAACGGCAAAACACACATAACTGTATCACCCCTTACCTAAATATAAGTCTTGATTAAGATAATTAACACACTGGTGCTATATAATAAAGCAAAGAAACTTCTTAATAAAACCATAAATTCAAGAAGCACGTATTTCTTAAAGAAGTTATTATGAAGTTTGTTTGCTTTACAAGTCTTAATATTTGCTTTTAATAAAATAATGAATTACTATTATATTTTTGGAACTTTACATTTTCTTCCACATTGACTTTTTAAATTAAATAATATGTTTTGCGTTCTGCATATTAATTCATAGTTGAAATACTCGACAAATATATCTGGAGAAATTATCGTAAGGTTAAAATGATATTGTTGCCCAATTTTTTATTTTTATATGCTTCAAAAATTAAACATATTTAATAATATTGCATTAAGATGAATCTTTAAATTTTAAAAGACACTGGAATGTAAATTTTTTATATAATTTACAGAGCACACATTATGGCAATTAAATAAGTATTTTATGATTCTGGTGTTATTCTGGTATTTGGGGATTAAAATTTATTAAGATATATATTATACCACCTACTCATCAAGGGGCTAACAGCTTACATATTACATTCAGTCCAATGAAGATGGTTCCCTTTTCGGCCACTCAGTAGAATATTGTAATTTTTGCATCAATTTCTTTTTCAAATGTTTCAAATGTTCTATCTCATAAAATAATATTCGACACAGCCTTTTTTATACAAATTCAGCAATTTATGAAACACCACTGTCTGCCTATTCCTCTATGTACAGAGAGAAGTTTTATCCCTGTGAAAGTTTCGGTTCTGGGATGGATGTTGATAGCATGGCTGCCTAGCATCTACACGCGATCTTTGAAAAAATCCAGTTAGATTCACTTTTCATATCTTGCTATAAAAAAAGCCGTAAAATCTTTCTTGACATGAAGGAAAATATATGAAGGTGCACAAATTGTATGCAATGACACTTTTGGTAATTTATGAGGCAGTTGTTTCTCTACCTGTTGCATTGTTTCAATACTTAGGCATAATATGAAACTGTCTATTTTTTTGACACCATGACTCTGAAAAGTTTTTTAAATGCTTTTTTTTCTTTCTTTTCATTAAGTAAACTTTTAATACCTCAATATTGAATATAAAATATGTTTCTTTATTGGTGTTACAATTACCACTTTCGTATCTTTCAGACCATTGACTGCATTTTTTCTCAAATGGAGTCGAGTCAAGATACGTTTAGCGAAGCGATCGATGAACGTGGGCTGCTCTTTTTAAAATTAAAACTATATAAACTAGGTAACTGAGTAATAAACATTCAAAACTTGTTATTCATTTTTTTCAAATTCCTTTTACTGAAATTCATTAAAATGGATGTCCCATAAAAATCTGCCAACATTTCAAAAATTCTTAAAATACAGGGTTATTACAAATGAATCATTGGGTTTTGATACGTTACTACGTGCGAACTAGGAAACGTATATGTTTCCATGACAACTCAAACGAGAGGGCGTTAACTACCGTTTCGCGCTGCGTATGTGTCATTCGCGTGTGGTTTCCATGGTTGCTGCGCGAACGTCATATCCAAAATGGCGACTGGACAGCAGAAAGCAACTGGAACACGATATCAACAGTTTCATTTACCAACAGGATGAAGCTCCGCCACACTGGCACAAAGAGGTTCGTGACTACATTAATTGACAACTCCCACAACGATGGATTGGTCGATGTGGCCGAGATGACAAGACACTGTTTTCATGGCCGCCCAGGTCGCCCGACCTTTCGCCGTGTGATTTCTTCGTTTGGGGATATGTTAAAGACTTTGTTTACGTACCACCGTTACCTACCACTTTGGCTGAGTTTCGGCACCGCATCACGATTGCATTCGCACCCATCGACGCGACCATGCTGAGTAATATGTGGAGCGAACTGAAGTATTGCCTTGACATCTCCGTATCAATCAAGGAGCACATATTGAACATCTGCAGTATGGACGTCAGTTTTGTGTACTTTCGGTTTATTTTCATGTATAACTCATTGTTGTAACCCAATTATGTTCCGAAATAAACGCTTCGGAAATCCGAAGATTCTTTTGTAATAACCCTGTTAAGAAGTTGTCGAATCGGATTGCGGTATGCGCGAAAACGCTTGTCAGCGTGTCAGACTGGCGAAATAAAACAAAAGTAATCAAATTGTCTTGAATTAGCTTTTGCCATAAAAAAATTCCGGGTACTTTCTAAGTCTTATGGTGAAAATCGCAACAGGATACGATGGTTTCTTTTTAAATTTTATAAATTTTTGAAACATGAAAAAAATTATTGGACTCTTTGAAATATTTATTTTCCTATTGCCACAAAACACTGCACAAGTCTTATGATGCACACCGTACTTTTATACGACAATTTGCTATTTTTTGAAATAAATATTCGTAATCTGAAAGTACTTAAAAGTTAAGCCAATGAGACGGTTTCCTTTTTCTTTTTTTAAATTTTTGAAACGTGAACGGTTGAACAATTTGAAAAGATTATTTTTCTTTTGCCGAAAAAAAATCAACTTTTGGCAAATCTTATGGCGCAAACCCTACTCTGATGCGACAATTTGCTATTTTTTTAAAAACCACTATTTGGTATCGGAAATACTTATGAGACACCCTGTATTTCAGACTTTCGGAGAAAATCAGATTGAAGTTGCTCATACTTTCAAGCAGTTGCTGTTACAGGATTCTACATGTGGGATTTAAAAACATTCAGAATTTACAAATATATGTTTTTTAAATGTAATTCTAACTAAATCAAATGTGATTTAGATTCGTTAAAATTTTCTAACTGATTTCATATATTATAGGATTACAATTTAAGGATTTCGATAACATAATTAAAACTCATCACCATCTAACTCAATTCTATTCCAAAGCATACTATATTGTATTATACATATTGTACTATATATATATATTACATAAAAAAAATATTTTACCACCTTTTCTGTTAATCTTTCATATAATTGTTTTCTCACATTTTGATTAAAATATCATTCGACATTATCAATAAAATATTCTTTTATTGTAATTTCTTATTTAACGCTGAATTTATTAATATTATTTTCATCATAATCTTGTATTTTTTAAATCAAATTTTCTTACACATACACATGTTTATACGTATAAATTCAATGATGGATGATAAGTAAAAAAAAAGTATTAATATAATCTTAAAATTTTATGTGTCTGTCCGTATAAAAAGCATTTATAAAATATATTTGAAATATAAAATATGTTTGTATTAATTTTCTGAACGTGATATTTGCTTCCGGTTCAGAAATACATTCACGTTCTGAAGTTAAATATTAGCGTTGTTATGTTTTGCAAAAAAATCAGATAGCGGATTTTCGTTTCAAAAGAATGAGAAATTCGCTGTTGTTCTCCTTTGCGTTCTTTTACACTTCAAGATATAAAAAGGATTATTAAAATTTTAAAACAATTAGTACTATATTTGTTAGGGACCATAATACGTTATCTTAATATTCGTAAATTTAAAATTGTTTATATTGAAATAAATGTTTGTATCGAAAGGACCGCTATTTAAAACTTTTGTATAATAAACAAATATATCTGTGATTACCTGTTTATAATTTATGAAAATTCATATTTTGTGAACATATTTAAATTCCCGTTTAGAAACAAACAAACAAAAATTTTGAAAATTTCTTGATATTCTGTGTATAATATATTAGTGAAAATATTTACACTTTCATATCGTATTATATATATATATATATATATATATATATATTATTATTTTTTTATTGCATTATGAAAGTAGGTTAGACATTTTTATTGTAGAAGGCTAATTTTTTACCATCAAGCCATCATGTTATAACAGGTTACAAAAAATAATATATGGACGTACTTTTAACTGTATATTAAAAGAATATAAATTCATATTTAACACTTTGGAAATTTTTCCATAGAAAATTTCTCACGCCTTGCATCCATAATAATCAAATTTTAATTGCTTAATAGGCTTATAGCCAACATAGTGAAAAAGTACCTAAGCCGGGACTCGAACCCGGCTTGAATTTATTCAATTATCGATGCTGGATTTTCTTTGATTTCGTGTTTGCTCCAGGGTTGGTGGCTCACGGAAAATATTCCAACTTGTGCTGCGTTTGTAGCCTTGTCAACATGTTATAGTGAGAAAGTTCCAGGTTGAGTATCGTTCCCAAGTGGTTCAGATGGTAGAACGTCAATGCGCTATACTGATGACCCGGGTTCGACTCCCGGCTTGGGTACTTTTGCACTAGGCTGGTTATACGCCTATTAGGCAATTAAAATTTGATTATTATAAAATAACATAGTTAAGACTAGATATCGTTTGTATAAATTGTACTTTTCGTGCGATGTACTTTCGTAGAGATGCAGCCGAAATCTCAACCTTTATAATTAAATGGAAGATCGATACTTTCGACAGTCTATGATAGGTAACTACTAAATTAATTTTCTTTGTTTTTTTTTAATGAAAGATTGTGATGTATAGATGTGCCAAATTTACTTTATGTGACCTTAATTTGTTATTATTAGCAATAATTTCAATTAAGAATTGCTTTGCGTGCATGTTTATTGATAAGTTGGATATATGCTTTAGGACAGCCATATTCACACTTTTCTATTTATGGGTCGCAAATATATTCAGTTGAAGTCAAATAATTACATTTAATAAAATGTACTTAAAATATATTGATTTTGTTTTTCAAAAATGTAGAGGGTTTGTACGAGAACTAATGTGAGTGAGTCGATTAGAAGATATTTATTGATCCATTCTGTAAAATACAATAAAAGATTTCAAATATGGCTCCCCCTTCGTCGACACATCGATTCTATCGAGATTTCCATGTATCGAAAGCATCAAGGTAGGCCTTTAGAACCTAGGTGCAAGCTTTTTTGATTTTGTCAACTGTCTCAAAATGATGCCCTTTTATGGGAGTTTTCAAGTGAGGTAACAGGAAGAAGTTGGTACGAGTCATGTCAGGACTCTAGGGTAGCTGAGGAACTGTTGTCACGCTTCGATCGGCCAGAAAGCGGGAAAGGCAGTGTGGGACGACGCGTTGTCATGGTGAAGTTTCCAAACGTCCTCGATCTACTGTGGACTTGCCGAGTTTCTTACAAAAGTCGATAGCAACCCTTTGCGTAATCGAGCTGCATCGGCGCTTGCATGGCAGACAAAAACAAGGTTCACGAAAACGCCGGTCCTTACTATCTGGATGGTCAGAGACGACTGAACGAACACGCATGTGTAAACAAACTCTTCCCTTCACCAATCCCCACCACTCTGAGCGCGCTGCTACATGTATTCGGTTCACAATAAAAGCACCTAGCATTAGTTCTCCAACAAACCCTGTATGTAGAATTATTTTTCTAAATATTATTATGTAAATAGTTTTATATATAAGTAGATCACCTTATTTCTACACATGGCGAGAAATTTATTTTTATACTTTTGAAAATTAAAGACTAAAAGTAATGATTGAACAAAATGGCCATTAAAACAATTATTTAGACATCCGAATTAAAAAATATAATTTCTTTATAAATAACCGTATTATGATGAGAATTTGTAAAGGGTGGGATTTGCACAAACAGGAAGTAATGTGAAGTGTCAATATTTTTCATTGTAAGATGCCAAAATAATATAAGTAATTAAAACAGAAGAAATTTCGTTTCAATTCATAAAATAAATATTGTTAAATGGGAATATATTCCACTATGATATGCAAAAACCTTTCCAAATAGTAGGTGTAACTTAATTAAAAGGAACAAAATTTTGTTGTTTTCTTTAATTTCTAAATATTGCAATTAAATGTCTTTACAATGAAAATTGTAATTAATTACAATTACAAATTAATTTATGCATACTTTTTCATTGTAAGAAACAAAAATATTTATTTATCAATTGAATAATTAATTAATAATTAATAATGTAGTTTTTGAGTAAGAAAGTAGTAACTATTTTGTCAAATTGCAATATTTTTCTTAATGAAAATCTAAACAGAGTAAAACAAAAACTATAAGAACAAAAAACTAATTGGCATTTTCATATATGATATCAACAACGAATCGGAAAAAGATCAAATGACATCGGGAAAATCTAAGCAAGAGACCAATTTATCAGAGACAGTAGGCAAATGCTTAAAAAATGCTCCAATCGTAGTTGGGTTGGGATGGTCAAGAGAAGGTTTGCCTTGCAGACAATAAAGACTTTCCTGCTACCACGTGGAAGTAAATGTCGCCAGGACGAAAGGTACACTACTAGTCAAAAATATTGCAAGATTGAAACTCCGGTAGTGCTTTCAAATTATGAATATATACAGGGTATTCATTCTCAAAGCTTTTCAATGTCTAATTCCTAAACCATTAGTCATAGACATATAGTTCAATTCGAAAAATCTTTTAAATGACGTAAAGAAGTATTCTAAAAGCGATTTGGGTCAATAAAAGCATTTCTTAAAAAGTTACGAAATTTAATTTTTTTATAAGGTTCTCCGGTCCTATAAATGATATTCTCCATTGGACACCGTTAAGAGTGGGCACCCTCTCTCTATATATATATATTACATTGTGAACTGTAGATAGTGTACTCGGTATATAATCACTGGATTTCTCTCTCCACTCAAAATCATACCTCACTTCATAAATATGTCCTACATAAAAAGCTTGGGCATTATAAAATTGGCAAAATATTTTCTATCATATGGTTTGATAGATTTATCGCAGTCGCCACCAATTTAAACTGAGTAACGGATCGTATGTGGTGGGTATTTCTCTATTTAACACAATCGAATTCAATATTCATAAAGAAATTACGCTTATTAATCTTTTAATCCTTCACATGAACTTGTAATGTGCAAGAACTTGTAATGTGCCGAAGTAGCTCAGTAAGTACTCAGATATAACATAAAGAAACAAGTGTTTATTGAAGATAAACGTGTAGGGTGAATGACAAAGACTCAATAACAACTTTAGCCTGGACTGACAGTTACTTTCAAAATAAGCCTACTTAGAAAATATACTCTTCAGTAGCATTAACCAAAATGGACAGAATTAAAGTTTTCACTTACGCATAGACGATAGATTAAATACTTCAAACTTAACTAAAATACTCTTTGAATATCTTTCGCTGCGATACGCAAACTCTGGCAACTTTGTTTAAGATCAGCTAAATTCCTTTAAATAGTAACAGCCGGTGGCTGCCAAAGTAACTTTATTGAGATAACAAAATAAAATCTATCTTACCACTTTGAGCTTCAGTCTAAATCAACTTTACTCCAGGAATTCCAACTCTGTATGCTGTCAAGCGCCGGTCTTAATTTCCACTAGACGAGATACTACCAAATCCAAAGCCACACACTTTCGTTCCAGCTTATGTACGATTGCGGATCGACCAGAGAGACCAAAATTTGTATAAAATCGCTGCAAAACGCAGAAAACTTACAAATTCCAATGATCACACGCATTCGTCTAAAATTAGAGTAAAATAGCATATAGATGTATCTGTAAGCACATAAATGTTAGCTTGAAGATACGTTCACAATTAAAACAATAAGGTGTCTTTATGAGAGTCTCTAGTCCACTACAAACTGAGCATTCGCCAACAACGACGAAAAAATAATCATTGCTAGCTGAGAAAATATGGCCTTCAACCGTTGTACAACACACTCCTCCAGCATTTTCAGAAACTACATTACGTGATCTTAAAAAATATTTATTCCATGTTATAAAAGAGACATAAACTTCCTGGTAGCGCTTCGTTGATTTAAAAGATAATTCAAAAACACACAAATTCCTGTTCTGAGCTTGTGCCAACATTTTTTATTGTGAAAGAGCGAAAAGTTAATTATGAAATTCCGGATAGCCGATTAGCCAATAGAAAATGTGGGAACGATACATATTCTTCGCATAGCTGCAGAATAAATTTGGAGTACAGAGGCTTTGCTCAAAGGTGCGGAAATAAATTTTAGAATCCCCTAAATAAACGTAAAAAGAAATGCTACAGAAAAATCATATTTCAGAAAAATTAAATGTAAAGGAAGAATTTTGAAAATGAATAACATAATGTACATTTTTTATTTCTATGGTAAAATGAATGTTCGATACATTTTTAGACAAGAAAGAATTAAGAATTAGAGTTATAATTTAATTTAGGTGGAAATACATTTTTAGAACTCTTTTTTAAGATAAAGCGGAATTTTAAATTTTGTAATATATATATATATATATATATTACGACTTCAACAAAAAAACCTGTTGATTTTTATGGCTTTGTGATATTTTAATATCTTTTTCCGAAACCGGCCTGTGTGCAAGAGATGGTGTTTTGCTTGAAGCTTTTAATTACTTATAGTTATGAGTGCGAAATGGCAGTCGTTATTAAAGGAACAGATCGTCATTTGAGTTGCAAGGCCAATACATTATCGATAGCAAGTTCCCCCGAGAGTTGGAAAAAGCAATAGAATATTCAAACCATCACACTTAATTTGAAAACTCTTAGTAAAACGAAAAACTATTTCACTTCACATATCAAAATAATGATAATAGTTTTACCCTTTCCAGAATGTTCATACGTCCGATAATATCCCCAGAATCAGGCACAGAAAATATTTTCAAAAACTCATTGATGTCTGCACGGAGGTGAATGACAAAGAAAACAACGATAATTATGTCTCTGAAAACGTTCATAAGCTTCTCTAAATCAAAATGAAAAAACGCAAAGCCAAAGAATTTCGCTATGCGACACACTGTTTCGGTCTGTGAATGCACATGCGGGAAATATTTACTAGAGTAAGAGAAAAAATTGATGTAATAAGACGTAGAAATCGCCACGGAAAATCTAAGGAAAGATAAAAGAAGGCTTATTATACAGAACTACAATATTCTAAAAGAGAATTAATTTTGATACGAGAAAGCTATGACATCAGGGGTAAAAACATTTGAAATGCGAGCTAGGACCCTATAATAAAAAGATATTTTACGGTGGAAACATGTTAATTAAATGGAAAAAAATAGAAATTTAAAATATATTGCATATACATACCTAAATACATACATTCATTCGAAAATACACACATATATATATATATATTATATATATATATATATATAACATACCTTAACATACCAAAATATGTTTTAATTTCTGCAAACTGTTTTCCAGAAATGAAAGATAATTTAGATTGTTTCTCCGTATAATCAATTTTAAAATATTTTTCTTTCAATTTTAATTAGAAAATCGTGTCATTAGAAATCTCTTTCTCATTCTCTCTCTCTCTCTCTCTCTGTATATATATATATATATATATATATAAATATATATATATATATATATATGTCTGTGTGTGTGTGTGTTTGTGTCTCATTCAAAACCTCGCTATACTACCTACAAGCTTTATTCACATGAAGTGGTTGTGAGCTGCGATAACCAACTACAGACGAATACATGCCATACCAACACGTCTTAATGGGTTCTGCGTCAATTCGTCGCGCACAATTCATAGCGGAACAATTCATCGCGCACAATTCATCGCGGGCTCAATTCGTCGCAGGCTCAATTCGTCGTGGTATCAATTCGTCGAAGCGAAAATGTCTTTGAAGGCTATTATGATAAAAATAAGGATATTTTAGTAAAATTATTTAATGATAATTTGTTTTTCAGATATACAGAATTATAACTAACATTTTACAGGCGATTATGGAGGAATTTTTTTTTCATACGTGATTTTTTTGTGAGATGTAAACACATAAAAACTTTTTGTGATAGTGATTGAACTGATCGCTGCATGAATGCAATTTCATTATATAATATTTTGGTTTTAAAAGTTTTTTCATTTATTTCATCTATATTCAGTAAAAGAAAGGTATTTGTCTGTCTGAATTCTGCGTGTGTGCGCGAGATGACAAGCGAAATCTACCGCACGTAGAAATCTGAAAATTTGGGTGCGGATAGTCCAAGGCAGGTCCTGAAGACCTGAGACTCAGATTTTTCATATTTTAAGACCCGGGGCCTCTGGGGCCCTTTTAAGATTTTTGCATCTAAATTTTTAATAACGTGCCCCATTTTTATCCAATATTTAAAGTAAATTCTGATTTTTTTATTTGTCTGTTCCAAGCTTTTTTAAAAGTCCCAGTCTTTGAACAAGTACTCTAGCTATCGATATCGAGTCGAATGAGCCAAACCGCGTCTTGATGTGAACCTTAGAACCCGAGTTAGCTGCAAAATCCTTTAGTTACACCTTCCACCGCAAGGGGGCGCAATCTGTTCTTTACGAACATAACCGAAATCTGTAAAGCTATCGAAATCCATTCGAATGAGCCAAACCACGTCGTAATCGGTCCCATAAAACCCGATTTATGAAAGCTCCCCTTGTTGGTGAAACTTGGAACTAAAATATGTAAGCGCAATCGATATCGAGTCGAATGAGTCAAACCGCGTTGCGATTGGACTTGTAGAACTCGAGATATTTTGAAATGAAAAAATAAATTCTGATATTGTTATTCTAAAAGAGTGTTATAAACTCAGAAACTTTTTAAAATGTTATAGAGGGTCCTTATTACGTTAATTATAATGTTTGGAATCAGTTTGATGGAAATCCGGACCACAGTTTCTGAGTTCTGGAAACGGACCATACTTAAGAGAAAAACGCTGAAGGGGGGAGGTGGGGGAGGGGTGATGACACTGCCTTTTCTCAAACAACTGATTTAGACTACCAGAGTACTTGTTCAAAGACTGGGACTTTTTGAAAAGCTTGGAACAGAAAAATAAAAAAAAATCAGAATTTACTGGAAATATTGGATGAAAATGGGGCACGTTATTAAAAATTTAGATGCAAAAACCTTAAAAGGGCCCCGTGGGGCCCGGTCTTAAAATATGAAAAATCTGAGCCTCAGGTCTTCAGGACCTGCCTTGGACCACCTGCACACAAATTTTCAGACTTCTACGTGCGGTAGATTTCGTTTGTCATCTTAATAAGTAAAGCAATATTGATCTAATTGATTTCCATGTTCTCAATAGGGAAATTCACAAAAAAAATCACGTATGAAAAAAAATCCTCCTTAATCGCCTGTAAAATGTTAGGTATAATTCTGTATATCTAAAAAACAAATTATCATTAAATAATTTTACTAAAATATCCTTATTTTTATCATAATAGCCTTCAAAGACATTTTCGCTGCGACGAATTTATACCACGACGAATTGAGTCCGCGATGAATTGAGACCGCGACGAATTGAGCCCGCGACAAATTGAGCCTGCGACGAATTGAGACCGGGACGAATTGACGCCGCGACGAATTGTGCGCGATGAATTGTTCCGCGATGAATTGTGTGCGACGAATTGACGCGACACCGTCTTAATGCATGATGAGATATTGAACAATAGCACATTCTAGCAGTTATCGATGCGAGCTTAAAGCAGTAAAGATCTCAAAACACGCAGTCTTGCTGACGCAATAACCACACTCAGTTAAGAAACATAATTTTTATTTATCACTGTACGAAATCACGATAAAGTACGCTCAAGCACTCTGATACTACACTAAATCGATTCAACGGAGATCTTACACATTATAATATCAAAATAATGAAAAGATAAAAATAATAAATTCAAAGGAATTTCAGCACATTTCACACCTTCACTGATGTCTACATTATTTCACATTCGCAGAATCAACAGAATGAACAGCTTCCAAACTGGTGTAAACGTATTTTAAACCTCGTTTTCAAGGATACGAAACAGGGAAAAGGCCCTAAAACGTGCGAAAATCATTTCCAAATATCAACGAATATTCTAGAACTCCTGAAATAAAAACAGGCGATAGAATTAAAGGGATAATTGAAATTTGAAATTTTAGAAAACAGATTTTGAAGAGGAAAAAAATAGTGCTTGCTGACATGCAAATGAATCAAAAACTCTTAAATCAATTAGATGCTTTAAGAGCGGATAAAAAAAGAAGTATTAGCATTTTAAAACGATAAAAAATATAAAATGGTATATAATTTTGAATAGACTTTAAGATAGATTAAAATTTTTTGAATGTCTTACACACACACACCACACATATGTTAAGGCTTTATTAATCGGTTTATTCTAGAGAACAAAATATTTTTGTCGAAAAACTGACATTGGCCTTTTCGAAATTTACATCCATCTAAAGATATTAAACAACCTTAAGATTCTTGAAGTCAACTTCACAATTATTTTTATTCTTCACAAGAAATGAATTTAAATAAACAACTTATAATTTCAGCTTATTATTTCTGAATTTTTATTGCTTTTCAACAAGACTTTTAAAGTGGAATGCTTTAACCGGTAAAAATGACATCTTTTAAACTTTTATTTTATTTTATAAAAACGGAGCTATTTTTGTATATTTTCATTCAAATGGACGTCATTTTCAAGTCACCAGCTCTAAAATTAAAAGACAAATCTTGAAAAAACGAAATATTTTCGAAAAATGACATAATTGAAAATTCCAATTAGCCTTAATTAATTAATTAAGACTAATTAATTATTAATTAATTTCAAATTAGTATTTCGATTCTGCATTTCCATTTAACCTACATTGTAAAAATGATTTCTTATTTGAAATGTACTATTTATCAAAATTAATATTATAAATATTTTTTAAATCTGATTTTTTTTTTTAACTTCAGATAATCTAAAAATCTGATTCATTTTAAATGCAACACATTGGTATACATTGCAGTTAATTTCTATTCACATTTTCTTTTTAAAATTATGCTACAAAAACCTTTTAGTTTGGAAAATTTTCAAATCTCTATTTTTATGTATTTTGATTTTTTTTTAAACTTTTCACATTATGCTTTCTTTAAAATATACAGAAAAATAAACATATATTTCTCTTTCAAATATATCAGTCACAAATTTTAGATGCTCTTCTAAATTTATATGCTCTTTTGACTCAATATGTGAGTCTATTTTATTTGAAAATCATCTTTATTTATTCGATGGAAAATAATAGAATATTTTATTGGCATTACGGTTAAGAGTATTTACGCAATATAGCATTTGAATTATTTACTCAACGAAATTTAGTCTCCTAAAAAATGTCATACAGGAATTATTTATAAAAGTATGCGTGAAATATAATACTGATAAATATATCTTTATTACCCAATGTCTTCTTTTATGTATTTCTACATTTTTAATACTCGCAGAAAAATAAACATATATTTTTGACAAAATATCACCCAAAAAATACATATATACCCTTATTTATATTATTATTAAAAATACATGTAATTATATTACAATAGAAGATGTAAAAATATTGAGTTTTGGAAGTTTATATTGTGACTCCTCATCTATTTCATAATTCACAGAACATTAATTTATATGGTAAAAAATATGCTAAACTACATCTCTAAATTCTTATTTGTGATTTTTGCATGTTAGGCGTAGCGTGGAACAAACTAACATATTATGGAAGCATGAAATTATCTATATGATTTATGGAAATTACAAAGCAATTAAAATTGCAAGAAACATAATCATAAAGATTTATAGGAAAAGGTTCGGGTATTCAGCTTATAAGAATAGCAGAATTAATGAATATTTATCTTTTCTTCTTCAGGTTTCTGCGATATCTGCAACCCGTTTGTGTCAGAAATATGGGAAGAATTAGTGTTGTCTTTGAAAGGTAATGAATACGATTTAGTATTGAAATTCCGATGAATAATTAAAAGCCTAAGCAGTATAAAACAAGGAGCCTTGGATTATACATGTTCAATCAAGGTAGATGGAAAGGCAATTAACTCATCAAACGCTCTTGATAGAAACGTACTTAACATTACATAAAGTATGCAAATAAAGCATAGATTTATATATTGCATTTATGTTACAAGGACTGTATACATATTTATATACAAAATTTTGTTTTTATATGACATTCATTTTCTATAAATTACAAAAAGGAAAATTTTGCCCTCCGTCTAAAAAGAACACTAAAAAATTCCCACTCGTACACGACTGAAATGTACCTAGTTATCACACTTGATATTTATAATGTTGAAGTATTTTCCGGCACTGCAAACACGTTCTTGGAGAAAGTACAGACAATAGAAAGCCTGGTGTTCGTAAAAGTTAATAAAAATGGATGAAACTTTTAAAAAACGTATCTTTTATAGAAGTAACAGTTACAATTGATTTCAGCATGTAACACTTCCGTTATGTCAAAAATTTTAACAAAAGCTCAACACAGATCGAAACGCAGATAGGATTACAAATGCTAAGTGTGACGACTTACACTAATGAAATTCAATATTAGACGTAGTCTGATACCCACAAAGTGTTCCCCTGTGTTTTTAAAATGAACCACAGCGCAACGCAGATCGTAACGCAGGGTGAATTAGAAATGTCCATTGTGACTACTGTCACTAATAAGATTAAATATTGGACTTAGTACGACAACAATTAGTAACACTTCCTCTGTGCCAACAATTTGAGCAACAACACAACATAGATCGTTACGCATCTATAATTACAAATGTTCAATCTGACGACTACCACTAATGAGACTGGATATTTGACGTAGCACGACTTCAACAAATATCACATTCCCTGTGTTATTAGTTTGAGCAACAGCGCAACATAGATCGTAATGCTGCTTGAATTACAAACCTTCTGTGTGACGACTGTCACTAAATAGATTGAATATTGGACGTACAACGACATCAACAAGTAATACTTCCCATGTGTCAATAATTTGAAAAACAGAGCAAAATATATCATAGCGCAACAAGAATTTCAAATGTTCAGTGTGACGAGGTCGGCAGTGAGAATCAATACTAGACGTATCACGACATCAACAAATGATACTTCACTTGTTTTATTAATTTAAACAACAGAGCATTACAACTCGTAACGCAGCTTGAATTACAAATTATTAGTGTGACGAATGTCAATAATAAGATTGGATATTGGACGTAATATGGCATCAACAAGTAACATTTTATATGCGTTATTAATTTGAACAGAGCAATACAGATCGTAGCGCAGATAGAATTAAAATGTTCAGTGTGACGATTGTCACTAATGAGATTGGATATTAGACGACAAGTAACACTTAGATTCTGTCATTAATTTATCGACAAAGTATCACCGATCGAAAAACAGCTAGGATTACTAATGTTCAGTATGACGACGGCCAAAAATGGAATTGGATATTAGACGTAGCACGACATCAACAAGTAACGCAATCCTTGCATTCTTAATTTGAACAACAGTGTAACACAAATCGTAGCGCAGCTAAAATTACAAATGTTCAGTTAGGTACTGTAACTAATGAGACTGGATGTTTGACGTAGCACGACTTCAAAATGTAACACTTCCCCTGTGTCATTAATTTGAACAACAGCGCCAAACAGATCATAACGCAGGTAGAATTACAAATGTTCAGAGTGAAGAATATCGCTAATCAAAATAAATAACATTAGACATAACAGGACATCAACACCTAGCGCTTCACTTGTGCCTGTAATCACATAACAACGTCACAATATCACAACATATTTTCAAAATTGATAATAATATCTGTACCATCAATATGTAGACTTTAACGTGCATGAGTAAATTGAACAGTTGCGCAGAAAAGATCAGAACGCAGTATGAGAATGGATATTAGACGTTGTACTACATGATTTCTTGCAACAAAATTTTTTAAAGAGCTACAATCTACAGTTACGGGATGTTTCAGACCTAAATGTCGATAAAACAGTTTTTATTCATGCCCAGAATTAAAAAAAAGATGAAAATCTCATAACTTTCACTGCATTTCTGTGGAAACCACATAGTGCTACTAGTTAAAAATTCTATTTTTTTAATTTATATTAGCACCCAGTATATTACGTAAGTACATTATACTTCTTGTCAATGAGAGTAATATAATATATTTTAGCATTCACAAAAGAATTTTTCGAAATTTGTGTAATTAGGTGTGTACGTGATATGCTATATAATGTTCGGAGAAAATTCTAATTTGTAGAGGGAAATTCCAATTGGAAAATGTACATTTTAATTAAGAAAATAATTGGGAATAGATTAAGAAAATATTTTTAACGTGAAAGTAAAATACAAGAATATCCATTCATTTTGAATTTTCTCTGTTGACTTTATCATCTAAAATACGTTTAGAGAAGAGATTAAAGTCTGATTGTTTTACGTAAACAGACAACATTTTAATTTCATTTTAACTCACAAGAAATTCTATTATTGTCAAAATTTATTTAACTCTAAATATAAAAGGATTCTACGAAAACTGCTATTCAAAAGTTTATTTAAATTCTCCAACCTTTGTACGTGTAGGCGTTGAATAGAATTGAATTTGAAATTGTAAAACCTTTATGTTACAAACCATATATGAAATTTCATTGTCCCAAAATGTTACAAAATTCAGCTTAATAATGCTGCATTTTTCCATATATCTGATATCCTATCAATATTATTTATACGAAAAAATATGAAAGTCCATTTTCAAAATAAACGTGAAAATCAAATACAATACAAAAATTTCGCCCCTGTAAGTCGGAAGATAATTAAAAATATGTGTTACATAAATATTAATTTACTAAACTAATAACTAAATAATCACCGCCTTACTTTATGAGATTTACTATTCATACTTTAACTTCTGACAGATGAGAATCTGTGTGAATCTCTTTTAGTACAAATTATGCAGGTGTTAGTGCAGTGCTTTCATTTCATAAATAGGACTTTAAGAGCAATTTTTTTTCGTGAAAATGAGTGTGATAGGAATTGTTGTTCAAAGAGCAATAATTTGGTCACTGCCATAACAATCCCAGTGCAGGATTGATAATGTGAGAAATAAATGTCGCTTGTCTCCTATGATTCTGAATGAAATGCAATGAAGTCAATTACCTTACTTGAAAGTATCTCTTAATAATGTTTTATGGACTTGAGGTACTTTGATTTTGAACACCTCATATACGTATAGTACAATACCTTTGCGTTATACATGACATGTTACTGCTGCTTAACTAATACGTACTAAAAATTAGAGGGGATACTAAAGTTACCTGAGAAGTGCACGGGGAGGAAAATGCGCCAAATTTAATATGTATTTTTAAAAAAGTTTAAATGGTTTAATTAAATATCTATAAGCGTTTCTGATTAAGTCTTAAAACATTTATTCTTTAAACAGTTACTTTTAAGCAGCTAATAGTATTCATGAATGGTTATTTCACCCAATATGGATTAAAAAGTATATAATTATTTTACTTAAATGAAATTTGCTCAAGTATTAAAAACGAAATATGTTTAAGTATTAAAAACGAAATATGTTTAAGTATTAAAAACGAAATATGTTTAATTATTAACAGATAAAATATAAATTTATAAAGAAAGTTGCAATAATCTACAAACTAATATAAATATGAAGATACACCCAATATTAAAAATAAATAAATATTGAATCAATGATTTACAAGTATGTGAAAAGATAAGTTTAATATCACCAAACTAATGTAAATATGTAATTTAAACTATTCTTTGTATGCATAAGATTAAGTTATTAAAAGCATATTATAACGCTATGTATGACCTGAATAAAGCAGATGCTGAGAAATAGAGGAGGTGGGGTGTATCAAATATAATATGCATTTTTTAAATTTTAATAGTTAAAATAAAAAATATATGTACAGGTGTATATGGTTAATTCCCAAAACACTTTATCATAAAGCAGTGTACTAAAAGCAATTAAAAATACATGAAGCAATAATTTCACGCAATATACAGGATTTTTTATATAAAATGTGCAAAACTTTAAGAGGTGGTAGTACACATACAAACAAACAGCTTTCATCAAAGAATGTATGGTCGAAAATAAAACGCAAAGGTGCTGGCACATTTGGAAACTTGTTCCATGCAAACTTTAAAGCTTCATTCCTGTTGCGAGTTATCGAGAGACGAACTACACTAAAAGCACGCAAATGTGATATGGGGAAGGAGAAGAACACGTACGTAAAATTTTGCCTTGATTAGTACATAAAATTGATACACCGATTAATACACCGAGTGTGAAACTGTCAATCGCGGTAGTAACATATCGGAAAGTGTTGCCCTTCACTAATAGGGAAAATGTTGATATACATTTTATCTACAGAACTGCTAATGAGAAATTGGAAATGGCTTACAGGCTTAACGATTGTACGGGAGCGGTTTCCCAAAAGACGTTGGCCGGACCGTAAAACATTTGAACGCTTGCACCGACAGTTGTGTTTACAGGATCCTTTCTCTCTTCCTGGTCGGATGTAGGTCGAGCAAAGACGGACGGAACGTTAGTTGTGGAAGAAATCATTCTGGATATGGTGGCTGTTCAGCCAAGTACAAGTACACGATCAGTGGCTAGGTCATTACATGTATCACACTCCACGATATGGCAAGTACTGAAGCACGGACGTTTGCATCCGTATCATTTTCAGCGAGTCCAAGAACTGACTCAAAGGGATTATCCTCGTTGTATGGAATTCGCCGACTGGTTTCTGTAGCAGAACGCGGTAAATTCAAATTTTGGGGCAACTGTGCTTTTCACGAATAAATTTACCTTCACACGTGAAGATTCATTTATCACTCACAATCAACTTGTGTGGGCTGCAATAAATCCACATGCCACTTATTCACATGCTCATCAGCTACGCTTTTCTATCAATGTTTCCGCAGGAATAATCGGAGACCACCTACTCGTACCATATATTTTGCCAGAACACCTTGACGCGAAAAAATTCTTCGCGTTTCTACAACAGACGCTGACAGACATGTTGAACGCATTTCCCCTACATATCCGGTGGGTAATGTGGTTTCAGCAAGATGGAGCACTAGCCTATTATGTACGAGGTGTGCAAAACTATCCGGATATGATATTTCCCAAACGATGGATTGAGCGAGGTTGTCCTGTAGCGTGGCCACCGCGCTCGCCAGATATTTCATGTCAAGATTTCATTTTGTAGAGACAGCTGAAGGCTCTTATGTATTAGACTCCCATTGAATCTGCAGAAGACTGAATCTGAAGAAGGGGAAGTGCGCGATATGCCTTTTGTTTTTCAGAACGTTCGCCAATCCTTTCTTCACCGTTGTACCGCATGCATAGACAATGCCGGTCATTGTTTCGAACACTTGTTGTAATCACATGTAATTAAACTTGTTTTCGACACTTAATCATATTTTGTGTGGATTTGCCTCGTATAACAACATAACATTCGGCTCCATCTAGTACCTTTGCGTTTTATTTCCGACCATGCATTCTTTGAAGAAAGTTGTTTGTTTGGATGTGTACTATCACCACTTAAAGTTTTGCCCATCTTTTATGAAAGACCCTGTATATTATGGTTAAGTTATTTTCTACTTCCCAAATACTTTTGACATATGACAACTAAATAAAAATGTAATAATTTAATGCAATAATTTAATGCAATGTATATTAAGGGGAAGTTATTTCCTTCTTCGCAAATACTTTTGGCATTTACCAACTTGATATTTTTCGAAAAATAAAAATGTACGTCAATATCTTTCAGAATTGATAAAATATTAACTGCACAATGAAATTATAACGTCTGTGTGTGTTGAGAAAATATTGAAAATGATTAATTTCTTGCCATAGCATTGGATGAGCGACATATGCTAATTAGCTGACACTAATTCTGGGGCTTTGTTGCATAGCTAGATTATTTTAGGTTGGTAAAATTAGGGTGGATTTAAAGGAAAAAAGTTCTTTTAAATATATGGTAACCAAAAAATTGAAGTTAAATAAGCATACGGCCAAATATGAAATGGGTCGAAAGTCCTGCTATGCCATTGAAGCATTCGTTTCAAGATTCTACGATAACCCACGTTAATTTCAATGAGTAAATAATCTAAATTTTAAAAAATGTTAAAAAAATTATATCCATAAAAATATTTATTATAAATTAAAAAAGAAAATTGCCAAGTTCAAATAAAAAAATGGAATCCGTGTTTAAAAAATATTGTCATATCAATTTTCCAAGCTTATTTTTTGCTACTTATGTAACATTTTCTATTAAGTTAGTTTCTAAATATAAATAAGTCAAGTGTCTACGTATGATATTCTCATACAAATCATTCTCACCTGCGCTAAATACATCATAACGTGTATTTGAAAATTAAAAAAAATATATATATGCATGATGAGTTTGGCGGCATTCTTAAACAATGATTTAAATTCGGGAAATATTAGTTTGAATAAAAACAATCTCGGTTTGAACCACGCTCTAGTGTGTGCAGAAAGTTACGTAAACTATGGAAACAAGGTCGCAATACCCGTCATAATTTTGTTTATTAAAAACTAACGTAGCAATTCATCAGCAGTGTCAAAATTTCAATTTCAGAAAAGTCAAGAGATTGCTCTAAAACATTAGTAGCTTCAATTATGCCACTACTAGGCAAATATCATTAATGGCATTTTATAATTTGGGTTTCTAAAGGCTGTCATTGCAATTTGTCTGATTACTTATGCCACATCCGATCCACTCTTAGCATACCGTATTTCACTTCGTATGTTACATCCCTATAATGGATTTCAAGAAAGCGGCTACTTTCACTGGGAGTAATGTTTTCGCCTTCTGATTTTAATTCATGGCACTTCCGGACCACCTGTTGGCGCTGCTGATTTATTCCACATGTCTATGTGTGAGATGTTCTATTCATGATTGCTGGGTAGCAATGATTACATATAAAACAAACCAGAAAAAACAAAAGGAAAAAATATAAAAATATAGTTTTAAAGCAAAGGGTGACATTTATTAAAAATAACATAAACTATGCTATCTACGTAGCTATGTATCAAGCCTATACTATTTTACTGAATCCACTATTTTTACTTTGAATATACTATTGTCTCCACACATTGTGTCAACTTTATCAACACACAATATACTATTTTTTTAATTGATATATATTTTTAAATGAAATTTTTGGGGGAAACATGTGTTTATATAATAAAAGTGTTGCATGGGAAAAAATACTGAAAACTTTAAAAATATTTTTTTAATTAAAATTCAAACATATTTAATTTTTGATATAACTCTTGAATCACTTGCTTGATTTACAAAATTTTTGCACTGTTGAATACAGAAAATATATAATTTGAATACAGAAAATATATAATTTTAATTTGTCTTCAGGAGTTTTAAAAACATTAATTATAAAATTCATAATAAATTTTTAAGTGAAAAAATAATGTTTTTTCATGAGTGACTTTTGCATTAATTGCCATATTTTCAAAATCCTCACTCACTCAAAAAAAAAAAAAAAAAAAAAAAAAAAAAAAAAAATCCTGAAGACAATCTATTAGAAACATAACACAGCAACTCTGTTTAAAATTTCATACATATACCTTATAAGGAATTTGAGATATATCCTTTCAAATTTGACAAATCGTGAAAAAATTCATTGCGAGATAAATTAAGTTAAAGTTCCCGTCAGAGGGCGGGTCGCGTTGGGCATCACAAGGCAAAAATTGTGATATCTCCAGATTTAATAATGGTAAAAAATGCGGCTTGCGGTACTTAACTCTAAAAACACTGTATTTTGCTTTTAGCCAATTAAAAAAAAAATTCATTTTTGGGGGGAATTTTGTGTTCTGGACTTCCTTAAGATTTATATACGTGGTCGTGTAGTCTTCTTATTTATTTTGTGATTAAATTATTTTCAAAAGATTTAAGAGCTAATTTCCTAAATAATATAGAGCCCCACCAGTGGCTGAGAGGTTCTGCTCTCACAGCTGGTAGATGGGACGTGCTGGGTTCAAACCCCTGTCGCGCTCGTCGACATAACCGTTCGCAGTTTTCCGTGGTTTTTTTTTCGAACCTTGCGTAAATACGGGTTAGGATTCCTTAGAAAAACCCCCACGTAGGCCACTCACCCCTAAGGCCTATATCCCTCGTGTTGATAATTGGCCGTCATAAATCAACCCAACCCTAAATAATATAGTAACGGAAGAAAAATTGTTTTATATTATAATATCATGCTTATTTAAATTAGGATATGAAACTTGGCGTTAAGGTCTCAAAAAAATCTTTATTGCATGGATTAACAACATATTTTTATTAAATAAAAGATGCTTACTTTTGAAACAAAGAAAAGAGAATACATAAAGTTCACGTCCATTTTTAGTTCAGTGTGAATACTTCAAAATTAATGACAAAGGACAAAGGCCACATTCACGGCTAACAACTGAGATAAATGAGGAATGCCTCCTGCCTCTGAATATTTTTATTAGTTGACGAATACTATTCTATGCTGAATATCATTTCCCAGAAACTTATCGTAATAGAGTATAGAATAGAAGGCTTGTTACTGCAATTTAAATTTATTTTAAAAAAAATTATAATACAATTTAATTTTTATATAAAGGAATTTTCAGAGACGCAAAACATATTATCGGATGAATAATATATTTATCTAATTCACAAAATAAATGAAGATGATAATAGAAGTAGTTAGACGTAAAATGTAACGGAGGTATACAAGCATAACGCCATTCATAAATATATATATACAGTATGCCCACTAAAGTCCTTTGCCACCCTCTTAACTTCAGAACGGAAGCTGCTATATTTATAAAATTGGTGTCTAAGTACAGTAAAGTAGCCATGCTCTACTGAATGAAACCACCTACTGCGCCACCTGGTGGAAAATTGCGGAGTTAACATTCCTATCTAGAAAACGGAAAGAGATAAGGAAAACAAGTGATTTACAAAGTTGTAGAGCATCATCGATTTAGTACAAAAGACACCTTGTGGACATTAATGCGAAGAATAGATCGGTTAAAACGCGCATTTTTTTTTCGTGATTCCCTACACTGTGATGTAACAAAATGACATTAGAAAGAAATAGACAACCAGTTATGAAACAGCAGGTGTATGCGTTCCCCCACAAACATTGCAGGACCTTAAACGACGCATTACGGGCGCTTATGCCAACGTGACACCCTCTATGCTCCAACGTGTGCAACGTATGCTCCAACGTGAAATTCAAACAAGGATCCAAATGTGCATTGCAGCTGACTGTAAGAAGTTCGAACATCTCAAATAAAGGTATATTGTTATAACTAGTTTTTTTTTCTTTCTAAGATCGTTTTGTGACGTCACAGTGTATGAAATCACGTAAAAACAAACGTGGTTTTAACCGTTCTATTCTTCGCTATAATGTCCACAAGGTGTCTCTTCGTACTAAATCGATGATGCTCTACAACTTTGTAAATTACTTTTCTCGCCTATCTCTTTCCGTTTTCGAAACAGGAATGCTGACTCTGCATTTTTCAAAAGGTGGCGCCGCAGGCGGTTTCATTGAGTAGTGCAGGGCTACTTTACTATGCCTAGGCACTACTTTTAGGAATATAGCAGCAGCCGCTCCGAAGTTAAGAATGTGGCAAGGGAGTTTAGTGGGCATACTGTATATATATATATATATATATATATATATATATATATATATATGAAGATGAATAAATAAAATAGTTCAAACATCTTATTTGAAAATATTTTTAATGTGTTCTATTATGTAAAACCTCAAAAACATTTTAAAAAACATTCTGACAAAATTCTACAAAAGAAGGATCCATTTATACATGTAAAATTATTTTCAAATTATCTCGATGTACGTCTAAATCAAATAACTGTCTATATTCGTGTGCATAAAACAGGAAATTTTAAGTTAAAGTTTAAATATTTTATCATGCGTTTAAATTATAATACCTTGAAGTTCTAGAATTTAAGCATTAAAACAAAAGAGAAAAATAATTTTTTCTTAAATGATTTTTTTTTTGCTTGTTGCATATTTTAAATATACATAAACTTTCCTTTAAAACCATCATGATTGCATTCGTAGAATACGTATAATGCAAAATTTTTATTTGAAAAACATATATATATAAATATACTTATATATATATATATATATATATATATATATATATATATATATATATATATATATAGTACTATGGAGAATTTAAAATATATGAACACTTTAAATATTATATTAAATAATACATTCTTTATTAGCCAAACCTTATTTAAACTGCGTTATAAGTGCGTTTCTCAAACAGTTCCATAATTGGATAATTGTTAATTTTTGCATATTTATCGTCAAAATGTCTTACACCTTTCACTGATTTTAAAATAAATTTCATACTATGTTTGGTAAATTCAGAATTCGGCAAAAGTCAATCAAAGAGGACGATTTCGCTCAAAGTGGAGATACACACGATGTTCTAAGAACATTGACCTCGCTTTCTATTCCTAAACTATTGATTATAGACCAATATTATAAATTACAAAGTTACGTAAAACTAGTCGGATGTGTCAATCCCAAAACTTTCTTCTATTTCACACAGGTTTCGCATACACTAAAAAGAATCAGCACCAATTTATATCAAGGTATAACTGAAACTCAAGTTTTATTAAATTCCGTGCATTATTTCTTGAGATATGACTATCGCTAAAATCGTGTAAATCCTTCAAAATGCTGCATAGCAGCGCCACCTGCTGGGCGATTTTTACCTAATACTAATCAGCATCCATTTATATCAGAGACTAACTGAATATAAAGTTTTATTAAATTCCGAGCATTAGTTCTTGAGATAGAGCTATTGCGGAAATCGCGAAAAATGCTGCATAGCAGCGCCACCTGCTGGGCGTTTTTTACCAAAAACTAATCAGCACCAGTTTATATCAGAGACTAACTGAATATAAAGTTTCATTAAATTCCGAGCATTAGTTCTTGAGATAGAGCTATTGCGGAAATCGCGAAAAATGCTGCATAGCAGCGCCACCTGGTGGGCGATTATTACCAAAAACTAATCAGCACCCATTTATATCAGGGACTAACTGAATATAAAGTATTATTAAATTGCCGGCATAATTTTTTGAGATAGAGCGGCCACAAAATTTTTGTCACATACAGACAGACAGACAGAGTCACAGACAGACGTTTTCTAAAAATAGTCAAATCATGTTCAGGACCTTCTAAAACGTTTAAATGCGTCGAAAACCGGAAGTCGAAAATTTTCATGAATCCAATACTTTCTTTTTGTGGAGATAGAAGAAAGTAAAAAAGGTACATAATTTTATGGAATCGATTAAAATTTTCAGGGGATTAAATTTAAATAAATACAAAATAAAAATTTTTATACAAAACATTTTCCAATGCGTAAAATGTGCCCAATACACCAATAATGTCATGTACAAAATTTCAGCATTTTATCGTTAAAATTCGCAGAGATATGTTTAAACAAATTTGGTGAAAGGTTAATCATAAATTAAAATCTCAATGTTTAGAGGTACAGTGCAGAGAACACGGCGCAGAAATATATCATAAGCAAATAAAATATAGCTCTTATATTTAGTTTTATATACAGATTCACAAAACTATGCTTCCTGAAAAATACCCATCTTGAATTACGGAATATCAATTGGAAATGGCACAGTCATTAAAACGACTTAGAAATGTTTGATTGTGCAAATATCTGCCTCTGATCGGTGTGTCACATAATCGTAATCTTTGTGTAAAGTTATTATTTCTACACAGTTTAGATACTTTTATTCCAATAAATAGCGCAAATTTTATTTATTTATGCAATCATTGCTTTCTTTCGTAATTTTTGTACGGCTCATGAAACACGATCACCCGGCATGATTTTTTCCCTTTGCGAACTCATATCCAGGGATCGAAAAGTGGCTTAAGTCAGCATTTATGTATTTTCATATCTCTGCGGCTTTTTATGATAAAATGCTGAAATTTTGTACATAGCCATGTCCAAAAAGTTGTGTGAGTGTATTGAGCCTTTCAGAGCTTTGTCTAAGGTAGCTCAGGTTGTAGAGCATTGAAATTTCAATCCAAAAAAATCCCGAGTTCGACTTCATTTCTGGTTTCATATTAATCAGATGGGAAAATTAAAATTTGCCGAATCTTATTCCACCGGTGGGATAAAACAGCATGCATAAGTTTATCTTACAATTGAAAAAGTTTAGACTTTCTTTTAAAAAGATACAACATATTGTAATTGCAGTCTAACTAAGAAAAATAACTAATTAAAAGTTTAACTAAGAAAATAAATCTATAATAATTCAAATGTAAATCTAAAGATGTAATATTTATTGACTAAAAGATAATTATATTCACTACAATTTGAGAAACTGCAGAAAGGAAATCCATATCTTTCTCAGCATCATAAAATGTATACCAACGTTATCCATGCGGTTTTGAGTGATTGTTCTTCGAATATTATTATTTACGGGCTATTCAAACATCGTTTTTCAATATCTCATTTTATCCCACATAGTATATCTAATTTTACGTCAAAAGAATGGGGGGGGGGGGGGAGAGCTGACAAGTCAAGTCTAAAAATTACGCCTATAAATGTTAGCAAGAATTTCATTCTCGGATATAAATACTTGTTAAATGTGCACAATAATACAAAAAGCATAAGTAAATTTAAATATGTTCATATTTAAGAATATTGAAATCTAGCAAAAATTAATTAAAAAAATATAAAATAAACTATCCATCAAAGAAACTGCATAAATGTCATTATTAAGATACCGTAATGGCTCCTGTGATGCAGTCACATATTTTATTTCTTTTTTCATTTTAAAATGTTTCAAAATTAATATTTCCCTATTTAAACTGTATTTTTTTTTTTAAGCATTTATTTTTAATTTTTTAATGAGTGCGTCTTCCTAAATTTCTAATAAATAAAACCTAATAATAAGACATAATTAATATACTACTTAAAAATATCATTTTTTTTCTATTTTACTTTTTTTTTTTGGTTACAGTTTGCTAAAGTGTAAAAAACTATTAAATTTTATACTTCCCCTTTGATATTCGTTGTTATTTCGGTTGTCTGGTTTTATTTAAATAAAAATGTTAATTTAAATAATAGCACAGTTGTGTTGGCAGACTAGGCGGCACCGATAGGGTTGTCGTATTTGGCATGTTCGTTTCGCCAAAAGGCGATGTCTGTTTTGACTTTCTGCGCACTCAATTTAAATTTTCCCTTTATTTTTATTCTAACGTCTTTTACCCGTACGTTTAGTTGGGAATCTATTTTTTCCCCCAGTACTTGTGTTGGCGATATTGTTCTAAAAAAATCAGTTAGTTATATAAGTATGAGAGTAGCAAGAAGGCTTGTACTCTTGCTAACGTGGATTTAAAGAAAAATACTTATGTATGTTTTTAATAATTTTTGTGTGCTAATGCTATGCCTCCTGACTGATCAGCGTCTTTGTTACTTTGATATTGACTTGCAAATAAAGAATCAGTTGTACACGAAATGGAATTATTTAATCTTTTGCAAGTCAACTTTTCTTCCAGTAAAAAAAAAAAAAAATGTGTTCGAACCTGAGATGTTATACTCCACTATACGAAAATGGCTCATTGTGATGGTCGAACGCCATCACAGCTCATTCTTCATCTTTTCTGGAACTAAATATTTCAATTATTAGCCGCTAAGATGGTGTTAAAATTGAGTCAAAGTGAGATATCCTGTTTTCCCTCCTTTATACACACTGCAAGAAAAAAGGTGTTGATTTTACAGTATAATACTATCACCCGTGCTGCCAGTATTATGCCGTAAAATTAACAGTAATAAACAGTAAAATAAGCAGTAATACGCTGCCTCAAAAAAAAGTGTTCATTTTACAGTATAATACTGGCACCGCAGCTGGCTAGTATTATACCGTAAAATCCATAGTAATAAACAGTAAAATAAGCAGTAATACGCTGCTGTGAATGCACGGCAGCGTATTACTGCTTATCTTACTGTTTATTACTATTATTTTTACGGTATAATACTGACAGCAAGGGGTACCAGTATTATACTGTAAAATCAACACTTTTTTTGCAGTGCAGTTTCACTCTAGTTTCCCCACAATAATATTGAATAGGAAAAATAAGCGATTGAATAAAAATTATAAAAATAATGAAAAAATTGTTTTGTTCACCATTAAAATGAAGCAATTTCAGATGTTTATTTTACTTAATCTTGTAATGTACTATCTTATTTATATATATATTTTTTTCATTTCTTCTGGATTAAATTACTTTTCACTTTCATTTAATGAATTACAAGAAATATATAATGATTAGTTTTACTTTCGAAATTTTTGACGCGTAATATTTCATAAAAGAGTTCAGTAGCTCAATTTGTGATTTTTTTTATATGACAGTCTCTTTACTTAGCTGTTAAAGTGTAGCTTCTTTTAAACTTTTAATTAAAATATCTTGAAATATTTGGAAACTGCAGGTAAAAATTTTCAAACTTAGTGAAAATTACTTTTAAAAAAGTAATTACCGAACAAAAAATATCGTTGAAGTGATATTTTTTTCTTCTTGAGACAGTATTTCTGGAGAAAAGATTTTTACTTACACAATAATTTATTTGTACAAAGATTACTTTGAAGGAAGAGTGAATGCTTATGAAGACATATGATTAGAGAAACGTTATTATATCATCTTGTTAAAGTCATTTAACTATACAATTATATCAGAAAAAAAACATCTCTTTTTATCACTATAATAAAATACACATGTACATGTTAAAATTGGTTACAGTACATCGTTTTACTAATTATTTTTTTCCTTATTGTCATGCTTCTAATCAATCAATTAATCTATAAATATCCAATTCATATCCAACCAAAAAAGGCTTTTTTTTCAAATGTCTCGCCAGAATTTAGCCAAAAAAATAAAAGCCTTAATAATTCTATTTAAAACACTCGCGTTATTACAATTTATGTAAAAAGCGATGACTCGTTTTTGAGATTTCACATTTTATTTATTCTTTTATTATTACATTAAGAACTATCTTATCATGTTAAGGGGATAAATGAAGAATTCATGATTAAAAATGTGCATTATATTTATTTTAATTTTTATTCTTAAAATAATGTAAATTATCCAATTGCTAAAATTAAAGTATTTGAAAAAAGTATTTTTGCTTAGATTTAATTTTGTGAGACCTAAAATGTGGTTACTTTTCTTAGTAAATTTCTAAAGATTCTATTCAAATGTATAAATCAGTGACCGCATAATTATGACCATTAAGAAATTGTAACTTTTTATATATTTTAAACTAAATATTATTTTTTAATATAAACGTACCAGACTTCTCTATTGCATTGTATAATTACATAATACACTGGGTTTCGTCAGAAAAACGTTTACCTACACTGTTTAACGCATTATAACTTTGTAATTTTTCCTTTTTTTTTTTCAAAGTGTAATGAATTTGAAAAAATAAGTACTCTAAAATTAATTTTTGAAAAAACAGAAAATTTATTTTAAAATAGTATTTGTATATATGAAAATGTAGCAGAAGTAAAAAAAGAATATCCCAGGTGTTTCAGGCAGAGCCACCTATTATGCGGCTTAAAATTCATCGAATAAAAGATAAGTTTGAAGCGAATGGATGTTCACAGAGATGCTGTATATCCTGTGATTTTCGGAAATGTCTCAATTCCAAACCCGCACTTGAGCAAGAATGCTCCACAACACCAAATGATAATACCCAGGGTTTCGCCAGAAAAATGTTTACCTACACTGTTTAACGCATCATAAATTTGCAATTTTCTTTCTTTTCAAAGTGTAATGAATTGGAAAAAATAAGTATACTAAGATTAACTTTTGAAAAAACAAAAAAATTATTTTAAAATAGTATTTGAAAGTATGAAAATGTAGCAGAAGTACTAAAAGAATATCGCAGGTTTGTTTCAGGCAGAGCCCCCTATTATGCGACTTACAATTAATCGGATAAAAGATAAGTTTGAAACGAATGGATATTCACAGAGATACTGTATCTTCTGTGAATTTCGGAAATGTCTCATTTCCAAACCCGCACTTGAGCAACAATCCTCCACAACACCGAATGATAATACACAGTGTTTCGTCAGAAAAATGTTTACCTACACGTTTAACGCATCATAACTTTGTAATTTTTCTTTTTTTTCAAAGTGTAAGGAATTAGAAAAAATAAGTATACTAAGATTAACTTTTGAAAAAAAAAAATTAAAATAGTATTTGAAAGTATGAAAATGTAGCAGAAGTACTAAAAGAATATCGCAGGTTTGTTTCAGGCAGAGCTCCCTACTATGCGACTTACAATTAATCGGATAAAAGATAAGTTTGAAACGAATGCATATTCACAGAGATACTGTATCTTCTGTGAATTTTGGAAATGTCTCATTTCCAAACCCGCACTTGAGCAACAATCCTCCACAACACCAAATGATAATACACAGTGTTTCGTCAGAATAATATTTACCTACACTGTTTAACGCATCATAACTTTGTAATTTTTCTTTCTTTTCAAAGTGTAATGAATTGGAAAAAATAAGTATACTAAGATTAACTTTTGAAAAAACAAAAAAATTATTTTAAAATAATATTTGTAAAGTATGAAAATGTAGCAGAAGTACAAAAAGAATATCGCAGGATGTTTCAGACTGAGCCACCTATTATGCGACTTACAATTCATCGGATAAAAGATAAGTTTGAAACGAATGCATATTCACAGAGATACTATATCCTCTGTGAATTTCGGAAATGTCTCAATTCCAAACCGCACTTGAGCAAAAATGCTTCTCAACACCAAATGAAATGTTTGTTGAAAAGTTCGTGAATCAATAACCCACACAGTTATAAGCAGTGTATTGACCAGAACGTTAATATAATTTTGAACATATGCGGTAAGAGGACATTTTATGTAGATTCTTTTTCAATTTACATATAAATTATATGTGAATAAAAACTGGAATTATGAGTCATTCAAAGTGCGCATGACGCACCATGTATAATATTTATTGTTACTTACAATTATATAAATTTTATTACTCTTTTCATTATTTCTTATTATATTCTTATATTTTTGACCTAGGGTGTAATACGAAAAATTGCTATGCAGCAGATTTGCTGGCACTTTCCTCTAATTTGACGTAAATTTACCTTAGACGGCAGAATTTCAGGTAATTTTTGAGTAAATTTGGTGATTTTTGTTTTTTAGAGGTCAAATGAAAGCGGAAATGTTTATGTTTGAACGAAAGAAAATCAATAGAAAAATGCATATCATTTCACAAATGTTTTTCTACCGTGTATGAAAGATAAAATGGAAGAAAGTGAACTGTAAACACAGACAAACATTTCCTAATAAACGAAAACACAGGGAGATTCATAAGTAAGTATACAACTTGCAAAATCTGTAAAACAGGAACAGTTTAAGGCACGTTACCCAAATGCAAGCCGTAAGGTAGGTGCACTCATAAAGTTTTTTTTTTTTTCCCGCTGCTGTACGAAGTGACATAGGCGATAGCTTCGTGCCATGTGAATATCAATACAAATGGCCCGCGTCTGCAATGGAGAAGGCATTTTGTGTTCTTGAATTGAGCAAAATTAAATCTGTCACCATTGTGCAATGGCATTTACAAACATGGTTTGGAAAAGAACCTGTAACCAGAAAATCAATTTATAATTGGTTTAAAAATTTTGTGACAACAGCTGTTTGTGCAAAGTGAAGCTGTTTGTGCAAATAGATTACCGGTTTGATGTGTGTCATGTGACTAAGGGTGCGCACATAGATTTTTTGATTTGATCAACTAATGCTTTCGCCTTTTTTTATTTTATTTTTTATTTATACATATATTTTTAAAAAGGTGACGTGTAAATTTGCAAATTTTTCCTTTACTGAAAGAAAAAAAGAGAAAAATATCGGCGTTTTTTTTAAAAATCACAATTTCACCAAATTATGCTTGAAGAAATAAATGTTTCTGTACACTGCATGTATTTTTTGTAAAGATTCTATGACAATTTATTCAGTCTTTGGAACTATCGGTGAAGAATTCGAAAGCCGACCTTTGTCGGTTATCTAAATACATTTTGGACACTGAAATCACTGCTTGAATTTTTCATATACAATGCGACTTGAATATAACTAGCAAATGAAGATGCATCACACGAAAGAAGCGGCCTTGGAAGATTGCAGATCGGGTCAGCGGGTGAAACTAGCATGTGGAACGTGGTTGAAGCAAAGCGGAGTCAAAAATGCACATTTTGGACATCTGTTGACATACGAGAAGTGGCGGTGGTGCTGTGACGCAGCTGAAGCAGGGTCACCATCGGAAAAGCAGACAGACTTAGTCCTTTATGAAATATTTGATTCAAGAGGGAATACTGCCGTCTGGATATGGTTATACAACAGATATTTGGAGTTCCGTGTATATGGCGAAAATCAGGGTTGCATAGCTCTACATCTAGTCACAAAAGAACAGAGGAGTATGGGGTAGGTTATAGTCAATGACACTGGGCTCCAGGAAAGGTCGGGAGTACACGCAATGCTGGAATCTTGAGCTCGCTTACAAGTCTCGACTTCCCGTATATTGGTGAAAAAGGAATAACAGGAAGGGGAACATAGCATCTCGTTGCAGGACTGACAGGCGTCTTGCATATGCAACCGGAAGCAACCGTTACAAAAAATTCTTATAGAATTCTATAAAAAATATTCATAGAAAACGCTTTGTGAAATCGTATAAAATTATGGCCCGTTTTTCTAAAAGCTTGTTTAACCGAAAGCTATAGAAATATCTGTAGAAGTTCAATAGGAATGCCTGTAGAACTTCTATAAAAAATATCTATTGAAAAAATATACAGGTTTTATAAAAAATTGTATAGAATTTAGGTGGTCACCCTCCCTAGTACTAACCACTCTCGATGTTGCTTGAACGAGTACTTTCAGCATGACACAGCCATTGACAGTCTCTAAACTCTTTTTACACTATTTCAACTTTATATCTTTTGCGATTTGCATTCCCAATCATTATATTTTTTATATTTAAAGTCTAATAAATTATTATTTGTTAAAACTGAAACAATTGTTTAAATATTTATATTTTAGATTAAAATATTTGAATAAAAATTACAATATTATTAGTGAACAAAATTTATTAAATTAGATGGATGGTTTTATAAATTTAACAGCAAATTAATAAATGATTATAAAATTAACCAACAAATTAATGAATTATAAACAAATTAATTAATCATATTTTAATTCAGTAGTTTGACTGATATAATATAACATCGACAATTTAATCACAATGTATTAGAATTGAATTAAATTACATATATATAATCATATTAAATCTATGGAGTGCAATTATATACTAAACTGATGTATTACAAAATTAATTATTATTTTTAAATTTTAATATATAGTTGTAAATAAATTACTATACACATAAATTTTAAAAGAACAAGAAATATTTTTTTTATAAAAAAAAAATCTGTAGAAGTATTAATTCTGTAGAATTAATGTAGAAGCATTAGTCAATAGAATTTATTTCTATAAGAGGTACAAGTACCCTATATAAAAAGTGTTCTATAAAAAAAATCTATATAACTTCTAAGAATTCTATAGAATAATTTCTTCTGTAGAAAAAGTATTCTATAGAAATCTTTAAAACTCTATAGAAATAGTATTCTATAGAATGGCTATTCTATAGAACTTGTAAAGAATTCTATAGAGTTCTATACAGCTCTATGAACTATTTTCGTAAGGGAACGGGGGACACCGCTCTTTTTAAATTCTTGGCTAGTGAAAAAGGCTGGTGCACGTTGTCCAGATTATGTGATAAAATGTATTCTGTTACAGTTCATAGGAGAAAAACCAGGTTTTTAACAGTAAAAAGACAAAAAAAAATCCAATTTGAAGAGTGTTACGTATGTTTATTGCATCAAACAGACATCCGCCGGTGGGCAGAAGAGAGATGTCCTGAAATGTTTTCAGACCTTCAGCCGTCCTTACAGCATAAGAGATAGGAGCTAAGTGATGTGTCACTCATAGGCGATAACTAATCAAATTACTACAGAGGTAGCCAATGGGGTTGGAATATTGACGAGAATTATTTCAGAGGAAGCACACATCAATGAGAAATTTTGCAAAAGTGTACCATTTTTGGCATAGATCTTCTACATAATTTAAAATGATGTCTGCCAAAGAGCTTTTTAACGGCCCGAATCATACGATGATTTCTAGAATTTTTGGAGCAGGTCGATTTGCATTTTACAGCTGCTGTTGTGCTATTTTTAGAACATTTAATGATAGATATCATTTATTGATAGAATATTAGGAGCTAAACTCATTGCATTGCTTTCCAGATGCCTTTTTGACTAAAGAATATTGCGCAGATAGAAAAAAGTGTTATTAAAAATGCGTTGCTATCTTGGTTTAACAAAGTACAGTATCTATGAATTTTGTTTTTTAAAAAGGGGGGGGGGGTTCCGAAAGAGAAAAATGAACTAGTGACTTAACAACTATTTAATTAAAAATGAATGTTAATTCTAAGTTAAATATTATGTGATCAGACATAATGAAAATGAAGAATTCTGATTTATTAAATAAAAGGGTAATGGTGAGGAATAATATATGATTCTCACATCATAGGGTGCTCTATTTTTATTTTTTAATTGATTGTGTAAAGACTCTTCCGAATGTTCCAATTAAATACAGGCCTTTCTAATGACGAACACAAGTTTAATAATACGACGTAAAGGTGACATGAAGATGACGATGATAAGTACATCACGCTACATGTAATAAACATAAAGGATTAATCATATTTTTCAATATTCATGACCAGAAACATTTACTCACGGCCATTTTCATAATATATTATTGTTTCTTATATGACAGACGACGTTCTTAGCCGCCGACATTCCAAGCTCTACTGCCGTGCTCTTTTGTTTTTCCAGAAGGGGGCACTACTAGAGCAAGAAAAGGCATGCGCAGTCCTCACACCTCCCCCTTTCGAGAATTTGATTTAGTCTTTTGAGACAAATCAATATCTAGTAAATATCTAAATAAACAAGTAAAACATATTAATACTAAAATTCAAACACTTAAAGAATATCAAAGAAAATAAACAAATAGAATACACTATAACACTAAAACACTAATACTAATATTTTAAAGTTCTAGAATAAAGTTAAAGTTTTTAAAGTTCAGACTTGTAACACAGAAAAAAAAAAGTTCAAAGTTTTTAAGTCCAATGTGAGGCATGTAGTCTACTTAGAGAGTCAGCATTCACGTAGAGTTTCCAACGTCGGTACGTTATTTGGGCTTGAAAACGCTGCAGTGCAAGAGCCCATCTTTGAAGGCGCGCACTTTGAGGTGCACAGTCCGTGAGAAATTTCAAAGAATTATGGTCGCTCACCACAGTTACCTGCGAACCATAAATATAGTTTTCGAACTTTTTCAGGGCGAAGATAACAGCATAAGCTTCCTTTTCGAAGGTAGCATAACCGTCTTGGCATTTGGAGAGCTTTTTACTTGTAAAAGCAATGGGGTGCTCTTGTTCATTTTCATCCTTTTGAGATAGACAAGCGCCTATCGCATACGAAGAAGCATCTGCGTGTATGATAAATGGTCACCGCTCTTTTTAAATTCTTGGCTAGTGAAAAAGGCTGGTGCACGTTGTCCAGATTATGTGATAAAATGTATTCTGTTGCAGTTCATAGGAGAAAAACCAGGTTTTTAATAGTAAAAAGACAAAAGAAAATTCCAATTTGAAGAGGAACTTCTAAGTTTTGTATCGCTGATACTTTGTCGGGATCGGGTGCATGTATACCGGATCCTACTACATGACCTAGAAATTTTATTTTTTCACGTTTTCGCCGTTTTCATGTACTAAATGTATTGTTCATTCGGCGAAAGCCATCACGTGTATACTGTTTCTTCCTCACAGTTTCCTTTATTTTCATTTTATCATAATTTTCAGAAAGTTCAGTTTCATTTATATTTTCGTCGATCGTCACTTCCTTAGTCCCTGTAAACTCATCAATCTTCTCAGATTTCTTCTGGCATTTTTCTAACATCATGTTATCAGGATGATTTAACTTAAGGAATACATCGGGTTCTTTGTTTGCTATTTCACGTGATTTCACACAACCATTGACTATAATGTAGTCAGAATTTTCATCGTAAATAAAAGGTTGTTTCTCGCTGAACTCAGTTGGGCTGGATTCGGAACTCCCATCAAGTGTTTCTGCATTGTATTATTGAAAACAGAGTAAGATTCTTCTGTTGTCGTGACATCAACTTTTGAATCTTTATTTTCAGAAATTATGCTTCGCCTTATATTTTCTTCCTTCATGTCTGATGATGCAAACAAATATTTATCCGAGGCACTTGCATTCCTTTTAGCATAATTTGCGGTTTCGTATTCGGTTTCTTCATCAGGCGTGACTGCATAGTTTGAGGATTCGAAAATTGAAGTTACATTGTTAACTATGGGAGTATCCTTCATAATATTGTGTTCACTCTGTAAATAATTTTGGACTTTTAAATCTTTTGAATTATGTAAAATTTCTTCTGCTTGCCTAATTTGGGGATTCTCTTCCTTATAATGAATTTCCGTTTCGATTTGATCTCCACTCTCTATTACGATTAAAACGGCAACAGTGCATATGTCGTTTTCATTATTATTAGTTTCTTTCGTGATCGATTGTGTAATACTAGTACGCGAGTGAGGGTTATTTTTCGTCTCATCGAATAATTTATCCAAGTGATATAAGAAATTTTCATGAACGAAAAAGCTATTAAATTCATTTTTGTTAGCTGTCGAACACTGATTTAACGAAAGGTCGTTTTTCTGTTGCCATTTAAATTTCTCTGAATCATTTATAAAAGTATCAGGGTCGTCGCCAGGTGTACAATCAATGTTCTCGTTTGCATTCACATTTTCAACTGACACATGGTCTAAAATTGAAGCAGACAGATCTACAGTGTTGGTTTCTTTCGTATTGTCACTTATCGCGTCAACATTACGATTTAATGCCTTTTCATTTTCATTAAACTTATTCAAATTATTTAATTCATTATATGTATCAAGAGAAAGTAATAAATCATTAATTAAATTATCAACCACGGCACATGGTATCATAATATTAGGATATATCTTGGGGTTTAATTTATCAACTACAATACTCAATGGAATATTTATTAAATGAGCTTTCAATTGGTGTCCGAATGCAGACTGCAATATTATAGTACCACAAGGATTTTTAAAGTATTCGGGTACACAGTCAGTCTTTATTATAGAAATTTGAGTTCCACTATCGACTACACCATGTAATATTTTATTACCACATTCGATATCTACTGTCGGTAATGTTTTAATAAATTTCGTTTCTTTTTGCGGTGTTTTCAAATTAAATAACTCATCCGATTTGACTCTAGCAGTGAGTGCTTTTTCATTTGCATTCGAATTATCTTCCATATCAAATTTATTGGCATTGCCAAATAAATAACTACATATCGTAACATTATGGTATCTGTCGCAATTAGTGCATGTTTTTATTTTTTATGGTACAATCTTTAGCGACGTGTTTACCTCTTTTTAAGCATAAAAAACAGCGCCCTTGAGCTCTTAATTTAGCTATTTTCTGCTCAACGGGTAATTTATTGCACTCCTCAGTCGAGCGACTATTAATCGAACAAAATATACAAAAGGTTTCAGCAGTGGCTAAAATATGAGATACTTCAGAATTAATTCTATCACTAGCGAACATTTGTTTACGAAATGCAGGCGAGTCATTATTATATGATTGTTTTGACCTTGGGTTATCTAAATTGCCAGTTAAATAATTTTGTTTTTCTCTCGATTCTATTTCGGTACGAATAAATAATAACAAATCATCAATGCTTGATTGCGAGTCACTAGAATTTTTTATACATTGCTTATTATATTCTAACGAAAGATTATTTGGCAGGGATTTAAGAATTCTAGGTGTCAACAGGTTATCAAATACATTTGATTCAATGTCCAGAGACCTGAGACTTCTTATTTGGGATTGAATCGTATCAAATAATTTTCGAAGAGCGATTACGTCATTTGTTTTCAATACGGGTTTAAAAGATAATAAAGTATTTATGTATACCGTGACAATTAGAGCTTTTCGACCAAATTGTTGTTTCAGAATTTGGATCGTTTCCAAATAATTTTTATCTGATAACGCAAACCCAGAGAGGGAATTTTACGCGCTACCGCCTAAATAACTTTGTAAATAGCTCATTTTTTCAATATTTGACAGTGAATCATTATCATGGACTGCTATTTTGAATGAGTTCCAAAAATTTTGAAATTTACTTATTTCGCCGTAAAATTTCTCTATCTTTAACCCTTTAGCGGGCGGTGGTCACAAAAAAGGACACCTAGTTTTAATTCCAAAACTGACAAACGGCACAAGAAATATTTAATTATTTTCTTTCTTTTATAAAGTAAGGGATAATTAGCAAGTTTTTATTTTCTAATAAATTCTTTTGTAAATTCTGGTGTCAATCCATTATTTCATCATTTTAAACACAGAATTACTCCGCGCCGGAAAGGGTTAAGGTAGGGAGTTTAACAGATTGCGAAACTACTTCTGCATGCTTATTATCGACGTAAGTTACGGGGGAAATTTCGTTTTTTGCTATAATTTTTCAATTTCTTGTTTATTCTAAATTTCCATACAGTTATTTTTTCATGATAATCGATGGAGGCTCCCGCGTCTTTTCGATTTCATCTTCATCATTAATTAGCGATAAAATTTGGGCATCTTCCCGTTTGAGATCAATACCTTTCTGTTCCAGCTGAGCTAAATTTTCTTCAATTTCGTCAAAATTTGGTGATTCCAAAACCCATGCATCTTCGATCTTTTTAACAATAGAGGTAATAGATGCTTTTATTACGCCTCTAGTTTTTTTAAGCTTAGTAAGTTGATCAGCCATGCTTAAACAAAATAAAAATACCTTACCTCTATAAAAGTTATCCTAAATATTTCACTATAATCTTTCAATCACTAATCAAGTAATACAGCCTTATTCATCCTTTTAATTCTGACACCACTGTAAAGACTCTTCCGAATGTGGGAGTGTTCTAATTAAATACAGGCCTTTCTAATGACGAACACAAGTTTAATAATACGACGTAAAGTTGACATAAAGATGACGAGGACAAGTACATCACGCTACATGTAATAAACATAAAGGATTAATCATATTTTTCAATATTCATGACCAGTAACATTTACTCACGGCCATTTTCATAATATATTCTTGTTTCTTATATGACAGACGACGTTCTTAGCCGCTGACATTCCAAGCTCTACTGCCGCGCTCTTTTGTTTTTCCAGAAGGGGGCGCTACTAGAGCAAGAAAAGGCATGCGCAGGCCTCACAGATTGTTTATACTTTGGAAATGGTTCGTTGCGGTAATGGTTCCCATATAAATTTCATCAGAACCCGAAATTCTATACCTGTATACTTTCACATTTATTGAATTTGTCACTGACTTGTGCTAAAAATTTTTAAAAGTGGCCAATCGCCTTCAAATTTTTATATATTGTTATAGTAAATAATATTTTAAGTTTTAAAATAACTGCTATACTGTATATATATATTTACAGGTAATCGCCAAACAATTTATATAAGATAGTCAAAATGAGCAATATTGGCAAGAATGTTTAATTGGATTGAAAATTCAAGTTAAATTGCATGGGTATAAAATCAGGGTTTAAAAAACATCCATGCAGTAAATTACGATAACTAAAGTACAAGAAATTATATTATAAATATGTTCGGTGGTATTTTAGGTAGCTTTCAATACAAAAAAGTATAAAGCTACCTATTGCAGCCGTTCGGAGGAAAGCAATTCCGGAAAATTTCGATATATTTTCACCGATAATAAACCCCAGACCCCAAAACCACCCTCCGTTCAAATGTTGATTTATATATATATATATATATATATATCTGATCTATGTCATACGATAACGCTCGTATTTATAAATTAATTTTGATGAAAATATTTGTGTGTAATAATCTCACCAATGCCTCTACCGAGTTCGTTGGCCAGCTTGGTCCACCATCTTGTTTCAAGATGGCTGCTACTCAAAATTTTAAAACTAAAATAAATATACAAAAAAGTTAAAAATTCAAATTTATATTTTAATTAAGTGATAGGCCTTGATACAAGGATTCCAGAGCATTTTTTGTTTTACCTCTATCTTAAAAAATGGCTGAGATAGAGCAGTTTGAAATTCTAGGGTGGCTGACATTTTGAAACAAGACAGTACAAAAAAGTCCTTCCGGCCTGTACCGGGAGGAAAAGGTAGCTTTCCTACATCTTCGTTTTAAAATTTTAGCTAATGTTACACGAAAACAGCAAGTTAAAATGCAAAGAATACCTATACAAAAGATTCGTTAATACTGAATTTGAATAAGAAATTCGCCAAATTATTGAGTAATAGCCAAATTGGCTTCATTTATGAAGACTTCTTTTGGCCGCCAAACTTGGCGATATTTCGCCAAGTTTGACGAGAATTTGGCGCTAACGGATATGAATATATAGTTTTATGCGTATGATTGGAAAAATTATTACAACAATGAAATTTTTTTAAGGTGCTGTCTTGTTTCAAAATGTCAGCCACCCTAGAAATTCAAACTGCTCTATCTCAGACATTTTTTAAGATAGAGGTAAACCAAAAAATGCTCTGGATTCCTCGTATGAAGGTCTAACACTAAATTAATATATAAATTTGAATTTTTAACTTTTTTGTATATTTATTTTAGTTTTAAATTTTTAAGTGGCCGCCATCTTGAAACAAAATGGCGGCCCAACGAACTCGGTCGAGACATTGGTGAGTTTAATACACACAATTAGTTTCATCAAAATTGATTTATAAATACGAGCGTTATCGTATGACATATGTCAGATATATATATATATATATATCAACATTTGAACGGAGGGTGGTTTTGGGGTCTAGGGGTCATGATCGGTGAAAATATATCGAAATTTTCCGGAACTGCTTTCCACCAAACGGCTGCAATAGTTAGCTTTATACTTTTTTGTATTGAAAGTTACCTAAAAGTACATAACAATTAAATGATAGCATTTCAAATAATAACTTCAAAGACCGTGCAATTATAGAATACTCTCATTTGGTTTTGAAAATGGCTCGGACTGAGCTGAAACATGTCAACAACCTAATGAAAGTTATTTTACTGTATAGTTTGTTGTTAATTTACACCTTTTAGCATTTAAAAGAAATATATTATTATAAGAAGTTATAACTTATTATATTGTTAAGAAATGTTTAAATGATATTAAGGTGTATATTCATGTATAATCTATGAAAACTGAAAAATGTAAAAAATTGTATACGTAGGTATGCAGGAAAACAATGGAGTATACTCAGCCCTGTAGTTAGCTTGTTATCCAAAAAATCAGGAGTCTGGGCCCATGTTCGAGGGTTCGAATCTTGCGTGGTCTATGCGAGTTTACTGTGCAAAGTTTTTAGGATTTTCGTTGTACAAAATCGAGGATTTGGGACAAATTATCCCCTTTAAAAATTATCCCTGAAGGCATTACCTCTAGAACGTTATGTTAAAATTTGTTGATACTTAGTAAAATCCTTCTGTCATGTGTGAAACTATAATTAATGTTAAAGTATGAAAAAATAGCCAGTCTTTGCTAAACGTTGTATATATAATAAACAAAATTCTCTTGTATGAACCAAAAAAGAATGAGTTATCCGTTGTTAAAAATGTAGCTAATATTTAACTAGTGAGTGATGATAAATTCGTAAAGTTTGTCTAAATATGTAAAGTAATATTTAAAATTTAGATATAGTTAATTTACCTGCTAATTAAAATAAATAAATTAAAAGTAATTAATATACAGTTTGCGTCAAAAAAATGAATATCCCCTTTCAATGTTTATAACTCCACTTTTTATCACATATAATTAATATTTATATTGCATAATAATCTACATAAAATGTATAATTGTTCCTCCTACGGCTGATTTTCAAAATTAGTACCTTTCTATTCAATGTACTGCTTATAACGGTGAGCTATTGATTCACAAACTTCAACAAACATTTCATTTGTTGTTGCGGCACATTGTTTCTCATTTGCAATTCCGGAACTTTGTCTAAGAACACCCGGCACATTCTTTCTCAATTGCGATTCTGGAACTTCGTCTAAGAACATCCGGCACATTCTTTCTCATTTGCGATTCCGGAACTTTGTCTAAGAACATCCGGCACATTCTTTCTCAATTGCGATTCTGGAACTTTGTCTAAGAACATACGGCACATTCTTTCTCAATTGCGATTCCGGAACTTTGTCTAAGAACATCCGGATCATTCTTTCTCATTTGCGATTCCGGAACTTTGTCTAAGAACATCCGGCACATTCTTTCTCAATTGCAATTCCGGAACTCTGCCTAAGAACATCCGGCACATTCTTTCTCAATTGCGATTCCGGAACTTTGTCTAAAAACATCCGGCACATTCTTTCAAAACCCAAAACCCCTTTCAAAAACCCAAATGACAGACAATAACACACCAAATGACAGCCGGTGTGTTATTGTCTGTCATTTGGGTTTTTGATTCCGTTTCATGTCTTTGGAGGGGATATAATAATTTTTTTTTATTTTTCTGACACTGAGGATGTGAGTCCAAGTTACTCACAAAACGTACGTCTGTTTATTGTGCAACAGTTCGATATTGTGTGTTAAACGTTGAATTTTATTGTATATTTATCCACACAAGATTTCCTTCATAATGATACAATTAAATTTATTTATATTAAAAAATATTCGAAACAAGGTAAAATCCATCTGAATGTGGTAAATGTTCGTTTATGCATGCTTAAAAATTGATTATTTGCCTGGTAAATTCGTATTTCTGGATCTAAATTCTTGAAAATATAGAAAAAATTCAAAAGAACATCGGACAAAAATAATGAAAACTAATATGTCTAATAATTTTAACTTACATTCACAAAAAATAAGATTATATATCTAAAGTATTAACACCCCCTTGTATTTCGACTGCATAGGGCTTAAAATCAGACAAACTACTGTGTCATCAATATATTTTTCGTTCCAGGCTCAAAAGTTGTGACAAGATTTCATAAAAGTCGTTAAAATTCATCTTTTTGATATTAAGAAATCGATATTTTCCAGCCAGAAGCGGTAAATTGATCTTGGTAAAAATATTTTCAAACATTTTGTCTTTTCGGAAAAATGTATTTTTAAATGTGTGATTAATGGTGTTGTTTGTGTTACGAAATTAAGTTGTTTTGTTTAAAATGTTTTTTTTTTGTTTAATTATTAATATTTCTCAGGGGGGTCGGTCATCGTTGTCTTCAACTCCGCGTCTTATAGCATATAATTCACTAAAATGCAGTAAAATCCGTAAAAATTCGTTCAAAATCATCTTTTTCTGTCAAAATGTCGTTTTTACCGCCAGAGAGTGCTCGAATACGTCTTGAACGGAACACAGGGGGTAGTGGTTGGACAGGAGGCTGCAAGGGTGGTGGTGGAGTGGGTGACGGGATTTTTGCGCAGTCCTAAAAACTGCCCTGAAACTGTCGTTTTTTTACTACAATTGAGTTTAAAGTTTTGATTTCGCAGAAGTCGGCGATCTGCGCGGCTCATGGTTTACAGCTCGTAGGTCCGTAATTTTAGAAATTTTCCTATCGAACAAACTGTGTGACATCCCTAAAGATTTAAACTTTACCTACCCTATATATATAAAATCCTAATGGAACGAATTTATGAAACAAATTTATGAAACGACTGATTATATTTCACAGCTATTTCTCCTAGGATATAGAGCGTTGGGCGATCAGATTAACATCAGCTATCCACATTGATCCAAGGATGTCAAGAGTGGTCTTAGAATTTTAAAATTTAAATTAGTTTTCAAGATATTAATTTTTTTCAAATGTTAATGATATTTCTGTAATGATGACAACTACATTACTCCATTTTTGTGGATAAAAAAGGGAAAAAGGAAAACGATAGGTATTATTAGATTTCTTTTTTTGTCGTCATTTTCAAATTGAAATAAAAAATTGAAATTATCCGTTATTCGAAAAGATAGTGAAAACAATATTGTGATTGAATTATGTTTTTCAAGAAAATATGAAGAAACAAACTTATTTTCATATATGAGATCTTCAGGAATCAGCTTATTTTAGAGAGCCAAAAATCGTCTGTCATCTTGAACATTGACATAAATTCGATTGGCGAAAAAAAAAAAAAAAAATGATAATTCCATCGTAGTTTTTTTCAGTTTCACCTTCATCCAAGGAGTTTAAACTAAAACACATTTGATCGCCTTGCATTTAAGTAAAGATACTATTGTCCCCTATTAGGAAATTAATTTAAAGAAGAAATCCATCACTTCAAAAAATTATTTCTTTTAGACGATTAAATTTTTTTAATAATGCGCTTAAAATCGAAATGGTTTAGCGAGAAAAACACAATTTTCTAAGGATTTATTTTAATTCATAAACTGGAAATATTTCGAAAAAATTCGTCCAAATGACGCCATTTATATAAAAGCTCTTGTGGATAAGAAAGGGAAATAAGAAATTAATAGGGATTATTATTTATTCATGTAATTTTTTAAATCCAGTTGATAAGAATGTTTACGGATTGGTTGTTTGGAGTTTGCATCGGAAGTAATTACTGTATTTTACTGGGGGAAAACCTTTTAAAATAAAATATTTGAAAGACTGTTTCATACGCACCTCTTCTTAAATAATAAAGAAGCTTATTTTACTGATATTGTTATAGTAATTTTTTCCGTCAAGTTTTGACGGGCTCCATCTAGTATAAATATAAAAATAATTATTGCATTTATTTTTCATTTCAACCTTTTCTGGTCCCCCTAACAAATTCCAAAATTAAAATGTTTTTTCAATAAAACTTTTTGAAATATTTCGCCTTTTTTAAAATTATAAAGAATGATAAGTAATTAACCATAATTGACTCTTTATATTTGTTATGTTCAATATAAACGTGACATGTTGCTTTATTTAAAATTAAATCTTAATTAAATTTCTTAAAAATGAAAATCTTAAGATTCACTTAAACGAAAGACGTTTTATAAAAATAATATATAAGTTTTATTTTCAGTCACATATTTATGGGTACCGTTTTCACATTCTCTAATACAGTAGTTGAAAAATGTTTATAAATTTGGTTTGTCCGTCTGTCTTAAGGTCGGGTTCGTGCTGTAACTCTCGTAAATGTACATGAATTGCCATGTAAATTCCATATGTTATTGATGTTTACTATAGAATATTCTTATTGAATATAAAAATGTAGTGTGAAGCATTTATAGTTTATGAACAGGGACACAGAAAATAATTCTTTTACGTCGTTGTCTATAGGGACAATCTTTTTAAATGAATTTTACTAATTTTACAATGCATTAACATAATGAAATTCATAAGCAGATCTGAGGTGCACCAATAAATGATTTCTCAGGAGTATAAAATATGTAGTATTTATCGTACATTTACAGGGAAATTACATATGTGTTGTTTGTGTTACGAAATTAATTTGTTTTGTTTAAAATGTTTTTTTTTGTTTAATTATTAATATTTCTCAGGGGGGTCGGTCATCGTTGTCTTCAACTCCGCGTCTTATAGCATATAATTCACTAAAATGCAGTAAAATCCGTAAAAATTCGTTCAAAATCATCTTTTTCTGTCAAAATGTCGTTTTTACCGCCAGAGAGTGCTCGAATACGTCTTGAACGGAACACAGGGGGTAGTGGTTGGACAGGAGGCTGCAAGGGTGGTGATGGAATCGGTGACGGGATTTTTGCGCAGTCCTAAAAACTGCCCTGAAACTGTCGTTTTTTTACTACAATTGAGTTTAAAGTTTTGATTTCGCAGAAGTCGGCGATCTGCGCGGCTCATGGTTTACAGCTCGTAGGTCCGTAATTTTAGAAATTTTCCTATCGAACAAACTGTGTGACATCCCTAAAGATTTAAACTTTACCTACCCTATATGTATAAAATCCTAATGGAACGAATTTATGAAACGATTTTATGAAATAAATTTATGAAACGACTGATTATATTTCACAGCTATTTCTCCTAGGATATAAAGCGTTGGGCGATCAGATTAACATCAGCTATCCACATTGATCCAAGGATGTCAAGAGTGGTCTTAGAATTTTAAAATTTAAATTAGTTTTCAAGATATTAATTTTTTTTCAAATGTTAATGAGATTTCTGTAATGATGACAACTACATGACATTTTGAGTTATAGAATTAAGTTAAAGTAATTACTCTTAAGTTATTTTCAAATGAAAATTGACTTTTCAGTTTGCACATGACTGTTATTGATTAAAATATTAAAAAATATATATGAAACAATTTTTTAGCTATTTTATTCCTTCATTTTTGAGCAATTTCTTATAAGGTGACGGAATGATATTTTTACTACCATGACTCTAACCTGGTATTTAAAACTGGAAACTTTTGGGAATTAAGAAGCCATTCAGTTTTAAACTAATACATATCTTAAATATCATGTATAAGCAATATAAAATTATAATTTAGAGCAACCTACCTATCCTAGGGTTGTAGTTATTAACTTTCATTTGACGTGACGGAATGACTGTGACGGAATGTCGGAAAGTTTCTTAAACATTTATTAAAAGAAAATCGACTAAACTAATAAATTTTACATTTTTTTATTAACCAGGATGATCATAAGAAATTACATTATATAATTATTCACATGTGACAGCTTTTTCAAAAGCATATCAAGCATGATTACTTAGTTTATTTTACATGCATTATTATCAAGTATATGGCTTTAAGACTATTGGAAACCATTAAATATATTACTACATGCAATCATTTATTAAAAAAATACAAAATAAACAACAATTAGATACTTTTTCACAGTTTAAAAAAAAATACTATTTGTAGAAAACTACAAATATTTTATTTTCCAACTATAACCTAAATGTTTTGAATCTAAAACCTTAATTTGAAAACTTGGAATATATTTTAATATATTTTTTTACTTAATTTATAAAAATTATTTTAAAAAAGTTGACACTTTTATGGAATTGGCCAATACGCAGAAAAATTTGGTTAGAAGACGGAATATGATTGATTTTTTTTCTATTAAAATATGTAATTTCTTATTAATTATATTCGGTTAGTGTAGGAAAGTGTTTCATAATTTGTGCCTGATGCATTATTTTCATTCTTGTTATGAATTTTTATCTAATTTCAAAATAAATATTGATTTAACAACTTTCTAATAACAATTTTAGGTATACTAAAATAATTTCAAAATATAAGTATATTAATCATTGATTAACATTTTAATTATAATTAAAATTAATAATTATTAATTTAGCAAGCCCTTAGCAATTTTCAATTTAAGTATGAAAAATGATGAAACACAGAATACTGCATAAACGTGAAATTACGAAACATATTGTAAACTTAAATCAAATTTAATATGCCATTAATCACATATAGTAAACCGAAACTTCATACATTCAGAATTAATCGCATTATAGTGTAATGTTGTTAAGTTTATTAAATTATGACGATGGATAGCTAAAACATTTCCCTGTTTTTATCAATGCATCTAAGTAATAGTAAATTCTTATAGATTTTTATAGGTAAACTAGCATGCTATACCCTCCAAAACTCCCCACCCCCTTTTTTTTTTGTTTTTGTTGTACAATAACTTTAGTTAATATACAGTAAACAAGGTGTCCCAAAAAACATTGACCTCAGCATTTATTCCTTAAATATTGATCACAGACATATATAATTAGTTACAAAGTTACGTAACAATAGTTACAAAATTTTATAAAATCGATTAAAATTTTCAGAGATTAAATTTGAAGAAATAGAAAATTTTTATTTTTATACGGTCTCCGTGCAAAAAAAATCCCAATGAATAAAATGCACCCTATACACTAATAACGTCATATACAAAATTTCAGCATATTATCATAAGAAGTCGAAGAGATATGAAAATACATAAATGCTGATTTAAACCACTGTCCGATACCTGGGTATGAGTTCGCAAAGGTGTAATACAGTATTACAACTTGAGACATTTCAGCAACAGTTGTTTGTGATATTTGGAACTAAATAAGCGTAGTACACAACTTTCTACCTTACACATGAATCACAGGCAAGAATAATTTAAATAGGACATTGTAATTTTGGATTTTAATAACCGTCAGTCCCTTGTAGGAAAATATGTATTAGCTTTCTTAAAAATATATAATTAATAAAAGGATTACGTGTGTTACAGTTGCAATACAGGGTCATTCATAATTCCCTCCGGGGTTTCGAAACGTTATAGTAAAAAAACGAAGACGAATATGAAAAAAATAAACATATGAAATTATTCCGAAACTATTCAAGTTTTACTTGCATACATTACAGGTGTTCTATGTGTGAACCCTTGGTCACACGGCATACATCCATGCGATAGTGGAGTTCCTGCCATACTCCGTTTCTTTAAATCTGAATCAGTGGTGTCAGTTCAACAGGCCTTTCGTAATAAATATCGAAAACAGGGACCAACTGACAAAACAATTCATGTGTGGTACCGGAAATTTAAAGAAACGGAGTATGGCAGGAACTGGACTATCGCATGGATGTATGCCGTGTGACCAAGGGTTCACACATAGAACACCTGTAATGTATGTAAGTAAAACTTGAATAGTTTCGGAATAATTTCATATGTTTCTTTTTTTCATATTCGCCTTCGTTTTTTTACTATAACGTTTCGAAACCCCGGAGGGAATTATGAATGACCCTGTATAATGCCGTATGATTGCGTTTCAGGGGTCGAACACAAAATTTCGAAAGAAAACAATGACTGCATCCTCTTTAATAAAAAGCTATGCGTTGCTGACGACTGGGTTTTTCGTAATCGTTGCCACAAATTAATCTCGGAAAATAAAACATTTGAAGTTACTGAAAAAAATTAATAGCTCGAAAGTATTCATCAGAAAATTGTTAGACAAACTGCGTTAAAAAGGTAAAAAATTGTATTTTTCTTGATATAAATTTCAAATTTAATGATTATGTCGTTTTTGAAATACTGAACTTCAAAAATTACCAAATTTTACAATGGAGTACAATAGCAAAACCTTCACGCATAAAACGATAATGATAACGGCATCCTGACGTATGTATACTGACTATAGCACGGGTCACAAATTATAGGAGCCTTATTATTCTGTTAAAATATAAAAGCTAATTATGATGTCACGAGTGCATGATTTTTATTTAATTCTCGACAAATACTAGATGCGTCATTCCTGTTTAGTACATATATATTAAGTGTAAAAAATCTGTTAGAATTTTAAATGAAAAAAATAGTTTTCAGCTATATTCTGTAACCCGGGAAGCCGGGTTCTATTCCTTAGTAAATAAATAATAATTGTGCCATTTATTGGTACAAAAGTATCTAAATGATTAACCCTTCATCAAATTTATTTAAACATATCTTAACGATTTTTTATGATAAAATTCTGAAATTTGTACATGACCTTATTAGTTTATGAGGCATATTTTACGTATTGGTAATTTTTTTAACGGGGCCGTATAAAAATTTAAATTTTGTATTTCTTCAAATTTAATCCCCTGAAAATTTTAATAAATTTCATAAAATTCTGTAACTTTTTTTTACGTAACTTTGTAATCCTAATAACTTTTAATAAAATGTTTAAGTAAATTTACAATCTATATTATAAAGGACAAACGTGTCCGTGCATAACGCTGACGTCATTTTGCGAATGGCAACAGTTGACGATGGAATTTCGGTTTTGTGATTTTTACTACTGCAATTTTTTAAATTTCTAAACATCTCACATTTTTAATTTTTACACCATTATTTAGGGAAAATAATCTACTTTGAAATGCAATTTGTTTGAAAACTGTATCTTAATTTGCTGATTTATTAAGGCTTTATGGTATTTTTCACTTTTTTTTTTCGTGTTTAATGGTTGCCATTGGTTTTTTTTCCCTCTTGGCGACAGAATATCATCGTTGATTAAAGAATTGAAATGACTATTATTAGTTAGAAAATAATACATAAACCTTAGAAAGTAAAAGAAAAAACTTTTACTGATTTTATATAAAATACAACATAATAATTATGTTGCCGCTAGAAGCGCCGTCTATGTAAAATGTAAAAAAAAAAAAAAAAAAAAAAAAAAAAAAAAACTTGTGTTTGTGAGTTGGGTTTGAGATGCCGATCAGAGAAGTTGTGTAAATCTCGGCTCTCGACCATTTTTATTTAGTGTTGTGAATAACTAAAAAGTTATTAAATGAGTTACAGTCCACTAGTGAATATTTTATTTTGAGATTGTGTGTTTTTTGTAGTGATAAATAGTAACTGAGTTATCGGCGAAACCATAGTATTGGTCTCCTCTCGCCGGAGAAAGAACTAAATGAATTATTCGATGTTTATGTTTTTTCGGGAATCGTCTGATGAAGATAAAATGGTGTTTGGAATTCTATCAAGTAATTAAAATGAGTAAGACTAAAATTAAATCATCGTATTGTTTATACTGAAGTACAAAATATTGTGATTTAAAATTCCGATGAAGATTTTCTTGATTCCAGAAGAAAAATAATTTCGATTAACCTGGAGAATTTCGTAATACGAAAGAATAAACTGTGAATGTTTTTACGCAGAAAAGAACTGATATTCTTTATTATTGAACTAATTTGAGAATAGAGAAAATGGATTACATCTTTTCAATGTGGAATTATGAGATTTGGAGATTTATTAATAAATAAAGGTATGTCAGTTTTATTTATTTTATTGTGAATTGTATTTATAATACACTGTTTAAAGGTGCAAAAAAAGAAGGTTATCAGCGAATTGCTGCTGAATTAGACATAGATATATCAGATTCGAAATTAACTATTTATGATTTAATAAATTTAATAAAGGAAAGTTCGAAGTATAAAGCAGATAATAAACTGGTTGAAGACATATCAAACAGTTTTATTGAGGAAAGAAAAAATGAGGAATCAAAATTACTAGATCTTGAGGAGTTAAAAATTGAACATGCAAAGTTAGAAATTGAGTTGGCTAAGGCCCGTGCAGAAACCAAAAATGATAATTTAAGTGATCTCGAAAAAAAAGATAGTATAGAATCTTTAGACTCTCTGATTAAAAGTGTACGAACTTTAACGATTAAAATTCCATCTAAACCAGAAGGTTGGGGTTATTTTTTTTCATCGTTAGAAAGAGCCTTTATTTCTAAAAATGTCCCAGAAAATTATAAATCGGAAATTCTACTAAATCTGTTAGGAGAAAGAGCAACAAACGTTATTACATACATTAAAGATGGGGAATTAGAAGATTAATCAAAAGTAAAGGCTATAGTACTTAGAGAATTTGAGCCAACCCCCAGACTTGTTTAGAACATTTTAGAAAAGCACAACGTCATCCTAATGAAACATATGTACAATTTGCATCCCGATTAACAACGAGTTGGGATTATTATGAGGAATGTGACAGATTTCGAAACTTTAAAACAGTTAATAGTTTCTGATAAGATTTGTCAAACGCTTGATAAAGATGTCATGTATTTTATAAATGTTAGACAAGCAGAATCGTGGATTTCTCCCATTGAATTATCTCGGGAAATTGATTTATATTATACGTCAAAGGGAAAACCCGTGGTTGACAATTCTAGAGCGAGTAATAAAAATACTTATTATCGAAATGTTTCTAAAGTTTTTCTAACTGACGTAAAAAATAATGTATTTTGTCATGTAGTGAAAATCATCCTTTGCATAAATGTCCTGTTTATAAAAACATGTCAGTGGCTAATAGAGTTGAGATTGTAAAATCCAAAAATCTTTGTTTCAACTGTCTTATGAATCATAAAGTGATTGATTGTAAATCTAAATTATCTTGTATTATTTGCAAGAGAAGGCATCATGTGACTTTGCATTTCCCGCGTGAACAAAAAATAAATAAAGGTGAAAATCCAGAGATAATTTCACAGGAATTGAGTTCTAAAAACGAAGTCGGTAATAAATCTAATTTGGATGCTTCGGCTCCAATATTCTAGCCTTTCCAAGCTAATAACCAAAGCAATTTATTTTCAACGATATGTAATTTGTCTAACGAGTTAAAAGCTGTGTTACTTAGCACATTTGTTTGTTTAATAAAAGATGAATATGGTAATTTTCTTGAAGCACGCGGTTTATTAGATGTCGGTGCAAACTCTAATTTTATTAGTAAAAGGTTAGTAGATAAACTAAATTTGAAAAGAGAAAAGACTAATATTTGTATTTCAGGAATAAATGATTTGTCTCTTAATGTTAGATGTAGAGTTAACACAACTATTTCGAATAGAGATAAAGATTTTTATTTAAAATTAGATTTTTTAGTCGTTCCGAAAATTACGGAATTTACGCCTTCTAGACCGCTTGAGACTTGTACTTCATCGTTAAATAACATCAAATTAGCTGATGAAAAGTTTAATGTGCCAGGCTCTATTGATTTGCTTTTGGGTGCAGAAAATTTCTATGAATTTTTAAGGCCAGGTCAAATTTACACCCAACCATTAAATACTAGGATAGTGTTACAAAACATTGTTTTCGGTTACATTGTTAGCGGAAGCCTTCCGGCTAAGGGTGAAAGTAATATGCATTGTGGGTTGATAACAGATAATTTGGAGTTAGAAAGAGTAATTCAAGATTTTTGGTAAATAGAAAACACTGAGAGAGAGTCTGAAGTTTCTAGAAATAAGGAATCAGAAATTTGTGAAGAACATTTTCTGAAAAATTATTCCAGAACTGCAACAGGGCAATACATGGTAAAAATGCCATTTAAGGAAGACCCATCTTGTCTTGGAGAATCAAAGAAAAAGGCTATGAAAGTTTTAAATTCATTATGGAATCGCTTAGTTAGAGAACGTAAATTTAATGATCTTTATAAAGTCTTTATGCAAGAATATTTAAGTATGGGTCATATGGAAGAGGTGATAGAATCTGAAGAACCAGATATCACTTATTACATACCCCATCATTGCGTGTTCCGTGCTGAATCAAGTAGCACACCATTAAGAGTTGTCTTTAACGCTAGCTCCTTAACTTCTACCGGAAAATCTCTAAATAGTTTGCAGTATAACGGAGGAACAATCCAAGATGACTTATTTAGTATAATGTTGCGATTTCGAAAGCACAAATTTGTTTTTGTAGCAGATATTAAAAAAAATGTACCGTATGATATTGATACATCCCAGTCAAAGAGATTTATTGAGAATCTTGTTTAAACCTGAGGTGCATGAACCAGTTAAGGTGTATAAATCATGTATGGTGACTTATGGCACAACGAGTGGCCTCGTTTTAGCAACAAGAACCCTTACCCAGCTAGCTAGAGATGAAGGAAAGGAATTTCCTTTAGCTGCAAATGTATTATTTCAAGACGTATATATGGATGATATTTTGACAGGTGCTTATGATATAGACACAGCTAAAGAGATCCAACAACAACTGATATCTTTGTTAAAAAAGGGAAGCATGGATCTTCACAAATGGTCAGTAAATAATTCTTCTCTTTTGTGTAATAATGCAATATCTGAATATTTATTTTCCAATGAGACAAAAACTTTAGGAATATTGTGTAAGCCGCAACCAGACTGTTTCGGATTTAATTTAATTATAGAGCAAAGTGAAAGGTATACCAAACGCTCAGTATTATCGCAAATTGCTAGAATATTTGACCCGTTGGGTTTGATAGGTCCAATAATTACGAAGGCCAAGGTTTTCCTCCAAAAATTATGGTTGCTGAAAATAGATTGGTGTGATTATCTTCCAGTGAAAGAAAATATCAAATGGACTAATTTTCTTACTTCCTTAAAAACTGTAAATATGATCAATATCCCAAGATTTGTATTTATAGAACAATCTAATTGTGTGGAATTGCATGGTTTTTCAGATGCTTCTGAACTTGCTTATGGTGCGGTCGTTTATGTAAAATCTATTAATTCTTATGGTGATTCTGCTATCAAACTGCTTAGTAAATCTAGAGTGGCTCCTCTAAAGCATATTACTATCCCTCGCCTGGAAATTTCTGCTGCAGTCCTATTATCTAAGTTGATGCAAAAGGTGTTAAGTGCTCTAAAGCAAGAAGTTTCTAAAACTTGTCTTTGGACAGATAGTACTATTGTACTTGCTTGGTTAAAAAAGGAGTCGAATGATCTAAAGATCTTTGTCGCAAATAGGGTATCGATTATATAAAGTTTAACTTCGATTGATCAGTGGAATTATGTACCTTCTAAGCAAAATCCTGCAGATCTCATTTCTAGAGGCCTAGATCCCATCACGATCCAGCAATGTGATTTATGGTGGTTCGGTTCATCATTCCTACAACAGCCTGAGATGGTGGAGTCTCCTGATATTATTTCTATTGAAACCAGTGAGCTGTTTATCCGTGAATTGAAAGCACCATCAGTAACTCAAGTATGTACCTTAATTAACAGTGTTGAGCCTTTAGACATCATTAATAACAGTTCTTCATTCCTAAAACTGCAAAGAGTAGTAGCATTGTGTAATAGATTCATCCATAACTGTAGAAATCCCTTGTATCCCAAAGGTGGAACTTTAACCAGCAGTGAACTCTCTCATTCCTTATTCTGTATAGTAAAAAACATCCAGAAGACTTCATTCGTGAAGGAAATGCAGTATTTAGAAAAGGGTACTGCAATCCCTAACAGTATTAAACTGACAAACTTGTGCCCGTTTTTAGATGATAATGGTGTAATCCGAGTTGGTGGTAGACTGAGAAACAGCAACTTAACTGAACATCAAAAATATCCAATGATCCTTCAAACCATAATTTTACTGTTTGTGTTATTAAATATTTTCATAATTTGTATTTCCATGCAGGTGCTGAGACAACTCTTTCTCTCATCCGAAACAAATTTTGGATGTTATCTGCTAGAAATATAGTTCCTAAAATCCCTTTTAATTGTATGACTTGCAAAAAGGTAAATTCTAAGAATTCAGAGCAACAAATGGCTGATTTGCCAGCTTCTAGAGTAACAATGGCCAGAGCATTAATGCGTACTGGATTGGACTACTGTGGTCTCTTTGAAGTAAAAAACTTCGTAGGTAGAAGTAAACAGGTAAAAAAAGTATTTATTTGTGTATTTGTTTGTTTTACTACAAAAGCCTTGCATTTTAAAATAGTAAATGATTTATCAAGTGAAGCGTTCTTAGCAGCACTTAAACGCTTTATAACAAGGCGGGGCAAACCTTCTGATATATATAGTGATAATGTGAAGGGTAGAGATAAAAGAGGGAGATTTAGTATTAGTAAAAAATTCTGATAATTATTGCCCTTTAAAATGGCATTTGGCACGAATTATTAAAATTCATCCAGGCCAAGACAATATTATAAGAGTTGTCACCTTGAAAGATAAAAATGGCACATATAAAAGGCCAGTCACAAAAATTGTTGTTTTGCCATATGTGAATGATGGTTTATTAACTACTTAAATTCATACATTTGTTTTAATAAACTATATATTTTCCCTGCAGTGTATTACATTCTTGTGTTTATATTTGTAAATTTAGTATTTTATTTAGTGTAGTATTTTTGAGAAGAAATTGTGTTTTTTTTTAGATTGTATTTTTCATTTAGAGATTGTGTTTGAATTACAATGCATTTATATTATTGAATGTTAGTAACATTCAAGGCCCGGCGGTATGTTGCCGCTAGAAGCGCCGTCTATGTAAAATGTAAAAAAAAAAAAAAAAAAAAAAAACTTGTGTTTGTGAGTTGTGTTTGAGATGCCGATCAGAGAAGTTGTGTAAATCTCGGCTATCGACCATTTTTATTTATTGTTGTGAATAACTAAAAAGTTATTAAATGAGTTACAGTCCACTAGTGAATATTTTATTTTGAGATTGTGTGTTTTTTGTAGGGATAAATAGTAACTGAGTTATCGGCGAAACCAAATAATAATAATAAACGTTTTGATGAGTGATAATTTTATAAATCAAAATAATTTAATTTAAAAATCAAAGGAATGTTTGTGATGCATAAAATATTTTTCAACGTAAAAATTGCGACTTAAAACAATATTTGGCTATGTATCGTTTGAGCCAGGATTATCACGTTCAAAAATTTATTTATGCTGAAGTTTCGCTTGCTGTTTTAACCCATTAAAGCCGGAATTATTTTCGTCTTTAAAATGCAAAACTTACATTTCACACCAGTATTTTTAAATTAGCAATTGTTGTTTGCTTTATCAAGAACTTGGAGTCATAAAATAAAGATAATGTTTCCGTAAAAAAATACTGGTTCATAAACAAAAAAATGGTTGAAAGTTATCTGGTACCATATGGTACCGCTAGGCTTTAATGGGTTTTAAATGAAATGCTAAGGTTAATTTTATTGAAGCGCCGTGCCTGGCAAAACATTTTTACTTAATGCAGTTTTAAAAATGACGAGATCATATTATATGGTTACGTTAGCTGTTGCGTCTTCTGGGATCGCAGCTTTGTTATTAGATCAAGGTAGAATAGCACATTCAAAATTCAAAATACCGCCGAATTTGAACGAAACATCTACGTGTGCCATTAGTAAGCAATCTGACCTTACTGAATTAATAGGAGAAAAAAAGTTAATAGCTGGGATGAAGCAGCCTTGATGAGTAAATTAGTATTTGAATGTGTAGACTGTACGCTTAAAGACATAAAAAATAACTATTCGCTATTTGTTGGAATAGTAGTTGTATTTGTTGGCGACATTAGACAAATTTTGCCTTGATTCAAACATATAGGATAAAATTCTTTTATTACATTTTGATGCTAATCTTACGTAATCGGGTCAATGTCAAGGGAGAGTTACACATAAATTATGTTTTAAGAATAGGGTTTAATGATAATAATAATCTATATTATAACACATGTCTGATTATTGCTGAAGTCATTTGTATGGTAGCAACGAATTGACTAATAAATTTCGCTTTCATTGCATTTTTTTAAAACTTCTAAACATCGCATAATTTCAATTTCTACACCGTCGAATAAAAAAAAATGCAATTCCTTTGAAAACTGTATTTGAATTTACTGATCTTTGATTTTTAGAATAATTTTCCAGCATGAATCAATTTTAAATCTATATCTATCCCGTGCAGTTCGATTGTGAAAGATTAATCCGTTTGCATTTAAAACAATATTAATAGTGTCGCATTTATTTCCGGTTAATATTACAGAATGGAATTAAAACTTCATCAAAATATAAATATAAATAATAATATAATATGAATAAAATGCAATTTTAACAGACGTGCTCTCGAACTACTCGCTTAAGCAGTTGAAATTTTCAGAATAAAAAATCTACAGTAAGCATCGAAATCTTGGATGATTCCTTTGGCCGTTAGCTCCTGGCATGCGGCTAATACAAAAGTATCACTTTATTAAATTTCAAATTTTATTTGAATATATTATTGATATTTTTCTTATAAAATTTCTTTTTTACATTCTTAATGAATCAGTTTAAAAAATATATATATTAAATATGAAAAATATATTAGAATTAGAAAAAAAAATGGTTTTCGCCTATGTTCTGTAACCCGGGTTCAATTCCCTAGTATTTTTAAAAGCCTAAAAAAACAAAACAATGTTATCGGAACGAAAATCAAATTGATCGAAAAATTCGCGTGTTGCAAGAGCAAAGAAGAAATCAAAAAGTAATGGAACTTTTACTGTAGCTGAATTGCGTAGACAATTAATCAAGTCGACCGCGCCAATTCCTAATATTTTTAAATGAGAAACCGCATTGTATATAGTAGACATTTTTTGAAACAGATGTCGCAGACGCACCGGGGTTATCTCTTTGTCGCCAAAACCGCGATTTTATGCCTGAGCAACCCGGCGACATTAGCGAGATTTTGATTTGTATGGCAACCCGGTAAAGCAGTTTGCGTGTGTTTTATAATAAATTAAACATTGTGTAGTTTATAAAAAAATAAGCATTGTGCAATTTTTATAATAAAATATTTTTTGTGTCTTTATAATAAAAATTTGTGTGTGTTTTATAATAAAATAAACTGTTTCATAATAAAATAAGACTAACATGCTGTTAAGGAAGGGCCTAACAGGTACTCGAAAACGAGGTTTTCTTGCCAAAATGGCGCAATAAAAAATCTTGACAGCTACGGGGCGTTTGCGACAGCTGTTCCATTTTTTCATATATGTGTAGCAAATACCCGAGAATAGGAAGGTTATGCTTTGTAATTCGGTCCATAGTCAATTTGCTTTTTTCAGAGGGTGAAATTTGTCGCAAAAGTAAATACATTTTTGTAACCAGGTTTGTTTTTTGCATGGTAAACACTTTTCGGTTCGAAATTATAATTTCCTCGCTCAGCTTTGACTCCTTTTTAGGTGCGTTCGTAATTATATAAATACGTAGCACCTATAGTCGTCGTTTGGTCCGTCCGTCTGTCCGTCCGTCTGTCTGTCTGTCCGTCCGTCTGTCTGTCTGTCCGCATATAACAACGCAAAAACTACCCAACCAAATGGTTTGCAATTTGAAATATATTATCTTTGCATAAATTTGTCGAGACATTTCAAATTTTATCAAAATCGAATCAAAACTTTAGGAGATATTAATAAAAATATTTATTAAGAAATTTGATTTTTTTTTAAATCGGTGCTTTTTTGTTATATGAGCTTCCGATGGATGTTAAATCGTCAAGCGACCGAGATACTTATTTTATTACAGAAATTAATCTGCAGACGATATAATTCATTTCACAGAATTAAAAATCATCAAGATCTGAATATTTATATAACTAGCTGATACATATATATCTGAATATTTATATAACTAGTTAAGATATTTGTATGAACAGTGTCATAAAATATATACTTAACTAGCTGTTTAACCCGTTCTACGCACGGGATATCATGAATTTAATTCTAAAACGTGCGTACGAACGCACCTCGTTTGTAACGTTTGACGTACAATTTCCAACTTTTTTCATTGGTTGTAGTTTCATTTTTGCAATTGTTTTTATATTATTTAGCAAAACATTTTACTTTTTTAAGATAGAGTTATGTCAAGGCCCATAACAAGTAAATACCGTATTGTCTACCATAAAATGTGATAAAGAGTTGGTTATTTATGTATGTTTTTAATTATCGGGGGTGAAATGTTTTTCTTAATTAAAGATTTTTTTCTTTTAATGTTACGTGAATGACGTCACGGGTGACAGCTAGTTTATAATATAGAGTTTCAGTGATCGTGGATTAATAAACAGCCACAGAAAAGCAGTATAGCCTGTTTTGTATTTCATTTAAAAGTAGATTCAAAAATATATATTTATTAGTAACTTTATTTACAAAATTGGCACTTTTTTATTCTAAAGAATTGGAGATAAATATATAATATGCGGTTGGAAAAAAATAATCAACAACTTGTCACAGAAAAAAAAAACGGAAATAATTATTCGATTAGGCCCATTAGGTTTTCTTTCAACTTATGCTAAAAATATGCTTAGGGAAGAACTGTCTTCATACTGAATTTATACTAAAATTTGAAATTACTGTAGGATTATCTAATTTGGGCATAAATTTTTTTAGGTTGGAAAATGACGTACAGAAAACTTTGTGCGCGATTAAAACTCACATTTGACTGATTGTTTAAACTCACATTTGACGGATTGTTTAAGATATGATAATGGAATATTTTAAAAAAGCATTGCTTAAACTATTTATTCCGAATTTCTAGTTTGACTTTTTAACGTATAGTTATAATTCAGTTAATATTAAACTGTTAATTGATTATAGCGTAATTTTTTAAAATTTTTATACTCTTTATATTTTATTTACATTTTCTACTTTTTAGCGTTTAAAATATTTAGTTGTAGCAGTTTCACAGTCAGTTGGCCTATGTTGGCGAGCGTGGTTTGGCGCATGATTAACTACAAAGTTAAATAGATATAAATTGCATAATCCATTAATAACTTTTTCAAATACTTAATAAAAGTTTAATATTAATTATTTTTTATTATAATCGTTTTTAACAAAGAAAATTGTAATATGTTATTCTTCGCTGCTGATTTCTTTTTCTTAAATATAAGTTTTTAAATAACAAACAAAAAATATCGTGATTTATCTGCTATCATATCTTTCTAGTCAGCTATCTCTCTATATCTCTATCTCTTTATATATATTTTGTCAGTATAGAAATATAAGAATCTGTAAATGCGTTTACGAAGATGTGTGAAAGAATAAATACTTATATTCATAATAATATTCTTTGTAAACTGGAACATAGCTTACAAAATACGCAGTTAAAATTTGTAAAATATAATTAGAAGTTAGTCCTTCCTCCAACAATACAATTCAATATGCTTCTCTAATATCTGAAAAATTAGATCTTTTTACTTTCTTCTATCTATAATAGAAGAAAGTATTGTAATCGAAATTTTTTCGACTTCCGGTTTTCGACGGATTTACAGGTTTTAGGGGTTAGAGATTCCGAAAAACATGTTTTTATAAAATGCCTGTCTGTCCGTCTGTCCGTCTGTGTGTCCTCATTGCATCATCGAAAAATGTATGAAGTTATGCTTCAAATTAGACAATTTTTTTTCTATGTTTTTGGCTATAGCAAGCAGGCCCTACTTGAATTTGGGGATATTTTGACGAAAGGGGGCGCTATGATCGCGATTTTTGTTCCATTTTCACTATTGTATCATCGAAAAGGTGTATGAAGTTAAGCAGATAATTGAACAAAATTTTTTTTATATATGTTTTTGACTACAGCCTGCAGATTCCTGTTGAATTTGTGTATATTTCAACGAAAGGGGGCGCTACGATCTAGATTTTTGTGTCATTTTCTCTATTGTATCATCGAAAAGTGTATGAAGTTATGCAGATAACTGAACCAAATTTTTTGTATATGTTTTTGACTATAGCCTGCAGGTCCCAGTTGAATTTGGGGATATTGCGTTTGGAGGGGGCTCTGTGATAGCCATTTAAAGATTTCAATTTTAAAAATTTGTACAAAAAAAATTAGAAATCTTAAAAATGTTTTGCTTTAAATGTTCGGCCTTGATCGAAGGATTCCAGAGCATTTTTTGTTTTGCTTCTATCTTTTTTTTTTTTTTGAGACCGGCGACCAGGCCCCTACCTGCCAGGTTTCGCTAGCTTAAACGGGTTAAAAAATGGCTAAGATATGGCAGTTTGAAATTATAGGGTGGCTGACATTTTGAAATAACACAGTAGGATTCCTCCATAAACGGGTTTAATTTATGAGTTTTAGTGAACATGGTTTCGCCAAATTTTCTTTGATTGTTGTAACCATCCATCGTTTCAACAATTACATGCTTAACACTATATATTATATTCGCCAACGTCAAATTCTTGCCAAGCTCGGCGACAATTGATGAAATATCCCCAAATTTGGCGACAAAAATATGTTGCCAATTCTGAAGCCAACTTAGCTATGTCTGTCTAATTTGGCGATATTCTCATTCAAATTCAATATTGACGAGAACTGGGAATGATTCGTCTGTAATTGGGTTCCGCGCATTTTAGCTTCGTGCATTTTCAGTAGAATTAGCTAAAATCTCAAAACCAAGAGATAGGGAGGCTATCTTTTCCTGCCGGTACAGGCCAGAAGGACTTTTCGCAGTTTAGTATAATACATCGGCTGCTCGTATCCAGGTAACCCGACGATTCGCAAACAGCAGATGTACAACAGAATGACAAAAAAAAATTTTTTTGGTGGTTTGATAGCGAATTTTGAAGCATTATCTTGCATGAGATATCAGAAAGTTTTAGGATTGGCATATCCGACTAGTTTCTTAATAAAAAAGAGTGCCGAAACACATAACAAACACAATATATATAGTTTTAAATGCAATCCTTTGTCTGCTCTCTTCATCCGGTGAATCCAAGCCGAAATAATTGATCTGACTAAAGAAAACATATTCTGCAACAATATGTTTTAAATTTAAAAGATCAATTGACGATAATGTGGAAGAATTGTTGTCGTTTACGTATGTTAAAAAAATTAAATATCTTCTTGTGAAACTGTTTCTCGTTGGTTAGGTAAAACAGATCTCTGCTACACATTACCTGATGAAGGAAGCAGATAATAGATTGCTTTCGAAACTGTAGTTGTATTTCTTTACTCATAACATGGAGAAGAAATATCTAGTTCTCAGTATTGTTCATCTGTAATTAATAATATCAGTTGTGATTCTTATTTATATTAATCTTGTAATATATAATGTTTATGCTTTTACAAAAAGGTACAATTTATTATATGTTTCTCAAGACAAATATATATTTATATAATGTTGTGCTTATATTCCTCATACCTTCTATGTTTCTTAATTGGAAATATTCTACCTTCCTGAAACGATACATAAATTAACGCGCTAACTAGATGCAAAAACAATTACGCTATTAAAACTACTGTGACAGTATCAGAAAATAGAATACGAAGTAAGTAATGATTTCATATTGGATGTAAATTAGAATTGTTTACTCGTTTCCGAAGGTATAGGAAAAGGTCTTTGCTAAAATTATGTTTCGAAAACAATACGGATAGTTAATAAAACTTTATTCATAGTACGTTTATTTTCTATCTATGTATCTATATATTTATGTCTATTATATATTTGTCTATCTATCTATTTGTCTATCTATCTATCTATCTATCTGTCGAAATATCTATCTATCTATTTATCTATCTATCTGTCTTATCTATCTATCTATCTATCTCTCTATATATATCTATATCTATATCTATCTATCTATCTATCTATATCTCTCTCTCTCTCTCTATATATATATATATATATATATATATATATATATATATATATATACAGAAGGTGTTCGCACATTTTTTAGACGATTTCGGCGTTGTTTTTTTAACGTTTAAAATATGAATATTGCTTTTTGAAATAATCTATATGATAATCTTGTTTCTTGATTCTAATTCTGCGTAATGCTTTCGATGGTACACTGTAAAAAAAATTTCCTGAAAAAAACGGAAATTGTAATGGCAATCGAGACGCCACTACTATTTCCGTATTTTAACGGAAAAAAAAATCCGTAAATACCAGGAAATTTTCCGTGATTTTTGAAATATCCGTTTTTAAATTTCCGTTTTTTAACAGATATCTTCCTTATTTTGTTAAAATAAATTTTATAAGACCAAAAAAAAAAAAAAAAAAATTTTTTTTCACAAGGAACATCTTATAACACGTTTTATTTTTTTTCTTTCATTTCTGTGCGAGTTTTCAGTTAATAACCAACACTTGTCACGAAGGGGTTCGAACGCGGAAACTTCTGTATAGTAAACTGGCCGTACCATTACGGTACGACCGGACGCTTCGTTTTCTCAAATGTAGTTATTTATTTTTCATGCTTTTAATGATGCAAAAACTTAAAAGTTTTATAGTTAGATGGATTTTTTCAAAATTTTATTTTCATAATTTTTAATATTTTGCTTTATTATTTGATGCTTTATAACAGATAAATTTTAACTTTTTATGTATTATATGCGTAAAGCATTGTATTAAGACTAATGATTCCTTCTTTTTGCAATAGTACATATACTTTTACAAATTATTTGTCTGTTGATCTATTTATCAATTCTGAAAACAATAATTATCTTAAGTAGACGTATTTATTACATGCTATTAAAGTAAATTTTCTTTATCTCTTATTTTAAAAACTTAAGTGAATAAACAATTTTATAATAAATTAAATTATTATATTTAATCTTTACTGAGAGCTTTTGTGTACGATTCTGTTAAACTGAATAATTTTTAAAAAATCAAAACAAAAAAATAGATTTTTAGAGAAAATTTTGAAATTAATGATATTAGGATAGGTAAGTTTAAATTTGGACTTGATAATTTAGTTTAAAATAATTTAGTTTAATTTATAAAATTATAAACTAACGAAATAAATTATAAACTTGATAAAATTATAAACTTCATTTTTATAAAAGTAAACAAAAAGTCATTAATTATTTTTTATAAATTTAAAGAAAAATATGAACTTCGTAAAATTATAATTTATAAAATAATAAATTTTAGTTTAATTCACAAATTTATGAGACAAATCAGCTGCGTTTAACACCTACATACCGATAATTTGCAAAAATATTATTTTATGAAACCTTAAAAATAAAAAAATAAAAATAAATAGATTTTAGCGAAAATAATGAAATTAATGACCTTGGGATAGGTATGTTTAAATTTGGATTTATTAATTTAGTCTAAATTAATTTAGTTTAATTTATAAAATTATAAACTAACTAAATATATTATAAACTTTATAAAATTATAAACTTCATTTTTATAAAAGTAAAGAAAAAATCATTAATTATTTTTATAAATTTAAAGAAAAAAAAAATAAACTTTCTAAAATTATAATTTATAAAATAATAAATTTTAGGTTAATTCACAAGTTTATAAGACAAATCATTTTAACCTTTAATAACCTAATATTGCCTCACGTTAATAAAATTAAAATAAAATTTTAAAATGTCAGTGAAAAAATTCATAATTTGATGCACTATAAAGAAAAAAAAAGTTGCTTTAAAACAAAAAAAATTCTGTAATTTATATAAATAAAGTAAATTTCTAAAGATTTCACTAAAAAATAAAAAATATCATTATTATTTTCACAAAAAATTACCGTCCAGACACGGGCCCGGTTAGAATGAGCTCCGTGATTGGCCCGAGTCTAATGACAGAAAATAGGCCCACGGGTAGGACCGGTCCAGACCTGGATCCTAGAAGACTCTGGACCCTAGTAAATACAACAATCTTAATTCGCATTTCAAACAAGACTATATCTGTATACAAACCTCAGAACGTTATTTCCGGAAATGGGGAAATACGGACATTGTACTGTTTTGAAAAAAATCCATCAAATTTACGGAAAACTTTCTGCATATCTACGGATTTGAAATCTCTTTTACAGAACTAATGTCATTTACGGAAATTGTACTGTTGTTTTGGAAAAATGAAACTTCTACGTAAAATTTTACGGAAAATCTCTTGTATTTTCACGGATTTTTTTTTAGAGTGTAGAAGATTTTTTGTAAAATTTACAGGGTTATTGCTTCCCATGCCTCTTTAAAAACTTTCCAGATTCGATCAATCGTGGTGGTTTTGCGCTTTGAAAGAGCTCTTTTCAGCAGACCAAATGCACAATAAACCATAAGAGAAACGTCAGGTGACTTCTTAGGAATATGTTGAAAGGTATAAATGCAGTACCTGTGTGAGTTTTTAATGTTTTCAACGAATACAGCGGTAGTTTTTGAAGTATGAGCGGTAGCTTTGCTTTGATGCAGTTTCACCCCTTAAAAGTCGTTGAAATAAAGAAAATGGCATTTTGTCTGTATATCGGACGTAACACATTCTCTTAATAATATAATGAATTGATTGTAACATTTTTGTCCAATATTTTTATTTTTATTTTTCCATTGTAAGATAAATTTGCGACAGTCATAAATCCTTACCTGAAACTTCGTTTTCAGCCTTGAAATGGGCTCTTTTTAGGGTTTCGTTCATCTCACGAAACCCTATTGCTCCCGCTCCGTTGTCTGTCTGTCACAGAGCCATTCTCAGAAATTATGTAACTTACAGAGTTAAAACTTAGTGTATAAATCTGAATATCAGCTGTGGAGAGCTGAAAATATTAAAATTTGAAAAATTCGTATTATTTTAATAAATAGAGATAAAAAACCAAAATTCTAACAGCCTTTTCTTATTAAATTTAAACTTTTTTCGTTATAGTCGATGCCAAAAATTAAAAATCCACGATAAAATTCTTTCTACAATAATTAATTTTCTATCAGACGATTTCCATGTGAAAAATGAAATAAAAAGTTTCACCAAATGAAAAAAAAAGATTAATATGAAATGAAATTGATTGACGTCATAGTCGTAATAAAACGGAAAATGTCTAGGATTTCTCAATAATACAAGGAGTATGTGTAAGTACACAAAACAGATTAAAATCACATCATTAGAGAATTAAAAAGAAAATCTGACGTCATATGGGGAGTTTAACTAATTTTTCAAATGTTTGAGAATAATACAAAGCGAGTATCAATATAAATAATAGAAAATAGTAAATATATGAGTTTGAGAAACATATTGAATCGTGACAAAAATCCGATTATGGAAATATTCGCATATTTTAGCATTTTGAAGTGTACAATTTGTATAATTTTGAAATTATTTTTTTAAATATTGCATTTAGTCCGTATGACGGATATAGTATGACAGAATATAATAGTGGGCTTGGCCCGCTATCCGGCTGGTTTAGATATTCGAAAAAACGAAAAAAATAGACAGGTAAATTTTTACTTTATAAAAAAACATGCCTTTTTTTCTTTTTTCTTTTTTTTTTTTTTTTTGCTAAATGAAATTTGTTTGAATTTATTAAATAAAGGATAAAGTGTTTTGAAAGGAATATTAAACGAAACCCTTTGAGCGATCTTCGATCACACTTACCCACTTGTTTTAGTCTTATTTCATGGGCCAAAAACAAGACTTAATGACCCAGATCCTTTGTCTAACACTTCTTTAGTAATGTCTGAATATACTAACGACGACCTGTCTAAAGGTTGGTCGGGCTTAGCCAAACCCTGAATTTTTAACTTTATTTACAAAAAAAGTTCCATGAGGCATTTTGAAATTTTAATACCCTCAAATTTAGTATTTAATGAAATAAAAAATAAAAAATTCAGATTATTTAGTCGGGTATAAAAGTTTGCCAGGCAGTTTTAAAATAGTGTTTTATAGGATTTTTGAAAAATATATTTGACGCACGCTTATATTTAAACGGAATAATATTTATACCAATAAAAAATATATTGATAAGGACAGACCATTTTGGCAAGACTTCCTACCTGCCAAGCGATAGGGAATGTTATATGTGAAAGCGAGTAAGTAAGGCTATGTGTAGCTTTAAGTGTAAAACAGACAGCGTATATTGGCGGCCGGATGAGTTGAAGGGTACTGCAGTGTGATAGGCTCTCGCAAGATCATGTGACTTATCGCAAGCGTGCAGTTATTATAAAAAATTGTAGTAATTAAAAGAATATCCTTCATAGAGTGAAACACGTGCAACTGTAGAAGTGCTACTATGTTTGTATTTAAAGTTTTTTCGCTTTATATAATACGCATTACTTATATGTATTAATTCTGGAAAGTGAAAAATTAGTTTGTGTTATTTGCACAAAAAGCTATTAAAATATATTTGCTTTTAGTGAAAAATATCTATAAAAATTCGCGAAGTGTTGGAGATTTGGCAAAATCATAGGTTAAAATATAAAATCATTATTTTACCATCCAATGTTAATCTGAAAGAGGGTTATAACAGACATTACTGTTAAAAGTTCCTGGATTTAATCATGAAATATTATGAAGACAATGCTTCAAGGAAATCCAAAGTACCTTCTTCTCCATTAGGTATAGTAAAATTTTACTTTTTATTATCTATATTAATATATTCACAAACAGAGTAAGACATTAATGGCCATTAACTGAAATATATCTTGTCTATCGGGTAGACGAAACCACTTACTAAACCAACTGTAGGGAATATTTATGCATAATATTTATAGCGGTATAGCTCAATACAATAGCTGGAGCATCTGCTTGTATACGTGTTTATTACTTGCATGAATTTCTACAGTTGCCTCAATGAATGGCAATGAAAAATTTACACCAATAATTCTTTTAATATTACATAATTTTTGAAACTACTAAAAGTTTAATAAAAATTCATGTTTCGTATTTAATTAAAAATTAGTTAATAATTCTTACACGGAGACAGCCAAACATGATGTGAGCAGATTTTGATGATTTTAAAGTATGTTGTAGGGGTCATATCCTTAACTATTCAGGTCAAAGGTTTCCTTCAAATAGGCTTTAGTTTTCGAGAAATTTCGGTTAAAGTTCAGCATGAATTTCAAATACCCATTAATTCGCAATCTTGAACTAGGTCTTCGTAGCTCTGTGCTATCGCGCGCGATTTGAGAGCCGGAGATGAGGGTTCTGTCATCTAATGTGACTTTTACCTTTTTTAAATAAATTTAATATATTTGTCTCGTTATAAGTTTTATGCAGAATTATGAATTCTGAATCTTTGAACTTTTTGATATTTTCCTAATAAATTCCATTTACAGTTTCGAATTTTTCGTAATAATTTACATTTTTTTTTTGTGTGTGTGTGCAGTTTTGAAATTAATATTTCATGAAATTCCAAACTAATTTATGTCTAGATTTTGTTTATTTTTTTTATTATTATTTTCACTTTATATTTTAATAACCGTTCTAAAATAATACTTTTTTTAACTTTACGAAATTTTAAATAAAATTTTGTATTCTTTTATAATTTATACAAATATTTTTTATTTCAAATCTTCTAAAGGTATGTATGATTAGGTAATTTCAACAACATATCTTGAAAGGAGTAATAAAATATTAAAACAAAAAAGCTTATATCCAAGTTTTAGCCAGTTATGTGCATATGTATATATATATATATATATATTGTTATTTAAATACATTTAACTGCAAAGTTCAAACTCAACATCATTTTTGATTTGCACAAATAAAAAATAATATATTACAATTAATTTTTTTATTAATTCTAACAAGTCGATGCTATACAGAAAAATTCAACTAGAAATGAAAAATCGTTTGTAAATTACAATAGCTATAAAAAATACCTGAAAAAAATCGTCTGCAATGACTTTTACGGTAATATCAGAATAAATAAAATTTTATTTTTATCCATTTCGTTTAATCCTTTGCAGACAATTACCACGTTTGAAATAATTTCTTTTCCAAATTTAATGCATTTTTTAATATTTATCACAATTTAAGTATTTTTAAAGACAATTACCACGTTTGGAATAATTTCTTTTCCAAATTTAATACATTTTTAAATATATTTATCACAATTTAAGTATTTAAAGAATATATAATATGCTAATTTATACATTCTTCCAGTATTGTTAAAACAATTTAAGTAAAGAATATATTTAAAGGCGATTTTGAATGTGGAATTTGTTTAGAATATTTTTGCGATATGTATCACACAATTAGTTCCATATTTAATAAACTAAAAATGTCGATGTCGGTAATGATAAATATTTAGTATTTCATCAGTTAACATATTTCAATATATTTAGAACAAATCAAATATTAAAAGGATACATTATTTTGTTAATTTTTTCTTAATCATTTAAAAAAATTTTTAATAGAAAATGCAGCTAAAAAAATGCATTATTTCATAAATACAATAAATAAATAATTAAATATACATAAATGTAAACACGAATCATTTTAAAAATACGAGATATCAAGACTTAAAATAGTTTGGATTTTCATCAACAGAAATATTAGAATAAAAATTGCGTAAAAACTATAAATTTTCACGAAAAATTCGAAAATGTAAATGGAATTTTTAAGAAAATATCAAAAAGTTCAAATATGCAGAACTCATAAATCTGCATAAAACTTATAACGCGAAAAATATATAAAATTTATTAAAAAAAGGTAGAAGTCACATGAGAGGACAGAACCCTCATCTCCGGCTCTCAAATCGCGCACGCTAGCACAGAGCCACGAAGACCTCGTTTAACATTGCGAACTAACGGGTATTTGAAATGCATGCTGAACTTTGACCCGAAATTTCTCGAAAACTAAAGCCCATTTGAAGGAAACCTGTGACCTGAATAGTTAGGGGTATGACCCCTACAACATACTTTAAAATCATCAAAATCTGTGCGCATCATGTTTGGCGGTCTCCTTGTTAGTATCTATCTATATTATAAATTTTACAAAGGTAAAATTTTCGACTGGTTCGTTAATATTAAAGTAAATTTTCTAAGAAATGAAAACATACTGGATAGAACCCGAAAAAACTTGACGGAAAAAAATACTTTAATAATATCAGTAAAATAAGCTTATTTATTACTTAAGAAGGGTGCGTATGAAACAGTCGTTCAAATATTTTATTTTAAAAGCTTTTCCCCCAGTGAAATACAGTACTATTTCCGATGCGAACTCAAGACAAACAATCCGTAAACAACTGCTTAATGCAAATCAGTTCGACATTACCGCCATATTCCCCATGGCCAGAAAGAAAATTTCATGGACATATCAAGTATCATACAAATAGTATATCCCTACTTCCATCTGATATTCAGTGAATAAAATAATATAGTAAATAAAGCACCCCCTATGATAATGCAAACGAATGAGCTTCCATGTGCAAGTGCAGTGCATCTGCCCAAAGGCCCCGTCGAAATTCCACGTTAAAGAAAGTTTTAAAATGTCCTCTTTAATCATTTTTCATTTCAAAATATTATCTTCTAAAACGCATCCATTGCTTTAAGCCAGCGGTTCCCTACCTGGGGTACATGGTGAAACTGTTGGGGTACGTGAAATTTGTATGAGTAATGCCGGATAACGCAAAAATTAAAACTTAAACTGAAAACAGAAAATTTGTTCTTTTACAAAGAGAGACATGTGTAAAATTAAAATAGGCTATTCGCATAAAATAAAGGAAAATACCTAAACTTAGTAATTCATCGATCATATGTCGCCATTATTCATCCACTGCTAATAATATCTTGCTATTTTGCCTGTGTCCCTCCTTTTCTTTTGTTGTTTTCGTTCTAGTAATTCTAGAAATACCCAGAAAAATATAAATTGTATCAAGGCTTTTGGTTTTTGCGATTATATTTAAAGCCCATTTCAAAGAATATTATTCTTGTGTACGACATTCCAGCATTAGCATAAACTCATTAACTTGTATTAAAGGGTGTAAAGCTTCATCCTTTTTTGTGAATGCTTAATTTGAAATCTTTAGCTAATATTTGGTGTTTTGAGTAACTTTATGTTCATATTACGTTGTTGTTCAAAACGGATAAGTGGTTGAAAATTGGAATTCTGAAAGAGAACTGCATCTAACATTGGTGAGAAAATAATAATATTACTAATGAACGAAAGCAAAAATATTTGGTATAGGCTTATGTGAGAAGGGGTACGCATACATGAAAAGGCTAAGCAAAGGGTACGTGAGAGAAAAGGTTGGGAACCTTTAATCCAACTTAATAAAGATTGGGAAATTTTCGTACAATACTAATATACAATCTTCAGATGAGGCTGATTTTTTATGTTTTCAAGTGTAATTTATTTGTATGGTTTCTTTGGTCCCTTTACATAACCAGGATGATTGTCCCTTTTCCATCACAGTCGGGATTTTTTCTCTCTTATACAGTTAAATACCCAATGGATCCTTAATAAAAATAAAATACAATTCCTAACATGTTCTGATGAAATATACACTATATCGCCATTAATGACCGGCAACTTTCAATTTTAGACATTTTGTCGAATATTTAAAAATATACTTGTCAGATTTTTCTGGAATTTTAGGATTAAAAAGAACAGGTATGACTTCATATTTGACTTCATCTATCGCTACAGAATATACATAGGCAGACATTGTACACGATGTGTATTTATTTGTGCAAGAATAGCATGTATATTAATAGAAATATAGCGATTTTTTTTTTTTAAATTCTTGCATGTTTTTTGTTTATAACATACAGGGTTTTTAACCAAATCTAACGCCAGTTTCAGAAAAATTGACAAAATATAGTGGAAATAATTTAGTACAATTGGAATATAAATATATTAAATATTTAAGGAAATACGGGCAGTTGTATAAAATAATTTTTATCTGCGCATGCGCGAACGATAACAATGAACTTTTTGCATAATTTAATAGTCAACTCTATCGAGCAACTTATTAAAAAAAATCAGTCAAGTATCGTAAAAATTTAGAGAGATATCAGCGTTGGAGTGACTTGTTTTTTAGCTTCTCACTAAAACTTGTTGAATGGTAAGGGATTGTCCACAAATTGTCATGTTTAATTTTTATACTATATTTCATTTTGTATTGATACTTTAGTTCGCCATGGAAAACATTATTTCACCAGGTTATAATAGTTTTGGAACGGATCCTTTGATTTTGATTATCCTTTTTTAGTTCGAATAAGCTCGTTAGGGTAGTTTTTCAAAGAAAACTAAAGTATTGTTATGAATTTTGTATACATCTGAAAATATTCCATTTGTTTAAATTTATTTTATTTTATTATTGTGAAAATTGCAGTATTATTAATGTATTTCCTATTGAGCTTCATGTAACTCAATGCTAAAGGCCTCAGATGGTTTGCAAGGAAAACAACCTTACACCCTCATCTTTATAATGGAAGTCTATGGTAAAATCGCCAAGGAATGGGTTTATCGCCAAGTTGGCGATGGTTTTGGCGACTTATTTTTGTCGCCAAATTTGGCGATATATCGCCAAATGTCGCCAAGTTGGCGACGGATTTGGCGACTTTTTGTGCAACCACCCCCCTTTATACCTGTACATTGGGATCCTTTCTCGCTTTGGTTCTCTATCGAAAGTTAAAGCACTTTCTGGTAATTTCTAGCATCTGAAAGCTCTGGAATAATCTGGAAAGATCTCTGAAGCCTATATAAGGGACCTCCACCAGTCCAGTTAGTGAGTTGTCTGTCAACTGCGATTGAATTCATACGAGAGGCTTTGCATTGAGAACTGTTTTTCTCGGATCGATTTTGTCGTTGATACGTCGTATTGAACGCATTGTTTCTGTGTGAAATTTTGCTGTGCTTTTATTGGATTTGAAGATTACTGAATATCTTGTAATTTTCAGAAGATATTTGTGATCGTATTGCACTGTTTATAGTGAATAAAGCCTTTTTATTGTTCTTATATATTGGCATCAGTCCTTTCGAACCGGAAACGCCGATGCCCTATCAAGAAGACCGTGTCCCGAGAGCTGTCGCTATTGTTCCAGAGCGGAGAGCAAGTATAATCCCGAATATGTCATACGCCAGACGAAGACTTCACTATTGGCGCCACCAGATCCCTGGAGTGATGAGAAGATTCGAGAAGATCAAATGGCAGACTCTGAGATCAAACCAATCTTGGAGTTATTAGAATCTTCTAGCACGAAGCCCAGTTGGGAAGACATCTCGACTTACAGTCCTACGACGAAGCAATATTGGGCTCTTTGGAACTCTCTCCACGTAAGGAATGGTGTCCTGTTCCGAAAATTCGAATCGGAAGATGGGAAGACGTCTCCGTGGCAGTTGGTACTTCCTCGATCTCGAATCCCAGAGGTCCTCGAAGAATTACATGGCAGTCCCACTGGTGGCCATTTTGGAGTCATGAAAACATTACACAGAGTCCGAGAGCGCTTCTTCTGGGGAAAAGCGAGAGCTGACGTCGAACGATGGTGCAAATCTTGCGATGCATGTGCAGCTCGAAAAGGACCAAAGAAACGTAGCCGAGGAAGACTACATCTCTACAATGTAGGAGCACCTTTCGAACGCATCGCCCTTGACATCCTAGGCCCTCTGCCAAGAAGTGCTGATGGCAACAAATACCTCCTTGTTGTCATGGACTACTTCACGAAATGGCCTGAAGTTTATGCCATCCCTGATCAAGAAGCTTCTACGGTTGCGGATGCCTTGGTACACCAGTGGATATCAAGGTATGGAGTCCCCCTTCAAATGCATTCTGACCAGGGGAGAAATTTCATCTCTGCTGTGATTGAGGGTCTCTGTCAACTTCTCGGAATGGACAAAACTAGGACGACGCCTTTACATCCACAATCGGATGGCATGGTTGAGAGATTTAATCGTACCATCCTCAACAATCTCTCACTGCTAGTCTCAAGAAATCAACAAGACTGGGACCAAAAACTTCCCTTGTTTCTTCTCGCCTATCGCAGCGCCGTCCATGAAACAACCGGCTATTCCCCGTCTCAGATGCTTTTCGGTCGTGATCTTCGTCTACCTTGTGATCTGATTTTTGGTCGCCCTCCAGATGCGCCTTCATCGCCAGAGGGATACGTGCAGAATCTCCAGGCACGATTTGAAGACGTCCACAACTTGGCTCGAGAGCGGATCAATATACAGACGGAGAAGATGAAGACCAGGTACGACACGAAAGCCACGGGACATCAATTCAAAGAAGGTGACAAGGTTTGGTTTTATAATCCGACTCGACACAAAGGACTTTCTCCCAAACTGCAATCACACTGGGACGGTCCTTATACAGTCCTAAACAGACTGAACGATGTCGTAATTCGGATCCGAAAGTCACCAAGTTCGAAGCCTAGAGTCGTTCATTACGACAGGCTGGCTCCATACTATGGCCATAGTACTTAGTTCATTGATTGTAAATAGTGTAATGTAAATAATGTAAATTAGTATGACCATAGTCTTGTATATAAATTAATGTAATTATTTATTTTGCTTAGCATTATCATTATTATTGTTATTATTATTTAAATACTTGTATGTAATAATGTCTATGCTTTAATTTTATTTTATTTTTAAATAAGTGTATGTTTTGTATAATTCAGCATTATGAATGTGTTTTGAATAGTATAGCATTTGTTGGTAACGGGTTTGCTTTCCGATCAAAGGTTGAACTGCCCGGGACGTGCAGTCCTTGAGAGGGGGGCAATGTTATGAATTTTGTATACATCTGAAAATATTCCATTTGTTTAAATTTATTTTATTTTATTATTGTGAAAATTGCAGTATTATTAATGTATTTCCTATTGAGCCTCATGTAACTCAATGCTAAAGGCCTCAGATGATTTGCAAGGAAAACAACCTTACACCCTCATCTTTATAATGGAAGTCTATGGTAAAATCGCCAAGGAATGGGTTTATCGCCAAGTTGGCGATGGTTTTGGCGACTTATTTTTGTCGCCAAATTTGGCGATATATCGCCAAATGTCGCCAAGTTGGCGACGGATTTGGCGACTTTTTGTGCAACCACCCCCCTTTATACCTGTACATTGGGATCCTTTCTCGCTTTGGTTCTCTATCGAAAGTTAAAGCACTTTCTGGTAATTTCTAGCATCTGAAAGCTCTGGAATAATCTGGAAAGATCTCTGAAGCCTATATAAGGGACCTCCACCAGTCCAGTTAGTGAGTTGTCTGTCAACTGCGATTGAATTCATACGAGAGGCTTTGCATTGAGAACTGTTTTTCTCGGATCGATTTTGTCGTTGATACGTCGTATTGAACGCATTGTTTCTGCGTGAAATTTTGCTGTGCTTTTATTGGATTTGAAGATTACTGAATATCTTGTAATTTTCAGAAGATATTTGTGATCGTATTGCACTGTTTATAGTGAATAAAGCCTTTTTATTGTTCTTATATATTGGCATCAGTCCTTTCGAACCCCGAGCTCACAACAGTATCATTAAAAATTGGAAAATAGTATGAAAATAAAAAATGAGAATTTGTTGAAAATCCCTTACCATTCAGCGAGTTTTAGTGAGAAAGTAAAAAACAGCTCACTGTAACGCCGATATCTCTCTGAATTTTTACGATAATTGACTGAATTTTTTTAATAAGTTGCTCCATAGAGTTGACTATTAAATTATGCAAAAAGTTCTTTGTTATCGTTCGCGCATGCGCAGATAAAAATTGTTTTATACAACTGCCCATATTTCCTTAAATATTTAATATATTTAGATTCCAATTGCACTATATTGTTTCTACTACATTTTGTCAATTTTTCTGAAACTAGCGTTAAATTTGGTTAAAAACCATGTATGACATAAGCAAAAAACATGCAAGAATTTTTTTATTTAAAAAAAAATCGCTATATCTCTATTAATATACATGCTATTCTTACACAAATAAATACACATATTGTGGAATGTCTGCCTGTATATATTCTATAGCGATAGATCATTTCGTGCATTTTATTTTATAGGGTGAACCAAAATATTCTTTTTTTTCTTTAATATTTTTAGCCCCCTAATTGTCCTCCTTATCAAATTGACGTTGATAAATATGAAGTCAAACCTGTTCTTTTTAATACTAAAATTCCAGAAGAATCTGACAAGTATATTTTTAAATATTCGACAAAATGTCTAAAATTGAAAGTTGCCTGTCATTAATGGCCATATAGTGTATATACATCAGTCAATTCAACATACCAGTTTTTTGTTCAACATAGACTAAAAACAGTTTTTTGACAGATTTTAATTTAGCGCCAAAAAACTATATCTTATGCATAATCGGATCTTATGATTTATCAGGATTTTTTTTTTTCACTTTTTATGATGGTTAGGGAAATCTATTTTTAATTGTGGCAGCTTTCCCAGGGGCTATTTTATATTATTGAAGGAAACTGTTGGTCATTGTTGAGATAGATTTGAAAAATATTTCAAGCTTGAAAATTATTTAAAAAGTCGTTAAATTAAGCGGCAGTTTTCAAATAAATTTCATTCGAAAGCTAATATTTTTCTAATTGATGATGTGAGAATTAAAATTTTAAAATGTAGTAAAAATTTGAAAATTTTAGTATTTAGAAGTGATGTAAGCGTGATGAAAGCGAAGGCGATATCGCCGTTTGTTGTCACAACTGTTATACATGTCTAAAAATTGAAACTGTTTTTAGGCTGGCGTCAAATTAGACTATCATTTTTTTAAGTCGTCAAATTCACAGTGAAAGAAATTGGACTTTGTCGCTAATAACGAACTGTTAAATGGTCGTCGGTGTAGAAAAGTAGTTCACAATAACGGTTACCAAACTCAACATTTAAAACACATATATTTTATATAAACGAGTTCTGTAAGCACCATGAATGTCATATAAAAAATGTTCGACCACCCTTTGTATGTAATGTTTATATGTATAAGTATAATATATTCTTTAAAACTAAAGGACAATTAAATTTTTTAAGTAACTTTAAAATGTTTAAAGCAAAATATATGGCATACCACAAATAAAAATAAAGATAAACAATGTGATTGATTTGGTAAATACGTCCCCCTCCCTTTTAATTTATAAAATTAAAAACAATATACCGTTTAAAATTACAAAAATATAAACTGCAAGTTTTAAATATGGTTAGAAACTGCACTTTTCTATTTTTTTTTTTAAGTAATTTTTTAAAATTAATTTTACGAATATTTCTATGTTATAGTTCTTTAATATTATTCCCGAAAAAAACAACTTTATAATTTACCACGTATTCACACCCAAGTAGATATATTTGTATTTTAATGCGAATATGTATATATTTTTTAAATACAGAAGTAAAATGTGTAATTAATTTGTATACTAAGTAATAATCAACTATGCTTGATGCCAATGACGAAATGTAAGTTGCGCATTAATATTTTTTGATATTTTGCTTTCTTTTCTGTCGTTTATGTACATTAGTCCTTGCTAAAATCAACGAATCGTATGATACATCAAGTCATTAAAACACATTCATCATTAGTAAAATCAATTAAAATTATGATACATCCAGTCACTAAAACAAATTCGTCCTTAGTAAAACCAACGAAACGTATGATACTTCTATTCGTTAAAACATCTTTGTACTAAGTAAAATCAACTAATATTTCGGTACATTCATTTTTTAAACATTTTCGCCCTTCGTAAAATCTGTAAAACTTATGATACATTCAGTCGTTAAAATACATTCGTCATTTGTAAAAACAACGAAACTTATGATACATTCATTCATTAAAATATATTCGGACATTGTAAAATCAATTAAACTTATGATACATTTAGTCGATAATACGCATTCGTCCTTAATAAAATCAACGAAAATTATGATACATCAATTCGTTAAAACACATTCTTCTTTAGTAAAATGACCAAATTAGACATATATGTCGTAGAGGGATCTCATTGTAAATGCAAGTATAAATGGTTCCAATCGAATAAAAATTATTTGCACTGTACATGTAAATGCACTTTTTATTAGGGAGATTGAGAAAAGTAAAGATAGTTCTCGCCTCATCGTTTGTAATATAGTTTAAATATATTAGTTTCAATAAAGTTGTTCAGCAGGCATGGGTTGCTAATATTTTTGGAAGTTAAGCTTGTATTTAATCTACGATCTTTCATAGTGTCATTTTCTAACTTGATAAATCTCCGAACTACCTATTTTTACAGAGATTATTTTATTTTTTCAACATATAGATGGGCATTGTACATGATTCGAAAGTCTTAAAAACATCTCTAAAATCACATAAAACCAGTTATATGTTAAAATTTTCACAAGAGTAAAATATTTTCACCTGTCGTCCCAGGCATCCTCAATACTGATGTTTTGGTTTTCTGCTCTGTCAATCGATTTGTTTGAAACTTCCATTCTGTCTTTTCCCAAAAACATCTGGCGCCATCTGGTATCAATTTTGGCGTGATACATATCATTGCAAGTTTCTGAATTTGATGTATATATTTCTATTGCTTCCCTCTGTAATGCGTAGTTTAAATTATTATAATTGGCTAATTTTTCAACATTATTGAAGTCTGTCCTAACTGGGGCGACAGGTGGAAATATTTTACTTTTGTGAAACTTTTAACATATGATTGGTTTATGTGATTTCAGAGATGTTTTTAAGACTTTCGAAACATGTACATTGCCTATTTATATGTTGAAAAAATAAAATAATGTCTTTAAAAATAGGTAGTTGGGAGAATTATTAAGTTAAGCTTGTATTTAACCAAGTTTGTAACGAAAGGCATCCATTGTGTATTGGATTTAATATAGTAGGATTTTGTCGGTAATATCTGCGTAAGTGAATCTTTGATTAATTAAACTCTTATCAATTTATTTTGATTATTCAAAATGAAGTGTATTTTTTATAGTTAATTTTTTGGGAGAGACTGCCAAATCGATAGAGACTCTGGCACTAACCCTTTCCGTTTAACTTTTAAGATATACACTAAAACACTTTTTATTTTGCTTAAAAGACGTCAACATATCAATATAAACATTAAAGATGTTAAAATTTAAAATTTACATGTTTCGGTTTGTTCATCAAATCGTCATCAGAATATACACAAACCACAAATACAATGTACAACACAAATACACTTAAACGATATCCCATAAGCTACTAATCTAGACTAACAATGTGAACATCAACAGTTCGTTTTAGTAGCGGCCATGTTTAAATAAAAGGCCGCGCAATCTCTCCTACCGAAAATGGAGAGTTTGCGCATCTGCTACTTAGGAGAGATGGCGCATTGTTCCCATTAGTTTCCATGCTAGGAGAAATTACGCAGCGTATTGGTAAATTTGCATAAAAAAATGAAAAATGAAAATGGACTAATTTTAAGTTAAACGTGTTTTCAAGTAATTTAATGTTATTTTCTAATCTTATCTGGACTTGCTTTTTCTGATTCTTTAATTTTTTCAATTTAATTAAAAAATTTTAATCGTTTTTTAAATTATTTCCATTTTCTGATTCTTTAATCATTAGGTTGAAATATTCACTCCTAATACAATACTATTTGTTCACAAAAACCTTACAACAATGTTATTTAAGTGTAATTATTATTGTTAACAATTTAATTGTGGTGATTATTAGTAACAATCTCTCCTACCGATGTGCGCAATCACGCCAACCCTGTAAGGACAGATTGCGCAAAATAACTTTCTTGGTTTTAATACAACTGTTCTATTAAATTACAACATAACAACAAAATAGTAATGGAAATGCATAAAAAACAAATGAAGTAAAAATTATTCATGAATAGTTTAGCAAAAAATTAATATTTAGATTTTTTTTGTTATTCTTTTGAATTGTGCGCAGACTCTCTACAGCGATTTTTGAACTGTTGGCGAATTTTTTCTATTACCAGAAAAAGAAGTATTTTTATTGAAAATATGAAATAATATCTGCGTATATTCCAAACACACAAAATTTCCACGCATTACTGACAAGTGTTTGCTCCGATATCGCGGCTTATGAATATAAACTAGAAATGCTTAATTTAATATCGCAATTTTTAGAAAAATAACTTTTTTAAAAATGATTTTTAATCAATTGTTAACAAATAGGCACACAAAATTTTGTGGAAACATTTCCATTTTTTCAGAGGCATTGTCATTATTATGAAATGGTGATTATGTGTTTGAAAAATATTTATTAACCTATAAAAGTTTATGCAATTTTGTAAAAATAGTCAGTGAATTAGTGTTAAGTTATGAGCCTGTAATACTTTCCTTCGATTTTTTTTATTTCATGTTTGATATTTAAAAATACCATCATAACTCATCATTTAGTATTCGTTCCAAAACTAATATGAAAAATGGTATTAACTACATATAATTTATAATTCAATTTTAAAAATACTTTTATACAATTATCTATATTTTACGTACATATTTTTAAGTAATTAAAAATATTTATATCAATAAATGTATAAGTAAATGGGAAAACATTTAATTTTCGTATGTATAAAAATGCAACTTATAATTGGACATGGATACAACAAAATATAAACATTTATTTTAATAATAACAAGAACGAAACATCATGCGTCAAGAATAGATTATGTAACACTTCCCAACACTTCCAAAATAATTTTGCAAATATTTACCGTAAGGCGTAAGATGATATCTAACTAAACAATTTTGAAAACGCATAACATATTTAAAAATCCTATTTCAATAATTACCAACAATATTCGGAAAAATATCCGAGCTCTTTTGTGAAACCCTGTATATGATCTAAAGATGTGTACATATACTAAATAGAATGCTAAATTTCAGTTGATTTAGGAAACGCGTAGCACAGTTTAAAATTTCCCTTCTGCAATTCCCGACAATAAACGGAAATGTACTCGAGAAATTTGTGCTGCGCTGTATACAATCTATGCAATTTATACACACCAAGTAATAAACAAAAAATAAGTTAAGTTTAAAAATGCGTTCATTCCCAGCAATTATTATTAATAAGTAGTACTTTAACCGATTTCTTTTGTTTGTCCCTGTAAATGAACGATGAAAGCTATACACACAATATTCTATAGTAAGCATCTTGTAATCCACTTTAGTGATATATATCAATTTCAATGTGTGTGAAATAGTAAAACATTATTAAAATAAACTGCAAACGATTTTTCTTCAGAGACCGTAACGAAACGGAATTCTTTGGAGTATCCCTGCAAAGGAACTGTAAGGGCTATGCACACCACTTTGTATAATTAGTCTCTTGTAGTGCAATTCAGTGATATATATCAATTTCAATATGTTTGAAATTCTGTAACATCATTAAAATAAACCGCAAATGATTTTTCCCCGTAGACCGCAATGTAACGGAATTATTTTGAGTGTTCTTGTAAAAAAACTATAAGTGCTACACACTTCATTTTCAATACCAAACATGCCACAGTAAGCCTGAATAAAATATATCAGTTGTATGACGATCCAAACATATTTACGCGAGTTAGAGCACAGACAGACAGACAAACCGAATTCATAAACACTTTTCAACTATGTTGGTAAGTGTTAAAAATGAACACTCAATTGATATAAAGGGTCAGGGCGAATAATGATTACATTCACAGATGGTTAGTTGATAGTTATTCATCATTACGAGAAGGAGACCTTCATCGTTCTTCCCCATTATACCTATTTTCAAGTGTATTTTTCATAGTGTTTTTTCTACCTTCATTTTTACTTCTGTCCGCGATTGCCAAATGATAGTAAAATTCTTAATCTATTTGAAAGCATTGTTTTCTCAAAGTTTACAAGAAAAGGCTATAGAAATTTCCAATTTGAATTTTCATATATTACATGTTTTTTTAATGAATTTTTAATTAATTTATATTGGTCATTCTATGATAGATTTTTGTAAATAACATTTTTGAAATAATGAAATGAAAGAAACATAAATCCTTTCAATTGCTATTTATCTGATAAATCCTTCGATCAATCTCTGAAACATATTAGCTAATTTACAAATTTAAACGAAAATATTGTTTAATCGACATTCTAAAAGAATATAAATTATTAAAGAAATACATTTTTCGTATGTCGGAAGGAAATTCTAAAATTCGGAAAGTTTTCAGGAAATACGATAAAAGTTTCTCTAGACTACCTGAAACATGATTACTGAGAAATATTGATTTTCACAACTGAAAATTTCATGTTCTATTTTCTGACTCGGCTAAGGAAGGTCGATAATGAAAACGATGACATGAAAACGATAACATGAAGCAACCGTGGTATACTTCTAAATTTTCCCAAACGACTGCAATTCCGGAAATATTTATATACTCTAGTTAATGTATGGATGTATTTAACTTATCATTTTTAAATAAAAATATTTAAATTTATAAAGTTAACACGCGTTAACTTAATCGATTTTAAGAAAATATCAACGTCATTTTTAGAAAAAATACGGAAATTAAAAATTTCACTTTTATTAACATTAAAATAAGCTTCCGACGAAATTTCGTGACAGGTTTTACTTTCCTCTATCTTTTAGGAAAAAAAAGTATTGGATTCATGAAAAATTTCAACTTCCGGTTTTCAACGGATTTATACGTTTTGAAATGTTTTAAACACGATTTGACTGTTTTTAGAAAATTTCTGTGAGTCTGTCTGTCTGTTTGTCTATGTGTCTGTCTATATGTGACAAAAATGTTGTGGGTGCACTATCTCAAGAACTAATGACAGAATTTAATAAAACTTTAGACTCCATTAGACATTTATATAAATTGATGCTGATTAGTTTTTGTTCTCTAAATCGCCCAACAGGTGGCGCTGCTTTGCTACACTTCTCACGATTTTTCGATAGCTATATCACCAGAACTAATGCACAAGATTTCACCAATTCTTAGATTCTGTTAGAACTTTACAGAAATAGACACTGATTACATTTTGGTATAAATAGCCCAGCAAGTTGTGCTGTTATGCTACTTTTTTCATGATTTTTACGATAGCTATATTTCAAGAACTAATGCACAGAATTTTATCAAACTTCAGATTCAGTTAGACGTCGCAATAAGTTGCTGTTGATTATGTTTTTGTGTCAATCTCCAAATAGGTGGCGCTACTATACTGCATTTTTCTGGACTTACAAGATTTTAGAGATAATCATCTGAAGAACTAATGCACGGAATTTAATTAAACTTTAAATTCAGTTAGACCTTGATATAAATTGGTACTGATTCATTTCTGGTGTATTTGAAACACCTGTATGAAATAGAAGAAAGTTTTGGGATTAGCACTAGATATGAGATGGGCTCAGTCCGAGCCCGAAAGCCCGGGCCTGAGCCTGTACCTGATACGGGCTTTTGTGCATTACGCATTTTTGTGCAGCCACAGACAACATCTGTTTCAGGCATGCCTATTTTAAACACCTTTTTTGCCCTTATCTGCCGGTTTAGTCTTCTTTGCGAAAGGTTATTTTTCCAGGTTCAACGGATTTATTTTCATGAATATTTCGTCAGTTACCGCAAAAATTGTAATAAATTTTAGTGGTAACAAAAGATAATAAAATTTGAAATCCATGCGTTTGATAGGAGTGCGCTTAGTTATTCCCAATGCGATATTTTTGCAGACTCAATGTGTTCGGTAATAATCATAAATATTTTTTTCTGTCATGGCTGTGTTATTATTAAAAAATATACAAAATGTTCATCAAATTTCTATTTTAGTAATGGAACTTGATACTAAAACAAAGAAGGCAAGTTAGTTTTTCTACTTTTCTAGCGACAAAGCGTTTATGTAAAAAATATTTTGTAAAATATTTTGTAAAATATTTTGTAAAATATTTTGTAAATATTTTTTAAAATATTACGTATAAAAATATATTTCAGATTTTGCTTCTACAAAAAAAAAAATAATGAAGTATTTTGAAATGTTTATAATGTCATGAGAAATAACTTCGGATATTGATTAGTAATAGAATTTAAGGAAAAAGAATTTTTTAAATTATCATAATTTCTCTTGTCTAAAATATATATTCTACTTTCAGTTTCTTTAATTAATTCCCCTTTTATTATAATATACTAAAACTATATACCATTGTATATTACTGGAAACTAAATTAGTGTTTTTGCATTTATTAAAAACGTATTGAAATATTTCAAGTATTACAAAAGTATTTGTTACTGGACCTGTAAATTAGCTATGTTTCTCATAAATGCATAAAAATCTAAGAAATGATTCATAAATAATATTTAAACCTTTACCTACATTTAAAATGATTTAAAAAAATATATTGTACAATTATAACTCATTTATTCATTAAAAGCTATTTTTATTGGCTTAAGATTTCCATTGTTTTTATGACTTTCAAATTTTTTATGCTCACTTAACTTTTTACACGTTTATTGAGCTTTCACACATATTCTACCTATATGTGTATAAATATATTTTACTATACCGTAGAAAAGAACGTCAACCACTGCAGTGACATTCCCATGTCTCGCTTCTCGGTCTGAAATTCCTTTTCCTGGTGCAACATAAATTTTCGGGGAAAACCATTTTTTGCTCTACCTCCTCCAAATATCTACTATGTTAGCAAAGTCAGCATCGCCATTTCGGCATCAAAAACATACAGCCACCGATTTTTTCCTTGCATTCGGATGTTTCGTTGTGTTGTGCAGTTCGAAATTAATATGTTAAAAAACGATTAGAAAACGGACAACAATGTAAGATAAAACAAAGTCCTGCTCTGTATCTATTTTAATACAAGAAGGAAAAAAAGAAACGTTATTTAAACTGTATTCTTAGGATTTCTAAATTGATTTATCAGCATATAATCGTAAATTAATTTACATCAATCTATTAATTAATCACAGCGTATTTTTTTAATACACTGTTAAAATCTGCAGCAAACTGTCCAGTCATTTGACCGTTTTTGTAGAAAACGGCTACATAACCGTAATTTAGCTATATTCTGACCATAAAATGAGCAATAATACGGACAGAATAGAGTTAAATTACGGTTATGTAACCATTTTCTACAAATAACGGTCAAATGACTGGACAGTTTGCTGCAAATTTTTACCAGTGTAATCTCGACACTCTTCAACTTTTAATTTGTAAATTATTTTCTGCATTTTAGCATTTAAAATGTTTCATTGTTCAAAAGTTTCAAATGTTTCACAACAATTTGACCTATTTTGGCGAGCGTTTATTGACGCATCATTAAATCCATTGTTCTGTCAATTCGTATAGAATTGTAGGAGTTTCAGAGAATATTTGACGTTTCATCACCTGTGACAATATAACGGGAAAATGCCTTAAAATTAATGTATAAATTTATAATTAAGTTCTAAAAATATTACACTGTTGTATTGTCATTGGAAATACACATGGGGACGTAATTTGTTTAATTCTAGGCTATCAGGAAATGCGTCAAAACATCGAAAAAAATCGATTACAAAATTCCTCCTTTATTTACAAAAACCAGTTTGAGTTAAATAAAAGAGTGTAAAAAATAGGCCATTTACCCTCTTAAGAGGCTACTTCACTCACGCGAAAACACCCGCTCGCTTATGTTAACCCTATGCAGGAAATATTTTAAGATATCTCGTTCGCGCATTTCAATATTTTTAAATGTTTTTTTTTTTCATTGGATAGCAGAGGTCAATCTCTATGCAGGCTCTTTTGTACTTTTTCGATTTTGATTACAATTTTTTTTAATTAAGATACTTTCACTTCCGGAACGGGTTTCGAATGTGAAAGTATCCTCAATAATAATAATAATAATAATAAACTACTACCGAAATCGAAAAAGTACAAAAGGGTCTGCGTAGAGATTGACCTCAGCTATCCAATACAAAAAAAAAAAAAAATCTCTTCAAAATATTGAAATGCGAACAAGATATCTTAAACTATTTCCCCATAGGATTAACATTAGCGATCGGGTGTTTTCGCGGGAGTGAAGTAGCCTCTTAAGAGAATATGCCTTTAAAGCGAAGACACTCGCAAGCTAATGTAAAACCAAAATCAGCGCCTTTTTAAATTTCTCGTTTCCCTTTTCATATTTCGAGAATTTTGTTTTTTTAGCACAGGATACCTGAGGTCGATATCTAGCCGGATACTTTCGTACTTTTTCGATTTTTGTTAGAGTGTTTTTCTGAGGATACTTTCAATTTCAGAATCAGTGTCGAAAGTGATAGCGTATTCAGGAAAAAAAAATACTGCCGCGAAAATTTAATATATATATATATATATGAAAGTACTTGGTAGACATTTACCCCAGTTATCCTATTCGAAAACATATCATTTAAAAATATTGAAATGCAAACAAGGAATTTGAAGATAACGATGTCTTTATTTTAACCTTAGCTGGCGAGTTTCTTCGCGTTACCAGCCTAGGCTCTTAAGTCTTTTTTTTAGACCGCCGGCCAGGCCACTAACTGCCGGGCTTTCGCTCAGCTTAACGGGTTGATGCTTGGCAACGGGGCGAGGATTTGCCTAATATCCGCATGGCGAAGATCTGTCTCTACGCCGACGTGGTTTCAGTGCATCTTGTTGTCTCCGTTGCTTTTCCTTAGTTGGCCGTTTGGTAATCTCTAGAATGGTGGAGGTACATTTTTATACCATTTAATTTTAATTTTCAAATGCTACAATGACATCAGTATTTTGCAGTACCTTTTTTATTTATAATGTACGTGATGAAAAGTTTTTACGTATTTTTAAATACATGTGTTCGTAAATTCTGGTGACATTTATTCTTTTCAACATTTTAGCAACTTTTCTCATTGGAAGTGTTAATGGAACACTGAAATATTTTGAGATAATGAGCAATCTGTTTTCCGTTCACGGCTACAAAAAAAATAGGGTGCTTCTCTATTATCCCGTCGACCACTTTTCGTAAAAAAAGACTATCGCCAAACTGTAAGATTGAACGCCAAAAATGCAGAACCATTTACTTGATGTCAGAAGCATTATACGTGTTTGGTATGTCATCAAGTGGGTTTTAATTGGACATTTTCGTGTATTTTTCATTATGTTTTACTGATTTATTAGTTATTTCATTAATTAAAATAACAATTGTGTCCTTAATTTCTTATATTTTATTTATTTCGATATTCCAACGGCAACGTTCTCCCGTTTATTTAGCGTTACAGTTTGGCGATAGTTTTTTGTTATGAAAAGTGGTCGACAGGATAATAGAGAAGTACCAAAAATAGTAATACGTGATAAACAATCCTTGACTCAGAATGGTATATTTTACTAGAAGAAATTTTCGATAAGTAGAAAGGAATTTAACTCATAAACAATATATTTTTCAGTCTTTTTTTCTATCAGTATGTTACTTTTAGTTGACATTCATCTTGTGTATATTAAATTTTGTACGTAAAAAGATTTTCCATCACGATTTAAGACAAGCTGTGCCCAGAATAATAATTGTATGATTTAAAAAAGAATGAGTAATACATTGGTAATAAAATTTTTCCATCACAAAACAGAAACTTAAAAAATAGCAATTGAATATATACTTGAAACTGTAATCCTTTAAAAACACTTTATGTAAAAATTAATATATCTAGGGATCTTAATGTGGTGAGATTTAAATATAAGTGAATTTTTACTGAACATATATTTATCCCACTGTTTTGATTTTGGAATGGTTGTTTCTAAAACATACTTTTAATAATGGACATTTTTTTCGCATTTTTCACTTTGTTTTATTTAATATTATTTTGTATGACATAATTATTTTTACGCGTGTAATATTGATTGAAATATATCGAATACAAACAATTATAAACTTCCCGATTGATTGTTTGGATTTAAATGTTATAAAAGTAATGATTTTCACAAAATAATCTAATTAAAGTTTCTATTTATTCAAAATATAGTTAAACGTCTTAATTACAGAAACATAAAAACACATATAATAAACATTATTTCATTTTGTATGATAAAAGCACGCATAATTTTTAAAAAGTGTTTTTTTTATTTTAAATACTTGTTTAGAAAATGTCTTCATCAATTAATACATATATATTAAAGTATTTGCACTTTAAAGCAAGTTTATACATAGATATTTTTTATCGCTATATGTATTTATTTTTAATTCACGCGTTTAAATAACTGTTTAATTTTGCTACGTAGAAGCACGCATCCTTACTAACTATTATCAATACAAATAAAATTATTTGTTCATTTGAGATTAAACAATATTTTCATTAATATCAAAATTTTCGTATATCTCACAATTAAAATTACAATAAATTAATGTTACGCTTATTAAAATTAATAAAAAAAAACATACAAATTAATGAAAATATTTTTTGCTTTGTTTAAAGGTATTTATGTACAAATCTGATAAAATAAATATTTTTTATTCTATTCTTTTATAGAAATACTAGGGGGCCTACCCCCTGCGAGCTACGCTCGCCAACCCCCGCTCAGACTTCGAGGCCTCTAAAAACATGACAGCGTGCTTCGTTTTAAAAATATTGGTAAATCTGTAATTGGGTTGCCATGCTTTTAACGTTTTAATGGGGCATTTTTTTATTATCATGGCCTCATACACAGCTGTTGCGACAACTGACGACTGTTTTAGGGATTGGTAAGTAAAATCAATTACACCTTGAAAACCAGCTTGTATAAAATGGTTAGGTTTAAATTGTGGCTACCTCTCGCACTTTTATAACAACGATCTGTATTCTATTCTGCCTTTGCGTTTAAGGATGAGAAAAATTCCATCTGCTTGTGAATAACATTAAGAACCACGGTATTGAAAATGTTATAGACATTTTCAGTAACAGGTTTTAATTTTCTCTGTATTTTAGTGCACCATCATGCATATTTTCATGTTATTTTAAATATGTAAATTATTTATTTTAATTAATATGTATATACGAATTTTCTAATAATTATTTATCATACAAAATTAATTAAATATTTTGTGCATGCATGCCTGCATTTATTCGGCATCAATTGATGAGATATTTAAACAAATTCGCTATCCGCGATAATTTTACACCATGTTATGTCACTTGAATATTGTCCATAAGAAAATCGGATACTTTTCCATTATAGGATCCTTTGCTTTTAGGTTTGTCGTAATTCGAGTTTCAAAAACGAATAGATTCGTTAATATACATATATTTGTTGCCAAAAGTTATGAAAACAAACCCAATGAACTTTTGGTGATTTTCTATAATAGGGGCCTTGACGTTGTTTTAAAAAGCTTGGCGCAATTCGGGCATCAGAAAGTGAGATTTGG